>JALIGW010000003.1:133624125-134224125 GCA_023053685.1 Diadophis punctatus similis
ATCACAGAGACTGCTATCATCTGTAATCTATAGGAAACTGCTGACAGGAATCATCGCTGATGGGCATCATAAATAAGCCAATACTGTTCCCCCTCAAGTTCTATATTTCATTAGCTAAGCATCAAAGACCAATTGTCTTATTTCTAAACCAGTATATTGAGGCTGTGGTTAAATGAATGAGCTGAAATATAATCCAAACAAGGTGGAAATAAAGCTGATAAGAAGACCTAGCACTACAGAGAGCAAGTCGTCCTGCCTTTGACAGATGAGTCAATAAACCTTATGTCTGCTCCAGGAATTGAGAGATACTACTGAAACCGGCTTTATGCTTAGGAAAACAGTTATACTACACAGCTATATGAAAGCCACTCTTTTCCAGAGGCCAGAAATCTTTCCATGTTTTTGACCCTGTAATCCAGAACCTTGAGAAGGATCACACTGTGCTTTACACAGCATTGAATTGAAGACGATACAAGTGTCGGCTAATATAGAAGGCTGATGGCTTACACATTTCAACACTTCTACCCTGCATTTTCTGGAAATTCTGGAATGGGATCCAGTTTCCATGGATATTGTTCCACTTAGGGTACCAATAAAATTAGGAAGTATATATATATGCCAGAAATTAATTATTTCTCTGATACCGAACTTCTCGCAATTAAGATAATAAAGGAGATAGGAGTCACAATGATGAAGTTCTGCTTAGAGACCAAATTATTATCAGCTTATCCTATATAGCCGTGATGGCGAACCTATGGCACGGGTGCCACAAGTGGCACGCGGAGCCATATCGGTGGGCACGCAAGCTCAGGTCCGGTGTGCATATGTACACCAGCCGGCTGATTTTCGGGCCTTCTGGGCCCACTGGGAGTCAGGAAACAGGCTGTTTCCAGCCTCCAGAGGGGGTGGGGAAGGCAGTTTTCGCCCTCCCCAGACTCCTAGAAAGGCTCTGGAGCCTGGGGGGAGCGAAAAATGGGCGTGCCATTGCATGCTGGGAGCAGGAAGGTCATGCGTGCATGTGCGGGGTTGCATGGAATTATGAGTGTGGGCACACACACACGTGATCCCCCACATTCCCCCCCCCTTTTGGCACGCGAACCAAAAAAGGTTCGCCATCACTGCTATATAGAAAGGATTGGGCTCCACCACTACAGTATTGCCTGAACCTGCTGGTCTGATTGCTTCTATAGATGTCCTCTACATCTAGTTACCTTCCAAAGAGCTTTTTTTCTTTCACTGATGATAGTTACTCATTAATCTTAAATTAGAATAAAACAGTAGGTTATGGAAATCTACTCTGAACAATTTGGGCCCCATTGAATGTTTGATTCAGTTAGATAATCATGCCAAATTGCCTCTTCAAAAGAGCTGGAAGCTGCTGAATACCTGTTATAATTACCATTAGATGTTTATTTATGTATTAGATGCATAAAAGAGTTCAAGACAGTGTGTACCAGGTTACCTTCGGGACCGCATCCTGCCGCATACCTCCCTACGACCGGTCAGGGCCCACAGAGTCGGCCTTCTCCAGGTCCCATCAACCAAACAATGCCGGCTGGCGGGGCCGAGGGGGAGGGCCTTCTCTGTGGGAGCTCCCTCCCTGTGGAACCAGCTTCCCCCGGAGATCAGGACCATCCCCACCCTACTGGCCTTCCGGAAAGCAATAAAAACTTGGCTCTTCCGGCAGGCGGGGTGAAAGTGAGACCAACTAGATTACATATGGGTCTCCCCCCTTGATTGTAAATATGAGATACCCTTTTTAACTTTTGTATTTTGTATTTTTTAACTACTGCATTTTATATTTGTAATGGAATCTAACATGTTGTGAGCCGCCCAGAGTCCTCAGGGAGTTGGGCGGCATAGAAATCCATTAAATTAAATTAAATTAAATTAAATTAAATTAAATTTCTCTTCCTTTCTTTCTCCACAAGAACAACTCTGTGAGATAGGTTGGGCTGAGAATAAACGACTCAAATGGTTTCTCTGCTTGAACATGGACTAAAACCTAAGTATTCCTACTTGTCATCCAGCACCTTCACCACTACTCCACACTTGGGTGTCTGAGTTTGCGTTGTTGACCATGGTTGCTTTTGATGAGAAACAGGTAAGATGTGTTCCACTGCTATTTGCATTTTGTTGAGTTTCTTAAAAAAAGCTTTAAAAGAAAATGAGAACCTGCTTTTCAATTAATATATGTCATACATTTTCTCAATTTATATTTGTCATATTCATGTGCCTCACAGATAAATCAGAATAAAAATCTGTGATAAAATCCATATAAGAAGATGGTGGTTGTTTTTACAAATAATGTGGTGGGATGGTTATGGTTAAGACTTAAAAACCATGCAAAAAACAGGTTTTAGTCCACTCTTAGTTGGATCATGCTCAGCTCACTGGCTGATTTGGGACCAGACACTCTGTTCAACCTACTTCACAGTGTTGTTGCTGCAGGGAGGAGGAAATGGAAGATGGAAATGTTGTGCATGCCATTTTTAGTTGTTGGAACAAAAGGTGAGAGATAAATATAACATAAATACACATATACACATCATCCATCTGGACCAAAGTCTTCCAGACTGAGATACAGGCTCAGTCCTTTCAAAGTTTTATTCCTTGGATTAATTCTGTTATGTATTACAGGGCAGTCAGCCATATACCATTACTCAGTGGTAGGATTCAGCCAGTTTGGGCCAGTTTGGGTGAACCGGTTGTTAAAATTTTGCGCGCGTGCATGCGTAGTGCTGAAAATTTTTTAAAAAGCCCAAAAAAAGCCAAAAATAAGATGGCGATGCATGCACAGTGCCGGAAACTTGGCTTCTGCGCATGCGGAGAAGAAAAAAAACCTGGGGAAAAAATTCAAAAAAAAAAAGATGGCGGCGTCCATGGACTGGCACCGACAGAACCAGTTCCGTGATGTCATGACGTCACCAGTGGGTTGCTACCAGTTCATGCGAACCAGTCCGAACTGGGAGGAATCCACCTCTGCTCTGGGTGTGTTTATCCAAATGCAGTAAGTGAGGTTGAATGTGTATAGTTTTAGAAGAGGTGTGTGTATGTGTGTGTGTGTGTGTGTGTGTGTGTGTGTGTGTGTGTGTGTGGACATACACATACCGTATATATAGTAGATAATGTATCTTTTTGTGTGCCTATACACAATCTATACTATGTAATATGTATGTATTACATATGTAATATACTATGTACTATACTATATACTATACTATGTAATATGTATATATATATATGTATATATATATATATATATATATATATATATATATATATATATATATATTATATATATATATATATATATATATATATATATATATATATATATATATATATATATATAATATACTATGTGTATATACATAGGATTAAATAGTGCATTTTGGATGTTCAGTAGTAGTAAATAAATAGACAGGGAAATTGTATCTCGTTGAGGCCTTTGAGGCGAGGAGAGGCCAGGCAAGGCGCCCCTTGATGTGAGTGTTGTCAAGTTGGCCACACCCACCCAGTCACATGACCGCCCAGCCACGCCCAACCAGTCACATGACCAACAAGCCACACCCACAGAACCGGTTGTTTAAAAAGTGGAATCCCACCACTTCACTTATTTGCCTAGGTGTATTTGACTAAGCAGGAGTAAATCAGGTTTGAACAGGATCAATCTATTTACTAGGAGTGCAGCATTTAGTAAAAAAGCTATTCTTCATTTCTTTCAAATGGATTTACCTGACCATAGTTCCAGCTTCTTGATCGTATATTTTCAGGGTCCCCATAGAAAATAACCCCAAGGTCATTCAGGACATACTCTTTCCTTTCTTCTTCTTCATCCATAAACACCGCATCCTCTGCATCAGATTTTTGTTTATAAAAACAGGTTAATACATGTACTTTGCTAGGAGTAAATATTGGAATTTAATACAGCTGAATGATAGAAGAAAAGGCAGGCTTTTGTTCATCGATCACAGCACATAATATATTTTTTCCTCACACAATTCTCTGCAACTGGAAATGAAGCATGCTCCAATTTTTTTTTTTAAAAAAAGAAGGATTATAACTTTCAACTATTTTGAGCAAGATCTGTAAAGCATGATTAAATTGTCACCTCTTATCAGGCACTTTATGATTCTGGGTTATTAAGCTGAAATGTCTGAGAGCTGTGAGAGCATTAAGCACCCACACAGCAGATCAAAGAATTACTTTGAAACTTCGTAATTGTAATTGTGAGCAATTCTACACAAAAAAGATTTAAAGGATTAACCTGTTTAGGAAGAGTTGCACATTGTGACAGGCATGAACATGGTCCCTTTTAATACAGAAGGTAGACTTTTAAATAGCCACTTAGTTCATGTGAAGATCAAGAGACAAGGAGGAACATTTTATGATAGACAGCTCTTTCTGGTTTAGGCCGAAGATGCTGGAGAACCCCACTAGACCTGCATTTTTAATGAATTAACCCAATCCATATTACCTAAATCACATTTTTGGATTTTGCAGGGAATATCTTAGCTCCAAAAAAAATCTATATAAACTATAAATACTAAGGAAACTCACTAGTCCTAAAGGACTCTACATTAAGTAAATGATTGCTAGAACCTGCCTGATCAGCAGATCCAAAATTCATAGCTTTGTTGTTTCGGAATATCATGAGCTAAACGCCTCTTTATATGTTTACAAGTGGAGCCTGACTGGTATTGTGCCATAATTCCATCAGGTTTTCCCCAAAAAATGGCGTATGTCCTTCTGAGAACATAAAAAAATATTGGGCTGAATGCATCCCAAAATTAGGCATCTTAAGTTTCTTTCTTTCTTTCTTTCTTTCTTTCTTTCTTTCTTTCTTTCTTTCTTTCTTTCTTTCTTTCTTTCTTTCTTTTCTTTTCTTTCTTTCTTTCTTTCTTTCTTTTTAAAGAAATGATGATACGTAGATCATTTCCACAGAGCAGTTGTTGTTTTCTAAAATTATGGATGCTTAAATATGTAAAGCAAGGCAGCCTTTCAAAGAATGGCAGAATGCATGTATAAATAAAAATATAATGGAAATCCATTGGTGAATGGTGAATGGAAATTCCAGCACAGTCCTGAGGAAACTGTCACTTGTTACAGGTTCAACATGGTGGTGGAGGAAAATATTAAACCTTCCCTCCACAATCCTCCCTCTATCCATGTTTTCTTTTTAATTGAAAGCTTTAGATGCGATGCATTTGGAATCATAATCTATTTGCTCCTGTCAAAGGGATGATTCAATATGGCCAGGAGATTGTGTTCCGTCTCTGTCATTCTCTTTCTTTCTCATTAATTGTATTATATTTATCTGAAAGGAAGATTAGAATTTCCTCAATAACATCCATTTCAAAATGATGAATGGAGGCACCCCTAGGGTGGGGAAAATGTCTTAAATTCAGATTGTGAGCTTATCCGCCTTTTAGATAATATTCTACTTATATTTCTTATATAAGTGTAATATCTACTTATATCTATCTATTTAGATGCAAACTTAGTTAACCTGGCATCCTCTATTAGACTTTAGCTTCCATGTTAAATGTCAGGGGACTGAAGAATAGTTGTCTAATAGTAGTCATTAGTGTGGCTACCTGTAAACTACACAGGTTTCTGGTAACACAAGTGGATGATGAACATAAAGAAACTGCTGAATGAGACAAACTATCTGGACTTCTCAATTGCCTCTCTTTAGAAAGTCAGATTAAGGTTCTTTTTGAATAAATTATAATAATGCAGTTGCACTTAAGATGTGGTTATTATTGTCATGATTATATACACACTGTATATGCCTTACCTTTACACCAGGGGTTGAACAATATGTAAGTATCGGTGTCTGGGTTTCGTCTTGTTCGGAGAATGCCCATTGGAGTCAGCACTGCGACATACATGCGGAATTTTCCCACAATGCAGTTTGCAGCTGGCATAATATTCAGGGCCACAGAAGTGTGGGCCCTGTGGGTGATCTTAGCACCCCATTTCCCACTTTCCAGCTCTTGAACCAAAGGAACGCGGATGTAAGTGCCTTTGTTTTGTTGTGGGTATCGTCCTGTAGAAAAAGGGAAGTGAGTTCATTAACTTTGTGAATGAGAGTAGCAAATGAAAAGCTTCCTTTCATTTTGATTGCCTAGCAAAACGTGGACTCACAATTATTCAGTGTAATATCCATTGCATTACAGCAAAAATAAGTCATGTATCAACAAATATAATTTAGTTCTCTCTCATCAAAGTCTTTGTCTTTAACACTTTTAATGTTACATAATCAAATCTTACCAAGGCAAGATTTTGTATCATTGCCACACAATATATTTCTCCACCCTGTCGCATTCTAGATGTTCAAGGATGACAATTCCCAGAATTCTAAGCCAGTATCTGCTAAGAATTTTATAACCTTTCCCCCCCAACATATTAGAAGGACACAGGTTGGTCTAGGCTACCACTAAATAAGAAACTGAGTTTGGAGTTTGGAGTACTATGGAGGTCATATATTATTGTCTTACTCTCTGACAGTTTTGGATCATTTGCTAAGCTTTCTTTTTATTCTCTGCATGCTTCACTTTCAAAATATACCACTCGTGTCATATTCAGCAACCCACCTTTAACTCCATATTTGTGCAAAGCTCTGTAATTCCTACCTATCATCTAAATCAGCAAATGTACAATATGCTTTTTCTCATAAATATATATTTTCCCCATGACAGTTGAAGAACAATAGTCTATTCTGCACAACCTATGACCAGCACAAAATCACAATGTACTTCCCAAATGGCACTTATTGTCATCTCTTTACTCACTGGATAAAATTCTGCCAACATTTTCCCCAACACACCTAACAAATTAACCTCCCTGTAGTTCTTCCATTCATTCTTGCTACCTTTCCCTTTGTCTGGAAGTACAGTAATGGTATTCTTCCAATTGTCAGGTACTGGTACAGTTTTCACACATATATCAAGCATGTACAATCACTCCATAAGTAAATCGTGTCTATTTTTCAGGGCTAACACATATGAGTTCCAGCTGTTCCCCACTGTTATTTTACTTCCATGTGAGTTCCAGTGCCCTTTTGGAAATACAGATTTTTGATGCTATTCCTTAGATTTCCAGTATGCCTACCCTCCTTCCTATTAAAAGAATCTAAAAACAAAAACAAAAACAAAAACATCAGCTACTGATGTCAAGTCTTTGAAAGAACGATGTAAGCCAAATGTAAAACTACACTTACAGTATTATGTAGGGTGCTTCCATGTTAAATCTTCCTCTCTTCTTCCATAATATTTAGAAAATTAATTAAAATTAAATAAGCCCCAATTGCATTAAATTGCATATGTGTGCACCATGTCGAATGACTACTTCCAGAAGATGCAAGCAGTCTTATTTGCTTCTCCTGGCATCCTCTGCTGCTTCTGCTGTTGGTAGAAGTGGAATTCAAAGACTACTTTTGAAGCAGTGGTGGGTTCCTACTGGTGCGGTCCACCCTACAGTACCGGTAGCGGCCAGCAGATGGTGCTATTTGTGCACAACAGCTCCGGTGCCGTCTTCGCCGGTCTGTCGCGTGGCGCCATCTTTTTTGGGGAATTTTTGGGCTGATTTTGCTTACTGCGCATGCGCAGGAAGCAAAATTGCATGAGGGCGCGTGTGTGTGTAGCAAGCGCGCACCCGCTGAAACATGGCGATTAGCGCGCAGCACACCGGTATCGCGAAGAAGAAGCAACCCGCCCCTGCTTTGAAGGAATTCATACTTTCAAATTAAGCAACTCAGCCAGGCAGGATTAAGAATTATAAATCCATCAGCTAGTGAGGAAAGGCTCCTTGCTCTCAACTGACATGAAACTTCTCTCTGAAAGCTAGCCAGTTGAGGCAAAGATAACCATAATTTCACACAGTTTATTGCCTCTTAGAATCAAGCCATTCCTTAGATTTACTGAGTTTACAGCTAAGAAGACACCCATTGAATGTTCATACTCTCATGTTAAAATCTCCAGGATAACAAAAACAATGCAAAATTAATCTGAGAATTTGGATAGTTGGACCTTGCCATTTTTACAATTGCTTTTAAAGGACAAGTGGCTTCTGAAAAGATGATTAAAAAGTCAAGATGGTGTTTGAAACCACGCTGTCAAAACCTTGCCCCCTTGTGTGTGATAGCAATGGCACTTAGCAACAGCACTTATATACCACTTCATAGTGATTTGCAGCCCTCTCTAAGAGGTTTTTCAGAGCCAGCATGTTGCCCCCCCCAACAATCTGGGACTTCAATTTATTGACCATAGAACGATGGAAGGCTGAGTCAACCTTGAGCCGGTCAGAATTGAACTCTTGACAGTGGGCAGTCAGCCTGCAATACTGCATTCTAATCATTGCCCCAACATGGCTGTTGATGCTGATGTATCATAAAGGGGAGGGGTTTTGGTTGCATGATCAGAGTTACTATCAGGATTTTTTGAGGGCTATCTATGCTATCTATATACTATACTATACTATACTATACTATACTATACTATACTATACTATACTATACTATACTATACTATACTATACTATACTATACTATACTATACTATACTATACTATACTATTTATTTATTTATTTATTATTTATTTATTTTGTGAGATTTATATACCGCCTCACAGTGCAAGCACTCTCTAAGCAGTTTACACCAGTAAGCAATGTATATTTATATTGCCCCCAACAATCTGGGTCCTCATTTTACCTACCTCGGAAGGATGGAAGGCTGAGTCAACCTTGAGCCGGTGAGATTTGAACCGCTGACCTGCGGATCACAATCAGCTAAAGTGACCTGCAGTACTGCCTCTAACTGCTGCGCCACCTCGCACTATACTCTACTCTACTCTACTCTACTCTACTCTACTCTACTCTACTCTACTCTACTCTACTCTATACTCTATACTCTATACTCTCACTCTCTCTCTCTCTCTCTCTCTCTCTCTCTCTCTCTCTCTCTCTCTCTCTCTCTCTCTCTATATATATATATATATATATATATATATACATACACTATATACTATATACTATATACTATATACTATATACTATATACTATATACTATATACTATATACTATACTAGCTTCAAGAAGGGCTTTACATTAGACCAGAGGCTGAAACGGTTTTTATGATCGTCATTCCATTGTGTGTGTATCCTTCTCATGCAAACTAGGTGCTTCTGTGTTCTCCTTTGTTTCTGGTCACTTACACACACATACTATCATTCTAACCAAACTTGAAACAAAATGATTTAATTTTCTCCCCTCCATTTCCTGGACCAGAGATAAGTGTGATGCTTTAAAGACAATTGGAATTGGTATGGCAAAGCCATTGATTTCTGAGTGGTGTTTGCCCCATACACACCCTAGTCGTAGAGATTTCTTTCATTTCTGCATAATCATCTAAATGATGCAAAGTGGAGCAGGCATCTTACCCCTAAGCAACAGCATCTCAGTTACAATGATGCCAGTTTTCACTGTAGTAAGTAAGCCTCGCTGATATTCCATCCTATACAAGGATGGAAAATTGCTCCTCACAAACAGCAGAGGGAGCACAAAGACGCAGAAGAAAAACTGTTGGCTGAATTCTCACATTAGCAGCTATTGTATTCTCCCCTTTGGCAAATATTTGCTCTCATCTTTAAAGTAATATTTTGAAAGCAGGTGTTCACCACCATAAAAATTAGATTTAAAACATAACTAGGTTCTGTTTTTAATTATTCGGTGCAGCCGCACCTAAACAATCTTATAATGATGCATGTTTCTGCTTTAGGGGAAATGTTTACACATGATAAGATTCCTATTTTTTCCTCTCCCTTTCAGTGTTTGATTCATTTATTTTACTGTGAGGGACTTTTCATAGCTAGCATTAAAACAACAGGCTTCCAGGCAGGTCCAAGAAATGTAATAAATGCGGCAGAATGATGAATAACTAGAGTAACCTTGTGAGAAGGGTATATTACAAGGTGAGGTGATAATATCTGGGTTTCTTTGGAGAAACCTTTTGAACAGCTGTAAAGAAAGAATTAGTAAGAAAACACTCCGTGTAAAATCACATTTTGGCAGTAAATAAAACTGGGCAAATAAATATTTACATATAAAGTGCCAGGGAGCTCAATACCTGAATACCTCATGAAAATATGATTCCCAGAGGATAAACAAAATCCCACATCCATTTCATGTTTTCAATGGATGCTAATTGCTTCCATACAATTAATATGGCATCTAGTATGACCTTAAACCCCAAACAGCCGAAATCAATAGTTAAAACATCAGGGGTATCCCTGCATTGTTTCCAGATCCAGTTAAAATCTGCAGGCCTCCATCCCAGGGATGAAATGCTCCCAGTTTGGTCATGCCTGTCGGTCGTCGGAGAGCTGGTCGTGAAGGCAGCACGAGGCTGCGCCCACCCACCCGGACGCCGCCATTTGGGTTCTTTTACCCTCTGCATGCGCACAGAATGCTTTGCACATGTGCAGAGGGTAAAAGAACCCAAATGGCGGCGTCCGGGCGGGTGGGCGGAGCCTCGCACTTCCTTTGCGACCAACTCTCCGACGACTGACAGGGCACGACTGAACCGGGAGCATTTCACCTCTGCTCCATCCTGCTACTGATGCTATCCTAATCTCAGACTTTTTACTAAACTACAGGCAGTCCTCAATTTACAACAGTTCATTTACAAAGGCCCTGAAAAAAGTGACTTATGACCGTTTTTCACACTTACAACCATTGCAGCATCGCCTTGGTCACATGATCAAAATTCAGACGCTCTGCAACTGGTTCATACTTACGACCATTACACCATCCCCGTGGTCATGTGATCAGCTTTTGTGACCTTCTGACAAGCAAAGCCAACGGGGAAGCCAGATTCACTTAACAACCGTGTTTCTAACTTAACAACTGCAGTGATTCACATTAACAACTGCGGCAAGAAAGGTGGTAAAATGGGGCAAAACTCATTTAACAAATGTTTCATTTAGCAACATAAATTTGGGTCTCAATTTTGGTCATGTTGAGGACTACTTGTATTTTCCTCCTTCCTCGTCCTTCCCTTTGATATTACATCTTTTATGTTGTATGCTTATACAATGAAGGACAATCTTGTTACTAATTTTAGTTAACTGTTTGATAGATATTGTTAGAATATTCATGACTGGGAGAGCCATGTTAGCAAGGTTAGCCAATGAATAGGCATAGCAACTGAATCAGCCAATAGGAGCTAACCACTTCTGAGTCTGTGCAGAGAATCGAAACTGAGAAGCTTAAGGCTGGGTGTGGCTCCACTCTCCACTCTGTACTCTTCCATTCTGAACTCTGCTGAAATGAAGCTAACTCCTGCTTGTGTTTACTTGAAGAAATAATCTGCTGATGGTATTGTAGATTCGTCTGTTATTATGTTTATAAAGAAGTTATTGAATCCAGCTGAATCAGTCATCTGTGTGCGCTTCTGGTTTTAATTTTTGCAACAAACTTTAATAGTTATGTTTGGCTGAAGATGGGTCAAAAATGCTTCAAATGAAATATATATATTTTGTTATTCCTCCTGTTTAGTAGTATCATCTTATTTCACTCTCTGACCATACCTGTTATTCACTGAATTGTAATATCTATACACAATAATTAAAAGGAACAGAAATCTCATCTTCCTTCCTATTCATAAGCACACACATAAAAAAAGCAATTAACCTAAGCTTACCACCACTTGCATATTCATCAGGAAATCTACCATACAGGCAATGCAAGCAGCCAGATTAGGATAGCCACTGAATATAGGTCTTTGCAAAGTTTTATGATGTGCATATTTTATGTCCTCAGATGCAACTTTAAAGTACACTCTTTAATATGTCAATCATAAAGATGCACTATAGTTTAAATTCTCTGAGATATGTACTGAAGGACTTATGAAAAGAAGTGACAAAAGAAATAATGCTTCACGCTATGATTTTTCAGAAAAATTAGCCTTGGAATCAGCACATTTCCAAAATAAATAAATAAAAATAAAATACTGTTATTTCTAGTGAACAGCTTTCAACCTCAAGAGTCAGATAGACTTCATTCCTTTTCCCCCTGGGCCTTAATACATTTTTTCAGGAATTAGTAAGCTGATTTGTACCATAAGCTGATTTGAATATGGAATAGCCCTCCTAGGACCGTATTATATTCAATACTATATCCTTACCAATGAATCCCTAAGCAGAAGGAAGGTTTAGACTCAAAAGTATTTGTAACTGCTAATTTAGAAAATGTTTGTATAAGGGTAGTACTCTGAAAGTACTGGCTAATTATCCAGAAAGTGAATTTATGTAAAGGAATACCATATTTTTCGGAGTATAGGACGCACCTGAGTATAGGACGCACCTAGATTTTAGAGGAGGAAAACAAGGAAAAAAGTATTCTGAACCAAATGGTGTAGTAATATATTATTTAATAAAATACCAGTGTAGCAGAATACTTTTTACAACCATGTATACTTTTTACAACCATGTATACTTTTTACAACCATGTACACTTTTTACAAACTTCAAACTTGACAGCTTTAAGACTTGTGGACTTCAACTCCCAGAATTCCTTCTCCAGTCATGCTAGCTCAGGAATGGGAGTTGAAGTCCACAAGTCTTAAAGCTGTCAAGTTTGAAGTTTGTAAAAAGTGTACATGGTTGTAAAAAGTCTTGCCAAGTTTGAAGACCCTTGCACCCCTAACCCAGGGGTCTTCAAACTTGACAGCTTTAAGACTTGTGGACTTCAACTCCAATTCCTGAGCTAGCATGACTGGAGGAGGAATTCTGGGAGTTGAAGTCCACAAGTTTGAAGACCCTTGCACCCCCTTGGCAAGTTTAAGACTTGTGGACTTCAACTCCCAGAATTCCTCCTCCAGTCATGCTAGCTAGAGTTGAAGTCCACAAGTCCTCCCGGTCTCGCAGCCAGTTCCCTCCTGAAGTTCAAGGGCTGCAACTTGAGCTGAGCAGATCTGCGGCGAAAGCGGCAGCTCCTGGTTTTCCCGGCCAAAGAGCGCTCGCTAGAGAAGAGCAGCTGAGGAAGCAGGCGAAGCACGGCGGCAGGCAGGTGTTTTGGAAGTGCCGAGGGCAGCACGCGCGGGATGCCCCTCTCGCTTAGCCGGCAGCAGCGGGCGCAGCGAGTTCCGTCCCCACGCGCGTCCCCGGCGCTTACTGTGGCGACGCTGTTTTCTCCGAGACCTTTGTCTACTGCTCCTTCTCCAAGACAAAGGTCTCGGAGAAAACAGCGTCGCCACAGCAAGCGCCGGGGACGCGCGTGAGGACGGGACTCGCTGCGCCCGCTGCTGCCGGCTAAGCGGAAAGTACAGAAAGGGGCATCCCGGACGCGCGTGCTGCCCTCGGCGCTTCCAAGACACCTGCCTGCCGCCGCGCCTTGCCTGCTCGTACGCCCGCTCGCTCGCAAGCGGGCAGCAGTGGGGATCGAAGCGGAGCGGTGGCACCTCGAAAGGACTGGGGTGCTAGATTTCATGCTAGCTCAGGAATGGGTGGCGGCGGCAAGCAACAGCGGGGACGGCGGGGGCAAGCAGCGGGGGGGACAAGCGGCGGTGGCGGAGGCAGTGGCGGGCGGCGGGGAAAACCTCTGAAGGGTGGGGGCTGGGGGGGGGTTGGGGGCTGCATTCGGTGTATAGGACGCACCCACTTTTTGACCCCCTTTTTGGGAGTAAAAAGGTGCGTCCTATACTCCGAAAAATACGGTAAATACTTCCTTGATAGCATGGTATCATTTTCAACCAATGTGAAACAGCATGCAACTAAAATACTCAAAATATTTAAGTAATTTATTTTATATGGTCAGTGAGCGGCATGGTGGCCTAGTGGTGAAGATGTTCGCTTTCCACTTGGAAGTTTTAGAGTTCAGTCCTAGATAGTGGCAAGTATTTCTCTCCTAGTGCACACACACACACACACACACACACACACACACACACACACACACACACACCCTTGCTGCAACCTCCACATTGGTGTCAGGAAGGGCATCCAGCCAGTAAATGCTCAAACTCCATCCAGTCGCCCCGACTCTACCCCGAATTAAGGGATTACAGGGTTGTAAAAAACGAGTTTTATTTTATATGTCCAGTAATGTTTACATTAATCCATATCTATAGATAGGAAAATGGATAGAACCTTAAAGTAAATTTCTTTTAGCCTATGTCTCTTCTGTAACAGTATAATTCAGCAACTATGTTAAAGGGGAAATAGATTTTTGTATGAGAAATGGTTGTGATAATCATAGGGAAAAAAGGCATAAATTTGTCAAGGGCTTTCTTTCTACATACATACATTTAGATAAAATTATTATTTTGAAGATTTTGAAGATTTTGAATATAGTTATAGGTCTTATAGGGTTTTCAAAAGTATGGAATAAAACTTTATGTTTGGTGGGAAAAGGTGTCTGAGTCCTCCACGCCGATCCAACGGCAGATATATCATATAGTTTAGATAAAAATCTCCCCTTTCTCTTTTTTTTCTTTCTCTTTTTTTAGTCAAAACAAAACATACTGAAAATCTCATTTTTCTCACTCCCCCCCACCTTCTTCAAATGCCTTTTAGCCCTTCTCTCTCTCTTTGTAGTTTCAAAGTTTGTCCCCATAACAGCGAGCATGTTTTTAGGATCCAAATGTATCGAATTAAACTTTGGTTTGAAAACACGGTTTTTATTGTTGCAAAAGATGATTTATCCCATATTCTATCCCATCTTCCTAAATGATTATTCGGTTTGTCTTCAGCACATCTTACCCCTTAGGACAGTGATGGCGAACCTCTTTTTGCTTGGGTGCCAAAAGGGCGCGTGCGCAATAGCACACTCATGCGTGCCTACACCCATAATGCAATGCCCTCCCCCTGTGCATGCATGCACAACCCCCCATGCGCTTCCCCCCGCGCATGCGCACAGGCCTCACTGAAGCCTCTGAACTTTTGGTAGGCCCGTTGGGTCCATTTTTCACCATCCACAAGCTCTGGAGGCTTTCCTGAAGCCTGGGGGAGGGCGAAAATGGCCTCCCCGGCCCTCCGGAAGGCCGAAAATCAACTGGCCAGCATGCACATGTGCGTTGGAGCTGACATAGGTAAGGTGACCAGACGTCCCGATTTTGGCGGGACAGACCCGCTTTTTCACAATTTGTCCCGCGTCCCACCTCGTTTCAAAAAAGTCCCGCTTTTTAAACCTCCGACGGGAGAAGGCAGAGATACCAGCAGTTTAAAACGAAGCTCCACCCAACACCCAACGCCCAAAATCTAAAGGCAACTACCGGCCAGTTACGGCAGTCGAGGAGTCCGACAAAGAATTCGGAAATTGCATCATTGGCCGCCGAACCGGAGCACCCCCTTCCAAAAACCCTAATGGCCAGCATGAAATGCGGCTTTAAATCTCCCTCCAGTAAGCAGGGAGGGCGTGGCTTTTTGCAGACCTCCGGCCTATCACAGAGTAGGAAGAAAAAAGGAGGCGGACCTTCGGTCAGTTGATTGGCTGGACGAAGAGTAAGACACATGGGCGATGTTGTGGGGCGAAAATAGGCGGAAGCGGTATTGGGTATGTTTGCTGCCATCAGTTATAAAAAAAATAACGAGGCGAGATTTTTTTAAAAATTAAACTGAATATATCTTTTTAGCCTGATTGTTACTAGATTCCTCCTTGTTTCCGTGGTGCCTTCCGCGCGCGCGTCTCCATTGATGACAAGCACGCGGGCTCCCCGGTACAGCCACAGTGATCCTATTTGCTCTAGTTTTTAACTCTTCGGGGATCTCTCCCCCCTCCTATTTTACTACTCTCCCCTCACCTGCATTATTAGAGGAACTGAGGAAGAGTCGTCCGGAGCTGTTCCAAGGATGAGGAAGAGAGAAAGCCATTGTGCTGCAACCTGAGCACCTTTGGTGGCCTATCGCCTTCTTATATCGCCGGGCTTTCTAATTTGCATGCCCCAGGTAGTGGTCATTGGCTCCCCGGTCACTGTGGCTGTACCGGGGAGCCCGCGTGCTTGTCATCAATGGAGACGTGCGCGCGGAAGGCACCACGGAGCAGAGGCACCTGGCGAGCGAGCGGGCAGGCGGGCAGGAGACGCGGGCAGGAGCCTGCCGCTGATGCCGCCACTCGCCTCGCTCACCAGGTGCCTCTGCTCCGTGGTGCCTTCCGCGCGCGCGTCTCCATTGATGACAACCACGCGGGCTCCCCGGTACAGCCACAGTGACCGGGGAGCCAATGACCGCTACTTGGGGCATGCAAATTAGAAAGCCCGGCGATATAAGAAGGCGATAGGCCACCAAAGGCGCTCAGGTTGCAGCACAATGGTTTTCTCTCTTCCTCATCCTTGGAACAGCTCCGGACGACTCTTCCTCAGTTCCTCTAATAATGCAGGTGAGGGGAGAGTAGTAAAATAGGAGGGGGGAGAGATCCCCGAAGAGTTAAAAACTAGAGCAAATAGGATGCAAAGAAAGAAACGCGGCTGCGCCCAAGCCACTGCCGGCTCCCGAAGGGAGGGCGGGAGGCGGGAGCGAGGAAAGGCCTCCCGCTTCCCCCCCCCCACCTGGACGCCGACATTAGCGGTCTTTTGCCCTCTGCGCATGCGCAGCGTTCTGCGCATGCACAGAGGGCAAAACTCAAATGGGCGGCCCCGCCCCTCCGTCAGTGTCCTGCTTAAAAAAAAAATATCTGGTCACTTTAGACATAGGCCAACACCTCGTGTGCCCTCAGATATGACTCCACGTGCCATCCGGCGTGCCATAGGTTCGCCATCACAGCCTTAGGGCGTTAAAATAAATGAAAGGAAGTATACTTTGTAATAAAGGGCACTCGCAGCTAATTATTCAAATGGGAAAGTCTGAATCTGTCAAGTAAATACTTGTATTTTTCCTCATCGCAAGGGCGTAAAAAATTATTCATTCAAAGGAAGTTTGATTATGGTATTTTGGTAAATTGTTCCCCTTCTCTAACAGAGAAATCCTAACAGAAATCCTTTGAAGGAAGAATTATTTATGACCGTTAAGCCATTTTTCCTAAAATGAATGGAACACACATATTCACAGAAGTCTTGCATGCCAGCTGCTAAGCTAGGAAAAACAAATATGTCGACTTAAAGCACAATTGTGTCATGCTTTCTAATATGGTTAGGCAGAAATGAGCAGGGAAGTTCACAGTTTCAGACTGGGTGCAACTGAACTGTACATTTATAGCAATTAATCATCATTAATTGTTACCTCCATTTGTTACCTACCTTTAGCATATCTGACAGAGAAATTAAAACAGCATTATGTATACACCTCATAATTCCCATCCAAGAATGGTGTAATTATATTCTGTCATCCACCAAGTAGCCCCAAAATTTTCAAATACTGGAATACTGCATCTACTTTTGGTCACCACATTACAAAAAATATGGTTTTTTTAGCTGCAAAAAAGAGCAACTAAGATGATTAAAGGCCTGGAGACAAAAACATATGAAAACGGTCATAGGAATTGGGTATGGCCAGTCTAGAGAAAAGAAGAACTAGGGGTGACATGATAGCAGTATTCTAGTGTTTGAGAGGCTGCCACAAAGAAGAGGGGGTCAGTTTATTTTCCAAAACACACAGAGGGCAGGACGAGAAACAATGGATGAAAACTAATCAAGGAGAGAAGCAACTTGGAATTAAGGAGAAACTTCAAACGGTGAAAAAAATTAACCAGTGGAATAGTTTGCCTTCAGAAGTTGTGGGTGCTGCGTCCAGGCTTCCCTCAGGTCTTCAGCTGACGCCGGGCTGCTGCTGCAAGCTGATTGGTCACAGCCGTTCTGGCGCGACTATATAAGGAGCTGTCAAGGGTACTGACTTTGCCGCTCTCTGTTAGCCTGAGCGTGCCACGTTAAGCAGACAGGCTAGCGCTTTCACTGTTAGCATTTACCTTGAGCTGAATAAACTTGTTAGCCTTTCAAACGTGTCTGCCTCAGTTTGTATGTCTTCTAAGACATATCAGTGGGTGCTTCATCACTGGAGGTTTTTAAGAAGAGATTGTCTGAAATGGTATCTGGTCTCCTGCTTTGGCAAGGGGTTGGACTAGAAGACTTCCAACGTCCCTTCCAGCTCTATTCTGATTGAAATGCAACAAAACGGAATTCACCTGCAAATGCAGCCAAACAAGGATATTGTATACATTCACATGAGTCTGAAAACAAGGGTGAGTGTTAGCATTTGAAATCCGTGCTTCATGCATATACTGTATTAACTACTGGAGCATAGCTGTAGCAAAAAAGAAAAGAAAAAAAGGCAGATGTCCTGATCTAAGATGCTATAAGTGGACCCATCAGTTGTACGTCTATTTTCGTGATTAAAAACATATTTTTCCCAAATGCAGGATGCTCTTATTCCAAGGGGAGCAGTTGGCATGTTATGCAGGCCGTAAAAGAGCAGGGAAGTTTATGATTGGATATCTTGGTGAGCTCTGGTGGCGCAATGGTTAAAGTATAGTACTGCAGGCAAACTCTGCCCACAGCCTGGAGTTCAATCCTGAGGGAGCTCAAGATTGACTCAGCCTTTCATCCTTCCAAGGTTAGTAAAATGAGGACCCCGAAAATGCAAATAATATTTACATTGTAAATCACCCTGAGAGTGCTATAAACCACTATGGGGTAGTATATAACCTTAAATGCTATTGCTATTGTCATGTCAGAACATCTAATTATTAGTGTAGTGTAATATATTATTTTTATCTACCTTTAGTATTTTTATAAATAACTCAAAGTGGTAATCATGCATAATGCTCCTTCCTCCTCCTATTTTCCCCACAACAACAGCCCTGTGAGGTGGGTTGGGCTGAAAGAGTGTGACTGGCCCAAGGTCACACAGCTGGCTTTCATGCCTAAGGCAGGATTAGAACTCTTAATCTCCTGATTTCTAGGCCAGCACCAGGGGTGGGTTCCTGCCGGTACGCTCTTACCTGTTGGTCGCTGCAGAACCGAAGAAGCCGGTGGCGTTCGCGGCACGGGGCTTCCCCCACTCGCTTTTCCCCGCCTGCCTGGATGCCAGCATTTGCGATCTTTTGCCCTCTGCGCACGCAGAACGCTTTGCGCATGTGCAGAGGGCAAAAGAACGCAAATGGCGGTGTCTAGATGGGCAGGGGAAAGCAGGCGGGGGAAGCCCCGCGCCGCGAATGCCACCGCCTTCTTTGGTTCTGCGGCAACCAACAGGTAAGAGTGTACCAGCAGGAACCCACCCCTGGCCAGCACCTTAACCACCACACTAAACTGGCTCTATCAATATTAGATATTTATAATTATTATATATAATTATTATATATCATGTATCAAGTTTATATAATTTGCATTCCAATCTTCTGAAGACTAAACTTGCTGTTTCTCTTGGTGCCTCACACAATATTTGTTAGACTTAGAATAAGCTTTTAGGATTTTACTTTGTTTCTAAAACTGACCTGTTATATTCCTTTGCTGTGATTTTGACTGAGCAACAACTGGGATTTTTTTTCAAGTCTATCTTACAACAGTTACAGGAAATCCCCAGAGAAGCTCACAGATTGATGCCTTTTTTAAAAAAAAAATTCATCTCTGTGTATTTATTAAGAGAAGAGTGAATATTTAGACAAGAGGGCAAAACAGTGGCCATCAGTCTAGTATCACTTCAGGAGTCCATAGATTAAGTAGAATACAGAAGCCAAGAAAAGATTGTACTGAATTTAAAAAAAAAGTCCTTTTATGAACGCTTTGATGTGTATTGCCTGATTAGTTTTAGAACAAGTGTTTAGGGGCCAGACCTATATAAATGGGTTTTACAAAGCCATTTTGGCAAAGGTCAAATCACTACAAAGATTTATACCATAGAAATGGAGCGTGAATGCAGTGAAGCAGTATATCATCAGATTCATTGTTCTTCCTAAAATGATACTAGCAATTGTGATCCCAAGGTCCTTATTAGCAATTGTAATAATCTAGTTTTTTTAAAAAATATATATAGGCCATTATCGGAAGAAATCAACATTTCAGCAAGGAAATAAAATTGCCTCAATTCCGCTTCCGGTGGCCATGTCGGGCAGCACAGGGAGAAAAGGATTATCTCTGTCCTTTAACTCTGAATTTTTCTTGTCCGGGGACCCTTCAAAGGTGCGTTTGAGTTTGGAGAACAACACGAGAAAAACAACAAAACTCCGGGTCCAGATGGTTTACCAGGGGAGTTTTATAAGACCATGGAAGAACTGATTGAACCAACACTTTTAGAACTCTTCAATGAGGTGTTATTAAAATCTAAAATGCCCGTATCATGGAGAAAAGCATATATTGCGGTGATTTTGAAAGATGGTACAGACGCAAGCCAAATCCAAAATTACAGGTCAATTTCACTCTTGAACATGGATTACAAAATTTTTATCACGATCATGGCAGGAAGAATTAAAACAATCCTAAATGAGATGATTCATCCCGATCAAAATGGTTTTCTCCCAATGAGACAAATCAGGAAAAGCACAAGAATGGTATTAAATATATCAGAATACTACAAAGCCCATCCAGAGAAATAAGTAGCACTTGTTTTTCTGGATGCACAAAAAGAGTTTGACAATTTAAATTGGAAATATATGTTTAGACAAATTAAAAAAATTTGGAGATAAATTTGAACAAAAGTTAGAAAAGTATATTCTTTACACATCTACAAATACAATCAAGATACGAAAAAGATAAACAAGAGGGATTTATGATGGAATCTTTTGAATTAGATGAGATTTTAACAGGTAAAGATAAAAAAATGATTAAGAAATTATATGACTTTTTGTTAAAAACGGAGTTAGAAGAAGAAGTTGTAAAGGAAACAATGATAATCTGGATAAGGAACTTTGGCCATACAATAGAATTGGATAAATGGCAACAAATATGGGAAAGAAATTATAAGCTAACCAAGTCAATAGCATTTAAGAGAACATTTACAAGGTGTTTTATAGATGGCATATGTCACCAGAAAGACTATCAAAAATATTTAAAGATAAACCATTGAAATGTTGGAAATGTCAACAGACATCAGGCTCTTATTATCACATGTGGTGGACATGCACTGAAGCGAGAAAATTTTGGACTAAGATACAGACTTGGTTAGGAAAAATGATGGAAAACCAGAATTGAAACCTAACATTTTCCTATTGAGAATAGTGCCAGAAAGCTATAAGAAAGAAGAAATATACTTGATGATACATATAGTAACAGCAGCGAGGATTGTATTTGCACAAAACTGGAAAGCAGGAAAGATTCCGGAGGATGAGCAGATAATAAAGAAGATTTTGGACTGCGCTGAAATGAATAGATTAACATTAAGATTAAATGATACAGAAGATTCTTTGTACTACAAGACATGGGGGAAGTTTTATAAATGGTTTGAAATTGAATATAAATGAAGAAGATTAAATGAGAAATGATATAACCTAGATGTAACACTTGAAAAGAAAGTTGGGGGTTGAGGGGAAGGGAGGCGGAAGAAGAGGGAAGGGGGGGAGGGGGAAAAACCAAAACTGGTAGTATATTGATTGACAAACACATAAAAGGGGGAAAACTAATTGGAGAGTTTATAAATGGAATAAATTGGGAATAATATGAGATTAAGTAAAAAATAAAAATTCAGGGCTGTTGAAAATTAGATTATAGATGAGAAAATACAGCATAGAAGGAGTGGTTAGGTAGAGGGATAAGGAAGAGGAGGAGGGAAGAGAGGGTAGAGAAGTAGGAAAGAGGGTAGAAGGGGTAGGAGAGGAGAGGAGGGAGAATAAGGAAGTGATAGAGGAGGTGAAGAAGGAAGGTGGAAAGGGAGAGGCTGTAAAAGATTGAGGCAGGGAAGAAACAACCCTGAATCAAATAAAGCATTAAGGAAAATATAAGAAATATATATATAAAATAAGAATGGAATGTATAGAAAAATGAAATGAGAATGAATTTATAAATATGTGTATTGTCTGTGTGGAACTAATAATAAAAAAAATTGGAGGAAAAAAAAGAAACAGTATATTCTACTAAAAAAAGCAAATATAATAATAAACGGAGATATTTCAAAACCATTTGAAATAACAAAAGGAGTCCGTCAAGAATGCCCTTTGTCCCCTGCTTTTTATCCTAACATTAGAGTCTTCGTTAATGAAAATTAGAGCAAACAGAAAGATTAGAGGAACTAAAATTAGCAAGGAAGAATATAAAATTCAGGCGTTTGCAGATGACCTAGTATTTTTTAATTGAGCATCCAAAAGAGTCAGGACCAATTTTAATTCGGGAAATAGAGAAATATGGTGAAGTAGCAGGTCTTAAAATTAACAAAACAAAAACAAAAATGATAGTTAAAAATGTAACATCAAAGCAGGAAAGAGAAATAGAGGAAAAATTGGGATTACAGTGTACAAAAAAAATTAATATCTAGGTCCCAAACTTTTGACATATGTGTACCCCTTCTATAATTTTCGTATTTCTGTTAGGGATAAAAATTGTATTTTATAAAAATAATCAAAATCAGTGGAACTTACTAAAGCACGATAACAGGCCCCCGGAACTAACTATTAAAGAAGTAAGTTGTCTCTGTAACGAAGTGCAGTATATTCACGCCGTGTCACGCCTCACAAGACTGTCTAACCGTTAGATAACACTGCAATTCTCTGGCGTTTAAACAGCTCCGCAGCTCAACGTCAACTGTTAATGTTCCCGCAGTTTAAAAATGGCCGAACCCGAGCTGCACGAAGGATGCGCAGAAGTTCCCGCCATAATGAGTTGCAATACGATGTACGATGGCCCCAGTTCCCATGTAAAAACTGCGATACGCGCCTATTTCTTTCCTTGTTCTGTGGGCGCAGCTAAGCACGGTGCAGTGGATATTCCCACGTGATCCCCACCAAACTCTGGTGCAACGTGTACCCCCACCAAACTCTTCCCGTACCCCTGGGGTACGCGTACCACACTTTGGGAAACACTGGTATATGGCACCATCTAGACTAGCGAAGATTTACCCAAATTTAGAACCGAATTGTTGAAAATGTGGACAAAAGCAAGGCACCTTTTGTCATACATGTTGGTTATGTTCAGAAACAAAAAAATATTGTGTATACATCAGTGGTGGATTCCTACCAGTGCGGTCCACTCTGTCGTTCCGGTAGCAGCCAGCAGATGGCGCTATTTCCGCGCGACAGCTCTGGTGCCGTGTTCCTCGGTCTGTTGTGTGGCGCCATTTTTTTTTGGAATTTTTAGGCTGATTTTACTTCCTGCGCATGTGCGGAAGCAAAATCTTGCAAGGGGCTGTGCATGCGCGCGAGATTTTGGCGATTTTTTGCTTTCGCGCATGCGCGGAAGCAAAAAACACTGAAATCGTGTGCGCGTGCGCGTCCCCTTGCAAGATTTTGGTGAGATTTTGCTTCCACACATGCGCAGAAGCAAAATCATGCAAGGGGGCATGCACGCATAGCGAGCACGCACACGCACAAAACATGGAGCACACCGGTATCGGTAAGTAAGCAACCCGCCCCTGGTATACATTCACAAATGGATACAGGAAATAACAGGTTCTCAGATATAATATACTCCAGAGTTATTCTTGTTAGGGATTGTTAAGGGGGAATATAATAAAAGAATAATATATATTATGCTACATATAATAACAGCAGCAAGAATAGCATTCGGCAATGTTGGAGACAAAACAATATACCTTCTGAAGGCTTAGTAATAAGAAAAATATTTGACTGTGACAAAATGGACAAATTAACAATCGAACTGAAAGGACAAATAGACTCGGAATATCATGCAATATGGAAGAAATGGTACGACTGGATTGAAAATAGAAAAACAGAAAAAGAAGAGAAAAAACAGAAGTAAAAGTGAAATGTATAATTAAAATGTATGGAATATAGTTGATTTTGAATGTTATGGTATGTAAATAGTATGTAAATGAGCACAGTTATGCATAAGTTATGAATATTTGTTTAATGGAAAAAATACAATAAAAATTTATTTTAAAAAAATATTTTTGCCTCAATTCCCTACTATAGCTATACGTACAGTTAGGACACTTTTATTGCTAAAGCGGATTCAACTGCTATGCCTCCATAACTAAAGAGGGCAGATTCTGCAAAGTTACTTCCATCTTCATTACAGACTGGACTTGGTAAGGTTTCCTAACCTCAGCAACTTTAAAATGTGTGAGCTTCAACTCCCAGAATCCCCCCAGCCAACATGTTGTAAAGCATTAAATGCAAGGCTGTCTGAACATATCAAATCAAGCAGGTCTAAGAGCTACTAGTACATTGGGTCCAATCCTAAAACAAAAAATAAAACCCTGAATTGCATTTAGGTTATATGAATCTGACCTAGTCTTACATTCTACTATATATTTCAGACCTATTTTACAATCAAGACCAAGAAGAGATATTTTGGAATATATTAACATTTTTCTTGCAGATAAAAGTCTGAAAATTACAGTAGCAACAATCACATTTTGAATGAAGACTGTTTACATGTTTTGTTATTTGTTAAACTAGACAAGATGCCAAACTCTGGATTTCTACATTTTTATTTTGCGTCTTGTGGCTATAAATAAAATTATGTACAGGTGGCCCTCGACTTACAACAGTTCATTTAGTAACCATTCGAAGTTACAACGGCACTGAAAAAAGTGAATTATGACCTTATTCATACTTATGACCTTTGTAGTATCCCCATGATCACAGGATCAAAATTCAGTTGCTTGACAGTTGGTTCATATTTAAGATGGTTGCCTGGGGTCATGTGATCCCTTTTGTGACCTTCTGACAAACAATGTCAATGGGGAAGCCAGATTCACTTAACAACCAGGTTACTAACTTAACCCCTGCATTGATTCACTTAACAAGACATGTCATAAAATGGGGCAAAACTCACTTAACAAATGTTTTATTTTGCAACAGAAATTTTGGGCTCAATTGCGGTCGTAAGTTGAGGACTACTTGTATACATTCAACTATAGAGGCCCCACTGACACATCAATTGGAAACCATGGGAGGCAAGAGGCCTTTTCAGTGATGGATCCTTAATTGCCTGTTTTTTAAAACATCTGCCTGCTTTGAATCTGCCTTTAATTGTAACTGATTGGTTAATTAATACCAACTGTGCTTGAAGAACTGCTGTGGTTCCAACTCTTCTGCAGGTAGTCCTCAACTTGGGATTGAATTGTCCATCACTAAGCAATGTGGCTATTAAGTGAGTCACACACAATTTTACAACCATTTTGCCATGGTTACTAAGTGAATCACGCAGTCATTAAGTGACTCCATGTACCCCTATTAACTTGGTTTGTGGGAAGCCTCCTGGAATGGTTGCCAATGCCAGTTAAATGACAAAAGCATTGTGCCCGTGTTGACTGCCAGGCAACCAAATTTGAATCACGTGACTGCGGGGATTCTGTACCGGTTGTGCGTGCCAGGACCAGTCATAAGCAGAGGTGGGCTCCTGCCGATTTGGACTGGTTCTATAGAACCGTTAGTAACTTGGTGGCCTTCCAGCGACCCAGGCCTGCCACGCCTCTGAGCCAGTTCTTTCAGTGGCGCCCTAGGCAGCGCCATCTTGTTTTTTGCTTCTGCGCATGCACAGAAGCTTTTTTTTAAAGTACTGTGCATGCACAGAGGGTCCTTTCCAGGAAGGGGTGCGCGTGCGAAACATGCACTTCTATCGTGATGCAAACTGGTGGGGAAGGTTAGTAGAACCTACCCCTGGTCGTAAATTCCTGTTTCAGTCCCATGTGGCAACTTGGAACGGTTGTTAAATGAAGGGTCGTAAGTTGAGAACTGCTTGCATTGGCTCAGTTCTGCTTCTCTTGCTCAGAAAGTTGATTTGCTTTGACAAAGTGTGATGGTGACAATGTTCACCTCAATGAAGCACTGTGTATCCCATTGAAGCCTCGTCTTGAAGGGGCTTCTCTGCATAAGCAACACGAAGAAACTATTATTATTACACAGACAGTTTTGAAGAAGTGATTTGCTTAAAGCACTGAAGCAAAAGCTCCCTTCAGTGTTTGCACAGGGTTTTTAAGTAATAACTCAGTGTACAGTGGAGAAAAGGTATTATAGAGGAAACCCCAGAAAGCTTTTGTTAAAAAAAAAGTTTGACTTTTATCTTTTCTTTTTAAGGATTTGGAGTCTTGAGACATTTCATGTTGACACTGTTAGCTGACCGGAGCTACTGGGAATTGATGGCATAAAGGCGCACAGTAAATAAGAAAATAATAAAGTAAATATAAAAAACCTATATTAATGCAGTGCTGGGCCATAAACTGCACCCCTTTCATGCAGGGCATCGTATCACAAGGCATGTTACAAAAGAGAAAGTGGAACTTGTGCCATGACAGTGTTTTTGTCATTTTCCTCTTCTTAATTTCTCTTGTGGATGCCTCTAAAAGGGAAAAAAAGTATATTTTTCTTACCAATTTGGGAAGGTGGTCTACTCAGGGTGCAAACACATTACCGTTGAGAAGGATACACTCAGGGGTTGGTTCCTCCCGGTTCGGACTGGATCGCCCAAAACGGTAGCGACCCGCTGGTGACGTCACTGTCGGTGCTGTTCTGTATGAGCCACCATCTTTTTGGGGGATTTTGTGCAAATTTTTTCCCTTCCGCGGCTTGAAAAAGAGCCTTCCCGCCCGCCTGAGGGTGAATTCTGACCTTTATTTCTTCGCCCGAAGCACAGCTGATGAGCTCCTCAGCTGTGTTTTGGGCTAATTCCTGCTTCTGAGCATGTGCGGAAGCCAAATCGCATGAGGGGATGTGCGCACGAACGAGAGCGGAGGGAGTGTGTACGTGCGAAACATTGCGATGAGAACCGGTGGCAAAGGTAAGTGGAACCCACCCCTGGATACACTATTTATAGATCTTGCCCAACTCTTTTGATATCAACTTGAGCAAGCGACAGAAAATGCTTATTTAAAAAAACCTAAAGGAGAAGATCTCTCCAGGGTATAAGATTCAAAAATCCTATTTAGTTTTTCTCCTGCACATTATTATGTTCATATCAGGGGTTTTTTCTCCTACACATTACTCTGTGTGCAGCTTTACATGCATCTAAACCAGTGGTTCCCAACCTGGGGGTCGGGACCCCTTTGGGGGTCGAACGACCATTTCCCAGGGGTCGCCCCTGCATCCTCAGCCCCCCCCGCCACAAGCCTGGCCATCTTGCGGTGCTGAGAGCTATGAGAGGGAAGAAGAGAAAAGAGAAGGAAGGAAGGAAGGAAGGAAGGAAGGAAGGAAGGAAGGAAGGAAGGAAGGAAGGAAGGAAGGAAGGAAGGAAGGAAGACCAGAGATGGAAGGGAGGAAGGGAGGGAGGGAGGGAGGGAGGGAGGGAGGGAGGGAGGAAGGGAAGGAGAGGAAGGAAGGGAAGGAGAGGAAGAAGAAGAATATTAGGTGGGAGGGTGGGAGGAAGGAAGCAAGGAAGAGAAAAAAGTGAGAGAGGGAAAGAAAGAAAAAGAGAAAGAAAGAAAGAAAGAAAGAAAGAAAGAAAGAAAGAAAGAAAGAAAGAAAGAAAGAAAGAAAGAAAAAGAAAGAAAGAAAGAAAGAAAGAAAGAAAGAAAGAAAGAAAGAAAGAAAGAAAGAAAGAAAGAAAGAAAAAGAGGAAGGTTGGGAGGGAGGGAGGAAGAAAGAAAAAAGCGAGAGAGAGGGAAAGAAAGAAAAAGAAAGAAAGAAGAGGAAGGTTGGGAGGAAGGATAGAAGGAAGAGAAAAAAGTGAGAGAGGGAAAGAAAAAAAGAAAGTAAGTAAGAAACTGTTGAAAGAAGAGCCTTGCAAATTAATATTGTTGTCTTTGCAGGGGTTCTGGGAAGGGTGGGTGAGCAGGCCCCATGGGGGAGGAAGGAATATGGGGCTGTTTTAAGAAGAAAGAGTTTAAAAGAGGAAATTGGCTTTGGGGACCCTGGCAATGTTTTTGGACCAATCATGGCTTTTTTTGCCCCCTGTTTGCCTCCTGAAACTTCGGAGTCCTGGGAGAAAGCTACTAAACAGGGATTACTTTGCTGGAAGCTTATCTGATTTCTAGTTTTTCGACACTGCAGGCCACAATTTCTCAACCTCAACAACTTGAATATACTGGACGTCAACTCCAAAATTCCCTAGCCAGCTTTGCTTTGAATTCTGGGAGTTGAAGTCCAGGCACCTTAAAAGTTGCTGAGATTGAGAAATATTGCTGTACTCTTGTTGGTTATCAAGTCTAAATACAGAAGTAGACTTGTTGTGGAAGATGATATTCCTTGTGCTCTTGCAAAGACTGGCCCGAGAATTTCTGATCTGGCATAATTACATATTGTTTTTGTGATTAATCACTATGCTTTAATTACGTTCAATTTGTAACAATGAAAATACATCCTGCATATTAGATATTTACATTACGATTCATAACAGTAGCAAAATTAGAGTTATAAAGTAGCAACAAAAATAATTTTATGGTTGGGGGTCACCACAACATGAGGAACTATATTAAGGGGTCGCGGCATTAGAAAGGTTGGGAACCACTGATCTAAACCCACCTATCCTCCAATAAAACAGACCGCGTGCATAGAATTGGATGCTTTATTAAAGGAACAGGGTGGGTGAAACTGGGAAAAATAGCAATAGCAATAGCACTTAGCCTTATATACCGCTTCACAGTGCTTTCCAGCCCTCTCTAAGCGGTTTACAGAGTCAGCATATTGCTCCCAACAATTTGGATCCTCATTTTACCCACTTCAGAAGGATGGAAGGCTGAGTCAACCTTGAGTCTGGTGAGATTTGAAGTGCCAAATTGCAGGCAGTCGGCAGGCAGCAGAAGTAGCCTGCAGTACTGCACTCTAGCCACAGCGCCACCATGGCTCAAATACATACAATTAGAATCCAAATACAAAATAAGCAGTGTTGAGCATAACAATTAACAGATAAATCTAAATCTCACCAGCAATGCTGTGCGTATGGGATGTGGATTTTGTCCTCAAATGAACATGTGCCATGAATTTGGCTGGAGTCTTCCTGGTGCTTCTGTTTCTTTCCGAATGTTGAAGGAAATGAAGTGTGACTTCCCAGGATGCACTTGTTTTGGGAGTGAGGGTTTATGGGTATGTGACCCTTAAAGGGCCTTGTCAGCTTCCAAACAATACAGATTGGCATTTGGCCCTAGCCACTAGATGGGGCCAGAGAACAACAACAGTAAATGCACAAATTATATCTGGGGGCATGACAATCGCGTAACTAACTTATCAACTGGAACGATTCACTCAACAACTGGCAAGAAAGGGCGTAAAATGGGACAAAACTCAATAAAGTCTCACTTAACAACCGAAATATTGGGCTCAATTGTAGTCATAAATCGAGGATTACCTGTATGTCCAATTCTTTGCAAGTTAGTGGTCATCACAATCCCTTGTAATAATGAATTCTACTTGTTAATTGTGCATTGTGTGGAGTAGTGCGTTCGTCTGTCTATTCTTACATCTCCTTTCAGCCAACCAGAAAATGACCCAATATTTTATTTATTAAATTAATACATTGCCTGCCTCTCTGTCCTGAGTGACTCTGGGTGGCTTACAATAACATGATGATAATAAGGATGGTTATCTATTCAGTCGTGTCCTACTCTTGGCAATTCTGTGTGTTAAGTCCTCACAGTTACGCCGCCGCCAAAACCTTGCCGGCTGCTTAGTTGAACCTGATTGGCTAAGACGCGAGCAGCCGGCAAGCGGGAAAAGAGAGTGTCACTATTGGTTCAGAGTTTGACAGCTCGACTATAAAAGGAGCTGTCAAACCTCTGTTCACCTGTTCAGTTTCTGAGTTGCTGTTAAGGTGCTGAAGTTAATAAACGCGTTCCTATTGAAGCACTGGTCTCGCCTCCGTTCCTGGCAGCCCCTGTTTCGCAAATGAAACACTGTGGTTCAGGTTCTCCACATCTTCCAGTCTTGCACTACTTCTTTGAGTTTTTCTATGTTCAGCTTTAATGGTGTCACAATAACATAAAGGCATAAATAAAGAGCCGAGGTGGCGCAGCGGTTAGAGTGGGGTACTGCAGGCCACTTTAGCTGACTGTGATCCGCAGGTCAGCGGTTCAAATCTCACCGGCTCAAGGTTGACTCAGCCTTCCATCCTTCCGAGGTAGGTAAAATGAGGACCCAGATTGTTGGGGGCAATGTAAATATACATTGCTTACTGGTGTAAACCGCTTAGAGAGTGCTTGCACTGTGAGGTGGTATATAAATCTCACCAATAAATAAATAAAATAAATAAATAAATAAATTTAAAAGCATCAAAAGCATTAAAACTAAGGTTAACAACCATTAAACAAAAGGTTAAAATCAAGAGCATGGATGGTACAGAGGTGGACTTTGTTTTTCCTATCCTATCAATATCCTAGCATTCTTGAAGCGGGTGAAAAAAAATCCCCTTGTTCGGTGATGTATATGATTTTATACATTTATTTATTTATTTGTCAAACATAAACATAACCAGGGCTGACTCACTGGTTGCTGTACAGACTCTTTGGTGTGACTCCCTTCCTCCTCAGGCGGGTCGTTATCAGTGACAGGTTCGGGGCTGGAGTCAGCCGATGCCCCCCAACGGGACCGAATTTGGTATGGATTCCCTGTGGGTTAGCATCCTGATCTCACAGAATGTTATCTGAAATGACTTCTTTTAAAGATCTCCCTGTCTTTGATCACATGAGTGACACAGGATGTGATTGGCAGAGGATGGAACGAGGACAGTGTCAGAGACGGTCACCTCATTCTTCTCCTCTTGCATGAAGGAAGGGCTACATAGTGTTTCAGCTTTTGCTCAAATATTTGAAGCTGGTACGGGAGAGGAAGGTCATTCAGCAATTGCTGATAAGATTTACACTGTAAATTTTACAACCACAGAAGAAACTGAGCAAATGAGCTTAGCCTCCAGTCTCTACAGCGCATAAAAGAACTGACACCAGACCCCCATGGACAGGCAACAATATATATTTATTTTATTTTTTTATTTTTTTATTTTTGTCAAGTACGTGTTGGTAATATACATAGATATAACATTATTTATATACATAAAATGAGTACTGATAAGAGGGAACATTAGGACAGGGACGGTAGGCACGCTGGTGCACTTATGCACGCCCCTTAGTAAAGGTAAAGGTAAAGGTTCCCCTCGCACATACATGCTAGTCATTCCCAACTCTAGGGGGCGGTGCTCATCTCCGTTTCTAAGCCGAAGAGCCAGCGCTGTCTGAAGACGTCTCCGTGGTCATGTGGCCAGCATGACTAAATGCCAAAGGCGCACGGAACGCTGTTACCTTCCCACCAAGGTGGTCCCTATTTTTCTACTTGCATTTTTTACAGGCTTTCGAACTGCTAGGTTGGCAGAAGCTGGGGCAAGTAATGGGAGCTCACTCCGTTATGCAGCGCTAGGGATTCGAACCGCCAAACTGCAGACCTTTCTGATCGACAAGCTCAGCGTCTTAGCCACTGAGATATCGCGTCCCTTTTTAGCAATATATAATAGGTATATATTAATCCCTAGCCTGGTTCATACTACTATGTCTATCTTATAATACAATCTAAACAAATGGAAGCCAACAACTCTAAACAAAGGAAACTAGATGTCTCCAAATCTTCTCGTTTTCCAAGAGTCACAAAAGGATTGGAAGCAACTAAATTCCTAATTTATGCAGGTTCCAAGGATGTATTTGCATGCACCAAGTAGATTGCAGGGTGCTTTGCTTTCTATCTCAACTCACGTGCCTCGTTTTGTTCTTTTAAAGTAAAGCAAATGAATAGTTTTTAAGGCTGCAGAACCTGAATCTGCTCTGCAGCTGACCAACAGGGAAGCACAAAAAAAATCAGCATTCTACCAATATCTCTTCTCCAACCCTGTCCTTGCCTCACCTCACCTAATTTGCATGTGGATGTGAGTTCTAAAGCATTCTTTTATCCTATTTAGGAACCCAAAAGTTAGGGTACTGTATAACTAGCAGCTGCAGGGAACAGGGAGAGTCAAAGAACTAGAAAAGTGATGATGTAGGAGATACTATAAACAAATAAATAGTGCTTCCATGTCCTCAGTTTCAAAATGCATTTTTTTTTAATTTCAGTTCTTCTTGAGCTGTAGTTAGGTGGAATAAATTGGCTCAGCTGATGTCAAGGACTCATGAGGGTGTGTGGTACCAAACCAGGCCTGGTGCCAACACTTTGTGAAAATGACCTGACATGACTACCAAGAGGACAATCAATCAATGCAAAATAAGCCATTACAAACACATTTAATTGTTTTATTCCTTGGCTGGAATTCAGTGCATTTTTCAGGGACAGATAAACAGCCAAAGCTTTGTGCAATTCACAGCCCTATCCATATGTCTTTAATTCTTGAGTGCAATTTGGGACACTTTGGTTATTTATGGGGTGTGCACATGCACAAATATTTGTGCCTTTAATAAGTGTAAAACCCTGAGAACAAAGGGTGACAATCAACAAAGAATTCATGTGGTTATAATCATCTCTCATTCTATTACCCCACTTCACCTCTTACCTGATTTTACACACACTCACACACACACATGCACATTTTTCTTTTAAAGATTATATTCTCCTACTTGAGCAGCAGGGTGGCCTAGAGGTGGAGCTCGTGCCTCACAATCAGGAGGCTGTGAGTTCGATCCTGGATAGCAGCAGATATTTCTCTCAACGGGCACATAGAGAAAATATCTGCTATGAACTCCACATAGGCATCAGGAAGGGCATCCGTCCAGTAAACACTCAGCTCCATTCAGTCGTCCCGACTCCACTCCGATGCAAGAGATTACAAGGTTGTTAAAGGGAAAAAAACTACCCTACTTGCCAAGACATTCATTATTTCTTGATATCTCGCCTGCCTCTATTTTTATGCATATCTAGTTAAAACGTCATTCATTTCATTTGTCAGAATTATGCTCTCCGATATTCTAAAAATATGAGACTCTTCCAAATCTGTACAAGTTTAATATCTAAGGGAGCTGATGAAGAAGGTGATAACAAATACATTCTGCCCCTAGTGTTCATGTCAGTAAACAGTAAGATTTAAATATTTCTAATAATCACAAATAAAGCTATAGCATTTTAGTACAGTAATACAGTAGTATACCCTTAACAAAAACTAAGTACAACCAAGGAAACCACGTTCTGTCCCATCAGTTCCATTACTAATAGCAATAGTAGAGACAGGACTAATATGTCATAATTTTTTGTATTAGGACTGTTGCAGATAATTCTATATCTTTTGTTTTGCATATCCTGGAAAATAGGAAGGAAAGCAAAAAGCCTTGGGTTACTACTATGACAAGCTACTATGCTAGCCTGCCATTGCAAAACATTATCGTCTCCTGCAAGAAGTAGCAGAGGTGTTACACTAGATGCACAAGCTGAGCATCAGAACTCAGCAAGACACCCTCCATGAAAATAGCAGTAGCACTTAGACTTATATACCACTTCACAGTGTTTTACAGCCCTCTCTAAGTGGTTAATAATGTCAGCATATTTTCCCCAACAATCTGGGTCCTCATTTTACCGACCTCGGAAGGAAGCTGCAGGGAGACAACGGCAAGTTTTTGGTCTTCTGCACCATATTGTATCTTCTATTTCCCCCAACCTCTAGTGCAGTGTTTCCAGGGGTGGGCTTCAGATCCTTTAGCAACAGGTTCACTGGCCCATTGCTGGGTGGGCGTGGCTATGGTGGGCGTGGAGGCTTTCCTTAAGCCTCCAGAGAGCAAAAACAGCTTCGCCCAGGCTCCGGAGGCCCTCCGGAGGCCAGAAACAGGCCCGTTTCGTTTCTGGACTCCCGGAACCTCCTCAATTTTTTGCCCTCCCAGACCCTCCGCACAGCCCCTGCATTTACCTGGAATGATGAACGGGCCGCGTGGAGACTCCTGGGAGTTGTGGGGTGGGAGGGGAGGGGCGGGCATGGGCAGCCAGGGATGGCATTTGGGGGTTTGCTGGACCCCGGCGATCCTTGACTATAGGATTGCCCGAACCCTGCTGAACCCCAGGTGTTTCTCAACCTCAACAACTTTTAAGTTGTTTGAACTTCACTTCCCAGAATTCCCCCCAGCCAGCATGTTGGAATCAAAGTCCACACATCTTAAAGCTGCTGAGGCCAAGAAAGGACAAAGCCAGATTTGGTTTGGTAATCGAAATTCTAGTGCAACCCTGAAGTGGAAGAGATAATAAAAGATGAAGGAGTCTCACCAGAAATTTATTATGAAAATTTATTTATTTATTTATTATTCGCAATTGTATGCCGCCCACTCCACAGTGACTCTGGGTGGCTCACAACAATAAGAAATCTAAATGCAAACAATAAACATTAAAAAACATTAAAAACAATAACTATTTAAAAAGCATTAAAAATATTAAAAACAACAATTTTAAAAACCCCATGCAATTCATTTCATTCATGGGACCAAAAGTTCTTGATGTTGTGTTGAATTCATTGGCCCCAGGCCTGCCGACATAACCAAGTTTTCAACGCTTTTCTGAAGGCTGGCAGGGTGGGAATGATGCAGATCTCGGGCGGCAGTATCTTCCAGAGAGCCGGTGCTGCCACGGATAAGGCCCTCGCCCGTGGGCCCACCAGCTGGCATTGTTTGGCTGATGGGACAATTAGCAGACCAACTCTGTGGGCTCTGATCGGTCTTAGGGAGGTATGCTGAAGAAGGCGGTCCCGGAGGTAACCTGGTCCTAAGCCATGTAGGGCTTTAAAGGTGATCACCAACACCTTGAATTGCGCTCGGAGACCAACGGGCAGCCAGTGCAGCTCGCGAAGGATTAGTGTCACATGGGTGTATCTAGGGACACCCATCACCACACGCGCCGCCGCATTCTGCACTAGCTGCAGTCTCCGGACGTTCTTCAAGGGTAGCCCCATGTAGGGACTAGAGAGAGACAGGGAGTGAACTACTCTAGACAATCTCTCAGTTTTATTAGATTTATTCTCCCTCATCTTTGAGTCAGTAGAAAACTAAATCAGCCAAAAAAACAAAATTGCTGTCCCATTGCCAATCTCTATCCTGATGCTATTGTTTCTGTCCTGAGAAACTGCCCCATCACCTGACTTTCCTTCAAGATAATAGATAACAAAGCCTTTTATGTAGCTGGGTGACTCTCCTGGTGATGGAATAAGGGAGAAAGTACTACAGGTGACTTAAGCCTCTATCACTCATGGGCTAAGGACAAGATGAAAACAATTCCATGATAAGAGGACAAGGCAGAAACAAGGTTTTGTGATCGTAAGATTAGGTTGTGATTAAGTGCAAGTGAGGAAAGGCTCATAGTCCAGAGTCCTAAGAGTATTCCTTCATTTTTCCTTAAGACATGACTGGGTACCACCCTTCTCTTTAATATTCCCTGGAATCTAAAGTCATAAGGGAAGAAACTGTGGAAACAGCTGTCCTTATGCCAAAACTAAATGTAAAACCAAAATATGTCCTATTTATAAATAGCAGACGTAATAAATGGCCATATGATTATATGCACCAAGAGAAAGAGGGAGATCAATAATTCAAATGCACGAATGGACCTAGTGCCCAGAAAGATAAATTAAATGTCAATTCAAAACCAATTCTTGATGACTTTATAATGGTCAGGAAAAGGGCTGCGAAGAAAAATTAGCAACTCATTTAGAGCGTGCAGAGATTTTGCCTTAAGGTTGATATAGTTTGATATAGATGATCCTTCCCTACTATATGCCCTCCAGGTATGTTGAGTTACAAATCCAATCATGTCTTTAGCCGACATGCTGATGGCCATGCATCTGGAGGGCACCCTATGGGACTATCCAGGGGGAAGTCATAGTAGATAACTAGGTTTTCCCTGCTGATCCAAAACATGTAAACTCTGATACAAATTGGCCTAATCTGCACATTGGAAAAGTCTTTAAGATTTCGCAGCTTTCTAAATGTCGTAATATAATTCACAGCTTTAAAAGAATAAAAAAGTGTACTTACAGATGTATATTTTATGTTAAAATATATTTACAACTGCAAAGGTGACATATATTTAGAAAAACGTATTTCATGAAAAATACATTTGAAAATATTATTAAATATTTACAAATGCATTTTATATATCTTGATTTCTCTTCGAGCTGCAAAAATCTTTCACCTTTATATATATATACAGTGTGTGTGTGTGTGTGTGTGTGTGTAACATTTTTTGCTGATAAATGAAAATAAAGGGAGACTATTATAGATCTATTTCGAGCTATTTTGCTCTCGTCAGATAGCCATACCCTTAGTGGGATTATATATAATGTATGTATATACAGTATATATAAATATAGAGAGAATTTGTTTTTTTTTCATGCACATTAATGTGCAAACATGATGAAATTGAATTTTGAATAATCACACATGAAAACAACTCAGGTCGGAAACAAACTGACCTATCTATTTCAACCATAATGCAAGTTCTTCCATGAATTTTCATCAGCATAACATTAACCTGATTATTTGCAGAAGTGAAAGAAGTATTGGAAATACACACAGAGCCTTCATGGCACCCAATTAAATACAACACAGCTGTTTTTCAAAAAGAGCCACCCCTTTCATTCAGCTACAAATCACATGTTAAATAATCAACAAATGATCAATTCAGTCTGGGGTGAAAACTTTGCAGAAAGCATCATAAATTGCTATGAATACATGATAATGGCTCCCATAAAATGTAGCCATGAATATATCAGACTAATTCATGGAGAGCAAAAATATAAATATTTCTTATTCATAGTTGTTCCTTCATCAGTGTCAGCATAATGATGGTTACAGACAAATTAGAGAAATGTCATTTCTTTGTGCCCTGCTTCAGCACGTCTCTAAAGCAGAGGTACCCAACCCTCCTATTCGTGGACCGTTACCAGTCCGTGGCCTATTAGGAATCAGGCCACGCAAGTGGCAGGAGAGTGAGCGAACCTGCATCTGCACATTCACGGGATTGAACTGGCACACAAAATATCCCCCACCTGGTCCATGGAAAAATTGTTTTCTACAAAACCAGTCCCTGTTGCCAGAAAGATCAGGGACCACTGCCCTAAAGGCATTATTTTAGAGCACTCAAAAATTAACATACAAAATTATAAAAGTGGTTAATCCTAAGGATGGCTTTAACCTTCAATTCAATCTTGATTCCTAGCAACTGCCTGGACAAGTCCATGTGGTTTTATGGCAAGATTTTGGTAGTAGTTTGCCATTTGACCTTCTTGTTAGGGCTGAGAATGAGTGACTGCCCCAGTCACCCAACTGGCTTTGGGTCCTAAGCAGGAATAGAAATCATAGCCCCCCAGTGTCTAGCCAGGTATCACCAACAATCATCAAACTGGCTGTTAACAGGACCTTTAATCCATAAACAATAATTACTTTATGATATGGTGAATACCCAATTAGTCATCAATAATTCATCCCTTTTCTGGGTATTCACACATACAATAAATAAATAAATATTTCAAAATATAAAATGTGAACTCAACTTATTCAGAACTTATTCAGAAATGCATGCATGATGCATATTTGCATATTATATTGTCTTTTTAGCAGAAACAATGATTTAGCAGAAACATTTATCTACGATTCTAAATTGTCCATTATTGCCTGGGGATGAGACCAAAGAACAGGGCAAAAAAAAAAGCATTTTATTGAGGCACTTTTGTGCTTCAAGTAGGAGACAGAAAGGAACAACCCCCAATCCTTTCTGACAAGAGATATGGATTCCACCAAGCAGTTGTGAAGAGCAGATGAAAAGACTGAGACTGACAAAAAGGTGGTTGGAGAGCATGTTTCAATCTCCAGGGTCAGATGAATTACATGCTAGGATAATGAAGGAATATGCTATTCATCTGAGAATCTCTAGAAAACAGGTGATGGCGCCAGATGACAGGATGCAAACATTGCCCCAAGCGATAAGTTCTAAATTCCATCGCTGCCGGTTCACGCATGCGCGCATGCGCAGAAGCATCCGAGGTGGGTGGACAGAGCCTCCCGCTGCCGCTGCTACCGGTTTGTAGAACCGTACCATGCCGGTAGCACCCTACCGCTGATTGCCTCCCATATCTTCAAAAGGGGGGAAAGAAAGCTCTAGAGTAGGGGTGTCAAACTCACATCGTCACAGCGGCATCACGTGACGTATCAGGACTTTTTCCCCCTTCGCTAAACCGGGCATGGGCGTGGCCAGTGCGTGACGCATCCAGCCCATGGGCCGGGAGTTTGACAGCCTTGCTCTAGATCAGCCTTGCTCAACCAGGGTTCCAAGAGATTGTGATTGGGATGGGGGGGGATTTTTTTTTTTTTATTCACAGGCCACACAATGCTACCATTCAAACTTTGGAAAGTTTTACATGCCATGATTCACTTGCCAGCATGCCATTTTGTAAAACATGGATTGTGTAGGGGTGGGGTTTTTTTGTATTTTTTGTATTTTTTGTATTTTTTTGTATTTTGTATTTTTGTATTTTTTTGTATTGTGAAGTTTTTGTATTTTTGCTATCTTTATTCAGGGGTTCCTCCAGGGCGAAAAGGTTGACAAAGGCTGCTTTAGATAGTTGCAGTTTTTTATTGATCTCTGCAGGGCCTTTATAGTAGATCATCAAGAGATTCTTCTCAAAACATCTTGAGAACAATGCAGTGAGGAGAGAAGCCATCATTTACTGTTTCTGTGACAACCAAGCCCCCTTAGAGTGTACTGAATGACTTCGAAGACTCAAACAGCAATTGCTGTTGGCTGTTCTTTCCTCCTCTTTTCTGAACATGAAACAAGGAGGGGAGAGAGATTAGGTGTGCCATAGCTAGGCCCTCAAATATTTTACAATCACCAGATGGCAGCAAAGGAATACAGGCGTACCTCATTTTATAAAGCTTCACTTTATTGCGCTTCACAGATACTGCAGTTTTTTACAAGACCCTCTACCAACAAAAAGATTATAATTCAGTGAGGCTCAGAGGGTGATTAGCATTTTTAGCAATAAAGTACTTTTTAATTAAGGCATGTACATTGATTTTTTTAAGCATAGTGCCATTGCACATTTAATAGACTATGTGCAAATATAACTTTTATGTGCACTGGGAAACCAAAATTTTTTGGTGTGACTTGCTTTCTTGCAGCATTTGCTTTATTGCGGTGGTCTCGAACCAACCCGCAATATCTTTGAGGTATTGCTGTATAAAGACATTTCTAACTCTTTGCTCCCATCTGGCGGTCATCTGGAATTCTGCAGCCCAGATAAAGGCTCATCTTAAGAGTATTTTATTTATGGGGGTTTGATAACACCACTGTGATACTTGAAAGATACTTCAGATATCATCATCCACATCATCATCCAAGACATCATTCTACAGTGCAGGGGACAGAAGAATGAATTTAAATTACAGGAAGGCAGGCTTTAGTTGAACGTTAGAAATATTCTGATGCTAAGGATGTTCACATCTTGATTTTTAAGGACACAATTTTGTTTGTTTGTTTTAGATCTTATTTGCCCTCTGGCCTGTTCTGTATTTCAGAGCTCTGTAGCACTGTAAGATTCCAATAATCTTACAGTGAGACCCAGATTATCACCAAATCAGTAACTGTGTGCTGAAAATTTCAAAAGATCTCCAACCTTACACATACCGTATACATAAATAAATAGGGAGGCAGGCACCTGGTGCCAATCAAATCATAGCCTGCAATGCCTGGAAAGGTTGCCATCTCTGACTTTACTTAATGCTTTCTGATCCATTTTGGCACCATACCTGGCTCTCCTGCAGATATTCATTACAAGCACACATCCACAGCCTGAGGTCTGTTTCTCTCCCCCCCCCCCCGCTCCACACCCCACAAGCTTGGGAAAATGTTTGGGGGAGGGGTTTGCTTTTTGCTTTGCTTTGCTTTGCTTTTGCTCATGCATTGAACATCTGAGGCAATATTTCTTAAAATTTTGCTTTTCCATTCCCCACTTTTAAAAATTATGGAGGACCGCAAAGAGTTTTCATTTTCAGAGCTGTTATCAATATTCACCATGTTAAAAATTAAAATAATGCACACATATGATATCTATTTATTGAATAATGTAAAAATAACAATATTAAACATATTTATTTTATTTATTTATTTGGAAAATTTATATTGCCACCTACTCACTCACGGCGACTCAAGGTGGCTAACAGGAAATAAAAACACAATAAAAAAAATAAAAAAAATAAAAAAAAATAGTAAAATAATAAAATAATCACCCCCCAGCTCGGCAACAACACACACTCGTATCAGCCAATTAATGGGCTCCATCCCGCTCTGGGTTCCCCAATTATTATTAAATATGAACATAAATATTTTTAATTTAAAACGACTATATTTTTAACAAATAAATTATAATGAAAATGTTTGCATACATCTTCAACCACTGGCAAATAATTTTGGTTCCCTGAATCCCTGGGAGGGTGTTGGGGGACACTTTAAGAAGTACTGAGTTAGGAGACACCCCAAATCAAGTTTTTCAGCTTGCAGACTATGAACTGCATGTACCACCATTTTAAAAATTACTCTTAGAGGTTCCTTCCCCAAAATTGCATTACCAAAATTTATCAAAAGTCCAAATGTGATTCTTTACAAATATGATTTTTCTGCTACGGTAGAACCATTGCAGAAATAAAAAGACACAAACTATGTACCAAATAGATATAGATATAAACATATGTGCAGTCTCCGACTACCAAATACCTGTGCATGCCTTAAAGCATAATTACATGCTCCTATACTCCCTTAGCCCATTTCCCCCCTCAGTCCACTTGTGTGTCATGGATTTTCACAGAGGCCAGGGAGAAGTGTTTAAGTACCTGTCTGAGATATTGTGACAAAATATACATCTGCATGACTTGCATGATAAATGACCCTTACACTGTTTTGCCACTGTAACCCATAGGCTTTTCCAAGATAAAAAGAGAGACAATGACAAGAACAGGCACTACTTGGCACTTACCTATAAGGTATTCAATCCAGAATTGGTCCTTCTCTGGATTGTATGCACGAGTGAATGTAATCTGAATATGGAAAGTCTGTCCTCGGCGCACAATCAGTTTGAAATTGTAGTATTTGTCTGTGTGGTGCTCCTTCTTATTAATTTCATATTCTCGGCTGAATACATGGACTCCTTCAACTTCCAGAATATCTTCAAGTAAACAGAGATAGAAAACATCATGTTTTAAAGCTAGCATAGCCATTTCCCCACAATTAATTCCATTTGCTTAATGTATTTCACAGAAAATTCATACTTATGTCAGTCGGCAATTTCTCTGCATTTGAACAGATCATTGGATTGTGAGGTAAAGATTTTTTTCTCAAATATCTGAGGATAAATGAGAGTAACTACCTTGTGAGAAAAGGTGGAGATACTTTAAAAATCTATGCTTTTGTCATTTTAGATAAGACAAAGGATCTTCCCCTTTATTTCCTATATTATCCTTTGTATTAAGGCACAAAAAATCCCACCCTTGACTTGTTAAAGAATAAATAAGAATAAACAAGCCAATCTAGCTACCAATTTTGTGGTAACTTCCTACATTTTTAATAGTCTGAGCCAAGGGACAGGCCAGATTTTATAAAGATGATGTTAAGACTTCACTAAAAACCTCTGACAGTTAACTATTATGATTATTTTCCCCCTCTATCATTGATTGAAGTAATACATATTAAATGCCAGGAAACTGGTGTTATGGGATATTATATTTAGCTTTGAATTTGTCGGTTTTGGACTTGCTACTTCTATTTTAACTTATTTATTTTTCATATTCAACTAATATATTATGCTTGCTACATTGTGAAGATCTATGTCATAAACAATCAAAACTAAATTGAGCTGAGTTTAGCAATGAGCCATGCGTTCACTCCCATTTACTCTACAACAAAGTGAGCATCTCAGATAATATATATGGTTGAAATACCAATATAAATTAAGAATTCCAGCAGTGCTCAGTTTCTTACAATCTATAATATATGTTTCTACGTATTTGGAAAAGAGGTTACTTTTCCACCTTGTTTAATATTTAAAAACAACATCCAATAAACATATTAATCATGACTGTTTAAGTTATTTGGATGTTGTGTCAGGCCCTGTGACTTGGAACAGTGAACATTACTTTTCTTCTTGCGGTCCTTTTAAAGAAATGTTCAGCATTCACACCAGAGGTGGGATTCACATAATTTTCCTACCAGTTCACCCAGCACCGACAATGTGAGCATGAGCACATGTACTCTCACTTCGGTTACACGTGCGCCTTCTGCGCATGCGTGTGGCCTTCCGCACATGGACTTTGCTCACGCACGTGGCTTGCACACATGCGTGTGGCTTGAAAACATGGCTAAATAGGATGGCATAGCGCCGGGGTGGGTGGGCGGCCCACCCGCAGGTCACTACTAGCGGTTCTCCCGAACCGGTACAAATCGGCTGAATACCACCTCTGATTCACACATGATATACATTAGCTGCTATTGGGATATTTATTTTTATTTGGCTGAAAATATGACCCTGGCTTGAAAAGGATATTTTATTTATTAACATGCCTCAAGACCCCACATTCTTTAAAATGTTCTCTGGTTTAATGAGTGTTCCTATTAGGCCTTTAATTTAGTATTAGCAGACTTCCAAAATTATGTCTTGAACAAAAACTTCTCAGTTTTATCGGCTTTTTACTTAGACACACAGTTGACAAATGTTCTTCCAAGTCACTGCCCTGTGATGTTGGAAAAAATCATGAGACCTGAAGTTTTATTTTGCAAAATGAATGATGTAGCAAATTTCTAAACCTCATGACACAGGGTGGGAGCGAGAAAAACTACACAACCAGTTTCTGCAGTTTTGGCCAGTAAGTACACATGATTTTTATGATGTCCTTGGTGATCTCTGAGCTTGGTTGTTGGCTTGCAGATGTTACCCAACTAGATAACATTATGTTATCTACCCAACTAGATAACATTATGTTATCGAGTCAGGTAATCAGTGGTGGGTTCCTACCGGTGCTGTCCGGTGCTCCGTTCCGGTAGGGGTCCGCCGATTGCGTAATGTTGGCGCGGCGGCTCCAGTGCTTTCTTTGCCGGTCCGTATGCACTGCCATCTTTTTTGGGGAATTTTTCATGGTTTTTGGCTCTCTGCGCATGCGTGGAAGTAAAATTGCCCTTCTGCGCATGCACAGAGAGCTGAAATTGTGGAAGATGACGCGCACACATAGCGCACGCGCGCACAACATCGCGATGCACACTGGTAGGAGAAGGTAAGAGGAACCTTCCCCTGGAGGTAATGAAAGTCAACAACCTGCAAGTCAACAACCAAGCTCAGACATCACCAAGGACTCCACAGTTCAACCCTGAGCTACATATATTCCCTTCTATTGGACACAAATTTTGCCAGACCCATTTTCCACAAGAACAAGCACAAACAAAATACATCTGGGATTGGGAAAGTGGGGGAGGGTTCTTAAAAGCTACAGGAATTGCTGATTTATCTAGCATAACTAGCATAACTGTTGCAGTCCTTTTTAACAGCTCTTCTCAGCTTTTCCCATTCCCAACTACAGAACACCAGACTTCTGACCTTAAAGGAAGCCTCATCAATGATGCAGACCCTTTGAAGACAGATAATGCAGCCTGGAGGCAATCCTACCACTTCCAAATTAAATTTTAATTCAACAGCTGAGCGCCCTTATTGTAATGTTGAAGCAGAGTCCTGTGGTTAGTCTAGGAAAATATACCGCTTTTTATGCCATTGGCCATTGCAAAAACACTTTAATAAGGCTCGTCTTTAGACAGACTAAAGAACCTCACGACAGTAGCTCCCAAAGGATTAATCACCCAGTATCATTCTAATAAAGCCATGTTGCAAGCTGGTTTGGGTTTTATAACACATATTCCCAGTAGATATTTCCACCCTGCCAAAATGTAATTTAAACTGTGTTCTGCTGCCTCAAGTAGTATATGAATCAAATCTCAAGAGAGAGGAGCCCTTTATTTTCCTGAAGCATGGTAATCCTCAATTATGCCAAAATCTCTCCAATTTAAAACCTCAGTTGCTAATACCAAGGGTACATTCTGACTTATACTTGGAAATACATAGCAGTGCGGTAGGAGAAGTAATACCAGGTACAGTCTTAGGATTTTATGTCTAGAAAACAGCTTACCACCACCCCCTGCACAGCATCCCAAATCACATGATGCTCCTCAAGCTACATAAATGTAGAAGAACACTAGGTGGCAGGAGACAATGTTTTCTGAAAATCTGGGCCTCTAGACTTTTGCAGTCCACGTATGGGATATAGTGAGGAGAGGATGAAGGGAGACTCTGTGAATGAAAAGAAGGACTAAGGGTGACTTGATAGCAGTGTTCCAATATCTCAGGGGTTGCCACAAAGAAGAGGGAGTCAAGGGCAGGACAAGAAGCAATGGATGGAAACTAATCAAGGAGAGAAGCAATCTAGAACTAAGGAGAAGTTTCCTGACAGTTAGAACAATTAATCAGTGGAACAGCTTGCCTCCAGAAGTTGTGAATGCTCCAACACTGGGAGTTTTTAAGAAGAGATTGGACAACCATTTGTCTGAAATGGTATAGAATTTCTTGCCTGAGCAGGTGGCTGGACTAGAAGACCTCCAAGGTCCGTTCTAACTCTGTTATGCTGTGCTGTGCTGTTCTATTCTATTCTATTCTATTCTATTCTATTCTATTCTATTCTATTCTATTCTATTCTATTCTATTCTATTCTTGTAAAAATGAAAAATGCTGTTAGATATGAAGACACAGTGGCATTCTAGAGAAACAGATCTGGCTGGGGTGGGGAAAGAAAGCAAAGATGAATACACAGGAAATTTTCTCAAAAGAGAGAAGTAAGAAATGATGGGCTTCGGGGATTTATTTTGGGACCTTGCTTAAAGTTACTTGTAAATATTCTCGACTTAGTCATAAGCAGTGAGCCAGCCAAATTTGTGGATGATAGTACACTGCTGATGCAGTAAAAACCAAATGTGGCTAGAAGCACTCCAGAAGAATATATTGTAACTGGGTGATTGGTCAACCAAATTGCAAATGAAATTTCATAGAAGTAAATGTAAAGCTGTGAACCCCTCTCCCCAAGGTCTGATAGCTTATATGCTATTTATAACTAATATCCCAAAGATTTAGGGAATCACACTGGAGATTTCAGGGACAATTCAGGGTGCAGCCAATTCCAGCCTAGGAATCACGAGGAAGGGGAATGGGAATAAAGCTGCCAACATTTAGACATCTCCATTGTATATCTGCATCTGTAATGCCCTTATATAAATCTATTGAGCAACTGCATCTCATTATTATTTGAAGAATGACATAAAGCAGCTGGAAAAGTATAGAAGAGGGCAACCAAAGTTGCCAGAAGGCTCAATGTCACGGTGTGAAAATTGTCAGTTGTATGTATATGCAGGATGCTGCATCCCTATCTAATATAATGGTACATTCCAGAACACGTGATATGATGTTCTTGTACGCATGTCCACATTCCTGATTCTCCATTATTTCTTCTTGACTTGGCTTCGACTGAGAGCGGTCGCATTTTACTAGCAGACATGTAATTAATCAGGATTTATTGTTTTTGTACCAAAATAAATATTTTCTATTAGACTTTCAAACTCGGCTTTATTTTCTAACTGTCTGGATTCCAGGAGAAAGATCAACATCACCTCTATGGAGATTTATTCTCCATCTAACACTCAAGTTCCTTACCATGAGAAAATGCTAGAAAGTTTGGGACTCTTAGGTGGGAAAAATGGTGGTGGAGCCACGATTGAGGTATATAGACTTATGTGTGACATGTGTGAACCTCTCTGCCTTCAAAATAAAAGGATCAGCAGTCATCCAATAAAGATGATTAGAAATATTTAGAGCAGAAATAAGAAAACACAGTAACAATTTCTGTGATACATTATCAAAAGAGGTAGCGTTGGCTGCTAATTTGGATGTTTTTAAAGGGGGGAGTTGAATAGATTTATGGATAGTTTTATACAGGAATACTAATATTGGAGATTCGGTATTATCTTAAGATTATGAGCAACACACCTCCCAAATTGAACAGGAGAATGTTTCTACCATCTATTTATGAGCACTACAGAGCAGGGGTGGGTTCCGGTTTGTTTTGCTGCCGATTTGCTCAGGGACACGCCATGCGGGCGTGCGGGCTTCATGTGCACATTTCACGTGCACGCCCACACATTTGCAGTACTTTAAAAAAGCTTATGTGCATGCACAGAAGTAAAAAACAAGATGGTGGCGCCTACAGTGCCGCCGAGAGAACCAGTTCGGGAGCATGGCAGGCCTGGGTCACTGCTGGTTCCAGCGACCCAGGCCATCAAGTTAGTTACTACTGGTTCTATAGAACCGGTCCAAACCAGTAGGAACACACCTCTGCTACAGAGGTATCTGAAGTTCTGGGCTGTTGTAGAAGCAAAATTACTTTGTTTATATATATATACTACCTGCTTGGTTTTGTAATATTACTGCTAGCATCATTTTTATTAATGTTGGATAACATATTAACAGAGTTGGAAGGGACCTTGCAGGTCAAAAGATGAGCATTGGCCTGATCCAGCAGATTATTCTGATGTTCTTATATTTTCCTATTCATTTGTCTTTTTTTATCTGAAGCAGAATTAGTGCTTCAAGGGTTACAAATTTCTTAATACTTCTGCTGATATTGCAGACAAACCACAAATACTTTTGCTGATTTTCATGTCACACTGAGCACCATGGCATCCGAGAACTTTCATCACATAACCTCAAAATGTAATGATTAATCTGCCTTCAACTGTACGTGAATTTCACAATAATGCAGGGCAGAGTGCTAGGTTTTTTTTTTTAAAAAAAACAATATTTTAGGAACTAATTAGCCAAATGACCCCTGTTGCTCTGAGCATGGATCCATTAGTTGCCACAAGAAACCCTGCCCACATAAGAGTTCTGAAGGAAAAATAATTTTTGCCTTCTGCTATATTCTTTCCAAGTAGAACGTTCACTTTAATCTATAGCAATAGCACTTTTCTTATATACCGCTTCATAGTGCTTTACAGCACTCTCTAAGCGGTTTACAGAGTTCAGCATATTGCCCCCAACAATCTGGGTCCTCATTTTACCCACCTCGGAAGGATGGAAGGCTGAGTCAACCTTGAGCCTAGTGAGATTTGAACAGCTGAACTGTTGAACTAGCAGTCAGCCTGCAATGGCTGCATTTAACCACTGCACCACTTCAGCTCTTATGAGCATTATCCCATTATAGAAAAAAGCGATTATATTTTAGAATATGAAATGTTTCTCCTTTCTATTAAATTTGCAAATGTCATGTTATCAAGACATTTGTCCTATAGTCAAGAGGTAAGAATTCTTGAAACAAGGATTATTGATGGAAATCCCCTTCATGCCCTCTAGCAGAAGCACGAGGACTGAACTGGATCCAAAGAACTGAGCTACACATTAAAAACTTCCTTCCCCTCCTGCCTCATTTATCCACATCTTTCTACTTAGCAATTCCTAAACATCTAGATTTGACCAGAAGAACACCAGCAAAAATTCTAGAAAAGCTTGTCATCTATTTTCACTGGTGCCTAACAATGTGTCAATGGCTCTAAGGAAAAACTCCTGCACTGTGTCCCTGGCTGTCCATGAGCCACCTGACCTTGACATGTTAACCAGTTCCTTGGACAAAAGAACCTGGAGGTCACCAAGCATACCAACAATGCATTCAGCACAGCTTTCCCAATGGACCAACTCCCTGCGAGAGGCCATATCTCCATGGCAGCAGGTTCTCTTTAATATTACACCCCCACTGCTTCTTCATACCAGGACCATCTGCTCACTTCACTCTCTTGTACATATGCCAGCAGCCAATTTACAACAACCCTGACAAGATTGTTGTTAATTTATGTGAGGAACTCCTCCTGGGATTTCTACCAGAATGATAGCCATGCTTGAAATGATCTCTGGATGTATATGTGTGTCTGCCAATGCATATGCGCAGGCACAACAGTGAAAATTCACAAAGCACACTTAGAAAAGTCCCAATGTATTACACGTAGAAGAAATTAATGACAAGCAATATTGATCAGAATCATGTTTCAGTCTCTTAAGCAAAATGAAAACAGATTGAATTGGGGAATCTGAAAGGTCGACAATTCTATTTGTATTTGTTTATTTGTCAAGCATATATGATTATAAGCAAAGTACAAACAGTAAAACATGATTGAATATATATGTAATATTACAAGCATGAATAAGAGTAAAAGAGGTATGATTATATGGGTACATAGGACAGGAACGGTAGGCACGATTGTGCGCTTATGCACGTCCCTTACTGACTTCTTAGGAATGGGGTGAGGTCAATGGTAGATAATAAGAGGTTGAAGTTTTTGGGGTTTGGGGAAGAAACTACTGAGTCAGGTAATTCTATTTGGAGACGAGGTCTGTTTTCTGTTTTCTCAACCCTCTATTGAAATAGCCAATGGACATCTCATTTTGAAGGCTTCTTCTTCTAAGACAGTGGTTCTCAACCTTCCTAGTGCCGTGCCCCGTGCCCCGTCCCCGTGCCCCCACCGCGCCCCACCCCGCCACCGCGACCCCCGCCCCGCCACCGCCATTTGGGTTCTTTTACCCTCTGTGCAAAGCATTCTGTGCATGCGCAGAGGGTAAAAGAACCCAAATGGCAGCGTCCGGGCGAAGTCTCCCGACCCCTGTGAAAGGGTCGTTCGACCCCCAAAGGGGTTGTGACCCCCAGGTTGAGAACCGCTATTCTAAGACATTAAAACTGAAAAATCATTTTAGGCAATTGTAGCATGACTTTACAGGTTTAGAGAAATAATAGGCTATATGCAGTAGGTGGGCATCAATGAAAAAATTGCTCCCAATCCAAATACGTAGAGCTTTCAAAGCATGGATTTTTTTCTCAAATAGAGTACCCTCCCCCCAAAAAAGCAGAAACCATTCCTCTAAAAACATTGCAATCACCTTTTGATGCTATTTTTAAAAAATTAATGTTAATTAAATACAAATTTTTTGAATAGCAAGTTTATCTATATCCTTAGCTTTGGAAATTGTATGGAACAGCCAAAGTTCAGATATAACCTTGTGTAGTATTATGTATCATTGCTTAACTTCAGGTAGAATAACTTCAATCTCAATTTCTTTACTTTAAAAGGAGCATAAATAGGAATGGTTTTCACTAGCTATCATAATCACGACTTTTAAGGTAAAGATAGAGAGATCTAAACAACTAAAATTATGGTGGAACCTTCTGGGGATGCAAAATAACAGGAGTCATGAGATGATATCAGAGATTTTCTAATGAAATAACCAAAACCTTTTTTACCACACATAAAAAAGCAGTGTTTCTGAGGTGCTCCAAATGAAAAGTTTTGTTAATGTGATTCTTAAGTATCTCCAAGAAGCCTGACTCAAATCCGTTGCATGCTTCTGTGAACCAGATATATTATTGCATGAAGTACTTTCCTGGCAGTGAAATATCCTCATTCTTTGGATTGGCCCCAGTCACTGAGGCTGGTTCATTAACCTCCCCTAGATAAAAGGACTATAAGGGTCTTCAGGACTGGGCTGCAACTTTTATCTTTCCAACCTCTTGGCTTTGCTGTATTTTCAAGTGCTCCTTAGCTTTGTTTCTGACCTGGATCACTTCTCTCCAATTCTTAAGTCCAATTCCTTCCAACTGGTACCTATCATTCAATTTTATTGCGGTTGCCAGTGGACAAAGGTCATATTGCTCCATGTCTCCAAACAGCCTGCTGCAGCTAGGTCTATTGCCGTGTTAATCTTCCATTTCATCTGCTACTCGGGGCAGTTGGGAGAGAGGATAGACAATTGGTCTCAGACCTGTATTACCTATGTAGTATAATCAGTTCATCTTGTAACCTCGTCCTTCCATTTTCTGTCTTTACTTCTCCTCTCTATTTTGCCTTGCTCCTACAGATCCTGATTACAGGTAGTCCTCAGCTTACGACCACAACTGAACCCAAAATTTATGTCGCTACGTGAGAAATTTGTTAAGTGAGTTTTGCCCCATTTTATGACTTTTCTTGCCACAGTTGTTAAGTGAATCGCTGCAGTTGTTAAATTAGTAACACGGTTGTTAAGTAAATCTGGTTTCTCCATTGACTTTGCTTGTCACAAAAGGGGATCACAAGAGCCCAGGACACTGCGACCGTCATAAATATGAGTCGGTTGTCAAGCATCTGGATGTAAATCACATGACCATGGGGATGCTGCAACGGTCATAACAGTGAAAAATGGTCATATGCAGCAGTGGTGGGTTCCTACCAGTGCGGTCCACTCTATAGCACCGGTAGCGGCCTGCTGGTGACGTCACAGTACCGGTGCGGTTGGTTGCCGGTGCCTGGGCACAGCCATTTTTTAAAAAAAATTTAAAAAAAATTTAATAAATTTTCTTCTGCTCATGCCCAGAAGCCGTGCTTCCGGCACTGCGCATGCGCTGCCTTCCTACCCCACAGTGAGTCCAAGCAGGGGAGGACGGCTGAGGGAGCGCGTGAGACGCTGAAAGAACGAGCGGCAGGAGCTATCTCAGTTCCCCTCCCTTCAGCAGTCCGAGAAGCCACGAATGTGCGGTGATGATCCTAGGCATTTTCGCACGTTTGAGGCTTCTCGAGCTGCTGAGGGGAGAGGGAACGGGTGGCAGGAGCCTAGGATCATCGAATGGGGAGAAGCATTCAGGCCGGACGGAGCTTCCTAGAAGAACCGCTGCCGCGGTCTTGCTGCTCCCGCTGCGGGGGGCTGCATTGCAGGTGGGCAGTGCCCTGCTTCTCCGGCTGCTGCCAAGCTCCCGAGGCCCACGCCCACCCAGTCACATGGCTGGCAAGCCACACCCACAAAATAAGCCCCATCCACAGAGTGGTAGTAAAAAAATTAGGAACCCGCCCCTGATATGCAGTGGTGGTATTCAGCCGGTTCTCTCCGGATCGTGGAAACCAGTAGCGGCAACTGCGAGAGGCTCCGCCCACCCGCCCCGACGTAATGTACAAGCACTGTGCATGCGCAGAAGGCCATGCGCATGCACAGACGAGGTGCGTGCGCGCTCACATTTGCGAACTGGTAGGGAAGGTAAGTGAATCCCACCTGTGGTCATATGTCATTTTTTTTCAGTGCCGTTGTAACTTTGAATGGTCACTAAGTGAACTATTGTAAGTCAAGGACTACCTGTATTCACAAGTTTTCACAAGAATTTCCTAGGATGAGTTCTTTCCATGAGTGTTTGTGTGTGTGCCCGTGTGTGCGCCCGTGTATGCCAGTAGGCACCACACCATACATTTTGCAAACTGCATTTTAGTAAGCCTATTACAGTATGTGCAGTTACAGGAACTTTTAAATATGTAAATAGCAGGAAGGTGCCATAAAGCACAATCTAGCTCACTCACTTTCATATTTCCAGCATTCTCATTTGATGACAGTTAAACTCACTATGTTACTCTTGAAAAATGTTGATCTGGCTTTAGTTACTTTACCTTATCATATCAGAATTAGTGCAATAGATTCCATACATGGTTACTTTTGAAAAGCATTAAAAACCCACACTTATTCTGGAATGCTGCTGCCCCATTTGCTAGTAGAAGTTACAGATAGAGGCAAATGATTCCATAACAAAATAGATGCACTAGCTTCTATTTTATTTCTGATATTAAAGTGCTGGTGATATTGCAGTGATGCTGGTGATGAAGTGCATCTACTGATATTGTCCTGTCCCAACAATCCCAAGAGCCATTCAGAACTAAAAAAAAAAAAGGTCTTTTTGTTTTGCTTTTTTTAATGACAGCTCAGGAACTATTTTTCAAAGCTAATCTCCCTTACATCTTTACTAACAAAGTCTTGCTAGACATTTCCATGGTTGCTTTTTGTATTTAAAATATTTTTAAACAGAGTACACTATTATAGGTTATATATAAATAGAATTGTGAAATATATGTATATTCAACAATAGAAGATAAGTGATCCTACTAAAAGACAGTGGATAAAAACACTCAATAGTTAATAGTTAATAGAAAGATAAGTACGGTAAGTCAAGAGGAAGGGGTGGTTCAAGATAGTTGAAATAATGGTATAATTTATATTATTGATTATACTTAATATTTAAGAAATTATAGTGACAGATTATTAAGATAGAACGAAGAAAAACAAAAATAATATTATTGGTTTTTCGATAAGAGAATAATGTATGAAAGAAGACAATGGAGCTATCGGGTGGTATGAAATATATATATTAAAAAAAGTAGAAGGGAAATAGAGTATAAGATAGAAATATAGTACACTACTATATGTTGTATACAAATAGAAAGGCGAAATATATGTATAAAATGAAGGGGAAATTGAAGAGGAAAATAAATTGTAAAATTCAAAATGATTAGCAACGTGAAATTGTTGAAAGGAAGGAAATTGTAAAATTTTCTGTGTTTGTCATTTAAAAAATGTTCAATAAAAATTATTTTAAAAAATAAATATTTGTATTGTGCTGTGTTTTTCTGCTGTCTATGTTTTGGAGCCTGACAAAGAGACCTCTGATGATAAGGGTAGTGCATCCATACTTGATCTTCTTGATTCTTCTGAATCAGCTTCCAGATTAGGGGATGGATGGCAATGTATTGCATTGGTTCTTCTCCTTCCTCCAGGGTCAGTTCCAGTTGGTGTTGACTGGCAGGAGAGGAGAGACATCCAACCCACAGTCCCTGCTTTGTGGGGTGCCCCAGGGCTCAGTTTTAACCTATTTAACATCTACATGAGGCTGCTGGGTGAAATATCATCAATATGCTGATGGTACCCAGTTTTATATCTCAACCCTAGGCCACCTGTGGTTGTCCTGTCCCAGGGCCTAGAGGCTGAAGGGGCCTGGATGAGATACAATGTGTGTCAACTCAACCCAAACAAAAATGAGTAGCTTTGGACATTTGGGCCTTCTGGTGGAATGGGACAGACTCGAAACTGTCCCAGACAGACCCGGTGTACAATTTGAGAATCCAGTTGAACTCATAGGTCCTGTTGGAAGACCAGATGGCAGCCATGACTAGAAGGACCTTCTGGTTATGCACTATTTGCACCCATCTCTGGACCGAGAGTCTTTGATCACAGCTACTCATGTTCTTGTGATTTCTCATCTGGATTACTACAACACACAATCAGGGTTGGGCTTCAAAAAATTTAGCAAGGGTGCTGCCCAGTTGCTGGGTGGGTGTGGCCTTGGTGGGTGTGGGCTAGTCAGCCTCCTGCTAGTCAGCCTCCTTTCCTTGAGCCTCCGGGAGGGCGAAAACGGCTCCCCAGGCTCCGGAGGCCAGAAACAGGCCCGTTTCCAGCCTTCCCAAACTTCCAGTAGGCCCATTTTTCGCCCTCCCTGAGCCTCCGTGTGCGCCCTGCACTTAAACCTGCATCCAAAACGGGTTGCGTGGGGACTCCTGGAAGGGGCGGGGTGGGGTGGGCAGAGCCAGCCAGGAGTGGAATTTGAGGGTTCTCCGAACTGCACAAAATCTTAGCTAGAGTTTCTCCTGAACCACTGCGAACCCCCCAGCAGCCCAACCCTGAAAACACTCTACACGGGGTTGTCCTTAAAAAAATATTTGAAAGCTTCAGGCAGCATAAGCTGTAAATGGTGTTGGATATTCAACATATGTGTGTTGAATGTGCTCAACCCCACTACTGTGTGAGCTACATTGGTTGCCAGTGTGTTTCCAGTGCAATTCAAGGTTATTACCTTTAAAGCCCTTCATGGGTTACTGGAGGGACCTTTTTCTCCTAGCTGTTTCTACCTGTCCAATTCAATTTGGCAGGTTGGGCCCAGGGTGAAATGCTACTGGTTCCCACCGGTTCCTGAGAACCGGTAGCGGCGGCGAGTGGTGGTTCGGAGAACCGGTAGCGGCGGCAGCGCAAGGCTCTGCTCACTCGCCCAGTCTCTGCTTTCCACCATCCCAGCCTGCCTCCCCTACTCCCTTCCCTGCAGGCCGCAGTACTGCCATGCTTCCCTGCCTTCCATGCAGCCTTCCTGGTGTCCCCGTGGCCACCTTGTGAAGGCAGGCAAGCGGAAGGCCGCGTGGAAGGCAGGCAAGCCTTCCATGCGATCCCCCATGCCCGCTTGCCTTCCGAGGCTGGCATTCAGCCTGGCCCAGCCAGTGGGTGGGTGGGAGGCCCTTGGTAGAGATGCAGCTGCTGCTATGGGGCTGAAAGGGGTGGCAGCAGTGGCGGCGCTCCGGGAGGGCTAGCGGATGTCCTGGGGCTGCACTTGCGCACCACATGTGCAGCCCTGGGACATCCGCTTGCCCTCCCGGAGCGCCGTCACCACCCCTCTCAGCAGCAGCTGCTTCTCCACCAAGGGCTGCCAAGAGAAAGAGAGAAAGAAAGAGAAAGAAAGAAAGAGAAAGAAGAAAAGTAAAAGAGAGAGAGAAAGAGAGAAAGAAAGAAAGAAAGAAAGAGTGAGAGAGAGAGAGAGAAAGAAAGAGAAAGAGAGAAAGAAAGTGGAATAGGGAGAGACAAGAAAGAAAGAAAGAAAGAAAGAAAGAAAGAAAGAAAGAAAGAAAGAAAGAAAGAAAGAAAGAAAGAAAGAAAGAATGAGAGAAAGAGAAAGAAAGAAAGAAAGAAAGAAAGAAAGAAAGAAAGAAAGAAAGAAAGAAAGAAAGAATGAGAGAAAGAGAAAGAAAGAAAGAAAGAAAGAAAGAAAGAAAGAAAGAAAGAAAGAAAGAAAGAAAGAAAGAAAGAAAGAAAGAAAGAAAGAGGAAGGAAGGAAGGGAGAGAGAAAAAAAAGAAGAGAGAGAGAGAGAGAAAGAAAGAAAGAGGAAGGAAGGGAGAGAGAGAGAAAAAAGAAGAGAGAGAGAGAGAAAGAAAGAAAGAAAGAAAGAGAATGAGGAAGGAAGAGAGAGAGACAAGAGAGAGAGAGAGAAAGAGAGAGAGAGAAAGAAAGAAAGAAAGAAAGAAAGAAAGAAAGAAAGAAAGAAAGAAAGAAAGAAAGAAAGAAAGCTTATGACCACAATTGAGCCCAAAATTATGGTTGCTAAGCAAGAGCATTGTTAAGTTAGTTTCACCACATTTTACAAGTTGGCCACACCCACCCAGTCACATGACCACCAAGCCAAGCCCACAAAACAGGTAGGGAAAATTTTTCCGTTTCACCACTGGTTGGGCATATTACGGATCCTGCCAGCCCAGGCATGTCAGCTGGCAGGGATTACTGGTAGGAGACATGCCTTCTTTGCCGTAGCCCTGCCCTTTGGAATATTCTCCCTTCAGAGATTAGGATGACTCCAACCCTGTTGGCCTTTCATATGGTCATGAAGACCTGGTTACCCGCCCTGAAAAATTGCAAAATGCATTTTGGACTTATTAATAAAGTCATGATCTTAATAGTATATCTGGATAATAAGAATAGGAAATGCTCTTGTATGTCTCTTGTGCACTATAGAACTTAAGATAAAAATTGTTGGAGTCTTTCAAATGGAAACAGTTTTTCTTTGTTTTCTCTTTCATTTCTCTTCAACACTGAGAAGAAAAATGAAGAGCCTGGTAAAAGGAATAATGGGCCCTTCCACACCATCTGAGTTCCCATTTTCCATAGAAATCCTTTAAAGCCAAACTCCGATAACGTCTACTCCCGCTAACCTCAAAATGCAGGGAACAACAACTCATACATGGGCAAGAAAGGTGTTAAGTGCCAAATCAACAGTAGGGAAAAAGGATCACCCTGAAGCACTGCAGTATTTCAAGAAAGACTAATTTTGCTATGATTTTGCAAATAGTGCAACAAAGCCAACCATAAATAAACTCCTTTTCAGAATGCATACAAGATCAGGCATGGAGATGATTTTGAACTGCCAAAAAAAGTCCCCCTTTTGGAAGTGCCTAATAGAAGGGTATATGGATAGCAAGCGTGCAGGATTTATTACAGAACTGCAAGGGAATATATCCCATGCATTTCCTAGCCCATGACAATATTCTGCAATTTGCTAATCACTAAGAGAAAAAGCAGGTGTCGCAGCCTTGAATTCTGTCTGAAGTTCAATATTTTACAACGGTATGACTGACAGGGAAGTGAAGAAAAAAAACCTCTCAGGTGTATCGATTAGTTCTAAATTGTGTGGTTAGTCATACCTTCTTTCTTAAATCCCCTTGGCACCAAACCAATTGTCTCTACTTCAGGTACTTCGTCTTCTTCTGCATTGGAAACATTGGGTGGGACAGCTCTTCGCCCACTCAAACCAGCAGCAGCTTTCTTATTCTCAGTGGCCGTTGGCTCTGACATTGTAGCTATCTCACTGATGCCTCCCCTACATCAAGGAAGCAAAGAGGAAAAAAAGTTAATGCGAACAAGCCATCTCTACGCTAAGCTGATCGTGCTATCGCGAGCGGAGGAGGGGGGAAGAGTAGCAATAGCAATAGCAATAGCAATAGCACTTAGACTTATATACCGCTTCATAGTGCTTTACAGCCCTCTCTAAGCGGTTTACAGAGTTCAGCATATTGCCCCCAACAATCTGGGTCCTCATTTTACCCACCTCGGAAGGATGGAAGGCTGAGTCAACCTTGAGCCTGGTGAGATTTGAACAGCTGAACTGCTGAACTAGCAGTAGCCTGCAGTGCTGCATTTAACCACTGCACCATCTCGGCTCTTAATTGGGTAGGAAAATAGATGCAAGCTAATGTCACAAAAACATTCCAATACATTTCTTTTACATGGATACACGACAAAAGAGCTAAGAAAAGAACATCGTCAATTTTCTTGTAATATCCAGAACATTCAAGGATTCCATTTTTTTTTTTAAAAAAGCATGCAACTTTTTAAAAAAAACCACAAAAAATTAAGCATACTATCTCTTTGGTCCTATGCAAACTACCAGGGGGAAAAAATGTATATGAAACTCATTGAATTTCACAATTCCTGAGTCAATTATGGTATGCGTATTGAGGCTTCCTGAAAATGCTTTCAACAATTCATTACAGCTTGCTCCTAAAATATGTTCTCCAAGCTCAACTGTTCCCAAGCACCAGTTCAAGCAATCATGCAAAATATTTTTTTCAGTAATTAATAGACTATGAAATCAATCAATCATTAGAATGAATTCTAAGGAACATACCTTGTCTTAGAAGTTGTGGGTCTTGTTTCTTCTCAGTTTCACAAATGGAGCGAACTCTGTCCAAATATAGGCTTGAGCAAATGCTATATATGGTCTCTTCCACCCCCACCACTCCCTTCCTCCATCCCCTCCCTTCATGCCTGCAACATGTCAGTCATCATAAAACAAGAGGAGAGTTGTGAAGGCTTGCTCTGCTCCCCTTCTCTCTTTTTAAAAATATTTTTATTGAACTTTTTAACAGCAGTAATAAGAACTAATACAAACTAAAAGAGAAAGAGAAATAAGAAAAATGAAAGAGAAAGGTAAATGTGCAATTAGAAAAAGTATTAGAAGAAAATAGGAAAAAGAAATATATATTAAGAAGTGACTTGTGATACTCTTCACAGCAGATATAAGTACAATTATATTTTAACCTTTCTCTCTAAAGTTACACCATTTCTCTCTTCTTTCTACAATCTATCTTGTCTTAGCATCACAAGTTTACTTTTTTAAAAAAAATTACACAAAAAATCCATAAGAAATTTCCAGCCACCAATAAATATAGATATTGTCCTTCCTCTAATCAAAGAAATTAGTTTGTCCTCTCAGCAAGTCCTGTCCATTTTATCAACCATTCCTCCATGCTGAATCTTTCCATCTTTGTGCATTTCATAATCTTTGCCACAGTACAGTAACGATATATTGAAATAAACGTTCATGGCTTTTTTCTATCTGTTTATTCATCAATCCTAAATGAAAAAGTTCTGGATTCAACTGAATATTAATCTGTCCCATTTCTCTTATTAGCTTTTCTCCATCTGATTCTCATTTGAGAAGCAAATTAATATTAATCATTTAAAGGGTAATATAGAGGATGAAGGATGGAAAATATAACTGCACTGGAATATAACTATAAACTATAATGAATAGGCTTTCTCAGCCTTTAGAACAGTCTGTATATCTGTAGTGGATGCGCAACATAAATATCATAAGATGATCCCAAACAAGATTACGAAAGTACGAAAGTGTTTTTAACTCAAGTCAGACTCGGAGCTGGATTCAGAGAAAGTGTTTGTTTGTTTGTTTGTTTGTTTGTTTGTTTGTTTGTTTGTTTGTTTGTTTGTTTGTTTATTTATTTATTTATTTATTTATTTATTTATTTATTTATTTATTTATTTATTTATTTATTTATTTATTTATTTATTTATTTATTTATTTATTTATTTATTTAGGAATTCTTCTATGCCGCCCTACTCCCTAAGGACTCAGGGCGGCGTACAGCATTTTAGAGAACACCAAACAATAAAATCATTAAAAACCATTTTAAAAAGTTTTTTTAAAAAGACACATGACACCATACATACATGGGGGAGACCTCAGATGTAAAATTGTCTCAGAACCCTGCCTGCAGGAAGAGCCATGTCTTAATGGCTTTTTGGAAGGCCAGCAAGGTGGGGATGATTCGGATCTCTGGGGGAAGTTGGTTCCAGACAGCAGGGATCCCTACAGAGAAGGCCCTCCCCCTAGGTCCCGCCAGTCGGCATTGTTTGGCTGACTGGACCTGGAGGAGACCCACTCTGTGGGACCTGATCGGTCGAAGGGAAGTATGAGGTAGAATGCAGTCCCAGAGGTAACCTGGTCCTAAGCCATGTAGGGCTTTAAAGATGTTGATCAACACCTTGAATTGTACCCGGAGACCAATGGGCAGCCAATGCAACTGGCAGAGTATGGGTGTTACATGGGTGTATCTTGAAACACCCACCACAGCACGCACAACCGCATTTTGCACCAATTGTAGTCTCCGAATACTCTTCAAGGGTAGCCCCATGTAGAGCGCATTACAGTAGTCCAGTCGGGAGGTAACAAGGGCATGAGTGACCGTGAGTAGAGCCTCTTTCTCCAAGTATGGTCGCAATTGGTGCACCAGTTCAAAGCCATTGGCAACTATAGATATGAGACAAGCGATGGAATCTGAAATATATATTCCAAACAGCTCTTGGAAATTCAGCTAAACCTCTCTTGTAATCATTTGGATGCAAAAGTCATATACTACAGTATTTGCATTTAAAGATGCATTTTACATGCAAACTCTTTAGACCTCCCAATGTTTTGGCAAATGACAAAGATGGTGGCTAGATCATTGCATACAGCAGTCTCTAAGTTTTGCTTAGTGCTTCCTTTGATTCTTTTGGTGTCACATACAGATTTTGAAAATCTAGGCTTTTAAATATCTAATGACCAATTTTTTCTACCTTCGTAGGAAGTTGAGAGAAAATGCTATAATACAGCTGTCTCTGAATCTTCCCAGTTCACAGACAGTTAGATTAGAAAACAAAGGTCAACAGAGTCTATTTCCTTTTTTTAATTATTTTATTTTATCTCCCCTCATATTGGCTACAACAACATAGTCAACTAATTCTCCAAACTCTCCAGCACCAGACATTTGGAGGTATTCAACTGTTTATACTATCCTGCAAAGATTTTCTGAAGAGCAAGATCATAATGGCTCACTGGAACAATAGCAAGGAAGGAGCCATTTTAACTGTAGGGGTATACTATTCCAAAGAAGGGAAGCTAATATGAAGAAGTCTCCCCCTGGTTCCTGATGTTGACATTCTTTAGGGGCAAAGACTACAACAAGTCAGAAATGGTCAGCTTCAATTTATCACTAGATAAACCAGTTTATCACTAGATAAACCAGTTCATGAAATCAATTCCATAATATATTTATGATTATCTTGATTGAGATTGGCTGTAACATCATATTCTTGCAAGTCTATCTATGTTGCACCTCCTCCTCTTTTTATAGTTCAATGAAATAGGAAGGTGTCTATATGAGTGATTTCTGAACATTATTCAGATGTTCTGAACTTTAGCAATAGCACTTAGATTTGTATATCACTTCACAGTGCTTTAAAGCACTCTCTAAGCAGTTTACAAAATCAGAATATTGCCCCCAACAATCCGGGTCCTCATTTTACGACCTCAGAAGGATGGAAGGCTGAGTCAACCTTGAGTCAGTCAGGATCCATCTCCTGGCAGTGAAATGCAGAGTTAGCCTGCAATACTGCATATTACGGTAACCACTGTGCCACTATGGCTCTTTAAATATCTTTAGGCCCTGTCTTCTTCCTTAGTCTGTACAGAAGATAAATGAAAAGTGTCCAGATCATTTGCTTCTATTGCAAGCCTATCACCTTCTCAAAACCCTGAAAACTGGTACGATAGCTGTCTCAAACAATGGCTTCTTGAGGATGGGCAGACATCGTCCTTGTCAAGGCAAGAAGACCACCCTCTCTCAAAGATGCCCTAAACACTACCTTTATTCAGCCTTCTGTTATCTCCCTGACAGCTTTTATCAGCCAAGCAGGGCTGGAATCCAAACCACAAATGGCAAAGTTGATGCTGCAGAGAATGTTTATCCCTTTCCTTAGCATTTACAGGCTTGGACTTCTAGATTTAGCCTCAATTGTTTTTACTAGACTAATCCAGCTAATGTCTAGCTCCAGATGTGTATGAGGGATTTTGTCTTTCATATTCTGCCAATGTTCCAAGTAGTCTGTAACCAATCTCCTACCACATTTTTAGGATGCAAGAGTTCAGATCACCATAAGTGATAAGCAAACCAGAAAAGTATTGTTGCCTTGCCACTTACACTGTCGTAGGAAAAAAACCCTCAAATCTGAGCTCTTTCACATATTAACTCTTTGTTGTGCACTAGTATCCTTCCAAATTTACTGTTTACTACCCACAAAATAAATGTGCAACCAAATAGGCACGATAGGTGCCATTTTTGTTTACAGTGGATGACGGTAAGTTTCCATAATGTTCAATATAAGTCCTAAAAAGTCCTCAGACTCCCTTATAGTAGCTTTTCCAAACCTAACATGTTTTAGAATGATAAATTGGAACTATGATTCCATTTTCCTCATTGCATGTCCATTTGGGATATTCTGGGCTCATGTCCGAGGATTTGAGGAAGCCTGATCTGGGAAATAATATATATATGACCACCTGATGTTGTCTAATCTAATTTAATATTTCAGAACTATATTTACAATCTTTACCAAAACAATTGGAAAGCAGTGATATTGACTCCATAATTAGTTAGGTATTTTCATTCCAAGATCTAAACTTGGAACTTTATCATTTGATCAATTAACTGACAGCAGATTGCAGATTATGTATTACTTGTAATTTGAGAGAATGCTAGCATATATTTGGTGAAAAACATATTATAAATCCATCCCTATGTTTTTCAATAAGAAGGAACCAAGAGAAATGTATATTCATCTCAGTTATAGGCCCAATGTAGTTGGCTTCACACAAACACAAAGGAATCAAAGCACAGAATCCTCACACCCCAACCAGTTGAAATGGAGTCTATGCCTTTAATAAAAGGAATCTGAAAATCACAGCACCATTGCATCTATAGGGGAATCTGAATTAGTCAACATTAGATAATTAAATGGGGTGGCACCACAACAAAAGTCATTAGCAAACTGCCTTCCTCTGATGATATGTTACAATTACATATCTCATTTTTTGGCTCACTGCCTTCACCACAAACTGTTTTCCTACACTTGCAATAACACTTAATGAGATTAATTCTGTCCTCACAGAAGAAAGAGTGTTGTCAAGATGAATACTAAATCCCATTGCGTGGTTTGACTGTAATGGTAAGATATTTATCCTCCCACGTGTTTTTAAATGAATCCCCATTTTAACTTATGGAAACATTTGAAGGGAGAAAAAAATGTTGTCGGGAAGGGAGGGGTTTCCAAACATTTATGTCATCAAATCTAAGAAAATGGCTTCCCGAGCTCCACTTTCAGCTGCCGTGGCCTCCTACAACCCTCTGTCAGTGAAAACGGAGCTCAGGAAGGCCACATGCGCCACAGAGTGCTCGCGCCCCTGACAAGAGTAACGTTGAGCTGGCCATGCCCACCGTGGCCATGCCCACTCCGGCCCCCTGAGGTCAAACACAACCCTGATGCAGCCCTCAATGAAATCGAGTTTGACACCCCTGCTATAGAGTATATGCCTTTGCAGCACATAAAGGGCGAGGGGGATTCTAAGAAATGTATGTACTATTACTATTACTGTTTCTGTAATGCTCATACAAAGAAGTCAAGATGTACACTCTACCCAAGATAGAAATAAGAGGTAATCGAAAGAATTTTAATAAGGGATGGGAAGACTTAAAGGGAACGAAAGTGGAGTTTAAATAACTGTTGACATACTGAATATTGAAACCTAGCAAGGATTATGCTATAGGTCAGACAAACAGGTAGAGAACCAAGGAAAGAAAAGTATAAAAGGGAGTGGATTGTGGATTTGGAGAAAACTAAAGGATCATACAAGAAAAAGCAAGCAAGATCACAAGGGAGCAGCGTAATAAATCACTCTTTTCTATCTTTCTCCCCATAAAGTAAATCTACAAAACGAATTCTAATAGAAAATAAACAAAGCAGTGAAGCCTTCCAGAGGCAGGATTTGTCAAAGTAGTGAAACTCATTGGCTTACTATTCTGAAATGCTGAAATCCCACTATATCGAAAGCTTTGTTCATATACGGGAGGAGGACTGTCTGAGACTTGACAAATCCAAATTACTTTTTGCAGTTTGTCTCTTACATGAGCCTGAGCATATACTTCACTGGGAAAAAAAGTGTTCTGTTATATAGTCATTATCATAAACAAAGATTTTTTAAAATAATAAACTTGATTTCCATTAGTGAAAATGGAACAGACTGCTTATGTAAACCTAATAAGATAATAGCAATAGCACTTAGACTTATATACTGCTTCATAGTGCTTTACAGCCTTCTCTAAGCAGTTTACAATAAACTGGGGCCTCATTTTATCAACCTCAGATGGATGGAAGGCTGAGTCAACCTTGAGCCGGTCAGAATCGAACCCCTGGAGTGAGCAGTGAGTTAGCCTGTAATACTGCATTCTGACCACTGTGCTGCCATCACGCCACCACCAGGTTAGGAAATCATTCAAATTGAATTCTTAAATGGATTATTACATGGACAAAACCATGTAGGGTGTTTTGGCAGCAATGCAGAGAACATTTGCTATTGCTTTCTTTGATCTAGTTAACAGTCTGAACACTGATCTTCCATTCAAAGACCAAACCTATTTGAACTTTAGTTTAGAACAGGGGTGTCAAACTCGATTTGATTGAGGGCCACTTCAGGGTTGTATTTGACCTCAGGGGGACCGGGTGGGAGTGGCCAGGGTGGGCATGGCCAGCTCAACATCACACATGTTGGGCGTGCCTGTGGCGGCCCAAGCTCCATTTTTGCTGGCAGAGGCACCATGGGCAGTCCTTTGCTATTCCCACGGGCCAGATCTAAGCACCCCATGGGCCACATCCAGCCCCCAGGTCTTGAGTTTGATACCCCTGGTTTAGAAGAAGGCCCCAGTGAGGGACAACCTTAACGTGGTTGGGCAGCTTGTTTGCTCTGAGAATGATAAGAGCTATTATAGAGATCTGGACAGGTCTCATCAGAGGAGTGTCTCTTCCATAAACAATACAGTGAGAATTTAAAGAAACCCATACCAGATCAATCATCACCTGGATCAACAATGTCTGTGCTAGGTATTGGACTTCCTGGACAGGTGGGCTACAGAATTTGGTATTCCCTTCTTGTGAAACAACAGAGGGATGGCTATAGTCTGCTGCTATCAAGGTTGATCTAGGACAGTAGTTCTCAACCTTCCTAATGCCGCGACCCTTTAATACAGTTCCTCATGTGGTGACTCCCAACCATAAAATAATAAAATTATTAGGAAACTCAGGGGTGGGTTCTAACTTACCTCATTGCCAGTTCGCTTCCTCCTGCGTTGCGTGGCCGCGCCTCGGCACACGCATGCGCAGTGCTGAATTTTTTTAAAAAAAATGGCAAAAAAAGGGCAAAAACAAGATGGCGATACATGCGCAGTGCCAGAAATTTGGCTTCTGCGCATGTTCAGAAGTTCCCATGGTACAGATTTTTTTTTTGCAGTAGTCTATTTGCATGTGGGTGGACCCGCCTGGAGATGGATAGAGGAGCGGTGTCTCGGTTCCTAAGACCATCGGAAATATGTGTCTTCCTATGGTCTTAGGTGACCCTTGTGAAAGGGTCGTTCGACCCCCAAAGGGGTCGTGATCCACAGGTTGAGAACCACTGATCTAGGAGAAGAAAAGGAGAGCCTACAACATCTCTAAGGGTGTCAGCTTACTCATTGCCAGAAAAGAGGAAGTCCAAAGTAGTTTCTACTCAGTCTTCTGTTGTCAGGCTACTTTCTTAAAGCCATTACTTTTAAAGTATATCTTCCTGGTTTTGATTTTAAAATAGGCCAGATAATATCCTACTGAAGACTCATAAAATTCACAGTACAATAAAATATGATCCACCATTTCAAGAGCAATACTAATCTTTGAGACATGGGGATTTTTTAAAAAATCTACCATGTAGCATGTTTGATGGCAACACCTTTAATCTGGTTTTTGAAAAGGCTATTCTGTACTTACTTAAATCTAGACAATTAAGAGGTTTAGAAAGCTGAAAAATATATCTGTAATCAATTCCAAAAGTTACAGATGAACACATAACTTTGACTTTAGCCATTAATTCCTGTACTGAGTCATTCCATAATATTTGTTTAATACAATGAAATGCTAATGTCATACCCCTGGTGTTAAGGAGTTATTGTGCTGTTGAGCACATACACAGCGAAATGTGTTGTGGTTGTGGTGTTGCAGTTTGATATGAATGCTATTCAGTCAATAAACAGATCAGTTTAGTATTTACAAATAGTTTACTTAAAGTAGTAGCAAAGATCAATAGGAAGTCCAAGTCATACACAGTTAATCAGTCAATGTGAAGATTCTTCTTCTTGCCTATCTTTGTTTTAACTAACAACGATTATAGCTATCATTCAAATCTACACTATCACAGATAGTTACTCTTTCACAGCAGCTCTTCACAGTAATTTCACAGAGTCACAAAGTCAATTACTCAACAGTGAAGCAGCAGAGATAATCAGCAGAGAGTCAGCACTCCGGAACACACCGTCAATTATACACAGACATTAATCACCATTCTGAGCATGCTCTCTTGCTGCCTTATATAATAATCAGCCTACAATTCATTTAAAGCAATATACACATAACATTGATTTGTGGCTTGTTCATATATTAGCAAATCCAATAGTTTGAACAGGGTTCTAACACCTGGAAAATAAATAATCGGAATCAATGCCAATAATCTAACTAATATTTTGGGTCACCTGTTTAAATCACATATCTTCAAAAGATTAATTTAGGATTTTAATGAAACAACCCTTCCTAGCTTTTAAAAACGTTATTCTTAGTGAAGCTCGTAGTTTCAAATGGCATTGCCCAGTTTCCAGGGGAATAACAGTGACTGGATCACAGTTTGGACCTCTTGAAATAGGTCTTAAAAATAAGAACATAGCAGTTTGGTTATATGATTACTGGCAAATTTGATCCTAATTAGAGCTCCATATAAAATTTGAGATGCAATTTTTACTTATTAGACGTGTTTGCAGCTCATCTTGCCTTTAATTTTTGCAGCAAAACCCCATATTGTAGCAGCACCAAATCACCCTCCTTTTGAATAAAAACACTGAAGCAAAGCCATCACAGTAGATTTTACTTTCAGAAATACTGCCTTGCAATTTTGCTGTTAGGATAGAGCACGGTTAATTAAAATGCTCAAATAACTAAAATGGTCTAGTTGTGTTATCAAATAAACTTACATTTTCCAGCTGTAGTTTTTGACTTTCCCCCGCAAAACTCAAGATTTCAGTTGTCTCATACTTAATTTGTAATTGTTTTTCTGGCAATATTTCACTAGTGTCCCAAGTAGGCATTTCAAGCCCAGTTTAGTATTTGACAGTAGAACTGCATCATCCAGATTCAACTATAACACCAATTTTCCTTTTTGCTAGTTATGGGCAGTGGCCATCAACCTAAAGTAATGTAGTCTCCAGAGTCCAGATCATTAGTACAAATATTAAATAGTGTAGAATTTACACTACTTACAGAATATAACCTTGTCTCACACTTTTGTTGATTATAATATAGCCTATAAGTAAACCTTTACTGTTGCATCTAAGTACTTTGATATAGTGCCTGCATTAAATATGTGAGATGCCTGCCAGGCACCAAATTCTCTACTTTAGCCCAGTTTGGTTCTATTAACGGAATCAAATGCAGCCTTAAAATCTATTAAAGCGGCAAATAATCTGCCTTTCAGGAAAATAGAATATTTTCCTGCTAGGTAAGCTAATGTAAAACATCAATCAATTGTTTATCTGCCTTTTCTAAAAGGCAGTTAAAAGCATTTGTTAAAATAGTGTTCCTCAAGGTAAGAGATTAATTTTTCATTTAAATGTCTAGCATAAAGTTTCTCCAGGAATGGTAACAAATTAATTGGCTTATAATAGTCAAGGTCTTCTGTTTCTCTTTCTCTATAGCAGTGGTTCCCAACCTGTGGTACGTGTACCACTAGTGGTACGCGAGGGCCTTCCAGGTGGTACGCGAACACTTTCGGGGTCATGAACGATTTTTAGTTAGTTATTTTTTACTTCACAAAAATGTTTACTGCCTAACACAAGATAATCTGGCAACGATTTGCAACTGTTGCCACACGCCACCCACCTGGTCCCAGCAGCCCGAGAATCCAGTTGCTGGATGCGTGGGGCCAAAAAAGGAACATCGGGACCGCATCCTACCACATACCTCCCTAAGACCGGTTAGGTCCCACAGAGAGGGCCTCCTCCGGGTCCCGTCGGCCAAACAATGTCGGTTGGCGGGACCGCGGGGGAGGGCCTTCTCTGTGGGAGCCCCGTCCCTCTGGAACCAACTGCCACCAGAGATCCGGACCATCCCCACCCTACTGGCCTTCCGTAAAGCCTTAAAAACATGGCTCTTCCGGCAGATGGGGTGAATAGGACAACCAGATTCCCCCTGAATGTTGTGTTTATAATGTCTTCTTTTTAATTATATTTTTAACTTAAATTAATGACGACTGTTTTTAAATGTACGCCTCTTATTCATGTTGTACGCCGCCCTGAGTCCCACGGGATTGGGCGGCCTATAAGAGTGTTTAAATAAATAAATAAATAAATAAATAAATAAACAGTGACTGTTCTGAACTCTCAGCAGTCGCGCAGTAGAACCCATACGAGAAGGTGTGCGTCGTAGCGAGCTCTCGAGCTAAGGTTAATCTCACTCTGTTATTGTTAGCACTATGTTCTCTTGACTCAAGTTACCCTTTGATATTCATTACTGCATCTCAGTGTGTATGTTACTATTTTTATTATTATTTTGTATACTTATATACTTATTATTTTCGTAGTTGGTTTGCGTGTTCTACTTGTGCAATTATGGAAATAAAGTGATATCTGATCGAATTTAGTTTCTCTGGAACCAGGTGGTACGCGGCGACTGTACGGGACCTCCAAGTGGTACTCGATCACAAAAAGGTTGGGAACCACTGCTCTATAGAGCAGGGGTGTCAAACTCAAATTTGAGGGCCGCATCAGGGTTGTGTTTCACCTCGGGGGGGGCATGGGGCATGGCCAGCTTGACATCATTGGTGTTAGGGGCACCTGTGGTGGCCAAGTGCTAAGGCAGGACTTCCCTCAGGCTCAGACCCTCCCACACACAATCTCTCTCCTTCCTTCCTTCCTTCCTTCCTTCCTTCCTTCCTTCCTTCCTTCCTTCCTTCCTTCCTTCCTTCCTTCCTTCCTTCCTTCCTTCTTTCCTTCTGTAGTAAGAGAACTCACCAAGGTAGTGTTGTAGAAAGAAAACCAAGGATGCCACAGGGAAATAGAGAAAGACAAGCTAAAATCACTAGAATAACAAACAGCCAGAGGCTCACAATACTAAGAATAGAATTACAAATATCAGAGCCATTAGGAATAAGATGTGACTAAAAGACAGAGACGTACAAAGAGGAAATACTAATAAATGCCCGGAGATTTAATCAAGGACACAAATGGCTCAGGGCAAGGGAAGAAGATTTAATCAGACAAAAAGAAATGATTAACTCAGGGAAAGAGGAAGTTTAGACAAAGGCTGGTCAGCTCAATAGAAACATTAAGAAAATACAAGAAGACACCAGGACACACCCAATCCCACCTTGATTAAATCCGAAAGAAAAGGGAAACAAAACACGAGACAGGATCAAAACCATTAACAACTTAGCACATAAAGGGAAACACGCCACCACCCCAATAAGACAAAGAATTCTATGAAGGAGAAAAGTATAAAAATTGTACATTTACTGTATATCACTGTCAAGCTCACCCAGGATCGCTGGCTCACGCTTTGGCTGGACCTGCTCTCCTGAAAAATAAAGAAAACTTGGTTTTTACACAGCTGGTTTCAAATTCTTGCGTAAGTGTCGAGACGTCCTCCCAGCCGGGAAATTCGAATCTCGGAGGAAGCTTTCTTCCAATTCAATATTTACTTACTTCTTTTTTCTTCCCTCTTCATCCTCCTTCCTTCCTTCCCCTCTTTCCTTATTTTTTCTTCCTTGCTCTCTTCCCATGTTTCCTTCTTTTTCTTTGTCTTTCCTCTTTCCCTTTCTCCTTTCCTGTTCCTTCTTGCATGCTCAATGCAAAAGGGGAAACATTTCTCCTTTTGTTTTGTTTTTAGTTTGTTTTGCTAACCCTCTGCCAGCAGAAATGGAGGGCCTCTGGGTGCGGCCCTCCCGAGCTCCATTTTCGCTGGCAGTGGCACCACAGGCTGGTCCTTTGCTGTTTCCGGGACAGCCCTGTGGGCCAGATCTAAGCACCCCGCAGGCTGGATATGGCCCGTGGGCCTTGAGTTTGACACCTCAGATATAGAGGAACTATTATGTCCCTATTCCAGCATGAAGAGATTAAATCAGAATGGGATGTCAAATTCAATTTTATTAAGGGCCACATCAGCATTATGGCTGTCCACCGCGGGCTCGGGGGGGGGGAACGGCCGGGGGAAGGGGCATGGCCAGAGTGGTCACAACCGACTGGGCACAGCCAGGGGGCATGGCCTGCTTGACGTTGCTCGCATGGGTGGTGCCTGTGGGTTTGGGTGGGTTTGGGGATGGGAGGGAATCCAGGGGTCTCCGGTGGGTGGGGTGGTGGGCGGGAGGCTCATCCCACAGGATAAAGTTAGTCCTCCACTCCTCTGCTCGCAACAGAATACCTTACGCAACCAGACTTGAATAATAGCGATAGCACTTAGACTTATATACCGCTTCATAGTGCTTTACAGCCCTCTCTAAGCGATTTACAGAGTTCAGCATATTGCCCCCAACAATCTGGGTCCTCATTTTACCGACCTCAGAAGGATGGAAGGCTGAGTCAACCTTGAGCTGGTGAGATTTGAACAGCTGAACTGCTGAACTAGTAGATTGCAGTGCTGCTTTTAACCACTGCGCCACCTCGGCTCTTGGGCACGACCTAAGCATAGCTCATAAAATTATCTGCTACAACGTCCTTCCTGTCAACGACTACTTCAGCTTCAACCACAACAATACACGAGCACACAACAGATACAAACTCAAAGTGAACCGCTCCAAACTTGACTGTAGAAAATACGACTTTAGCAACAGAGTGGTAAATGCCTGGAACTCACTACCTGACATTGTGGTTTCGTCACCAAACCCCCAAAACTTTACCCTTAGACCAGGGGTGAGTTGCTCACTTACCCAGACCGGTGCGCTGCTCCGCGGTCCTTCATGCTTTGGTCGCGTGCGCACGCTATACGTGTGCGCTCCCTCGCGCATGCGCAGAAGCAAAATCTCACCGAAATCTCACACGCGCGCATCCCCTCGTGAGATTTCGGCGTGATTTTGCTTCCGCGCATGCGCAGAAGCAAAATCGCCCAAAAATTCACAAAAAAGAGATGGCGACACGCGCGACTGCCCGGTGGAGACGGTACCGGAGCAGTCGCGCGCAAATTGGGTTCTCGGCAGGTCCCTACCGGAGCTACGCACTGGACCGCACCGGTAGGAACCCACCCCTGCCTTAGACTGTCCACTGTTGATCTCACCCGATTCCTAAGAGGTCAGTAAGGGGCGTGCATAAGTGCACCAGCGTGCCTACCGTCCCTGTCCTAATGTTCCCTCTTATCAGTACTCATCTTATGTATATAAACAATGTTATATCTATGTATATTACCAACACGTACTTGACAAAAATAAATAAATAAAAGAAATAAAAGAAAAAAGAAAACAAAGAAAACAAAGAAAACGAAAGCAGCATTCAAAAGGAGACAAATATTAGAATCATTAAACCTGATCTACACATCTCTAAAATTGTATCATACATCTGGAAATCTTTGAATAAAAATCAGCTATTATAATGTTGTGTTGACAATATAAGTCCACTTTTACAACAGATGAGTCATGCTGCCAGTATGTCGTTTGCACCTTGTAAAAGGTCTCATAATTATTTTTAAACTATACCCAGTTGAATACTTAATGCCTGACAATATCTTCTGGCATCTGCTTCTTCATCCTAGAATAATGCACATATTGGTATAGAGGATATACTCATTAAGGATGTAAAAAGGAAGCTGTATGGATAGTCTTACAATCACAATTAAGCCTGGATTTTTTATTGTAAGTTGTTGCAGTTGTAAATCAAGTCAGCAAGTGACCGGAATCGATTTTACATCCATTTTTATGATAGTCATGAAGCAAGTCATTGCAGTTAAGAGAATCACATGGTCTTTAAGCAAATCATGTAGTTGTAAGTCTGAATCCAGCTTAATTAATGGATTTCCCCCCCCTGGAAGATGGCAGAAAATATTGCAAAATGCAATCATAGGATCATGGGACACCACAACCAGTTGTAAATGTGAGCTGGTTCACAAGTGCCCAAATTGTAGTTACAGTATATGACTGTGGACGTGTTGCAGCAGTCATAACTTTGAGGTTGACTTGTAACTTTTTTCAGTCCATTGTAACTTCAAACATCATTAAGTGACCAGTTGTAAGTCAAAGACTATCTGTACAAGCCCAGAGCAAAGAATGTTCAGATTGTCAGTTCAGCCTTCTTTGGCCCATAGTCCCTGGTGTTCTCCAATACGACAACAACTCTCACAATATATAGATAGCATAATTAACATAATTAACAGATCATGTGAAGTGTTAATACCACTTTATAATGCCTTGGTAAGGCCACACTTGGAATACTGCATTCAGTTTTGGTCACAATGTAAAAAGGATGTTGAGACTCTCGAAAGAGTGCAGAGAAGAGCAACAAAGATGATTAGGGGACTGGAGGCTAAAACATATGAAGAATGGTTGCAGGCAAAGTTCCCTGTAATATCAGAAAACGGCGCGCGGCAGTTAGAAAATGGCGCGTGGCAGTTAGAAACTGCCGCACGGCATTCTCTTTTCATCTGCGCAGCCGCGCAGGCGCACAGCCTCTACCATTAGAAAATGTCACACGGAAGTTAGAAACTTCCGCGTGACGTTCTCTCATTACGTGTGCGGCCACGCACCTTAGAGGGAACAGTGGTTGCAGGAACTGGGTATGTCTAGTTTAATGAAAAGAAGGACTAGGTGAGACATGATAGCAGTGTTCCAATATCTCAGGAGTTGCCACAAAGAAGAGGGAGTCAAACTATTCTCCAAAGCACCTGAGGGTAGAACAAGAAGCAATGGGTGGAAACTAAACAAGGAGAGAAGTAACTTAGAACTAAAGAGCAATTTCCTGACAGTTAGAACAATTAATCAGTGGAACAGCTTGCCTCCAGAAGTTATGAATGCTCCAACACTGGAAGTTTTTAAGTTTTTTCCTGTCTAAGCAGGGGGTTGGACTAGAAGATCTCCAAGGTCCCTTCCAACTCTGTTGTTGTTGTTGTTGTTGTTGTTGTTGTTAATTGTGATTGATTCAGATTTATGCTGGAAGAAATACATACAAAACTTGCATACTCCAGGAGAATCAAATATTTTATCGAAACTGTCACAACTAAGGTGGTGTACGACTTAGTCTGTGGTCCTTTCTCACATGTCTCTGATGCCTTCGTCTTCTATAATAACAAAATAGTGTAATAGAATAGTCAAATAATTTTAGGAGTTAAGATAAAAGTTAAGCTCTGAGTCTTCTCTTTCTGATTTATTTAATGCTCCAAGAAAACAAACGGAACCAAATGTGGTTATTTCCAACAATGGTTATGATAGAAATAAATTTGATTTATGCTATTATATTCAAGGATATATTATTCAATGAGATGCAGAAGGGCATAAATAAAATATATAATGAAAGATTCAGGCTTTCTCTCCTCTCTATTGTTATTTTCCTGCAGTTGCATAATTGTTCTCAGATAAAGGGAGGTGATCCTTTATCCCAATCCATTATGCCTTCAAAAAAAAACCCCTAGAACTACAACTCTAAAATCTTTCAAGCAGCATTGGGAAAAGTTGCATGATTTCACGTATTTGCAAGAACACGTTATCCCGACATCAGCACAATTCAGTGTAACACAATCACATTAGAAATCCAAAGCAAGAGCTAACAGGAAACTCCTCTCGCAGGACAATATATATGCCACAGAATGAACTTGAGGAAGTGAAGAAATAGGCTGGAGTCATACACTGTGTGCTTTTATTCATTTATTTATTTTATTTATTATTCGGTTCTTCTATGCCGCCCTACTCCTTAAGGACTCAGGGCGGCGTACAACATTTTAAGAGAACACTAAACAATAAACTTATTTAGTTTTAAAAAGTTAAAAAACACATCCAACAACATGCATACAGGGGGAGATCTCGGGTATAAAATTGTCTCAGACCTCTGCCTGCAGGAAGAGCCATGTCTTAATGGTTTTTCAAAAGGCCAGCAGGGTGGGGATAATTCGGATCTCTGGGGGAAGTTGGTTCCAGAGCGCCGGGGCCCCCCACAGAGAAGCCCCCCCCCCAGGGCATTGTCTGGCTGACGGGACCTGGAGGAGACTTTGCATATTGTGCTATGGTACGCTTGGCCCTTGACTTACAATGACAATTGGAACCAGAATTTCCACTGCTAAGTAAAGTGGTTACCTGAATCATGCCCAATTTTGCAATCTTTTTAATCATGGTCATTAAGAAAACGTCCCTACTTGTTAAGTGAATCATGCATTCGTTAAGTGAATCCAATTGCCCACATTGAGTTTGCTTGTTGGAAGCTGACTGGAAAGGCCACAAATGGCAACCCCGTGAACCTGGGACACTGCAACCATCATAAATGCATGCCAGTTGCTACATTTTGATCATCATTGCTTATCCTGGGGATGCTGTCATGGTCGTAAGTGTGAGGACCCATGGTCTTATCAGTGCCACTGTAACTTCAAATGATTTCTACAGAAATGGTTGTAAGTCAAGGATTACTTGTAGTTAATTAATCAGCTTTTGCAATACAGTACATTATGTATTGAACACAGCCGCTTGTAGTTTACTGAATGAAAAATGGTTACGTAAGATCTGGCACAGAGGCCTTTGTGAGTTTAGCCATAAGTATATGTCATGTTGGGGAGCCCATAGTCTTGAAAGGCAGCAAGGAAATATTTAAAATAATTCAGTGATCCCAGCCATTTTACCTCTTTAAGCACAGGTGGGATATACAGAAATGCCAGAATGCTTCATTAATCTGAAATTCACCTACTGTACTGATTTATTACTCATTTTAACAACTTGCATGTTTAGTTTGTAACTGAGGCAAAAGCTTTTTTTTCCCTCTCCAATGGAAGAAAAATGGGGAGGAGAGGAAAGAATACAAAAACAACTCGGTGAAAATTGAGCATATTCAAATACTGAATATTGAAAAAGAACATTCTGGAGATGGACAAAGGGGAAGGGGTGCAGCATGGAGAGGATGCAGTGGGGTGGAATGGAACATTTTTGAAGATGGCTGCCGGCTGATACTCTGAACAGGAGTCTTCCCTAAGTAACATTTTGCTACAGGCCCTCTGTGACAGAACGCCAACTCTTAAGCACTGTCTGCCATCCTGTCACCTGACAATACAGACATACATTTTTTCTTATTTCTGTTCTGACAAGCAGAGGCTGGGAAGATAACAGCAAACCTCTCACAGAGACAGAAACTTTCTCAAAGGAAAGGAAGCTGAAGAGCTGGCAGGAAGAGGAGATTTAGTTGAAACTTGGAGAAAGGGAGAGAAGGGAATAGATGGCTGACAAGCCGTGTTAGCTTAAGCAGCTTTGACGCTGTTGAAGGCTTATTCGCTTCCGGATAGCATGGAAGAAGTGGCCCAAGGGTGGACCAAAGACCATGAAGAGATGGAGAGGGAGGCAGAGATCTATGTCAAGGGATCATCTTTTAGAGTAAAATTGAAGAAGACAACATCTTGCAAGTCTGGGAGATTACCATCCAAACACAATTAAAATCTTTGCTTAACTTCAAATAAAAAAAGACGGTGATCGAAATTTAGTTTTCTGTTATATAAGTATGTCGCTCCAGTTTTATAATTGGAACCATATTGTAAGTAGAGAAATAGTTAACTCTTGAAATGCTTGAAGAAACACACATAAATTGCTGCTCACTTATAACAAAAGCTACAGGAAGGCAGGGGAGAGAAACCAGCAGGTCTAGCTACTTAAATGCCTTATCTTAAGCATTGTTGAAAGAAATGCTACTTATCTTGCATAGATTACTAAATTAAAGGGAAAAGATTCATAAGAAAGTTTGTGTATGCAGACATAATCTTTGAATGTCACACACTGATGTCCTTGCTTAGCTTCCTTGGAAACCTTCAAACAACGTCAGCTTTATCGAAGCCTGGCACTCCACGAGCAATTCCATCAACAGACACATTGACCTACAACCTACAAACCCCTCAGAATTCAAATCAACCACACAACGAACCAGTGATGGCACTGACCTTCAACCAACCTACGCAACCCACTCATGCAACCCATGCAACCAACCCCCCCCAACCAGCACTTCACGTCCCAATGACCCTCACTTGACGTGACCTCCCCATCACAAGATCCACAAGACCATCTGATGTGACCACACCTGACCCCTCACAAGACCCATCACAAGACCCTCACCTGATGTGACTCTCCCATCATAAGACCTACTGACCAAATGAAGCCCTTATAAGCAGAAGAACAGCAATACTAACATTCCCTAAATTCCACTGAAGATGTTGCCTAGCCTGGTAATGAAACATTTGGAAACCAAGGAGAACGAACCTCCACCCTCATCCTACACCCGAGCTACAGATATTCACCCCTATCGCAACGTCAGCTACAGATATTCACCCCTATCGCAACGTCTATGTTTTTTCATTCCTGTTGACTGCGAAATCACAAATGCCATTTGCTTTTACCTATTGTTGGAAGTAATATTCTTCTGGGTTCAGTTCCAAGTGGGGAAAAAGAACACTGGATTCATGGAAGTTGCTTGGAAAGAAGGTTTTAATGGAGAACAAAGGAACAGGAGCACATGGCATGAGCTCCTGAACAGAAAAGGTAGATTACATGCTTCCAGGTGTGGGTGAAGAGAAAAGGAAGGAAGAGATGCTGAGTCCCTTGCTTTATACTCTCTCTTGGGCCCCTCCCTAACTGTTTCCTATTCCTATATAGAAATGTATTCCATTGGCTGTCAGACCCCCAGGGGCATGCTGGGGCAACTCTTGTGGGCTGTCCCAAGTCCTAGGCTTGACTGATGTAATCTTCCCAGGCCCCATGTGGTGTAATGAAAAGGCTTTGGGATTCCTATTATGGTTCTTCCTGTAGGTGCTTGTTATGTAAAATACTGTCTCAGGATAGGAGGGGGGAATGAGCTGGGCTAGGCCATTACTTGATGGCCCATTGGCAAGGGTGGGAGGGAGCTGGCACAATGGGTGGGGGCTAGTCTTTTGTCTGCTTAGAAGCATGTTTCCAGGGATATTCTACTGTATATAATATTCTGCCTTTTAATATTTCCTAGGATATTTCATTTTTCCAGGAGGGGGTGGCTGCTAACTTCCTACACTCTAAACCCTCTTTCTGAGTGGCATTCTGAAAGAATGTCTATTTTAATTCCTTCAGCTTAATGGCCCTGAATAGGGATAAGCATACAGATGCCCTCCATATATGTTTTGAATGATAATTCTCACCATCATCCTTGGAATTGCAATCTAAACCATGTGGAGGGAGCAGGTTGACCTAGCCATGGGCCAGATGTCTTCAAATCGAATCTAACTTGATTTTGATAGATGCAGTGCAGAAACTGGCAATTTCACAGTTTGCCGCCTTTTCAGAGGCGGGTTCCTAATTTTTTTACTACCACTCTGTGGGCGTGGCTTATTTTGTGGGTGTGGCTTGCCAGCCATGTGACTGGGTGGGCGTGGGCCTTGGGAGCTTGGCAGTGGCCGGAGAAGCAGGGGGGCATTGCCCACCCGCAATGCAGCCCCCCACAGCGGGAGCAGCAAGACATCAGCAGCGGTTCTTCTAGGAGGCTCTGTCCGGCCTGAATGCTTCTCCCCATTCGATGATCCTAGGCTCCTGCCGCCCGTTCTTTCAGCGTCTCACGCGCTCCCTCAGCCATCCTCCCCTGCTTGGACTCACTGTGGGGTAGGAAGGCAGCGCATGCACAGTGCCAGAAGCTCGGCTTCTGGGCATGCGCAGAAGAAAATGTTTTTTAAAAATTAAACTTTTTTTTAAAAAATGGCGGCACCCAGGAACCAGCAACTGACCGCACCGGTACTGTGACATCACCAGCGGGCCACTACCGGTGCTATAGAGTGAACCGCACTGGTAGGAACCCACCACTGCTCCTTTTACAGGACAGGGTGCTTGTTCCAAGAACCCACATATCCTCCTTGAAAACCCTTGATATTCATTTGTAAATGCAGCTCTGGAGTCTGCATGCTTTGCATCCAGCTGAGGATGTAAGACAGCCAGAAGATGCATCTCTTGCAAACAAGTAAATATAGCAAAGTTCTGGGAGTCAATTATGACCCTCAAAAGACTTGAAATCTTTTCCTTGAAATATGGCATTGCTTGGTTTTAAACTATCCTACCTCAGCTGCTGGAGTTCCTAATTGAATTTTAGCAGTACTGAAGAGCTGACTAAAAGCTGCTGCTCTCATATCAAATATTTGCATTTAGGATTTATCCAGTCTACTTCAGAGAGTTCACTGGTGCCAGCCAGGATGCAAGGAGGAAACTCAAGCAGATAATGAAGAAGAATCCAGTTTATTTTCCTCTGAATATTAAAGCTGTGATTGGACTATGGTGTCACTTCTTGTAAAAGTAGGGATTAAAAATTCTCAGTAAAAGAGACCCTGTTTTCTTTACAAAAATTCCCAAATTCAACTACAGCCTAAAATGTAGAGAGACTGAATTCAGTCAATAGAAACACTGAGTCAGATGAACTATTGGTCTAATTATCCCACTATTTTTTATTTATTCTTTTTGGATGGTCACATGTGCATACCAGCAAGAGTTAAGGAAGAACCCCGTAATTTGCAAGATGTCTACTACCCTGTTTCCCCCAAAATAAGACATCCCCTGATTAGCCCAATCGGGCTTTTGAGCGCACGGCAATAAGGCCTAGCGCTTTGTAGGAAGTTAGTACCCACCCCCTCCTAGAAAAATGAAACAACACTAGGAAATATTAAAAGGCAGAATATTCTATATATCCCCTGAAACATGCTTTTAGGCTAAGGTGACCAGACGTCCCGATTTTGGCGGGACAGACCCGCTTTTTCATGATTTGTCCCGCGTCCCGCCCGTCCTCTAAAAAGTCCCGATTTTTTGAAAGAATGCACGACTAGGGCATTCTTTCAAAAAATCGGCCTGAAAGGCAGCAGGCCTCTCAGCTCGGGCCGGCCGTGGGCGGCGTTGGCGGCGGGCGGGCGTCCCGCGTTGTTGATTCCTCTGGCGGCGGCTGGAAGCTGGGGGGAGGGGGAAGGGAGGCTGCTCCTCCTCTCCTTCCCCGCCCCATCCCTAGCCCCGCCCTCGGAGGCACCGCTGCTGTTGGGAGGGGTGAGGGACGAGGAGCCGTCGCCGCTTTGAGCTTACGAGCGGCGCAAACAGCCCTTCCTCGTCCCCTTCCCCTTTCTTCCCCCGTCACCTCGCTGCCGCCGTTGCCCTGGGGCCGGGCGGGCGACCGGGAGACCGCGGCGCTTGGATGCTTGGAGCAGGTAAGCTGCCGGCTGCCTCCTTTCCCCGTCTCCCGCCTCCCGTTCGTTGCTTGCCAGCCCGGCTGAAGGGGAGGCGGGAGGCGAGGAAAGGCCTCCCGAAAGGGAGGCGGGCTCCCGAAGGGCTGCCGGCTCTTCGGGAGCCGGCAGCCCTTCGGGAGCCCGCCTCCCTTTCGGGAGGCCTTTCCTCGCCTCCCGCCTCCCCTTCGGCCGGGCTGGCAAGCAACGAACGGGAGGCGGGAGACGGGGAAAGGAGGCAGCCGGCAGCTTACCTGTCGCGAGCTCCAGGCATCCAAGCGCCCTCCCACCTCCCCCACCCTCCCCCCCACCTCACCTGGACGCCGACATTTGCTGTTTTGCCCTCTGCGCATGCGCAGCGTTCTGCGCATGCGCAGAGGGCAAAACAAATGGCGGCGCCTAGGCCCCCCCCCGTCCCGCTTAAAAATAAAAAAATCTGGTCACTTTGTTTTAGGCAGACAAAAGACTCACTCTTTTGTCTGCCTAAAACAGCCCCCACCAATGTGCCAGCTCACTCTGTAGCCCCTACTTTTGTCAATGAGCCATTAAGGACTGGGCCCAGCAACAGTCTTCTACATAACAAATTACCATATTAGGAATTGCCCAAAGCTCTTTCATTAAACCACATGGGACCTGGGAAGATTACATCAGTCAAGCCTGGGACAGACAAAAGCCTATAGAGTTGCCACTGCATGGCCTCCTGGGAGCCTGACCACCAATCAGTGCATTATATACACAGGTACAGGAAACTATGAGGTGGGGCCCAACAGAGATTATAAAACCAAGGGACTCAGCATCTCTCCTCCCTTTTTTCTCTTCACCCACATCTGGAAGCATGTAATCTACCTTTTCTATACAGGGGCTCATGCCATGTGCTCCTGTCCACCATATTAAACCTTCTTTCCAAGCAACTTCCATGAATCCAGTGTCTTTTTCCCCACTTGGAACTGAACCCAGAAGGATATTCCTTACAACAGCTTATTTGAGGGTTCAAAAAAATATAAGATAGGGTCTTATTTTCGGGGAAACAGTATAACTAATAAGTTTAAAATAGATATAATATGATGTTATCTCTGGTAACCCTTAATGGACTTTTGCTGAGATCAGGACTGATATAACTAGGCTTTATGGATTTGTTATAGATAAGAGCTGGGATATGGGAAGAAAATATCATTTGCTGTATTTTAAGAGATGGTAATAAGGTAGTAAAATTGTTTATATTTCTTGTGATGAAGGGGAAAGTAATTTCTTTATATATTTCTTTAATTTTTCTTTATAATACTATATTCTTATTTTTTTTATTTCCTTTCTATTTTTTCTTCTCTGCACCTTCTTTTTTTTCTTTTCCTTTTAAGTTTGTGTTAGTTTTTATTGTTGTAATTGTATTTTTAATAGAAAATGGGTAAATAATCCTGCATATTTTAGAAACTGTAGGAAATTGCAATCGCAATCTCCCCCAAACAGATTTTTTCCCTTATGAGAAAAAAGCAAACAAACATAGCCAAGATATTTCTAGCACTATACAGTATATAAAAAAAAGAAGTTTATTCCAATTTTTTTCTTATTTTTTATGAAAAAAAGGAGGAGGAGGAAAAGTGGAAAAATGCAGGACAGTTACAAAACAAAGTTGTGACATCTGCTCTTGTAAAATTCTGTGAATTAGAAAGTATGCAGAATTAAAGTTTAATTTGAAACTATGTTCAGCCCATTTTCTAGTTTCTGTACTAGGATTAGTTCTTTTCAGACTCCACCAAAATATCTTTGTGCATCTCAAAATTGCAACAGCCATTGGAAAATAAAAGCCATTCAGGTAATTAAGAAAAAGTTATATAATTGGTTAAAAAAAGGTAAAGGCTTCCCCTGTTCAGTTGTGTCCAACTCTAACGGCTGATTGCTCGTCTCTGTTTCCTAGCCAAGAGAGACAGGGTTGTCCGAAGACACTTCCATGGTCATGTGGCTGGCATGACTATACACCAACGTGCACAAAATGTTGTTACCTTCCCACCAAAGTTACTGTATCTACTTGTGTTTGCATGCTTTTAAACTGTTAGGTTGGTAACAGCTGGGACAAGAATGAGAACTTACCCTGTCATGCGCTAGCAATAGCACTTAGACTTATATACCACTTCACAGTGCTTTACAGCCCTATCTAAGTGGTTTACAGAGTCAGCATATTGCCCCCAACAATCTGGGTCCTCATCTTACCCACCTCGGAAGGATGGAAGGCTGAGTCAACCTTGAGCCGGTGAGAATCGAACTGCCAAACTGTTGGCAGTCAGCAGTCAGCAGAAGTAGCCTGCAGTACTGCATTCTAACCACTGCACCATTCCAGCTCTTACTTGGGTACTTGGGTCTTGAATTGCCAACCTTCCGGTACTACGTGATAAAATTTGAGTATTAAAACCTAACATGGTATGTAAGCCTAGACCCACAGATAAAACACAATTAAGATACTACAGTTCTGTACTGACACAACACAACTATGCACGCAACAGACTCAAATATCCAAATTTCCCATTGATTCCAAAAATTGCTTAGGTATGACATGACCTCTGCCTTTCAGTAATTAACTCCACAAAATGAACTTTCTGCACAAGCAAACCTATCTTCTTCACCTTAGCAAGTCTATTAAAATTTCTGAATTCTATGGATGAAAGTAGCTGGTGTAACCTTTCTGAATTCAGTAAGGAGGTACAAAGGATAATATCAATATGAAGAAGAACACTGATCCCTGTTTAATAATCTTAGATGCGAGAATCTAAGGCTTGCCATAATGAGGATATAAAGAGAAAAATTCTGGAATACAGGTAGTCCTCGACTTACAACCAAAATTTTGAACCCAAAATTTTGGTTGCTAAGTGAGACGTTTGTTAAGTGAGTTTTGCCCCATCTTATGACTTTTCTTGCCACCGTTGTTAAGTGAATCACTACAGTTGCTAAGTTAGTAACACGGTTGTTAAGTGAATCTGGTTTTCCCCATTAACTTTGCTTGTCAGAAGGTTAAAAGGTGATGACATGACCCCGGGACACTGTAACATCATAAATACGACTCAACTCCCCCCGGAGATCTGAATCATCCCCACCCTGCTGGCCTTCCGGAAAGCCATTAAGACATGGCTCTTCCTGCAGGCAGGATGATTTTGAGACGATCTTCCATCTGACGTCTCCCCCCATGTATGTATGATGTGTATGTTTTTTAAACTGCTTTAAATTGTTTTTAGCAATTTATTTGATGTTCCCTAAAATGTTGTACGCCGCCCTGAGTCCTGAGGGAGTAGGGCGGCATAGAAGAACTTTGAATAAATAAATAAATAAATTGCCAGATGTACGGATTTTGATCACATGACAGTTGTAAGTGTGAACAACAGTCATAAATAACATTTTTCATTAACATAACTTTGAACAGTCTCTGTTGTAAGTTGAGGATTACCTGTACTTGAGTAATCAAGTATGCCAGCTGAGACATTTGTATGGATAGTGTAAATTCTAAAATATATTTACCATTATTTCCAGAATTCCTGCATGAAGACATGCATTGTTAAACAGTTACATAAGAGCTTCCTGTTGGGGAATGCTATTTCCTATAAGGCCATAATCAAAGAAAGGATTCGAGCAGCATCTGTGATATTTCTGTGCAATTTAAATATATATATATATGTTTTTACAGGCAAATAAAAATGCATGCTGTTATTCATAGGTCCTTGTAATGAATAGAAAAAACAAATATAGACATACTGAATATCTTCTGTGTCTGTGGATAGAAGACAGGGAGAAAAGACACATGGTGTGTTATTTTATATAGCACACATTTTCAACATGCAGGAAGTCCATTTATCTCATAGGGAGAGTTACATCTCATGTTTTTTACATGTTGGCACATTCTGACAACTAATCTGACCTCTCGGTATCTTCCAAAGTATGAAGGGATTTACAAAATGTGTTAGTGAAATCTCAAATTCTATAAAATTAATGCGTACACCTGGCTAAAAAGCAAAAGTTCCATCCACAATTAAAGAAAGCTGCTTATGTGATTGTTGTGGAGGAAATGGGAGTACAATAATCATTTGGTGCCTAGATCTCGCCAAAAAGGAATTAATTTCAAACCTATTAAAACAAAATGATGCAGGTGATTTTCCATCATAATTTAAAAAGCCGTGTATTGCCAAAAAAGGAAATTAATCCACCTCTTCCTTCCTCTATGTACAATGCTTATTATTATTATTTTTAAACGTATAAAAAGATAGGCTTACATATCTAGAGGTGCAAGTCTAGAAATAGTCTCTTGTTATCTAAACAAACATATAAAACATCTCACCACAAAGCAGACCTCAAAGCAGGACATCATAGCTACGGCTCATGTCTTCCACCAATTAATTCATTTGGAAGGGAACGGAATATTATTAAACAAAAGCAAATCATACTCTAAGCATGGGGATTCCCTCGGGGGCAAATACAGTTCACATAATGTCATATAATGTTTTCCATAGAAAAACAGATAGCAGAGGATGACTTATAGAAAAAGGAGCCCAATCCATTGGTTGATGCTTTCCTGTCCCAAGGTGACATATTCCACCATCACTATCTTTGACGGGATACCAAATGTATTATTGAGCATCTACTTTCATAAAAAGGCACATAAAGCCAGAAGAATTGTTTTAGAGGAAGCAAAGGTAAGCAAGGAGCTTTATATCTATTTAGGGGTCCCAAAGCAACTACCTTTCTTTCTGCACAATTGAGGTACAGTATTGCCTTCCTGCAATGAATGGAGAGTGAAATTAAACAATAGTTCACAACCAAATATAGTTGACTATAGAAGCAGGGTCCAAAATTTGTACTTCAGGGACCATTCAGCAAACATCCCTTCCTTTTCTAATTGAAAACTTCTTGTATGCAGCCTAGGCCCGTGGTGGCGAACCTATGGCACGCGTGCCAGAGGTGGCACGCAGAGCCATAGAAGCCGGCATGCGAGGGTTCCCACCGGCAAACCGGAAGTGCGAAAAAACACACTTCCGGTTTGCCGGTGTGCTGTTTTTTGCACTCCGGAGGGTTCAGAGAAGCTCCCTGAAGCTCCGGAATGCAAAAAACTACAAAACGGACAAACCGGAAGTGCACTTTTTCACACTTCCGGTTTGTCCGTTTTGTAGTTTTTTGCATTCCGGAGCTTTAGGGAGCTTCCCTGAACCCTCCGGAGTGCAAAAAACAGCATACCGGCAAACCGGAAGTGCGTTTTTTCGCACTTCCGGTTTGCCGGTTTCGTCGTTCCAGGCTCCGGTAAGCCTTTGTGCGGGGGTGGGGGGGTGCGCATGCGTAGGGGGCAGCATGGGGGGGTGTTGTGCGCATGCATGGGGGGGGAGGGAATGGGTGTGGGCACGCGAGTGCGCCCCCCCTTTTTCGGCACGCGAGCCGAAAAAGGTTCGCCACCACTGGCCTAGGGCGTTTCCACATCAGAAGTAGATCTCTATCCCAATATCTTCCGAAGCAGTTTGAATAGAATAGAATAGAATAGAATAGAATAGAATAGAATAGAATAGAATAGAATAGAATAGAACAGAACAGAACAGAACAGAACAGAACAGAACAGAACAGAATAGAATAGAATAGAATAGAATAGAATAGAATAGAATTTTTTATTGGCCAAGTGTGATTGGATACACAAGGAATTTGTCTTTGGTGCATATGCTCTCGGTGTACATAAAAGAAAAGATGCATTCGTCAAGAATCATAAGGTACAACACTTAATGATAGTCCAGGTACAAATAAGCAATCAAATCATATTAGGAACCAGTCAATATGAATTGTAAGGATACAAGCAACAAAGTTACAGTCATACTGACACACTGCTATTTTAATTTATGGCTGGCCTTTTTCTGTAGTTCAGCTCTGAATCAATATGCCACTTGAGTTTCTGATAATGGAATAAAAATGTCTTCTCACACCTCATCTCAAATAAACAGGAAATACAATGTATTGCTTAGGAGATCCCCCAACCTCATGTTTTTTTTCAGTTAAATTTTGGGTACATGTTTGCCTAGAAGCTTGCAAAAAAATAAATAAATCTGAGCGATTCCTATGATGAAAAACCTAGGCAAGGGAAGATTAATTGTAAACAAAAGCACTAAAATCCTCCAAAGTTTCGGCTGCCTTGCCACCATTGATTTAAAAGCCACTGTTGAATTGTAAAAGCAAAATGCTAGCACATCAGCAGGTTTGAAAGAAAGCAGTGCCTCTTCCAGTAACTCTGATGTGGTTGAATATTGCAGTACAGCTTCTGGATTGTTTGGGAAGTGGGAGATATAAAGTTTAAACAATGCATATAAGAAGAGACAAGCTGCAGGAATAAGATGCTGACATTTGGAGGTAGGGGTGAGGGTAGGAGAATAATGCCTGCCTCAAGCTTAAGAGCCACAAAATGGGGTGAGGCAAGAATTCCCTTCCAATTGACAGATAACAAAGAAAATAGCAGATTCCAAAAACAGAGAAGTCTAGAGCCCAAACCCAATATAGTGCAACATATTGGCATGAAAGGGTAGTCAAGCCTTTTTACAGGCATTCCTTACAACCACTACTGGAACCAGAATTTCTGTTGCTAAGCAAGGCAACAGTTAAATGAGTCACGCCCAAAGTTATGACTTTTTTGCCTGGTTATTAAGCAAATGACTGCAGTTATTACATGAATCATAAGGCTTGTTAAGCAAATATGGCTTCCCTGATTGCCAGGGGAGAGGGGCATTGTGCTTAGCATAATAATGAGTAGGAGGGTCACGCCCAAAGTTATGACTTTTTTGCCTGGTTATTAAGCAAATGACTGCAGTTATTACATGAATCATAAGGCTTGTTAAGCAAATATGGCTTCCCTGATTGCCAGGGGAGAGGGGCATTGTGCTTAGCATAATAATGAGTAGGAGGGAGGAGGGAGGAGGGAGGAGGGAGGAGGGGGAGGGGGAGGAAGAAGAAGGAGGAGGAGAAGGAGGAGGAGGAGGAGGAGGAGGAGGAGGAGGAGGAGGAGGAGGAGAGGAGGAGGAGGAGGAGGAGGAGGAGGAGGAGGAGGAGAAGGAGAAGGAGAAGGAGGAGGAGAAGGAGAAGGGGAAGAAGAAGAAGAAGAAGAAGAAGAAGAAGAAGAAGAAGAAGAAGAAGAAGAAGAAGAAGAAGAAGAAGAAGAAGAAGAAGAAGAAGAAGAAGAAGAAGAAGAAGAAGAAGAAGAAGAAGAAGAAGAAGAAGAATATAGACTCAGGTACATCAAAGAACAAAGTTTGCAGACAAACTAGAAAATACTTCACTGGCGATTGTTCTTCCATCTGCAGGCTGATCAGCAAGGAGAGCTTTTTTTTCCCCAGTAAACATGGCCCGATTCTTCAAGAAAAATGAAAAACTTTTATGGCTCTTCTGCTTCATCCGTCATCATTTCAGTCAGAATTAGAATTTAATTTGATGTTAGTTTTGATATAAACTCAGAATCTGAGTGGGGATTAGTGGACTCCCTCTTCCATTAGCAGGCTAGAGCAGTGATTCTCAACCTTTTCTTTACCACAGACCCCTTTTGTGGCCACAGACCATGGCCATGGCAAGACATCACTCAAGATTTAAATCATAACATTTCCTCAAGCCTTCGTGGATCCCCTGTGATGACATTGTGCCCCCCCCCAGGGGTACGTGGACCACAGGTTGGGAACCACTGACTAGAGGATTTTACAACAATGCTTACATCCAAACCAGTAGTGGGTTTTAAAACCAGTTGCTACCGGTTCACGCGCGCGCGCATGAACATTCGCAGAAGCATCCCGGGCAGGTGGGCGGAGCCTCCTGCCACCGCTACCGGTTCCCAGAACCGGGCCGAACTGGGAGCAACCCACCGCTGATCCAAACTAACCATGGTTTTGTCAACCTAGTACATTAAACCCTAATTTTACCACAAAGTTAGTTCTGTGAAAGAGCCGAGGTGGCGCAGTGGTTAAAGTGCAGTATGCAGGCTACTTCAGCTGACTGCTAGTTCAGCTGTTCAAATCTCACAGGCTCAAGGTTGACTCAGCCTTCCATCCTTCCGAGGTGGTTAAAATGAGGACCCAGATTGTTGGGGGAAATATGCTGAACTCTGTAAACCGCTTAGAGAGGGCTGTAAAGCACTATGAAGCGGTATATAAGTCTAAGTGCTATTGCTATTGCTACTCTGTGTGTGTGTGTGTGGGGGTAAAATTCATTATTTTATAAATAACTCAAGCTGGCAAACATGCCTAATACTTCTGCCTTCTATTTTCCCCACAACATCGTGTGAGGTGAGTTGGGCTGAGAGACAGTGACTGGCCCAAAGTCACCCAGCCAGTTTTTGGGAAGCCAAAATGTGATTGCGTATCATATTCAGATATAAACTAGGGAGAATACAACTTATGTTTGCCAGAGGTGATCGAAGTCTAGCCGCTCGTTTAAAATTACCAATCGTTCCAATTATTCAAGGACGATGAGCTGCACAAATCCAGATAACCACTAGATGGCAAGAAAGAGGTACAGGAAATGTTAGTTCACTGGATCAAGATACTCAACAGTTCTTTCAAGGTTGCCTCATGCTGAAAGCCTCTGGCTTTCCAGACACATTTCAGAAATAAGTATGGTGTTGCAGATGGCACCTTTTTATGCAATCTCTTTGCACCGATGAGCCTTTTTGATCACTGTGTAGCACAAGATAAAGGAAAGAGTCTTCTCAGGCTGTCACTGTGCCTGTCACTCACATGGTCTGTTGTTAGTCAAATATAGAGTGAGTCACTGTATTTAAGAGATCAAGGGAACTTCCTGTCTCTCTCTCTCTCTCTCTCCAAGATGAAATTTAAATAAAACTGAGGCTTTCCTATCTTATATATTTCTTAAGAAGCTTACTGTTTCAATTTTGTATAGACAGGGTGGGCTGTCTACAACTCCACATTTAAAACTGCAAATTATGAACATTTTGTTTCTTTATCAACACATTCTGTAATCAGTATTCTTTTAGCACTCCGCATATGTGCAGGAGTACTTTTCAAACAGGGGTTGCTACTGAATGAATATCTCCAACATGTGCCTTTAAGAAAAGCCAGAGGATATCTTTATCAGATTATTTTCTGTAATAGTTGCAACCTCTTTCTAGAGACAATGCAGAAAAATTGGAAGGAACTGTCTTCAGAATTCAAACCATCAGAACAGAACTCAAAACAGCCTGCGATGAAAATGCACCATTCTTACACAAACAGAATGCAAAGCCATGTGCTGCTTGAAAAATAAATATACCCCAGAGTCAGGGAATTTAGAATTATGTTCCCCCAAACAACTATGAGGCAGCATACTGAGGCTTTTTTTGTTTCCCATAGTAACATTATGGCTCAGCACATGGATGAATTATGGACCCAGTGAGAGCTAGCATCCTGCATCTTTTGGTTTGACTTTTTAACACAGGTAGTTTAGTGTGGATATTTGCACACACACTCACCCTTCATGCCTGAGAAATGAGGATGCGGATGTGCAAAGCGCCTTTCCTCCAGATTAGGGAGTAGAGTTACACAGGGTTTTCCCTCTGGCCTTATTAAAGTGCTCTCCCTTAGCTTCCTTGCCACTCCCGCCAAGTATTGCTGTCAATGGGAGAAACTGTTTCCAATTCTCCCCTTGGTGTGGTGTGGAGCGGAGAAGGGAGAATGTGGGCCTCAGCCACCTTTCAAGTCAAGGGACAGGTCAGTGTACATCAGGGGCGGGTTCCTAATTTTTTTACTGCCACTCTGTGGGTGTGGCTTATTTTGTGGGTGTGGCTTGCCAGCCATGTGACCAGGTGGGTGTGGGCCTTGGGAGCTTGGCAGCGGCTGGAGCAGCGGGGGGGCATTGCCCATCCGCAACGCAGCCCCCCGCAGCGGGAGCAGCAAGACCGCAGCAGCGGTTCTTCTAGGAGGCTCCGTCGGGCCTGAATGCTTCTCCCCATTCGATGATCCTAGGCTCCTGACGCCTGTTCCCCCTCCCCTCAGCAGCTCGAGAAGCCTCGAATGTGCGAAAATGCCTAGGATCATCACCGCGCGTTCGTGGCTTCTCGGACTGCTGAAGGGAGGGGAATGGAGATAGCTCCTGCCGCCTGTTCTTTCAACGTCTCACGCGCTCCCTCAGCCTCCCCTGCTTGGACTCACTGTGGGGTAGGAAGGCAGCGCATGCGCAGTGCCGGAAGCTCGGCTTCTGGGCATACGCAGAAGAACATTGTAAAAAAAATTTGTTTAATGTTTTTTAAATGGTGGCACCCAGGCACCGGCAACCGACCGCACCGGTACTGTGATGTCACCAGTGGGCCGCTACCGGTGCTATAGAGTTGACCGCACCGGTAGGAACCCACCACTGGTGTACATATTTGCTGACTGACATGAAGCCCTGTTGGGCCTGGAGATTTTATTTATTGTTGGCAATGGTTAGCTCTTCAGTAGTTGCAGAGAGTGGTGGCAGAATCAGTGTCACTCAGTGTAGAGAACTCTTAGTAAGGTTATTTAATAAGAACAAGAAATTCAGCTTAAACCACGGAGGGTAGGGCTGGCTGTTTTTAAACTTATCAGCCGTTGAGAGCAGAGGTGGGTTCCTGCAGGAGTCCGGTGCGTAGTTCCGGTAGTGAGTGGCCAATTGTGCAATTTGCGCGCGACTCCTCCGGAGCACTCTCTGCCGGTCCATCTTGCGCGTCGCCATCTTTTTCAGTGAATTTTTGGGCAATTTTGCTTCTGTGCATGTGCGGAAGCAAAATCGCGCCAAAATCTCGCAAAGAGATGTGCACGCATGTGAGATTTTGGCGAGATTTTGCTTCTGCGCATGCACGGATGCAAAATTGCGTGAGGGGACACGTGCATAGCAAGTGAGTGTGCCCCCGAAATGTGGAGATGCACGCGCAGCGCACCGGCACTGGTAAGGAAGCAACCCGCCACTGGTTGAGAGACTTCAGATCACCTCAGTACCTAATTTGGAGTCTTTTTTAATTGTAGCTTTCCCCCTACAATTAAAAAAAAATTGTAGCTTGTAGACAGTATTTTAGTTCATTGAAGCCAAGATATCACATTAAACAAATCCTCCCTATTGTTGTGGCCCGCCAGTGGCCTGCACAATTGGCATCCGAGTCAGACAGTGAGGAGTCTGGTGAGGACTCGGTACCAGAGGCAAGAGTGCAGCCAGGGCCTTCGGAACCTCCAGCACCCCAGCAGTGATGAGGAAGGAGGGGCTTCTCCTCCTCTGAATGCAAGAGCACGCAGGGCTGCCAAGAGGCAGGAATGGCTTCTCCGGAGGAGGTCTCCTCAGGAGTAAGACTTGGGGCTAATTGGCCACTCCCCTATTCTACTTAAGGACATCAGAGGCAGCTGACAAGCTGCAGGAAACAATAGTTCAGACTCAAGTCTCTGTTGTGCATTGACTGGTGAATTCCTGCTTCGGATTTCTTATCAGGAAAGACTCCTGGGCCTTTTGCCAAGCCTTCGGACATTACGTGAGATAACCAGAACTAATTGTCTTGTTTTGAACTAAGACTGACTGAACTTACGCCATCTGCTAATGAATACTAATCAGCAGCTGACTTTCTGAAAGCAAGGTTTGCTTCTGTTGATTTGTGTGTTTTGCCACTGCTAAGCCATTCATTAGCAGTGGTTCATTAATTAAACTAAATTTGTTCAAACGGTGTGTTTTTGTTACATTCGTAACTGGGGACAGAACACCTATATTCTGTTTTACAAGCGGAATCTTCACATTTTTACCTGCAATTAAACACTGATTAAGTAATGTTTCTTGAGTTTGCTCTTCTCAGCCTGATGATTCCCCATATTTGGGGATACATTTTCTAGAATTCTCAATCACCGATATACTGATTTACGCATGTACAATCAAGATATTTGGTTACCTACGTTACACTTCCATGTGAACAAGTGAAAATAACAGATGTTTTTCTTTCAGGAAAAAAAAATGATATTAATTTATGGGTGAGGCAAGGTAACATGCTGACAGTAGAAGCCAGGGCAGAAATTTCATTACTTGCAAATGAACTCATGAAAGGGGTTACACTGAAATCCTACCCAACTTAATAAAAGGAAACATAGATGCATTGTGCATTATTAAATAATGTTCTGGAGAAGATTTCCAAGAGCTCCTAGCCTTCCATGCATAAAATCCCACTTCTGTGGAAACGTTAAAGACTCCAGATTATTTCTTTGCCTTCATTTCTGCCAGGAATTATTTCTCTCTTGGCTTCTAAAAAATGGCTAAGAAGTAAATTGTTCGTCTCTGGAACACACAGAAGCTCATGCCAGACATTAGGAAAGCCTAGAAAAGTTACACCCCAGCTGTCCCTAAAAGTCAGCCAGAATCATTCCATTAACACGTGAAGCCTATTGGTCAGAAATAAAACATAAAATATTCCTAACAAATACCAGGCAAAAAGATGTGCTTGCCAAAGATGCTACCATCTTGTCAGATTCCTTGCTTTGCTTTGTGAACCACTCATGGAGATTTTCTTTCTTTCTTCCCCCCCCCCCCCCCCCCGCTAACAAGCCAACTGGTTTTCATTCCAAGGGTTCCTTTCATCTTCCCTTTCTACCTCCCCACAACTACTCAGGGAGAAGTTTTCTAAATTTCTGAGCAGCCAAATGTTTTGTCCAGAGCCCAAGCGAGATGTCTGGTAGTGTGGGGAAAGCAGATTCAAATAACAGCACTTTGGTGATTTATTTTGTAGACAGTGCCCTGCGGCCTACCAAACTATAATATAAGGTAAGAATCGGCAACACAGCATCTTTGCAGGAGATGCTAGGGCTATGGGCAATGGCCCTGGCACCAATAAATTTGTAAACAACTGATGTGAGATAATTGTCCCTCTGTGTGTGCACGTGCACACGTATTTTATATATTTTTGCTAATATATGTGATGTTAGCCCTTCAAGATAGTCGAGTCAAGAAGCAAGACAAACAGTATTAGGTCTGTATCAGAGGTGGGTTCCTGCCTGTTTTTGCCGGTGTGGTTAATAGCTGTTGTTCGGCGCAGAGCCGAAGACGCTGCTGCCGTTCGCGGCGCAGGAGCTTTCCCCAGGCGCTTTCCCCGCCCGCATGGACGCCGCCAATTGCGTTCTTTTGCCCTCTGTGCATGTGGAACGCTTTGCGCCGGGGAAAGCTCCCGCACCGCGAACGGCAGCAGCATCTTCAGCTCTGCGCCGAACAACAGCTATTAACCGCACCGGCAGGAACCCACCTCTGGTCTGTATGAATTGTATGGTTACACTAACAGAATCTGGCAATTCAGAAAGTATCTCTCTTGTCCCTTACTTTTACTCTCACAAAAACTAGGGGAGGTCCCATCTAAATCTCTTTCTTCACCCCTCCTCTTATGGATTCAAATTTTGTTTATCAGACCATTGTCTTGATTGTGGCTCTTCCCTCTGTCTAGTAGGGTCATTTTCACATACCATTACATGCTATCAGTTAGAACATATTTTCTTAATATATATGAAAGAGACTGAGTAAGTAATTTATATAACAAAGTTATTTAACATTCAGTATGCCAGTTGGAAAAAATAATTGCCTCCTCTCTTCAGTCAGTTCAATTACAGCTAGGGCTAACTGTGTGCGTACTTTATTAAATAATTGAGGTTCATTTGGGACAGCTTTCTCCCATATAAATCTCACAAATCTTGATTCCTTCACAGCTAGGGTTACCAGATATCTGAACAGGCAAAGGAGGAAACAGACAATTGAAAAGGAGGACAAATGAGAGGAGAAGGAAGACACACAGATACACCTCTTGGCATTTCTGACAAAATTAGAGCACATTTTTTTACATAGGCCTGGCCTACATATATATGCAGCATCATGAAGTCTGATTTTTCAAATGCAATATTTCCCCAAAAAAATTATTTATTTTGAAGAACACATGCTAATGATAATATAGAATCGGCAATGTGTTTTCCAAATTTCAGCACACAAATGTATGATGAATCATGTGATCCACAGACTATAGTGATCATAGATTTGAAGAGGTTGTATTAAAGCTGATTGATGGAAGCAGGACATAAATAATGTAAATCTAGGTGATTGAGTCCCTCAATGGATGAGGGAAAGAAAGAAGCAGACTATTTATAAGGTCACAATACACACAAGTTTGAATGACTTCTGTTGTAAAAACAATCCAGAAAAAAAAGACAGTAAAAAAAACCTGGACATTAGCACAGCTATAGGTTCATTAAGAAAATCATAAAGAACATCACTAGCTACAGTCAGTATTCACAAACATCAGAAAAACCCTGGATAAAAATGAAATTCACAGGAATGTAGCGAAGCAGAACCTTTGATGCTTGTCAAAAAGCATTGGGTGGCCCACCAAACATCTAGACTAATATTCTACAGGAAGATAAATCAAAAGTAGATTTTTTTTTCAGGTTGTGTGGGTATCATTGTGTCTGGTAGAAGCCAAACACTGCATTCCACAGTAAGAGCCTCATACTAAATTTTCAAGCTTGGAGATAATCATCTGTGGATGATTTGCTACCTCAGGATCTGCATCTGAATGACTTACCAGCATTGAAGGAAGTATGAATTCTGCATTTTATCAGAAAATTCTATAGGAGATTATCAGGCTTTCAGATAAAGTTAGTGTGCAAGTGAGGCATGCAGAAAGACAGTGAATTCAAACATACAAGCAAGTTTACAAGAGAATAGATGAGTGGAGAGAGGGGGGAGTGACTATTTTGTTGAAGCCCAGCATAAATCCCATGGAAAAGTTGAGGCAAGACCTAAAATGAGCACATAGTACTAGAAAATCTTCAAATGATAGGGAGTAGAAGCAGTTTGCCATAGGAAAAAAAGCGGCCAGAAGACCTACACAGAGATATAAGAAGCTGACTGTCAATTAGAGAAAAAGATTGCAGTTACTGCAGCTAAAGGTGGTGCAGTTAGTAAATCTAAGATATGATTACCTTTTTCCCACTGGCACATCACATGTTGGTTCATTTTGTTTATGGGTCTCTGGCAAGATGGGTGGCATACAAGTTTAATAAATGAATCAAAGGAAACATACACCAAACTCTGGTCATTTTATTTAGTAACTCAGATTTCTGTTATATATTGCTAGAATTGGCCTGAAGCTCTGATAACTTTTAATGGCAAAGATATTTAAACATCCAGAAGATTCCAAAATGATACATTCTTCTTCACTGAACCATTCATACTTTATCGGACTACTGTGTAGCTTTTTCAGCCAGCAATTTTATTGATCAAAGTGAGAAAAGGAGAGCTGACAGTAAAAGGGATTTCTGTTTTTTGAAAAAGTGGCTGCCTCAACAGCTTCATGCAGTCACAATGTCTCACCTGGATGCTCAGAATTTCAAATATGTACATTGAATAATTATTGGATGTGTGTGTGTGTGTTTATGTGTGTTTGTGTGTTGGAGAGAAATGGAATGATTAGGTGAAGTATACAGAAAAGGATGGGGGAGAATTTTTCGCAATGATAAATAAATTGTTATAAAATTATGAGGGACTTGAGTTATGACCCAATAAGGGGGTGAGAGAAAGCGTAAATGGAGACAGGGCACAAAAATAAATACTGTATTGGAAACAAAAATCAAATCTGCAAAATTTTGCAATACCTTTCCATACCTGTTGTTATGTACTGATGTATGGAGTACGGATTTCCATAGCCGCCGCTGATTGGTTAATCTAGCGGCGGGAGAAATAAACTGCTGTCAGTGGCTAGCCGGCTCCAGGGAAGCCCTTAAAAGCGGCTTCCCTGCAGCCTGCCAGCAGTCCATATTAGTTCTAGCTAATAGACAATAAAGGTGCTGAACTGTTCCAGTGACTCACCTCTTCAGTTACGGGCAAATTTAACTCTGGTGATGAAGGTGGTTGAAGAAGGACAACAGGACAAAGGCACCTCGTGGCATCCACGGCCATCTTAGAAGCAAGCACCAACCTGCTCCGGCCAAACCAAAGGATGGCTACTCAAACTTCTCCAGCTCCAGCCTTCTTTGATCCAAAGATGGAAGAATGGCGAACCTACATGTCTCGCTTCCGAATGTTCCTGGAGGCAAACAATTTTCAGGATCTACCGGACAACAGGAAGAGGGTTCTCTTCCTCACCTACTGCGGGCCACAAACCTGCAAGATGGCACAGACTCTGGTGGCACCAGCAGACATTGAATCCATTTCTTGGACAACCCTACAAACAGCACTGAATGAACATTATGTGCCATCAGCTCATCCAATGGTCAGCAGAAACGAGTTCTACAACCGGCGCCAGCACAAAGGCGAATAAATCAATGACTTCATGGCTAAACTCCGGGAACTCCGTAATTGCTGTCACCGGTCCCAAGTCCTATAAAGTTGAACTAGAGCATGGCCAGGTGTGGCAAAGATACATTGACCAACTCAGGAGTAGGTTGGGAGAATCTTGGCTCCGCCAACCGGAGACCTCATAGCCACCCGGAGCCATGGCAGCAAGACAGGAGTAATGCGAGTCTTCGCCCCGACGACCATACAAGTCAACTCAACAAAAGAGTCACGGCGAGAACCAGGCCCCATCTGAAAGACACCAGAGAGCCCTGATCTCAAGCTCGGAGAGGGAGCGCGATCGGAGTCCAGCGAAGTCACCCAGAGTCACCCGCCGGAGTCCGGCAAAGTCACCCAGGACTGAAGGACACCACCACCGAGACTTCAGCCGCCACGCCTGGAGGCCGGTTCCAGATTTTTCCACAACCCGGAGAAGGAGCAACAACAGGCATGTCCGCTCCAGTCAAGGACTCCCGAGGAACTGAATTGCGCAGGCCTAGTAGGACTATTCAGCGCCCAGTTTATTTACATGACTACGTGACATACATAGGTCCCTGATTGGACAGTACAGAAATGAAGAGGGGAGGGATGTTACGTACTGACGTACGGAGTACGGATTTGCATAGCCGCCGCTGATTGGTTAATCTAGTGGATGGAGAACTAAACTGCTATCAGTGGCTAGCAGGCTACAGGGAAGCCCTTAAAAGTGGCTTCTCTGCAGCCTGCCAGCAGTCTGTATTAGTTCTAGCTAATAGACAATAAAGGTGCTGAACTGTTCCTGTGACTCACCTCTTCATTTACACGCGAATTTAACTCCTGCGATTTCCAGAACCATTGAATAATTGGTTGATGCCAAATCTAAATACTAACCATGCAACCCTGAAGTCATGATTAAGGTTTCTCTGCTGCATTTCTTCCAAAAATTAAAGCCAAACACTCCGACTTTTCATCTCTCAGTCTTTTTAAATCTAGATTAAAATCCTCTTGAAATAGACTTGAAAGTCTGGATCAAGACACTATGACTTCAGATATTTTTATATGTTTATAAGTTTTTAAAGCTATGAGAGAACCACCAATCAATCATGATTTGTCTTTTCTGGCCCACAGCAGAGTTCAAAGACCTGTCGGCCAATCAGTGCTTGCTTAATGGTTGTAACTGAGTGACTTCTTCCATCTCCTTCATGTCTAAACAAGCATCCTTCCCCTCCTCTCCTTCACAAACATTCAAGAGAATAATTCTTTTCCATTGTTTTCCTGTTTGCCGTAGTAGCACACATTCGAACCTTCAAAGCTAATGCTGGCAGTTCTGCATTTTTGTTCCTTTTACCAAATCATTCCCACATATTGCTTGGCTGGTGGAATTTGGGATGAGCCAAGAATCCCTTCCTATGAAAGCACAGATGATGTTTTGGGCACAAGTTAGTGATACATTACAATTTCTGAAGTGGCATCCATGGCTTGGAAGCAGCATTTTTCCATCTACAGATGAAACACTACTGGCAGAATGACATGTCTGCTTGCAATTACAGGTCCCTGATTACTACGCCATGGGATCAACAGAGGGTTTATCTCATGCAACTACGGTACCTTGGAAAGACTCCATTTATAACAAAAAAGAACCAGTATTTCTCTATTCCTCTTCTCACAGCTCCCAAAATCTTTACCCAATTCCATCCTTCATCTGAAGAAATCACTCAGTTGATCTTAGTTCCCTCCCTTTACCTTAGTTCCCTGCCTGATCTAAATGCTTCATAGCTGGCAGGTCTATGAAATACCCACCTGGGATTTGATGGCTTCTATTTACATTAGGGGTGGGTTCTAACTTACCTCGCTGCTGGTTCGCTTCCTCCCGCGCTGCATGGCCGTGCCTTGTGGGTGCGCGCTTGCTTCGCGTGCATGCATGTGCAGTGCCGAAAAAAATTCCCCAAAAAGCTGAAATCAAGATGGTGACTCATGCGCGGTGCCCAAAACTCAGCTTCTGCGCATGCCCAGAAGAAGAAAAGCGGGGAAAAATTCCCCCCAAAAAATTCCCCAAAAAAATTCCAATTTTTTTAAAAAAAAGATGACGGCGTCCATGGACTGGCACTGACCGAACCGGTTCCGTGACATCATCGTGACATCACCAGCGGGTTGCTACCGGTTTGGGCGAACTGGTCCGAACCCACCTCTGATTTACATGTTTGCACATAACTTTTCCCTCCATCCCAGCAAACTCCCATTTAATCATAATCTCTCTTGTCTGCCTTTTTCAAGCTCTTTCTGTGAGATGAGAACCAATAAAACCTTTGGGGTCACTTTCTCCAGCTCTACAACTTCTTCCACAGTTTGATAAGATCTTAGCTTGATTTCCACTCTCCAGAGTTCATTCAACATGCCATTTATGTGAAAAGAATGCTAAATAATTTTTTACTTCTCTGTGGTTATGAAGAGGTTTTGTCATGTTTAGAATAGATGAACACCCCGATCTTAGGGAAGGGAGGAAACTTTTTGTGAGGGAGACAGAGGTATAAGCAAATTTTTCCATGTTGGACAGATAATGATGGTGGGGGGAGGAATCTGCCCATGGAGGCAATGGAAGCCTTCAGAACATTCTCTTGAAGCCAGGTGGAACAATGCAATCCTTTTAAACTGCACATAGGAGATTGTATCTCTTCAAGCAAAAGAGATTGTTGGAGATCCCAGGAATACAGAATCTCTGTTTCTCCAGAATCTCCAAGTTACTTTTAGGATTCTCTCAAAGGAACTACAATCCTCACAAAATTGGAGTTGGAAGTTCCCGACTATAAATAAAATGAAAAATAATATATCAATGTCACCTTCTATACACAAACTGCCTTCCCTAGAACTATTAATCATGTTAAGAAATGACACATCCTTAGCATCACATGTCGATTGCCTTATAAGAGACTGTCATCCAAGGAGACCTAACTCAAGTTGCTCACAATGCTTTTTATAGAAACAATAAAACTCAAAGTACCACTCCTGCCCAACGATGCTGTATCATTTTCATCATGTATACAGAGGCAATTTGGAACTAATTCAGTATTTAATTGCTGACTCTAAAGAAACGTAATGAAAAAAAATAAGTAAATATTCTGATATACACATGGTGTTTTGTTTAAATAGAATTAATGTGAAATCGCTAAGGTATTAGACTAGGAGTGGGCACCACCAACTCAAGTTCCCCTTCAGCCATGGAAGCTGATGGGTGATCTCGGGCAAATAGCTCTTCAATCCAACCTACCCTACAGGATTGTTTTTGTGGGAAAAATTAGGAGAAGGGAGCAGTATGTACACCATCTTGAATTCCTGTACAAAAGGCACAATCTAAAATCAAGCCAATAAAATAAATATAAATACATAAAATGACACATAGAAGTATTAAAAAATGCACTATGTCATCCATGGCAAACTTTTTTATTATCCATTATCCTGTTCCAAATATGAAGCAATTGCGCCAGATGCAGTAAAACAGGTTCATTTTCCAAATGTTTCCTGTGTTGCTGACAAATTTATTGGCATCATAAAAAAAGGGCACTTTTTGAAACTCCGGAGATGTCTTGGATGTAATGGTGTCAAATAAGTTTGCTTTCATTCCAAAGACCAAACCAAATTCGTTGCTTGCCAGAAACTGCAAAAATGTTCACTGAGCCTCAAACCAAACACAAGCAGCAAACCTACATTTTTAATTGCAGTTCTCCCCAACTCACTTATAAAGCAAAGGATAAAAGCAGGGATGAAATCCAGCAGGTTCTGACAGGTTCTGGAGAACCGGTAGCAGAAATTTTGAGTAGTTTGGAGAAATGGCAAATACCATCTCTGGCAGGCCCCAGAGTGGGGTGGGAATGGAGATTTTGCAGTATCCTTCCCCTGCCATGCCTACCAAGCCACGCCCACCAAGCCACACCATACCTACCAAGTCACGCCCACAAAACCTGTAGTAAAAAAAATTTGGATTTCACCACTGGATAAAAGGTATGTTGATGGGATTAGCTCAGATGCCTCTTGGCCATTAAAACACCATACTCCATTCTGTTTAATGTGGGGACAGACCCTCATTTAAAGCTGCAGCTCTGCATGACATCTATCATATTTATTGAAGATATAAACTCTATGAAAAAGGAAGCATATCTAGAAACAGCAATCCTGCTGTTTCTTTTCTTCACCCAAAAACTGAAAAGCATATTGTTAGTTGTTTGAATTTCCTCTCTTTTAGAAGGGATGTGGAGTCAGGGAAATTCGGTATATAACCAAATCAGTAGTTTGAGAAAAACAAAGTGAATGTTGGTAACTACGGTAAATAAATATTGCTTTCTTGCAACATTTCAGTGCCAAGGTGCATTGACTTACCATTTTCCATAACTATTTTTATTTAACTTGTTGGTCTAGTATTCCTCCCTGGGATTTCCTGGTGGTCTCCCAACCAAGAGGAAACAAGGTGTCAGCCTCACTAGGTAAATCTGACCTGAAAATAACTCCATGGGAAGATGAAAACTTCCTTTATTGAGAAGGGGTATAATCACAGAATTATGCAAGTCTGATCCAGTAGTTGAATTTGAATTTATTAAAATTTCTATGCCGCCCAACTCCCAGGGGGACTCTGGGCAGCTCACAACAGGGGTATCCATCCACCTTCTTCTTATACTCTAATGAATTGTGAAGTGTCTGTCCAACCTACTTCCAAATGTTAACTCATTGCTCTGCACTTTTAAAAAATGTTTCAGCCCTTTTGCCTAGTAACACTTCTTGACTAATTTCTATTAAAGTCATCTCTCTTATTTTACACATAAACTCCGTACTTAGTTTGTCAATATCAGGAACAGGACTTATATTCCAAGGCAACAAGGGCTTGGATAATGCAAGACTTCCTTAATGCAGAAGCTTACAGGCAAGCAAATTTTTGTCTTTGCCTATTACATTTATATCCACTGGGAATGGATAAAATGGTGGGAAGAAACCTCAATAAATGGCCTTCTGGTGGATAGGTGTTTTGTGATTTGGCCACACCCAGGGGTGAAATGCTCCCGGTTCGGACCGGTTCGAGTGGACCGGTAGCGACAGCTGCCCGTGGTTCGCTGAATTGCCAGCGATGGCTGGCTGGCCACGCCCCTGAACCGGTCCGCCACTTGCCGCTTGCTCGCCCTGCAAGCAGATGTCCTGGGACTGCACATGCGGTAGGATGTGAGTCCGCACCAGAAGAGGGCTGTGGGAGATGTGGTGCTCATGTGCAGCAGCTCTGGGACATCCCCTTGCCATTTCCCACCTTTTGGGCCTGGTGCACTCTGTTTCCACGGGGCCTTTGGCCAACTCTCAGACTCAGCCCCATAACAGCAGCAGCAGCAGCAGCAGCAGCAGCAGAAGGTAAGGTGACACTGGCGGGGGGGAGGAAGACCCGCTGCACCTCGGGCCCTGAAGGGCAGGGTGTGCTCTTGCCTGGGCTCTCTGCCATCCCGGAACAGCACTGCGCTAAAGAATTTTCCTGTGCGGCCACAGTGGGGGCAGATCCACCCAGCAAGGCTTTGTTTGTGTGCGGGTCGGTGTAGGGTGTGGAGCTTCAAGGCTGGGAAGTGCTCGGAGTGGCAAGAGAGAAGGAAAGGTGACCACAACTTTCTCCTCGTCCTCCTTGCGAGGTTCATTGAGTTTGCTTTGCAAGCTCGCCTGAGGTTTGCACAGCCTTTGGGGCTTTTGTGCAGCAAGTCCCCCTCTTCCTCCTCCTCCTGTACAGCTCTAACATGTGCAAAAGCAGGGAGAACTGTTGGGCTGCCCCCTACCCCCCATCCCCATCTTCAAATCCGCGATCATGGGTTTTTAATTCATGAGGAAGGAAGAGAAACTCTCCCCATCCCACCTGCGGCAAGGCTGGCTGGCCTCTGAGGAGGCGGGGAAGGAAGAGAAAGGCGGGAGGGGGGAGAGGGAGAAGGTCAGCCGCCAACCAGATGGGGCTCCTGGTGGGAGGAGGGAAACATCTTGGGGGGGGGGGGCTGTGCTGACAGAAAGAAAGAAAGAAGGAAGGAAGGAAGGAAGGAAGGAAGGAAGGAAGGAAGAAAGAAAGAAAGAAAGAAAGAAAGAAAGAAAGAAAGAAAGAAAGAAAGAAAGAAAGAAAGAAAGAAAGAAAGAAAGAAAGAAAGAAAGAAAGAAAGAAAGAAAGAAAGAAAAACTTATGACCACAATTGAGCCCAACATTTTGGTTGCTAAGCAAGAACGTTGTTAACTGAATTTCACCACATTTTACAAGTTAGCCATGCCCACCCAGTCACCTGACCACCAAGCCATGCCCACCTGAAGCCATGCCCACCTTACCACCAAGCCACGCCCACAAAATAAGCCACACCCACAGAACTGGTAGAGAAATTTTTCACATTTCACCCCTGGCACACCCAACATGGCAGTCATTTTGTAAAGAAAAGCATTCATTTTTTTTCTGTTTGGTGAGAGTTCCTGATGTATTCTCAAAATTCAGAATATGTCCCTGAGCCCAGAATGGTTACCCATACCAGATGGATAATTTGATCCATACTTCAACAATAAATTCATATGTCAAAATGAGCTCTTTCCACAAATAAATGTATCTTGACTTCTGCAAATGTACCTAGTTCATAGAATCTGTGCGTGATGATGTATCAAAGAAACCTTTTTAAATTCCATTTACAGGGAACTTGGGAAGGAGAAAGGAGATAGATTTATTTATCCCTCCCAAATGTTGTTGGAATACATCTGACAATTTCGGTAATGATTGGCCATCTTTGTTAGAATCTCAAGAGACTTGGAATCCAACAATATTTGGAAATTTGTAAATTCTAGCAGTTTTCCTCTTTTTTATGCCAGATTATTTATGTTTATTCAATAGTTACAGTGGGGTTTATTCCCAAGAAAACTGTAGTGTAATGGTTTTCCCAGTTGCCAGCTCAGACAACAACAAAGAGCTGGCTCTGAGGATTTCAGAAAGAGATGTGGAAAAGCATCCGGAAGACACAAGAGACTCCATGCTAGTAGTGGATGGGCAAGAGGAGGAGAGGCCAGAAACATCGGAAAGGTCAGTGAATGAGCAACCACATAAACAGCTGGCTGAACTGGCAAGAGGCAAGATGCAGCTGCAGCCAGGAATCATGGATGACCTGTCAGAAGAGCAGGGTGGGGAAGGGGCGTAGCCAGTGGTGGGATTCAGCCGGTTCTCTCCAGATCATGTGAACCGGTAGTGGCAACTGCAGGAGGCTCCGCCCACCCACCCCAATGTTATGCGCGAGCACTGCGCATGCGCAGAAGGCTGTGCGCATGCGCACGCTCACATTTGTGAACCGGTAGGGAAGGTAAGTGAATCCTACCTCTGGGCATAGCTGCATTTGGTCAATGGAGATGAGGAGGAATTGCTTCTCCTGCCAGAGAAGCAATGCAGAGTTGAGTGGAGGGAGGCGCAACAGAGGTCGACAAGGCTAGTCGCAAGAAGGCAGCCTTGCCCCTCCTAATAAGCTGCACGGGCTGGTGCCTACTTAGCCCAACACATGGAGTGAAGCACTGTTGGAGACAACCATTTGCTTTCCTGCTGTGCATATGCTTTGACTTCATGGATTCCTGATTCCGGACCTGTGCCTTGTTTCTCGACCTCAGACCTCGCTTGGACCTTGGATTTCATGCCTGGATTCTGGACTTGTACCTTGGTTTTGGATATCATGCTTGGACTTTGGACTTTGTGTTTAGATTTTCGGATCTGTGCCTTGACCTCGGACTTTATATTTGCCTGTTTGACTTTTTGCCTTGACTGTATGGACTCTGAACTCATCTGAACTTTGCGGAAAGCCATTGGCCAGCAAGTTTCTTACTAGTGGGACCTGGGGGATAATAATAGGGGCTTGTGGTGCCTAAATAAAGTGTTAGCACACTTTGGTGTGTGCATGCATGGACTGAGACAGGACATGTAGTCTTAACTAGATAAATAGAATAGAATAGAATAGAATAGAATAGAATAGAATAGAATAGAATAGAATAGAATAGAATAGAATAGAATAGAATAGAATAGAATAGAATAGAATAGTCCTTCGGGAGTTGGGCGGCATATAAGAACACCATAATAAATAAATAAATAAATAAATAAATAAATAAATAGAATAGAATAGAATAGAATAGAATAGAATAGAATAGAATAGAATAGAATAGAATAGAATAGAATAGAATAGAATAGAATAGAATTTTATAGGCCAAGTGTGATTGGACACACAAGGAATTTGTCTTTGGTGCATATTCTCTCAGTGTACATAAAAGAAAAGATACATTCATCAAGAATCATGAGGTACAACACTTAATGATTGTCATAGGGTACAAATAAGCAATCAAATCATATTAGGAACCAGTCAATATAAATTGTAAGGATACAAGCAACAAAGTTACAGTCATACAGTCATTTGTGGGAGGAGATAGTGATGGGAACGATGAGAAGATTAATAGTAGTGCAGACTTAGTAAATAGTTTGACAGTGTTGAGGGAATTATTTGTGTAGCAGAGTGATGGCTTTCGAGAAAAAACTGTTCTTGTGTCTAGTTGTTCTGGTGTGCAGTGCTCTATAGCGTCATTTTGAGGGTAGGAGTTGAAGCAATTTATGTCCAGGATGTGAGGGGTCTGTAAATATTTTCACAGCCCTCTTTTTGACTCGTGCAGTATACAGGTCCTCAATGGAAGGCAGGTTGGTAGCAATTATTTTTTCTGCAGTTCTAATTATCCTCTGAAGTCTGTGTCTGTCTTGTTGGGTTGCAGAACCAAACCAGACAGTTATGCTCTTAGCAGAAATGCTCTTAACCAGATCCCTATTGCTTTCATCTAAGCCAGTGGTTCTCAGACTTGGCAACTTTAAGATGTGTGGGCTTCAACTTCCACAATTCCCAAACGCATTCCCAGATCCCCGATGCACAAATAATGATGCAGTATCCATCTCCACCATTAGAGAGTTGTGATTCATAGTTTTCTAAAACTCATACTCCAAATTTTCCCTCTTCCCAAAATTGCACAAAATTACTGGCAAAGTATAAACAAATGAATGATAATTAAAATATGTACATCATGCTCAATCACCATATTAAAAGAGAAGAATGCCAAGACAAAGTGGCAAATTAAAACAGAAGACTTGCATGTCTGCTTTTTAAAAAGCAGCATGTATTTAATTATAATGGAACAAGATAAAAGGATATTTATTTGTTCATTTATTTAATAATCCAATTTATATGATTACCCTTCTATCCAAAAAAATTCTGGGCAGCAAAGAAAATAAAAACAGAATTTTATTGAAGAAAAAACAAGAAACCAACTGAAACTGCATTTTGGCGCATTAAAAAAAAACAAATTCACAAATACACTATATTAGGGTGGCTTTGGGACAGCTTTACCATAACATAAAAACTCTACTTTTTACAATAATGCATAACACTTACCGTATTTTTTGAAGTATAAGAAGCACCTTTTTGCCCCCAAAAAGAAGGTGGAAATGTCTGTGCGTCTTATACACTGAATACAGCCATTTTTGGCCTCCCGAAGCCCTGCCCCTGTGTCCCATTTTTGCAAAAAACGGGATGTTTTTTGCAAAAACGGGGGCATTTTTGCCTTCCCCCATCCCTTAGGAGCTCTCTGCAGGCTTCCCAAAACCTCTGCATACCCTGTTTTTGCAGAAAAATGGGAAGTTTTTTGCAAAAATGGGGGTGTTTTTGCCTTCTAATTACCTCATCTAGCATGACTGGAGGAGGAATTCTGGGAGTTGAAATCCACTAGTCTTAAAGCTGTCAAGTTTGAAGACCCCTGGGTTAGGGGTTAGGGGTGCAAGGGTCTTCAAACTTGGCAAGTTTAAGTGTGGACTTCAACTCCCATTCCTGAGCTAGCATGACTGGAGGAGGAATTCTGGGAGTTGAAGTCCACAAGTCTTAAAGCTGTCAAGTTTGAAGTTTGTAAAAAGTGTACATGTTTGTAAAAAGTGTACATGTTTGTAAAAAGTATACATGGTTGTAAAAAGTATACATGGTTGTAAAAAGTATTCTGCTATACTGGTATTTTATTAAATAATATATTACTACACCATTTGGTTCAGAATACTTTTTTCCTTGTTTTCCTCCTCTAAAATCTAGGTGCGTCTTATACTCCGAAAAATATGGTATATGTTTTCCAAGGATTTCAAAGTAGTATATTTATAATTCTATTTTCTTTTAATGTTAACCCTATTAGATAAGACCAGCCAAAAAGCCTTGATAAGGAGCGAAGATCATAATTTTATATCATTTTCCCCCACTGACTAAATTTTAAACTTATAAAAACAAAAATGAAAGTGGTGCTCTGATAACAATATTGCCATCGTTCAGAATAGCTTGATCTCTTTAGTATGCCAGTTCAGACAAGGTTTTGAGTTCCCTGAAACAAACATGCACAGAATCTGTTTAATATTTGAACATTAAAAATGGGAGAGGTTAATCCATTTCAGTTTGAGATTCTCTTTTCCAATGATCAGTACTGCTGTAAAGGAATATTGGCTTTCCTGGTAAAGGAGTAGCTCAGAAGAAATTGAATTTTAAAAGGGTGGAATAAGAGCTATTGATCCCAACCTTTCCAGATGTAAAATATTAACCATAAACCTTTATTCTACACCAGACAGAGCTGTTTGGTCAATTAAAAATTAGGACATTTGTCTGCAAACATACGCAAAATGGTTCTGATAGAACTCTTAATTCCACCTTGATTGTTCACCGATATCTGTTAAGCTTGAGAAGATTCGGTCACATATTTTAACAGGAAAAGAATAAAAGATTTTACTTAACTTTTCACACATGCGTTAAAAAAAGTTCACAGAAAAGAAATTCCCATCCTGAAATGCTGCATCTGTTGTTCTACAGTAGATGTCTGTTTACTTGTCCTTAGGCAGTGTCTGTGGAATAGCAATATCAAAGCTTATGCATAAGCAACTAGACAGACAGTGGTGAACAGCAAACACCACCATTTCTGTCCGATTTGGAATCTGTGCTCAGTTGGATAAAGATCTTGATGATTTATGGGTTTGATGATTAGAAAGGGTTGACTATGGAAAGAAGGAAATTATGTTATAACCTTAGAGAGAATAGAATAGAATAGAATAGAACTGTTAATGTATTAGCAGAGTATTCCTTGTGTTACCAAGGTTGTGCATACAGAAACGTTTAGATTGAGATCAGTTGTGAATAAGTACTCAGCCACACACAGATACACTAACTTGAGTTAAAGTTTACTTTGAGAAATAGCATTTTCCTATAAACAGTCCAAAATCATACACTTAATAGTCATAATAACAATCCAAGTACTATCAAGTACAAATACATTTTAGCTATAATACATAACTACAACACAGAGAGAAATGCAGAGCATACATACTCTAGTGAGTAGCAGAGAACACACACTGAGTAGCAGAGACCAAAGACAAACAGAGAGGGACTCCCAGAGAAATAAGCTGTGAACTCTAGCTCCCTCTTGTGGCAGTCTGCAACACCTCAGCTAAACAGACATACTTCTGTTAAAAGCTAAACATATATTGTCTTACCCAACCCAGAGACCTAACATTCTCCCCTTTGGGTAGATCAATATATAATACCTTACATCTTTAAACCATAGTTTTCACAACACTCTTTGTGTTTAATTGCACCTTGCGCTTTAGTAAAATGATCTGCAATATTCTGTTCAGTCATGCAGTATTCCAACTTAACCATTTTATTTTGAACACATTGTCTAACATTCAGATATCTCAAATCAGTATGTTTCGACCTTGTTTTCACAACTAAACTATTAGCCATACTAATGGCAGATTGATTGTCTTCATACACAATAAATGGCTCCTGTACAGTAATTCCTATATCCTTTAACAATTGTTTATAATACACCAATTCTGTACACATTAATGATAAACTCGAGAATTCTGCTTCCATAGTGGATAAACTAATATGTTGTTGCCTAATAGATTTCCACCCTATTAAAGCATTACTCAACATTACCACTATACCTGATGTTGATTTGCGAGTCATTGCATCAGTAGCAAAACTTGCATCAGCATATGCAGTTAACACTAATTCATTTCTCGGTTCTAAATATAAAGAATAATGTATTGTGTGCTTTAGGTATCTAAGTATTCGTTTAGCTGCTTGCCAATGCCTTTCATTTGGTTCAGCATTATATCTAGCCAGTTGATTTGCGCTGTAAGATATATCTGGTCTAGACCAATTACTCAAATATGAGAGACTACCAATTAGAGACTGATATATCTCCTTATCAAACACAGGACATTTAGTATCACTATTTGTAAATCCCTGATCCATTGGTGTCTTAGCAGTTTTACAATTCTCCAGGTTATATCTTTTTAACAATTGGCTAATCTTCTTAGCTTGCGAAATTTTGAATCCTCTATTTGTCTTCATTATATCAAGACCCAAATAATGTTTAATTTCTCCTAAATTTCTAATCTTGAACTTTCTTTGTAATTCAGAAACAATATCATTTGCTTCTTGTTCAGTCTTTGTTATAATCGCTATATCATCTGTAAATAATAGCAACAGAGAAATCAAACCATCTTTCTCTCTCCTAAATAAACAAGGATCAGCTATACCAGCTTTAAAATCCATGGAAACTAATTGTTTTACAATGCATTTATTCCATTCATAACCTGATTGCTTTAAGCCATAAAGACTTTTCTTTAATTTCCAATAATCATTTTTTCCATCATCTTTTAAACCTAATGGCTTTCTCATATAAATGGTATGTTGTAAAGGTGCATGTAGATATGCAGTTTCGACATCTACATGATTAATTATGCATTTATTTTTAGCTGCCCAAACTAATGCTCCTCTCAATGTATTTGCTCTCAGACTAGGTGCAAATACCTCATCATAATCCTTATCTGATTGAGCAAATCCCTGAGCAACTAATCTTGCTTTATGGGTAACAGTGCCATCCACACCAGTCTTTAATTTATACACCCATCTGCAACCTATTGCACGCTCACCTGGTGGTAACTTTACATCTTCATATACCTCAAGATCCTTTAATGATTTTAATTCCTTATTCATAGCTTCCTGCCAAGCTACCTGTTCCTTTGTTGGATACAGCTTAAGTTCATTATAATTAGACGGTTCCACATTAATCTGGCATACAATACTTGCCTGATATCTATCAGGTGGACGTCTCTCCCTAGTTGACCTCCTAGGCAATTTAGTACAAGTTGTTGGAATTTCCTCTTCCTTTTCCTCCCCTATCGAAGTATCTTCTACATCATCCATAGACGGTTCCTCTATTGAGGATTCTTTCACTATCCTATCATCAGTACTATTCTTATCAGAATCATCAGGAAACAATGGATCCTCAACAACAATACTATCTTGTTCCTTGTATTCCTGTTCCAGTTTACTCCATCCAACATGCTCAAGGAATTTAGCACTTGCACTACAATATACTCTAGTAGTACCTGGCTCCCAGAATCTAAATGATCTATGATTAGATTCATACCCTACAAAACATAATTTCCGTGCTCTATGTTGTCCCTTTCGCCTTACTTGTGTGGGAATATGCACCCATGCTGGTGCACCAAATGTATGCAAATAACTAAGATTTGGTTTCCTACCATACCAACGAGTAAATGGCAATTCACCAGTTGTTGCATTAACTACATTGTTCAAAACATGGTTAGCACACATTATAGCTTCACCCCAGAGCCTCTCTGGTAAACCAGAATCTGAAATCATGGTTCTAGACATAGCCTGTAATGTCTGACCTCTATGTTCAATATGCGCATTATGTTGCGGCTGAAAAGGAGCAGAATGCTTATGTTCAATACCAGCTCTCTTTAGCATATCTTCAAATCTCTTATTGGTAAACTCAGTACCGTTATCTGTTACTAAACTGACCAGTTTCTTATTCATTTTTCGTTCAACAAACCTTAACCAGTTTACAAAATGCTGATATGTTTCTGTTTTTGTTTTCATCAGATAACAGAAACCATATCTAGAAAAATGATCAACTATGCTCAATATATAACAGGCTCCACCTAAACTGGGTTTCTTAGGGCCAATGAGATCAGCAAATACTACCTCTAATGGTTCCTTGGTTTTAAATCCATTTAACCTGTTTGCAGGAATTACCTTGCTCTTTTCCTGATTGCAAGCATTACAATTTAAATATCTTGCACAAGGTTTTAATTTTATACCATTAGATAACTCAACAGTTTTCTTTAAAATTTTGAAATTTAAATGTCCCATACGTCTATGGAGCAAATGAATACATTCGTCATGAGGCTTTCTATTTTCATAAACTGAATTAGCCTTATTTAATGGATTATCATGGATAATGTATAAGCCATCATGCAATCTTGCAGTAACTCTTTTACCTTGTTTTTCAATTAAACATTTATCTCCCTGAAAAGTTGCCACAAACCCTGCTTTTACCAATTCTCTCACAGATAGTAAGTTATATATAAGGTTAGGTACATATAACATTGGTAAACTTTCATTAATATATGAACAATATGCATTACCTTCTCCAGATACTCTCAATTTCCAGCCATTTGCTAATGATACATGCTGGTTACTTTTAGTCATATTAACAAATCTCTCTTTACTTTTAGTTATACACTGAGATGCTCCACTGTCTATTATCCAGATATCATGGCTTACATTTTTATTTGTACTTGATATAGCTACACTAACATCATTATAAGCTCTCTGCATATTACTAGCATTCTGCTTTTTACCCATTTTACAGAATCTGGCTATATGACCTTTAGCCCCACAAGAATAACATTTCCTAACAATATAGGCAGTTGAAGACTGTGGTTGTTTCTCTCTCTGTGGTTCTTCCTGTGGTTGTTTCTCTCTCTGTTGTTTTCTATCTTGCCTTCTTCTAGACTCTTCTAACAGTCTTCCTATTATGCCAGTCAATGTCAGTTCATCTCTGGTCAAAACTTCCAGTGAAGACACATAATCATCATAAGAGTCATCCAAAGAAGAAAGAATAATATAAACTTGATGCAACTCTGAGAAAATCAGTTCTTTTTCATGTAGCTCTTGTAATGTTCTCTTCATAAACTCCAAATGAGCTAACATGTCACCACCTTTTAACAAACGTGCTCTGAACAGTTTACATGTAAGGTGTATGTGCGCACCAACACTATCTCGAACATAAAGTCTCTTTAAGGTACTCCAACACTTGGCAGCAGAATCTTCACCATGAATATGGACCAGTTGCTGATCACTCAGTGTCAGTCCAATAATACTAAGAGCCTTTTCATTATCCCGGTTAAAGGCAGCTATTTTCTTCTTATCTTCATCATTTGTTGGATCCCAAGCTGTTATATCAGGTGGATTATTAACCACAGTCCATAATCCTTCTTTACGCAAAAGTAAGCTGCACTTCATAGACCAGGAAATATAGTTAGTTCCATCTAACCTGGTTATCAGGGATAAGCTAGTTGACTGTTCTTGTGCCATTGTTAATTTAACAGTAAACCACAAGTTAGCTGTCTGAGTATGAAACTGAATATTCACACTAACTCTCAATATCTCTCTGGGCCCATAACCAGTGTTAATGTATTAGCAGAGTATTCCTTGTGTTACCAAGGTTGTGCATACAGAAACGTTTAGATTGAGATCAGTTGTGAATAAGTACTCAGCCACACACAGATACACTAACTTGAGTTAAAGTTTACTTTGAGAAATAGCATTTTCCTATAAACAGTCCAAAATCATACACTTAATAGTCATAATAACAATCCAAGTACTATCAAGTACAAATACATTTTAGCTATAATACATAACTACAACACAGAGAGAAATGCAGAGCATACATACTCTAGTGAGTAGCAGAGAACACACACTGAGTAGCAGAGACCAAAGACAAACAGAGAGGGACTCCCAGAGAAATAAGCTGTGAACTCTAGCTCCCTCTTGTGGCAGTCTGCAACACCTCAGCTAAACAGACATACTTCTGTTAAAAGCTAAACATATATTGTCTTACCCAACCCAGAGACCTAACAAGAACAGTGGTGGGTTCCTACTGGTACAGTTGACTCTGCAGCACCGGTAGTGGCCGGCAGATTATGCAATTTGCGCACGACGGCTCCGGTGCTGTCTTCACCGAGCCATCGCACGCCGCCATCTTTTTTTCAGAATTTTTGGGCTTTTTTGGCTTCCTGTGCATGCACAGAAGCAAAATCTCATGAGGGGACACGCTCGTGAGAGAGATTTCTGCGATTTTTGCTTCCTGCACATACGCGGAAGCAACATCGCACAAGGGGGCGCATGCACGTAGTGAGCGTGCAAGCGCATGAAACGTGGCGATGCACATGCAGCGCTCCGGAAGCGAGGTAAGAGAGCAACCCGCCCCTGGAATAGAATAGAATAGAATAGAATAGAATAGAATAGAATAGAATAGAATAGAATAGAATAGAATAGAATAGAATAGAATAGAATAGAATAGAATAGAACAACAGAGTTGGAAGGGACCTTGGAGGTTTTCTAGTCCAATCCCCTGCTCCAGTGGTGGGTTTCTACCGGTTCGCTCCGGTTCAGGCGTACCAGTAGCGGTGGTGGCGGGAGCCCCGCCCACCCACCCAGATGTCATCACGAACGCTCTGCGCATGCACAGAAGCTGCATGCACATGAGCAAAGCGAGCACGCACGCGCGCACATCTCCGAACTGGTAGCAAATGTAAGTGAAACCCATTACTGCCCTGTTCAGGCAGGAAACCCTACACCACTTCAGACAAATGGTTGTCCAATCTCTTCTTAAATACTTCCAGTGTTGGAGAATTCACAACTTCTGGAGGCAATTTGTTCCACTGATTACTGGTAATTGTCCTAACTGTCAGGAAATTTCTTCTTAGTTCTAGGTTGCTTCTCTCCTTGATTAGTTTCCATCCATCGAGAAGATAAAATATAAATGTACTTGGAACTGTTGTTCAGAAGAAAAGAAGTTGCTTCCTTATAACTTTGTGTTTCATTTTTCCCCATTTCTTTCCTAGCGCTTTGTTTCACTCACATATTACTTTTCTCTACTTTCCTTACTTTTCTCTTTCAAAATGTGTATTGTTCTTCTTTTTTAAAAGTTAGTAAAGTTATATATGAAAATTCAGGTAGCCCTCAACTTATGACCACAAGTGAGCCCAAAATGTATGTTGCTAAGTGAGAAATTTGTTAAGTGAGTTTTGTCTCATTTTTACGACTTTTCTTGCCACATTTGTTAAGTGAATCACTGCAGTTGCTAAATTAGTAACACGGTTGTTAAGTTAATCTGGTTTCCCCATTTACTGTGCTTGTCAGAAGGTCGCAAAAGGAAAATCACACAACCCCAGGACACTGCAACCATCATAAATATGAGTCAGTTGTCACACATCCGAATGTAAATCATGTGACCATGGGAATGCTGCAACTGTCATAAGTGTGAAAAATGGTCATAAGTCACTTTTTTCAGAATAGAATAGAATAGAATAGAATAGAATAGAATAGAATAGAATAGAATAGAATAGAATAGAATAGAATAGAATAGAATAGAATAGAATAATAAGTTTATTGTCACTTTGAATGTACACTGATCGGCATACATTAAAATGAAATTTCATTGCAGACAGCTCTCAAAACATACAGCTTTGTTGTATCTTTGAAATACAGAAATTTCGTTGCATACAATTCTTTGTTGTATCTTTGAATGGTCACTAACTGTTATAAGTCGAGGACAATCTGTACTCATAATAATTGTCCAGTGATATTTTGAGAGCTTTCAAAGTACTTCATTTCTCTTCAATAGGAGGATAATAGCTCAGTGTCATTTATATCTGTAGAAAACTACCCCTTTGGTCCAAGTAAATGAATACAAGCTTGCAATGCAAGTAATCTGTCATACAGTACAGGCAAATATCAAGAATAGAAAGAATCCTCAGGGTTAGAAATATACCAGAAATTATTAATAATAATGGCATTTTTTAATTTATGGGTAAAAGATCTGAATAAAATTATTAATAATGTTGTGGATTTAGCTATCTCATTGCTGTAAATTAGTCGATAACGTTGTCAGCATTGTTCTGATTTTATCAGAGCTTTCAGAATGTGGCAATACTTGATGATCTTTCCTTGGGTACCGTGTGGCCACATTCACACAACCTCCTTGTTCCACTCCAGTGCAAAGATATGTTGCCAATAATTTCCAGTGGGTATATCTACATGCTACTGCATACAACTCGTGGTCAGCTTCAGTTGAGGTAGCCCCAAAAAGCAGCATTAGGTGCTGTTTTGCTTCTTAGTTCGGCTCAAGACCTGTCATACAAACAATCCATGGTGTAGAGAGCAAACAACTTGAAGTGACATAGTCTTGAGATTGCAGTAGTCTGGTCAACCTTGATTGATTTGAGCTGGCATGTCTGCCATGGGATTCCCTTCCATCTGGTCTTTGGGTTAGAGCAGTGTTTCTCAAATAGTGGGGGGCACCCTCCCTGGGGGGGGCACGGAGTGATGCCAGGGGGGCACGTGTGACCCCAGGGAACATGTGTGCCCTCTCGATTGATTCCCCCTGACGGGGAGTGTTTTCCCAGTTGCACGCTGCTCCGAGCCCGGAAGAGAAGGCGGCCAGGCAGGGCGGGGTGGCTGTGTGGGTTCTTGTTGTTCTCCGCGGGCGCTGCGGTAGCCATGAACGGCATGGCGAACCTGCTGCTGGACAAGGAGGAGCATCCTCTGCAGCTGGGCGAAAGCTTCGAACAGCACCCTAAAGCCTCCTTCCACACCATTCGCTCTGAGTGCCCGGCAGAGGCAGCGCTTATGGGCCAGGCCGGCAACCCCAAACCATCGGCTTGAAAGCTGGCCTGGCTCCATGTCAAAAGAGGGCCCTAACCACGGTAGCCTATGCCTGCCTAACCGAAAACAGGCTCCACTGAGTTCAGTGTGACTTACTCCCAGGTAAGTGGGTAGAGCAGCCTTCCCCAGCCAATAGTTTGCTTGCAGCTTATAATTAGTAAAATAATAAATATTAACACAAAAATGCCATTGGGGCCCAGATCGGAGAGTTGGGGGGGGCGCAAAATGTTTACTTCTTCCTTGGGGGGGGACGTAACAGAAAATAATTGAGAAGCACTGGGTTAGGGTTAGTTCGCCACCCATTTGTACTACTCAGCTGACCCTGAGGACAGTCAAACCCCCAAATGGCCTCAACGACTCTCTAAAAGAATGCAAATGACTAGCTGTCTGCAAGGAATATACTGTGAATCTTCCCATTCCCCACCATCCAGTCAGAACTGAAGAAGCTTCTTGGATGAGAAGCAAAACATCTTCAGAGAAAAACAAGAAAGTCCAGTTGCCTCTTGAAAAAGCACCTTTTGGGATCCTCCAAAGATTGCTAAACTAAAAATCCAATGCAGGTGCTTCAGTGATGGGTGGTAGGTTTTCTCATCACTATAACTTTGTTTAAGCCTTTCTCAGTCCGAACAATAATCCTTTAATATATTTTTTTAAAAAACCTTAGTAAACTCTAATAGAAAAACACTAATTATTCAACATTTAAATATCACATTAGTTTCAAGTAATGAAAAGCTTTAAATTTTAGATTTATATAAATCTAACAGTAACATAGTAGTACATTAGGAGAAATAATTGTGTAAGATACTGTACATTCAGAATTTGCTTAACAGTTGGTACTCAGACATTTCTTTTCATATGCTTCATGTGTCCAAATAGCAAGATTAATGTTGTAGCTAATATATTCATTCTTGGGGATGGGGAACTATGACCTTAATTTAAACCATATTTCCATATTTTTAAAACTCCAAACTTTATTTTATAAATACTGGCTATTTCTTAGAAGTCTAATTTATTACAAATGAGGTTCTACATCAGGGCTGTCAAACTCGCGGCCCGCGGGCCAGATGCGTCACATGCTGGTCATGCCCCATTTAGCGTGGGGGGGGGAAGTCGCAATACGCTACGTGATGCAAATTTGACACCCCTGTTCTACATTAATCCTTTTTTATAAAATTAAGACAGCATCTTGAACTTGGCTGTCCCAAAATTTCAGAGGCAGGAGATCAGAGGTGGGATTCAGCAGGTTCTGACCAGTTCTGGAGAACCGGTAGTGGAAATTTTGAATAGTTCGGTGAATCGGTAAATACCACCTCTGACTGGCCCTGTCCCCATCTATTCTCTGCCTCCCAAGTCCCAGCTGATTGGGAGGAAATGGGGATTTTGCAGTAACGAAGGTTACTGGAGTGGAGAGGGAATGGAGATTTTACAGTATCCTTCCCCTGCCATGCCCACCAAGCCACGCCCATTAAGCCATGCCACACCCACCAAGCCATGCCCACAGAACCGGTAGGGGGGAAAAATTTGAATCCCATCACTGCAGGAGATCCTAGACCTAGAAGAAAGCTAGATCTTTTTCATCCCTATCACAGCAAGTAGCCATTGTGGAAGACAAGTCTAAAATCCTGAGATTTAACGCATAGTTCTTTAAAAATCAGCACAATTACTTGGGGTATTTTTTACTAGCAATTAGCTTGCCTTTCATGTTTAACACACCCTTAATATTGATTTATTTACTGGGAAAAGAATGGACATTCTCTTGCTTTTCCCATGGTGTCAACAACCCTTCTGTATGTTTGATGCTCTCCTATTGCCAAAATCTCTCTCCCTATTCTTTGCCAAAGCCCACTAGACATTCCACCATGTGATTCAATCTCTTTTACTGGGCTTTGTTAAAAAGTTCCCTTGAGAGAACCATGTGTTTACAAGTTGGAAGCAACTTAGCTACTAGCTACTTGAGATTTACTTAGAAATTTGTTTATTTCATTTTATTTATTTTTATTTATTTATTTATTTTGTCAAGTGCGTGTTGGTAATATACATAGATATAATATTGTTTATATACATAAAATGAGTACTGATAAGTGGGAACATTAGGACAGGGACGGTAGGCACGCTGGTGCACTTATGCATGCCCCTTACTGACCTCTTAGGAATCGGGTGAGGTCAACAGTGGACAGTCTAAGGGTAAAGTTTTGGGGGTTTGGTGACGAAACCACAGAGTCAGGTAGTGAGTTCCAGGCATTTACCACTCTGTTGCTAAAGTCGTATTTTCTACAGTCAAGTTTGGAGCGGTTCACTTTGAGTTTGTATCTGTTGTGTGCTCGTGTATTGTTGTGGTTGAAGCTGAAGTAGTCGTTGGCAGGAAGGACGTTGTAGCAGATAATTTTATGAGCTGTGCTTAGGTCGTGCCGAAGGCAACGTAGTTCTAAGCTTTCTAAGCCCAGGATTTCAAGTCTGGTTGCGTAAGGTATTCTGTTGCGAGTAGAGGAGTGGAGGACTCTTCTTGTAAAGTATCTCTGGACACTTTCTAATGTATTTATGTCCGATATGCGGTGTGGGTTCCAGACAGATGAGCTGTATTCAAGGATTGGTCTGGCAAATGTTTTGTATGCTCTGGCTAGTAGTGTGATATTACCCGAGAAGAAGCTACGTAAGATTGGGTTAACAGTTCTTGAAGCCTTTTTGGCGATGATGTTGCAGTGGGCTTTGGCACTTAGGTCATTTGATATGAGTATTCCAAGGTCTTTGACAGGGTGAGGGTCGTCTGCAAGGTCTTGTCTGTTCAGCTTGTATTTGGTGTTCTGATTCTTTTTGCCAATGTGTAGGACAGAGCATTTGTTGGTTGAGATTTGGAGTTGCCAGATGTTTGACCATTCTGACACAAAGTCTAGGTCTTTTTGGAGGACCTTATTTTGGAGGACCTTGTCCTTGCCTTATTTCTTATTTTATTTGAATCCCAACAAGGATCTTTTCTCAAATCAGGGCTTTTGTGTATATTTAACAATTCAAAGGTTTTTCTTCTGCATACTACCATAGTTCATGTTGCCATGGTCTGCACAACACATTTTGTTGCCTAAGCCAAAACATAATTCTATGTAAAAAGCAAACTTGACTGGCGGTTGAATTTTACTTCAATATTTGCCAGAGTACAAGTGCTTTAGTTTAGGGGAAATACAATAAGATGTGTGAAAAACCACCCAGTTCTATCCTACCTGATAGTTAGAGGACATTTTTAGAATGCTGCTACAGCTGCTGCATAGAAGCCCTGTATGTTGGTAGAGAGGGCCAAGCAGGGGTGGGTTCTAACTTACCTTGCTGCCGGTTTGCTTCTTCCCACGCCGCATGTGTGTGCTGCTTGGGTGCACAGCGTGGGCGCGTTCGCGCATATGCAGTGGCAAAAAATCCATTTTTTTAAAAAAAAAGCCAAAAACAAGATGGCGATGCATGCCAGAAACTCGGCTTCTGTGCATGTGCAGAAGAAAAAAAACCCGGAAAAAATTCAAAAAAATTCAAAAAAAAATAAATAAAAAGATGGCAGTGCCCACGGACCGGCACTGACCGAATTGGTTCTGTGACATCATCGTGACATCACCAGTGGTTTGCTACCGGTTTGGGCGAACCGGTCTGAACCGGGAGGAACTCACCTCTGGGGCCAAGGACGTAATCAGGTTGCATTTGCTCAAAGGTGGCTTGGGAGTTAGTCATTGGCTTTTGCAAAATTAAACTTGCAATTCTTGTTCAGTAGTTAGAACTTAAGTATATAAGGCTGTCCTATTTCCAAACAGGTTAGCTTCTTAATTCCTTGTGTAAAGCCTTTTAATTATTTCTCGTGCATATTGCTTAGATATATCTGTGCTGTTGAATGGGAATTACAGGGTATTATTGAAACTTATTCACCAATGTATCTTTAGTCTCTCCTTTTTAAAAAGAGCTGAATGGTATGTTTATAATGAGAACTAAACCTCACTGAGTTTATCCCCAGCCAAGTCAGTACGTGCTTACAGCCTAAGCAACTTACACAGTCCCCAAAGGTTCGTCTGGCATCAATTTCTGTTGAAAAGATTGATAAAATTCCAAATTAGAAGAAATTGTTGTTGGAGGGTGAAGGGAAAAGAGTAATTATCATACTTTCTACTTATTGGTTTGTTTTTACAAAAATCAATTGTCATTCCACTTTTAAATTCCTTTTAAATTTCCTGTTGGAGCAAATTCCAACATATTTTTTGTCCATACTGCATTACTTTCTCATTATATAGCTACCTATGTTCAGTTATCTATATAATGTCGTACTTTGTACTTTTTCTTTCTTCCATATTTATTAACTGAAATATTAAGCAGGTGGTAGGGTAGGGTTGTAGATTAATGTCTTGGCTTACCTGCGCTGGACCATTGCTTGTTTACTGAAATATATGTATCTGTAGATGCAACCACAACTGGATCATCACCAGTTCCATACAGCATCAAAATGGTGAAAATCTGAGGAAAATTGAAGCAAGGGACCTGGGAGGCAGAGAAGAGGATGAGGTAAGGATTCTTTCATGGGGGTCGATGGGTGGGTGGAAAATGGCCCTGAGCAACATCCAAAAGAAAGTATACTTGTATTTCATTGTTAATGTCTTTCAAGTGAGCCAAAATATTTGTCTCAAGCACTATGGTACTCATGAAATTGGTCCAGTTTTGGTCCAATAACCAGACAACCTCTTTCCTTCCACAATATGCTCACATCTCCTGTACCTGGTTGCTACGTAGGTCATCTCTTCAATTGGTTTTTCTTCACACTCTTATCCAAGCATCTTCTCAGCTTCTCTTCATAGGTAATGCTTCCAGCTCTTCTCATTACACTGGTTTAGCTGCCACTTGCGAGAGCCAACTTTCCTATTGTACTGGTATGTGGGTCCTTTATTTGGTCTGAGAGAAAACATTGGGATGCTGTGAGTTAACTGCCTGGATGTCAGACATATAAAACAGTTCAGTTAAATTGATATTCGTTTTGCTTCCTACTCAAATAAAATTTGTCAAGTCTTATAAAGACCCAATGTTAATGGTATGTTAATAATATGCAAATGAACAAATGGCTGAAAAGAACAGTTTGATCTCTAACTGAGTTGTCCCTACATTTTTAACCGTTAACCTGATGCCTTCATCCTGTAGGAATAGTCAATGTGGTAGCCACAACTGACTTTAGCCCAGCGCTTCTCAATTATTTTCTGTTACGCCCCCCCTAGGAAGAAGTAAACATTTCGAGCACCCCAACTCTCCGCCGTGACTGTAAATAGTATCATTTGTCTATTGTCATGCTGTCCGCTGCCAACATTTTTAGACACAGTAAACATACCGGTCTTTCCTCGTCTCCCACTGTAGTTACAGTGAAGCCAAGGGCTACATACACTTCATCATATTTTCTCGGCTAAGCTTTCGGGAGACTTACATTTGTCTCATTATCTCCATCTCTCTCCTCCTTTCTTTTCATCCCTGTTAAATATTTTTCCATGGTGTCTCTTAAGGGTTTGTTATCTGCACTTCATATCTCCTGCTCTGTGCTGTGTGCTATTGTTCGGTGCAAAAAACCCCTACTCCCTGTGGCCAAAAAAAAGCATGTTCCCCGGGGTCACGCGCCCCCCTGGCATCGCTCTGAGCCTCCCCTCAGGGGGGCACACCCCACTATTTGAGAAGGACTGCTTTAGCCCAATGCATTAACTGGAGTAGGTGCCTAGCCTTGTTCAGTACATTAAAATATGACACAGCTATTTCAGAATATGAGCAAATAAAACAATAAGCTGCTGAAATGTTTCGTTACAGCTCCTAATGAATTAGTGCAGTGGTTTAAAGCATCAGGCTAGAAACCAGAAGACTGTAAGTTGGACCAGTCATTCTCTCTCAACCCCAGGAAGAAAACTATAGCAAAACACTTCCAAAATCTTGCTAGGAAAACTACAGAGCTTTCTGCTTTTTCCATGGAGTGAAGGTTCTACTTTTTCTTTCTTCCTTTATCCTAAGGAAGGAGGGATGAGCCGAGGTGGCGCAGTGGTTAAAATGCAGCACTGCAACCTACTTCAGCTGACTGCTAGTTCAGCAGTTCAGCTGTTCAAATCTCACCAGCTCAAGGTTGACTCAGCCTTCCATCCTTCTGAGGTCGGTAAAATGAGGACCCAGATTGTTGGGGGCAATATGCTGAACTCTGTAAACCGCTTAGAGAGGGCTGTAAAGCACTATGAAGCGGTATATAAGTCTAAGTGCTATTGCTATAGTGCTATTGCTAATATGTACATGGCTGCCCATTTCATGAGAACGTGAGTTTTCCCTTCTAGCTATTTTTCCAGGATCTGTTTTAGTATATATTCCAAGAAATAGCTCAATGATGAGACCATCAATTATTTCTTGCCTGAAAAGTGGTTCATATATGGTGGTACACTTTGTAACAGCTTTTGTATTGTGAGAGTATTGTGAAACTTCTTGGATTGCCATTCTGAAGTCTTTTAAGAAGAGAAGTGGGTGGGATATGTTTGGAAACCACTCAAAGATCATGACTGGTTATGATCTTTCTGCCAAATTAATCTCTTCTTTCAATTCTTCTCCAAAAGAGATGGCTCCTTTCCCACTGTGTTCTTTTGTTTTGAAATACTTAAAGTGGCTTAACGAAAACATCAATACTTTGCCAAAAAGGTTTGCAGACATCTAACATTTTAACATCAATTCCTTCTTCCTAACTGACTTAGGTGGATATGTTACTCAGTTTTGAAGGAGAAAAAAATAAAAGGATTATCAAAAATTATATCAAAGGGGTAATCATGTTTTGATACTCTCAACACTTCTTAAATTATTACCTTTCCAGTAGTGATAACAAGAAAGGCAAGATGAGGAAGACTTTTCCAAGGAGAGAGAAGCACTGAAATTTTGGAAAACTTATGCTATAGCAAATGCGTTAACCTTAACCTTTAAAAGTCACAGGAGATGGCAGTACTTGGCTAATGTAAGCTAAGTAGGGTTAGACATGGTTCATTCCTGGATGGGAACTCAGCAGGAAATGCTTCAACTGTAAGATAGATTGGTTACTTGAAAAACCATCCAGGGAAAGTCCCAAAGGTGCTTTTTCAAGAGGGAATTGGACTTCCTGTTTTTTCCACTCCCCACCATCCAGCCAGAGCTGAAGAAGCTTCTTGGATGAGAAGCGAAACATCTTCAAAGAAAAAAACAGAAAGTCCAGTTGCCTCTTGAAAAAGCACCTTTGGGACAACCATGACCTGGATGACTGAGAATCTCCATGATGATGATGTTTGTCCATCGTATTCGAAGAGGACCTTGACATCTATCAATTGGGGGGGGGGGATGTCAAGACTTGCGCGTGAATTGGATGAAAGTGAGGGAGAGGTGCACACAGTCAGCCTCACTGTCTCTTCCCAGATTCCATCTTGCTCCAAATAGCAAGACAAGAGTTGAGACAGTTGGAGATGGGCTGGGCGTCTTTCATGTCTTGCCGTGCTCTTAGCGTACTACATCACTTGCAGAGACTGCCTTCATGACCATTGTCCTATTCAAGTAGGTTTCATCCGCTCAGTCCACCAGAATCTGTCTTCACATGCTCAGGATAGACAAGTCCCTATCTCACCGAAGGTCGATGACCCAACAGCTACTCTCAACCTGGTTTGGCCAGTCTGTCGAAGCTGCTGCCCGGGGTGTGGCCGCTGCGCATGCTACAGCTGCTAGGAGCCACAGGTGAGAGCTGAGTGACAGGTGGGGACCAAAGGTGAACGAGCTGCCCTAAAATCTGCCCTAAAATGAGCTGCCATAAAAGGACATGACATGCCCCTACACCAGAGGTGCTACCCCCTCCCTGAGCACCCCATACACCCTGAGAATCTCCATAGACATCCAGGGAAAGGGTGATGGTTAACACTATTTTGTGCTGCTGCCAAGAAAACTACAAAGATGTGTCACCTGTAAACACCAGAAGTCACATTTAGCTTAAAGAATCTTTATCTTTGGAGACCACCAAGTTGAGAAAGGCTAGGATAAATCTGCATCTAATTTCCCTCATCCCTGTTTCTGAGCTCCTAATAGACCCAGGATACATTCATAGAAAATAAAAAATTCCACAGCCCAGGGTTAGGAAGCTTGCCCATATGCCCAGAAAAAAAGACATATACTAGCATCAAATGGCTTCAGACAGAAATTGAAAACTGTGAACTCCAGCAATATTTGCATCAGTGGTAATTATATACCATAGCTTGCCATTTACTTTCCTTAATGGCTAATGCTTTCCCGCTGTACATAGATTTTACCCATACGATACTCCTCAAGTGTTTAAATTGCTGATGGTATGTAGCCTTCATTAACATTTGAGTGTGGATTCATTGATTAAAATATCCTTCTTCACCCTCCCCTGTTCGTTTGCTCTTTTGCTTGTCTTCGTCACTATCAAAAAATCAGACAGTATAACCCTCGGTGAGAAAAGTTGTTGTTTGTGTCTTTGAAATATCACACATATAAATAGAAATAAATAAGATAATTTGAATGTATAGGTAGTCCTCAACTTACAATCATTTGTTTAGTTTACAACGGCACTGAAAAAAAGTGACTTATGACCATTATTCACATTTATATAACTGGTTTGATTCTGCAATCCAACAAGATAGACACAGACTTCAGAGGATAATCAGAACTGCAGAAAAAACAATTACTGCCAACCTGCCTTTCATTGAGGACCTGTATACTGCACGAGTCAAAAAGAGGGCCGTGAAAATATTTACAGACCTCTCGCATCCTGGACATAAATTGTTTCAACTCCTACCCTCAAAACGTCGCTATAGAGCACTGCACACCAAGACAACTAGACACAAGAACAGTTTTTTCCCGAACACCATCACTCTGCTAAACAAATAATTCCCCCACCACTGTCTAACTATTCACTAGGGTGCATTACTATTACTATTAGTTTTTCTCATCGTTCCTATCACCCATCTCCTCCCACTTATGACTGTATGACTGTAACTTGTTGCTTGTATCCTTACAATTTAAATTCATATTGATTGTTTCCTGATTGCTTATTTGTACCCTATGACAATCATTAAGTGTTGTACCTCATGATTCTTGACAAATGTATCTTTTCTTTTATGTACACTGAGAGCATATGCACCAAAGACAAATTCCTTGTGTGTCCAATCATACTTGGCCAATAAAGAATTCTATTCTATTCTATTCTATTCTATTCTATTCTATTCTATTCTATTCTATTCTATTCTATTATCACCATTGCAGCATCCCCATGGTCACATGATCAAAATTCAGATGCTTGGCAACTGGTTCATATTTATGATGGTAGCAGTGCCCTGGGGTCATGTGATCATCTTTTGTGACCTTCTGATGAGCAAATTCAATGGGGAAACCGGTTTCACTTAACAACCGTGTTACTAACTTAACAACTGGAGTAATTCATTCAATATCTGTGTCAAACAAGATCGTAAAATGGGGCAAAACTCACTTAACAAATGTCTTGCTTAGCAACAGGGCTCAATTGTGGTCATAATTGTCACGATGTGAATATTGTCAGTTTGTGCATCTCTGTGTTTTCTACTGTTTCTTGTATCTATGGTCAAGCAGATGTATGATATATTCTATTACGCATGCCTGCATTCCTGAGGTCTCCTCCTTCTTTTTCTCTTCGCCATTTCTACCGAAGGTAGAAGTGATTTATTCCTTAACCGATAAAATGTAGCTTTACTAAGGATTCTTTTCATTATCTTTCTACTGAAATAAATATTTTGTTAATTAAATTTGAATCTCGGTTTTATTTTCTAAGTAAGAATGTTTTCAAAAGGGAAGCAACGATCCATCGACCTCCGGGGGATCTCCCCCCCCCAACAATAATTTGAGGACTACCTGTATGTAAAATGAAAATAACAAGAGATAACTATATTTGTTAGTTATCTTGGCAGAGCAATGAAATTTATCTGGGGAGTGTTAATAATTTTCAAGCTGAGCACAAACCTGCAGGGCGATATAATGAACAACAAAAACACAAAAAAGGTGAATGTAAGATTAGAAATAACAGAATCATACCCTGTTTCCCCCAAAATAAGACATCCCCTGATAATAAGCCAAATCGGGCTTTTGAGTGCATGGCAATAAGGCCAAGCACTTATTTCAGGGTTCAAAAAAATAAGGGTCTTATTTTCGGGGAAACACGGTAGTTCCCAAGTTATGGGTTGGACTTTATCTTCGGAATAAATGTGTGATGTTCTAGGTATCAGTATGGCTCCCAGATATCTCCCCGCTCTAGCTGATATTTTTAAAAGACTCTTTTCATGCATTTAAATGAATAAATGAGAAAGAAGCTGATACAGTGCAAAGTAAAGCACCAATCTCTAGCATTGTATCTATTTGTGGCAAAGACATTGGAATCTACAGAGATCCCATTGGGATGGCAGAGACTGTATGTTAGTTTCCCTTCTGGTAAATGGATGTTTTTGTGACTAGCCATATTTATCATGAGAACTATTTCATAAGCAGGCAAGTATCCTATGGCAACTATTTAATGAGTGTACCCATCACAAGTTCTCAAATGTGTCCCAGTCCAGGGGTGGGTTCCACTTACCTCCGCCACCAGTTTGCATCGCGATGTTGCGCGCGCGTGGGGCCCCTCATACAATTCTGCTTTCGCGCATGCTCAGTAGCTATAATCAGCCCGAAACACAGCTGAGGAGCTGATCAGCTGTGCTTTGGCCAAAGGAATAAGGGTAAGTATAAACAGGGGGGGGGAGAGCCCTTTTTCAAGCAGCAGCAGAGAAAAAAAAACTTCCAAACAGTAAAACATTTGGGAAAAAAATCCAAAAAAAGATGGTGGCAACCACAAACCGGCACTGACCAAAGCTGATCCATGATGTCACCAGCGGGTCGCTACCGGTTTGAGCGATCCGATCTGAACCGGGAGGAACCTTCCCCTGTCCCAGTCCCAAAAGTCTGACCCATGACTTGAAAAACTGGACTTTTTTTTCAGATGTCATATAAGGTGGATAGCCCTAATTTCTGTGTTGTCCATGGCACTTTTAACACATGGAAACAATCTAAGTTTCTTTCACACTATTCTGTCTATCCATGAAAAATTTAACATCCAATGCAACCAGATGTGGTTGTGTAAATTGCACAAAAACATTGATGATATTCATGGAACTTACTGTAAAGGTGATAGTTCAGGCAATATTCCATATTTCATGCCTATGGGATCAACTAACAGATAGCTTTTTTAAAAGAAAAGGAAAGGGGGGAAAAAACATTTTGCCCCATCATCTATTTTTCTAAAGTTAGCAAAATAGGAAAAAGCTGGAAAAGTGGCTGTTAATGGATAGTGACAAGTCATTTCCTGTGGTCTTAAAACAAGCCATCAATTACAGGCAGCCTTTTAAATTCTACAGGCTAAAAAACGGAATTCAATATCATTCAGCTGGTTGTGTATTGCTGAATGATTTGCAATGTGGGTAGAAAAATAATGTATTTTTAAAAAGAAGAAAATAAATTCCAGTCTAATTCTTTATCTGCATAATAGTACAGTAGCAAACAGTTTGCTAAAAGTTTGCTAAAATTATGGTTTGCTAGAATCTTCTACTATAATGTATATATTTTCTCTTTCTGTATTCTTTAGATCACTTGTGATTAGAATTCCTAGCCAAATAGCCAATATTCTAGCATGAACTGTTAGCATAGTCATTTTTGTAGGCACACTTATCAATACTGCACGAGCAACAGAAGTTAGTTTAAGTTTTCCAGAGTTTTCTAAAATGTTTCATAGTAACCCATATGGTAGCATATGGGTAGCCATAGTGGCTACCCACATGCTACCATTTGCATTGCAGATCTACAGTAGGATTGAATTTGCAGTGCTCCAATTATTTCTGGAGGACGAGTTTCATAATCATAAGCATGTTGAAGACTGTTGAATTTGGAGGATGGCAAATTTCTCTAATCTTCTTCTAACAGTCTTGGGACTAGGGGCAGGTTGCTCACTTACCGATACCGATGCGCTGTGCATGCATCTCCACGTTTCAGGGCACGCTCGCTCGCTATGCATGCGCATGCCCTCACGCGATTTTTGGTTCGATTTTGCTTCCGCGCATGCGCGGAAGCAAAAAAGCCAAAAAATTCTCAAAAAAAGATGGCGACGTGCGCAACAGACCAGCGAAGACGGCACTGGAGCTGTTGCGCGCAAATTGTGCAATCGGCTGCTCCCTACCGGAGCTACGCACCGGACCGGACCGGTAGGAACCCACCACTGCTTGGGACCCAAGAAACTGGTAGTCTACCTATTCTGATACTGTTAAGAAATGTGACCTTGGGTAGGGCATGGGAGAGCTTATAAAGGGGGGAAGGAAGGGGGGAAGGAAAGAATGAGCAAAGGGGAGGACTCTAAGAAAAGATTACATAATCCTGAGGTAGACGAAAGCATGAGAAAGAAATTCAGAGTAATACTAATTGAACTTAGATTTATATACCGCTTCACAGCCCTCTCTAAGCAGTTTACAGAGTCAGCATATTGCCTCCAACAATCTGGGTCTTCATTTTACTGACCTCGGAAGGATGGAAGGCTGAGTCAACCTTGAGCTGGTCAGAATCGAACTGCCGAACTGCTGGCAGTCAGCAGTCAGCAGAATTATCCTGCAATGCTGCATTCTAACCACTGCACCACCACGGCTCATCCTGCCTTGATTTTGTTAGTATAAATTAGGAAAGAGAGAAACTGGGATTCTGTTATTCTATCTATCCCAATGCTTCTCAACCTCCAGCAACTTTAAGATGTGTGGACTCCAACTCCCAGAATTCCTCAGCCTACTAGAGTAAAGAACTTTCCTTGAAACCTTGCTATGTCTGTTTCTGGACTTGGATTTGGCCTTCCTTAAAAGCTGACATCTATCTTGAAAGTCTGTTACTTTTCTCACAAATAGCAAAGCCTCTGCTTCTGTTGTAGTTTCGGACCCTTTCGTTTCTGTTGCAGTTTCAATCTACTGAATTCATGCAACAGTGAAAGACCCCTAAATGAACTATTTTTTTCCAGTATAAATTACAGACCTGACACTTTCTCTGGACTGAGGTCAGCCTCGTCCTGTTACCTATCCGGGTTCTGACTTGCTCTCCCTTTTCCTGATAGTTCAAGAGGTGGAGAGATTCTGCACTCAAGTCCAGTTTTAAGAAGCCCATTTATGGTTGGGGTCAGTGGTGCGTTGCTACCGGATTGATCCAGTACCGTGAACTGGTAGCGGCGGAAGCAGGAGGCTCCGGCCACACGCCCGGACATCATCAAAAAATGCTCTGCGCATGCGCAGAAGCTTCTGTGCATGCACAGAAGCATTGTGTGCCTGCAAAGTGCGCCCGCGCGCCCGCAAAGCACGCCCATTCCCAAACTGGTAGCAAAGCTAAGTAGAACCCACTACTGGTTGGGCTACAACTTCCTGGAGCACACATGCCTAAAATCAGATGTTACTTTTGATATGTGTTTTCTTGGTTACATGTAGTGAGTCATTTAGAGCAGGGGTCCCCAACCTTTTGGACCTCAGGAACCACCAAGGTCATAATTTTAAATCCTGAGGACCACCAAATTCATAATTTCAAATTCCGCAGACCCTAATTCATAATTTTAAGTCCCGCAGATAACTAATATGAATTTTTTTAAAAAAAGATAAATACATTTGTAAAATAATGATCAGAGAACTTCCATTTTATTAATATGAAATATAGCTATTTAATATAACAAAATTATAAATGTTTATTTAATTATAACAAAATAGTAAATGCTTATTTAATAAGAAAATCTTTAAAGTTTGTTTAATTGTAACAAAATTATTATCATCATGGAAACCATTCAAATCTAAAGCCAAAGAAAATCAAATTATTTGATGCCATTAAATATTACAGTTAAAAAAATACAGTTAAGATCATACATGGTTGCCTCATCTTAAGATTACCCTGATGTCACCCTGCACCCAGCACACTTCACTGATGACTACGAGCATCCTTGTCCTAAGGATGCAGGTAATAATTTCCGCAGGATACATTAAAAACCAAAACAAAGCGGGCGCAAAAGGCAGGCAAAGGGGAAGCAAAGGGCAGGAGGAAGCCCAGGACGAGGGTGGGTGGAGTGGGCCACCCCACCCTCCAAAAAGGGGAAGGAAAGTGGTCACAAGTATCCTGTTGGTCACGCGGCGAATTCAACAGCAGTCTTCATGGGTAGAGGGGGGGGACACTGCACACCCCTCTCGCCTAGAGAGCCCGCGAAAGGGATCTGCACGAAAGCCTCCTCTGGATTAGGCGGGGGGAGTGGGGCGGAATAGAAGTAACATTCCTTGCCCCCGGACTGCATTTGCAAATTAAGCAGCGCCTGATATCCCCATCCCAAGCCCCCCTCCCCCCCTCCCCAAGAGCCCAGTTCTGCGCTGGTTGCAGACTGCACGAAAGAAGTCGTGTTTGGAGAGAATCCGGAGTGCAGCCCCGGCAAAGGTTCACTCGGCCATGCCCGTCCAGCCCGCCTCCACCCGCCTTGTGCAGTATGCCCTTCTTGGGAGCCTGCAAGCCGGACTGGGAATAAGGAAGTGCCTTCTGCATCTCCCCCCCCCCACTTCGCTGTCAGCAGCTCCAGGCACCCCCAGAGCGACTCCGGCGCATCCCGTCCATTCTCAAACGCCTCCAGAGGCGCCCATCCACCCACTGTAGGCTGTCTGACGCACATGGTCCCAACCCCCGCTAGGTCCCATGGTCTTGGCTCTCCTGGTGCCTTCCAAAGCACAGGATGTGGCAATGGCCAAGCCCCTCTAGAAAAGCCAACAGCAACCCCCATCCTCCCCTGGTCCAGGCCAGCCTAAAACCGCCCACCATCTCAGTCACACGTGCTGGGTACCGTTTTCCTCAGCAGCCTCTCACCTTGTAGGCAGCGCTTTATGCCTCCAGGCTGGCTGGCAGGCTCACCTTCCCAACCAGAATGGTTCCGTGACTGCGCCGCTTCTTTCCCCAGAGCTGGAACAGCTCGTCCACCTCTCATGCTCCAAGCTGGGTGACCCTGCGTCTCCAGCCAAGGCCGGCCCAGTGAAGAAAGTGGGGCTGGCCCAGCTGAGGAGGGCATGCCTAACCCTAACCCTAAAGAAATTATACACCCTTAAGAGTGGGGGCTGGCATTTGGGCGGGGTGATTTGGACGGTGCAGCCTTGTGTTCCCGCGCGCGCACCAGATTAATTGCTCTCGGGGGCCGTAGCTTGAGGACGAGTGCAATATAAAACATGTAAAAATACAAAGATTTCTCTGGGGATCACCAAAATTTTCTTGCGGACCACCAGTGGTCCACGAACCACCGGTTGGTGACCTAGGATTTAGAGTATTGTCTTGCTCAGTATGATTTCATTCGTATTATTTATTTCCAAATATTAGGCAAAGTTTAGCCTTAGCAATCCTCCCGTCTTTTTTCCACAAGTACACAATGATAGGACTTGCAATTTAATTCATCTGGTGAGCATCTGCTGTAAGTATGCCTGCATCCTCTTGTTATAGCATTTCTTATAAACACACATATAACAATCTATTTTGTATTTGTGCCAGTTCTGCTTTAACTTTGGCTGTGTCACTTCCACTTTGGCACAAAGTGCTAAATCTTCATGATTAGAGTCATTTGTACAGAGGAACAAACAAATGTTTGGACCAAAATATATCCTTATCTGCAATGTTATTTCCAGACTGGCAGCGCCCTTGGCTGGCCCACAAAAGACAGATTACAAGAGATGAAATAATGCATCCAACATTATTTCTAATTTCTATTCTCCTTCAACAGATGTTGTTTCTCTGAGACAAAGTACTCTGCATTATCCTTATGGTCTGAAGCACCAGAAAAATGCTCACGTCTTATTTAAACACTTGCATAAATGGTATTTCATATACATAGAAGATCGAAAAGGGCAGACACTGTCTCCAGAAACACAATTTCAAACATCACGGGAAATCATTTAGTACAAGTTCAACATCTTTATAATCCAATTTGTCTAGAACAATAACAACACCGGCAACAAAATATTGACAGAATTATGCAGGCTGACAAAACTTCCAACAGCTTTTTGCAGTGTGGCACGTCCCTGTTCAATTTTGCAACTACTCCTCCATGCAGGTAGTCCTCGACTAATGGCCAAAATTGAGCCCAAAATGTCTGTTTCTAAGTGAGACAGTTGTTAAGTGAATTTTGCCCCATTTTACGACCTTTCCTACCACAGTTGTTAAGTGAATCTCTGCAGTTGTTAAGTTGCTAACAAGGTTGTTAAGTGAATCTGGCTTCCCCATTGACTTTGCTTGTCAGAAGGTTACAAAAGGTAACCCTGGGACATTGCAACTGTTGTAAATATGAGCCAGCTGCCAAGTGTCCGAATTTTGATCATGTGACCATGGGAATGCTGAGTGGTGTGGTGGCCTAAAGGTGGAGCTCTTGCCTTCACAATCAGGAGGCTGTGAGTTCAATCCTAGGTAGAGGTAGATATTTCTCTCTCTGGGCACACTGGGAATATATCTGCTGAATAAAACTCCGCATTGGCGACAGGAAGGGCATCCGGCCAGTAAACACTCAGCTCCATTCAGTTGCCTAGACTGCAAGGGATTATGAGGTCGTTAAAAGACGATGATGACTATGGGGATGCTGCAACGGTCGTAAGTGTGAAAAACAGTCATAAGTCACTTTTTTCAGTGCCCATTGTAACTTTGAATGGTCACTAAATGAACTGTTATAAATCGAGGACTACCTGTACTTTCTCTCACTCTGCTCCATTCACTTTACCCTTTTCTTAACTTCCTTATTTTCTTTTACTGCTAAAGCTTTCGGTGGGATGGGAAAGGAAGGAGAGGAAATCGTATAGTTTCAGGCCATAGATGAGAAAAAAATCCTACTGTGACTTTCAGACTAAATAGTCCCTTTTCTGGTTCTGAGGTGTTGTTTTTTTTAAAAAAAATCTTTATGGATTTGCTGGGATTGCCTATAAAATCAAAAGTGCTGCTATTTTATTGTAGATGAGATTGGATACCAGCTCCTACAGAATAGATAACAGGGAATGGAATCTTTCTCATGCTAAATTAATTCTTCTTTAATGTGAGACATTTTTTAAAAATAACCCTCCCTAATTAAATTTCAGAAACAAATACAAGCCATACAAACCAGGGGTGAAATGCTCCCGGTTCGCTCGTGCCTGTCGGTCGTCGGAGAGCCAGTCGCAAAGGCAGCACGAGGTTCCGCCCACCCGCCGTGACACCGCCATTTGGGTTCTTTTACCCTCTGTGCATGTGCAAAGCGTTCTGTGCATGCGCAGAGGGCAAAAGAACTCAAATGGTGGTGTCCGGGCAGGTGGGCGGAGCCTCACGCTGCCTTCGCGATTGGCTCTCCGATGACAGACAGGCACGAGCGAACTGGGAGCATTTTACCCCTGATACAAACGGTTTAAAAGATTGAATAGAGACGCTGTGTCCTGTTACTTCAGATTTCTACTAGTTCTTTCTCATGCTCATATCCTTCTAGAATAGAATAGAATAGAATTTTTTATTGGCCAAGTGTGATTAGACACACAAGGAATTTGTCTGGTGCATATGCTCTCAGTGTACATAAAAGAAAAGATACATTTGTCAAGAATCATGAGGTACAACACTTAATGATTGTCATAGGGTACAAATAAGCAATCAAATCATATTAGGAACCAGTCAATATAAATCGTAAGGATACAAGCAACAAAGTTACAGTCAAACAGTCATTTGTGGGAGGAGATGGTTGATGGGAACGATGAGAAGATTGATAGTAGTGCAGACTTAGTAAATAGTTCAACAGTGTTGAGGGAATTATTTGTTTAGCAGAGTGATGGCGTTCGGGGAAAAACTGTTCTTGTGTCTAGTTGTTCTGGTGTGCAGTGCTCTATAGCAGGGGTCACCAACCTTTCGGACCTCAGGGACCACTAAATTCATAATTTTAAATCCCACGGACCACTAATATGAATTTTTTAAAAATATAAATAGTATTTAGTGCAATATAAAAATGCAAATAATTTTTCTGCGGACCACCAAATTTTTCTCGCGGACCACTAGTGGTCCACGGACCACTGGTTGGTGACCACTGCTCTATAGCATCGTTTTGAGGGTAGGAGTTGAAACAGTTTGTGTCCAGGATGTGAGGGGTCTGTAAATATTTTCACAGCCCTCTTTTTGACTCGTGCAGTATACAGGTCCTCAATGGAAGGCAGGTTGCCAGTAATTGTTTTTTCTGCAGTTCTGATTATCCTCTGAAGTCTGTGTCTGTCTTGTTGGGTTGCAGAACCAAAGCAGACAGTTATAGAGGTGCAGATGACAGACTCAATAATTCCTCTGTTCTAATTGTGGCATGGACAAGTCCTGCTAACCAGTTTGATATGGCATGACAGCATCCCCACCCAGTCCATAGCTTTGGTTATCCCAGTGTTTACATACCTCTTCTCCTGTTCTAGCATGCTTCATCAATAATTTTGTCAATAACGTGATTAAGGGCTGCTACCTGGATACCCCTTCTTGGTCTTTTGGTGCTAGTAAGGACACACCTCCTCCATTCTGCTTACTGGGTTTAGTTCTCAATGTCAATTTTGACTTGGGCTATAGAACCGGAGTAGACAACAAGTTTTCACAGATACATCTGTTTGCCTAAGCCTAACCAGCACTTTCTAAAATGCTTCTACGATCTTATGAAGGGTCATTGCATACACAGGTTAACCTCTTTTGAAAGCGCATAATACTTCTATTGAAAAACTAGATAAAATGCTCTGTTGGAGTAATGCTAGTTCTCTGCGGCACAGAAGATCACTCTTAACTGGGAAAGAGAGCCGGGTTTGATCAACAATGGTCGTATTATGGGTTTTCTGCTCCTGCTGCTGAAAAGGGTTTTATGTAGTTGTACTTTTCCCTGTTCTTTTATTAGTTCGGTGGAGCAAGTGTCAACATTTTGCCTTGGTTACTTTGGGGTGCTTCCAGTCACACCCCCTCGCTGTCGGCACTGCTATTCCCTTGTAGCATTGACCAAGGACAGAGGTTGTTTGTTGTCAATTACTTCCTGTTGCTTCAACTGCGAGTCATTCCTCTCTGCTTGTGAATGTTTTTTGGGACACTATAGCGTTCTTTCATATGTAGACTGACTGGCTGGTAACACACAATGGGCATGTCCATTTTTTGACTTATTAGTTGGGTACCTTGAAAGATGGCCACTCCAAATGCCTGTGTAGGTTTGCCCATTCCTGTCCTACCACACATTAAGGAGAGTGCATGACCCTAATTTTTTTTGTTATTGGCCACTGATGAGGAGGAGGGATGAATAGAATAGAATAGAATAGAATAGAATAGAATAGAATAGAATAGAATAGAATAGAATAGAATAGAATAGAATAGAATAGAATAGAATAGAATTCTTCATTGGCCAAGTGTGATTGTACACACAAGGAATTTGTCTTTGGTTCATATGCTCTCAGTGTACATAAAAGAAAAGATACGTTCATCAAGAATCATGAGGTACAACACTTAATGATTGTCATAGGGTACAAATAAGCAATCAGGAAACAATCAATATTAATATAAATCGTAAGGATACAAGCAACAAGTTACAGTCATACAGACATAAGTGGGAGGAGATGGGTGATAGGAACGATGAGAAGACTAATAGTAATAGTAATACAGCCTTAGTGAATAGTTTGACAGTGGTGAGGTAATTATTTGTTTAGCAGAGTGATGGCGTTTGAGAAAAAAACTGTTCTTTTTTTTTTTAATTGAAAAGTTTTAAAGGTACAAAGTACAAACATTTTTCCCCCATTTTTCTCCCCTCCTCCCCCCTCCCCCCCTCCCCCTTCCCCCCCTTCCCCCCTCCCGGACTTCCCAGGAGAAGCACAAGGTATAAATCTAAACAAAAAACTAACATAAAACTTACTATAAAAGAAAAAAAATTATTAGTTCAAAAATACCCATTCATCCTTAACTCTTTAACAGTCCAAAAGCTTGAAAATATAGTATATCATTTCACAAATTTCTAATATTAGTAAACTATTTAAATTATTTTGATCTGATACTTTTTTTGAATATATTCAGTCCACCTACTCCATTCCAATATATATCTTTCATTTGAGTGGTCCTTTAAATATGACGAAATCTTGGCCATTTCGGCCAAATGTATCATTTTCAACGTCCATTCTTCAATTGTAGGTATATCTTCTTTCTTCCAGTATTGTGCTACCAACAATCTGGCAGCAGATATACAATTCAAAACCAGCTTTGTCTCTATAACCGAACAATCCGTTCTTGTGTCTAGTTGTCCGGGTCGGACTGGATCTCCCAGCACGACTTCCCTGTCGTTGGAAGGTTGTGCATGTGTGTGTGAGAGAGAAAAAACTCAAGCACTTTAGCACACCCGGAGGAACAGCCCGGCAAAGACGGGTGAGGAAGGAGAGAGAGGGGCGGGTCCTGTCCCCAGAGCTCTTCGGAAGCGGGGCGCAGCGCGGGCAGGAGACACCCGGGGAACTTTCCTCCTCCTCCCCCTTTTCTCCCTGGTCACACGCTTACAAGTTACTTTTTTTCTCCCCGCTTCCGAAGAGCTCTGGGGACAGGACCCGCCCCTCTCTCTCCTTCCTCACCCGTCTTTGCCGGGCTGTGTGCTAAAGTGCTTGAGTTTTTTCTCTCACACACACACATGCACAACCTTCCAACGACCGGGTCGGACTGGATCTCCCAGCACGACTTCCCTGTCGTTGGAAGGTTGTGCATGTGTGTGTGAGAGAGAAAAAACTCAAGCACTTTAGCACACCCGGAGGAACAGCCCGGTTGCTATGCCGCCTCGCAACTCCCAGCCGTGCCAAGCCCCGCAGGCTGCCTTTCCCCCCCTTCCCTTCCAACGCAGGCACCACCGGAGAGACGGAACCCCCGCAGTGGCGACCCTGGAGGATGGAGAAGGCGGGGGAAGAGCCCCGATGCCCAGCTGCTCGCTGATTCCAATTCCAGGTGAGCGCTCCCGGCTTGCTGCCGCCGCCGCGCGTGAACGCGGTCCGCGGCGGGAAGCGAGTTCAAGCGACCCTCCGCCGCTGCCGGCCTGCAACCCGGCATCCCGTCCTGCGTGCCCCGCCCCGTGCCCCGTATGGTGAGTGTTATAACAACATTATTTAAAAGAATAAATTCAGAGGCTTATTATACTGACATTTAGTTGAATTCACTTTTAAAATATATTATATGGCTCTCACTGAAATAAATTTCCAAATTTTTTGCTTTCATGGCTCTCTTAGTCAAAAAGGTTCCCGACCCCTGATGTATAGGATAGTAGTAGTTTGTATAAATATAAGTAAAAAGTAAGGATAAAAGAGGACAGTAGGACAGAGACGGTAGGCACAGTGGTGCGCTTATGCCCGCCCCTTACAGACCTCTTAGAAACGGGGAGAGGTTGACTGTAGACAGTCTAAGGTTAAAGTTTTGGGGGTTTGGGGAAGAAACCACAGAGTCAGGTAGTGCATTCCAGGCATTGACCACTGTGTTGCTGAAGTCGTATTTTCCGCAGTCGAGTTTGGAGCGCTTTACATTTAGTTTGAATCTATTACGTGCTCGTGTATTGTTGCGGTTGAAGCTGAAGTAGTCATTAACAAGAAGGACATTTTGGTATATGATTTTATGAACTACATTTAGATCAGATCGGAGGTGACGTAGTTGTAAATTGTCTAATCCCAGTATTTCAAGTCTGGTGGAATAAGGTATTTTGTTGTGAGTGGAGGAGTGAAGGGCTCTTCTTGTGAAATATTTCTGGACTCTCTCGATTGTATTTATGTCTGATGTGCAGTGCGGGTTCCAGACAGGTGAGCTGTATTCCAGAATTGGTCTAACAAATGTTTTGTATGCTCTGGTTAGTAATGTAATGTTGCCAGAGAAGAAGCTACGCAAGATTAGATTAACAACTCTTAGTGCCTTTTTGGCAATGTTGTTACAGTGGGCTCTAGCACTTAGGTCGTTGGATATGAGTTTGGGTCATTGGGTAAGAGCTTCTCCTCTGTGTGTGTATTTGCATAAATGACACTTGGAAAGAAAAGGAATAGCATCTCCTTGCCTTCCACCCCATCTCAGAAATGCTTCCTAATATGGCAGATACCTTTGCATAGATTCACAAACTACCAATCTCCATCGAATTGCTGACAGGGAAGGAATGAAGTTTCACTGCTGCACAGAGTCAACAGGAAGACATTTTAAAAAAAAAAACACTGACATGTACTTAAATTTATTCAGAAGAAGGATAAAAGAAGGTTTCCCCAATGCCCAGGAAGCTTGAGCTTCAAACAACACAGAGAGTAACAAGGAAGCCTCTTTCCTTCTCTTTTCCTCCTTAAAAGGAACTAGTAATGAGAAAACCGAATGCTAGGAGGGGCTGTTGAAGGTCAGTGTGGCTCAACCACCACCTAGTTAAAATTCCTGGAGGCCGCACAACTCACCTTTGTCATTTGTCGCCAGCTCTTCCAAACGGATGCCATTTAGCACTACGCAACCACTGAAGTTAAAATTCTTTTATTTATCTTGCCATAAATATGGCTAACTCCTTGTCAACATTTTTATTGGCTGTGTTTCTCAGCACTGTAAAAACAGGCTGGCCTAGACCAATAAAGCAGGAGATGCTTTTTGCAAGCCACTTTTTTTTTAAAGTTGAGAAAATATTTAGGGGGTACGGTAATATCTCTATGACAGGCTGGAGGTGAAAATACAGAAATAGATTCAAGAAGAAAAGTTACTGCACCACCACCCAGAATTAGGAAAGGACATTTTTTGTGTGGTGCAAATCAAGCAATTTGACTTGTGATTTTAGCAAAGTCAGGATATAAATAAAATAAATGTGAAAAGTCATCCCCCAATGTCCCAAAGGTGCTGTTTCAAGAGGCAACTGGACTTTCTTGTTTTTCTTTAAAGACATTACGCTTCTCATCCAAGAAGCCTCTTCAGTTCTGACTGGATGGTGGGGAATGGAAGGATTTATATACCTTGCAGACAGCTGGACATTTGCATTCTTTTTGTGAGTCGTTGAGGCCACTTGGAGGTTTATCTGTGTCATCAGAGTCACCTGAGTAGTGCAAATGGGTGTGGAGCCTTCTTGGAACTGCTGAAAGAGTTCCTGTAGTCATGTAGTTTGAAACTCTTTCAGCAGTTCCAAAAGGGCTCCACACCCATTTGCAGTACTCAGGTGATGACACAGATAAACCTCCAAGTGGCCTCAACAACTCTCTCAAAGAATGCAGAAAGCTGTCTGCAAGGAATAATAAATCCTTCCATTCCCCACCATCCAGTCATAGCTGAAGAAGCTTCTTGGATGAGGAGCGTAACGTCTTCTAAGAAAATCAAGAAAGTCCACTTTCTTGAAAAAGCACTTTTGGGACAACCATGACCTGGATGACTGAGAATCTCCATAGACATCCCCCAATGAATCTTCTGTGTAAAGCCCAAGTTGTTAATTCAACACTGGCTGAACAATATAAGCTGGTCTGTATTATTGAATCGTGCATATATACAAGAGACATGTAGATGATGGTGAGAATGCCTGATTATAAGAGCCGAGGTGGCGCAGCGGTTAGAGGCAGTACTGCAGGCCACTTTAGCTGACTGTGATCCGCAGGTCAGCGGTTCAAATCTCACCGGCTCAAGGTTGACTCAGCCTTCCATCCTTCTGAGTTAGGTAAAATGAGGACCCAGATTGTTGGGGGCAATATAAATATACATTGCTTACTGGTGTAAACCGCTTAGAGAGTACTTGCACTGTGAGGCGGTATATAAATCTCACAAATAAATAAATAAATAAATAAATATACTTTGCTTACTGGTGTAAACCGCTTAGAGAGTGCTTGCACTGTGAGGCGGTATATAAATCTCACAAATAAATAAATAAAATAAAATATGAAATAAATTTCAAATGGTGCTTATTCCATTATTCCATCATTTTGTGTGTGTGTGTGTGTGTGTGTGTGTGTGTGCGTGCGTGCGTTTATGTGTGTGTGTGTGTGTGTGTTTTAAAAAGCTGTATTATATCCCCAAAGATAAAAAAGTATTATGGGGCATTACTCTACTAATAAGGCAGAGTTTCTAAATCTTTGTGGTGGCATGACCCTTTAAACTTTCTAATAGGTTTGGCTCTCTCATCACTCTGATATCATAAACTCAGAGATGTGCTCAAAATAATACATCTTAATAAAGTTGCAAATTGATACTCTTGAGAAATGCATGGGTTTGGAATGTAAAACGAACAGGAACATCTTCCATATAAAGAATTCCCCTTGAGCTGACATTTCTTGCTAATAAACGGTTTAAAAAATTATCCTGGTTGTTTTTCTCAGGAAACTGATGGCATAAGGAGAAATAGCTTAATATCCTTCTCAGATGTGGACAATGTAAGTCGGAGGGTTTTTTTCCTTATTTAAGTCTCCCATTTTGAATATGGTCAATACAATACACAGATTATTAAAACAGTTTTAAAGGGGTTAGTAGTTAAAGAGATATTAGTGCTACATCATTAAATCACTAGCGACATTTCAATTTAAACCTGGCTTGATGTGATACAGTTTTGTGCCCAAAGTTCACCTGAATTGAATTGGAATTTGAACATATAAAAAATCTGAGAAAATTCACATACATAAGACATGATTATGGGCATCAACTTCTATTGAACATGATCAATAGAAGTTAAATTCTGCATACAGTGCTCAGGAGCTAAGACAAAGCCAAACATTTTAATCCACTCTGCCTGGGCAAACTGGGTGTTCTGAAAGGTCAGAACCCAACCTGTCAGGTTTATTCCAATTAGAAAAGACTAAAGTCACTATTGTGCCATGTCTCCATGTCCCATTCAAAAGATTGTTTCTAGAACTGCTCAGTCCTACTAACTTACTGTCCGTGTGTGTGTGTATGTGTGTGTGTACACCAGGGGTGAAATGCTCCCGGTTCACTTTTACCTGTCGGTCGTCAGAGAGCTGATTGCGAAGGCAGGAGCACTGCCATTTGAGTTCTTTTACCCTCTGCGCATGCACAGAACACTTTGTGCATGTGCAGAGGGTAAAATAACTCAAATGGCGGTCTCCCGGCAGGTGGGCGGAGCATCGCTCTGCCTTCGCGATCGGTTCTCCGACGACCAACAGGTAAAAGCGAACCGGGAGCATCTCACCCCTGGTGTGCACGCACATGTGTGCATCTTTGTGACATTTTTATTTTATTTATTTATTTATTTATTTATTTTGTTTGTTTGTTTGTTTGTTTTGTCAAGTACGTATTGGTAATATACATAGATATAACATTGTTTATATACATAAGATGGGTACTGATAAGAGGGAACATTAAGACAGGGACGGTAGGCATGCTGGTGCACTTATGCACGCCCCTTACCTCTTATGAATCGGGTGAGGTCAACAGTGGACAGTCTAAGGGTAAAGTTTTGGGGGTTTGGTGATGAAACAACAGAGTCTGGTAGTGAGTTCCAGGCATTAACCACTCTGTTGCTAAAGTCATGTTTCCTGCAATCGAGTTTGGTGCGGTTTACCTTAAGTTTGTATCTATTGTGTGCTCGTGTTTTGTTGTGGTTGAAGCTGAAGTAGTCATTGACAGGAAGGATGTTGTAGCAGATAATTTTATGAGCTATGCTTAGGTCGTGCCGAAGATGACGTAGTTCTAAGCTTTCTAAGCCCAGGATTTCAAGTCTGGTTGCGTAAGGTATTCTGTTGTGAGTAGAGGAGTGGAGGACTCTTCTCGTAAAGTATCTCTGGACACTTTCTAATGTATTTATGTCCGATATGCAGTGTGGGTTCCAGACAGATGAGCTGTATTCAAGGATTGGTCTGGCGAATGTTTTGTATGTTGGGTCAAGCTTCTGTTTTATTCCAGAAACAACAACATGGTTGGAAGTTTAGGAGATTGTTAGGAATAAGAACAATGCCCCAACAATCACAAAAGACTCAAAGCATAACTAGTTAGGTGCTTCTTTCTTCCTTAGATTAAATTTAAGGGAGTTACTGGCAAGAAGTTTCAGATGTCTGCAAATGTTTGCCTGATTGCCAACTAGCTACTTCTCCTATGAAAGTAAATCAGAAAACTGGTTCAGTCAATTGGAGTCCTTGATGATTTCTTAGGTTGGTTGTTTGAGTCTAAACCAGTGGTTCCCAACGTGGGGCCCATGCCCCACAGGGGGGCAATTTGATTTTTAATGGGGGCAATTCGAAAATGTGTGGTGTCTAGAGTCTAGACCTTAGCAACATTTTTTAATAAATGCATAGACAAGACTTGAAGAATTATATATCACGGGGGGGGGGGGCATCAGGATTTTAGAGATGCTTAGGTGGGGCATGGCCAAAAAAAGGTTGGGAACCACTGGTCTAAACCTTTCATTAGTTGACTAGGGTAACATCATCACTGCTACTGAGTGTGGGATTTGCTCCCTTTTTATGTATAGTAGTGTTGGTTTTCTCCTTGGTAGTTTCTTGATTAGGATATTGTTTTCTGCTTAATTGTTTGTCTTCTTGATAGTTCCTTGATTAGGATATTGTTTTCTGCTTCTATGAACCACATTTAGACACCATTCAAACGAGTCAATAAATATTAAGAGGGGGAAAAAAAAGACTTGAACACATCCTCTCAAGCAGCCAAAGCCATATGAGAAAGGATGAACACAAAACAAGCAAAAAAATAATACCCTAATTAAGGAACTAGCAAGGAAAAAAAAACATCCTATCAACACTGGCTGAGCAAGCTACGATATATAAACAGGTAGCAAACCCACATTCACTAGCATTGATGATGTTACCTAGCCAGTAATGAAATGTCTACAAGGAAACAACTAAGCTTAGAGAACATCAAGGGCAGTGATGGCAAACCTTTTTTTGCTCAGGTGCCAAAAGGGCGCATGCACCCACACCCATAATGCAATGCCCACCCCGTACATGCGCGCACAACCCCCCCCACACTGCACTCCCCTCGTGCATGCCCGCAGGGCTCACTGAAGCCTCCGGACTTCCGGTAGGCCTGTTGGGTCCGTTTTTCACCATCCACAGGCTCCGGAGGCTTTCCTAAAGCCTGGGGAAGGCAAAAATGACCTCCCCCCACCATCCGGAAGGCTGAAAATCAGTGCTGGAGCTGACATAGGGCAATACCTCACGTGCCCTCAGATATGGCTCCGCGTGCCACCTGTGACATGCATGCCATAGGTTCGCCAGCACGGACCAAGGGCTTCCCAGCTCAACCCTGAGCTACAGTCAGATATACTCTTCAATTTGGTATCAATTCTGAATTTCACATGGTTCCAGTATAATCAGGACTGGAAGATATCACTCTAAAGAACAAGTCTCTCTGAATACAGATCAGTGAGGTTAAGAAAAAGGCTAAAATACCAGCTCAAGAATTCTGATGAAAATGTTACCCTTTGGATGAAAAGATATTCAGAATCTAGGCAATTTTTTTAAAAAAAGTTTGGATTCTTTCTTGCGTTCTTGTGTTCTTACAAGTTAAGGGGAAAGAGGCCTGTTTCTTTTTTGAAGGTGGATCCATATTAGTAGATTGTTTCAAAAGAAATGTCTTTTTATCAATGTGAGAATCAACTCTAATAGCAAAGCTTCTGGGAAATTTGGAATAACAAAGAATAGGCAATGAGCACTATTTCGGATTTAGAGTCTTGTAATACTGGAATGGATGCAATTTTGGAGCCTCGTGATCAGCTGCGCGCAAATCATCTCTGCATTGTGGGGTCCCTTGTCCCCAGAGGTGGGTTCCTGATTTTTTTACTACCACTCTGTGGGCATGGTTTATTTTGTGGGTGTGGCTTGCCAGCCATGTGACCAGGTGGGCGTGGCTTCTCGGACTGCTGAAGGGAGGGGAACTGAGATAGGTCCTGCCATCCATTCCCCCTCCCCTCAGCAGCTCGAGAAGCCTCAAACGTGCGAAAATGCCTGGGATCATCACCGCGCGTTCGTGGCTACTCGGACTGCTGAAGGGAGGGGAACTACTGTAACGCGCTCTACATGGGGCTACCCTCGAAGAGCATCCGGAGACTCCAGTTGGTACAGAATGCAGCTGCGCGAGCTGTAGTGGGTGTACCAAGATACACCCACGTAACACCTCTCCTTCGCCAGCTGCATTGGCTACCAATTAGTCTCCGGCTGCAATTTAAGGTGTTGGTCGTTACCTTTAAAGCCCTACATGGCTCAGGGCCAGGTTACCTGCGGGACCGCATCCTACCACATACCTCCCTAAGACCGGTTAGGTCCCACAGAGAGGGCCTCCTCCGGGTCCCGTCGGCCAAACAATGCCGACTGGCGGGGCCTAGGGGGAGGGCCTTCTCTGTGGGAGCCCCGTCCCTCTGGAACCAACTTCCACCAGAGATCCGGACCATCCCCACCCTGCTGGCCTTCCGTAAAGCCTTAAAAACATGGCTCTTCCGGCAGATGGGGTGAATAGGATAATCAGATTCCCCCTGAATGTTGTGTTTATAATGTTTTCTTTTTAATTATATTTTAATTTAAATTATGATTATTGTTTTTAAATGTACGCTTCTTATTCATGCTGTACGCCGCCCTGAGTCCCACGGGATTGGGCGGCCTATAAGAGCGTCTAAATAAATAAATAAATAAATAAATGGAGCTATAGCTCCTGCCGCCCGTTCTTTCAGCATCTCACGTGCTCCCTCAGCCATCCTCCCCTGCTTGGACTCACTGTGGGGTAGGAAGGCAGCGCATGAGCAGTGCCAGAAACTCGGCATCTGGGCATGTGCAGAAGAATTTTTTTTAAAGAATTTTTTTTTAAAAAAAAATTTAATGGCGGCACCCAGGCACCGGCAACCAACCGCACCGGTACTGTGACGTCACCAGTGGGCTGCTACCGGTGCTATAGAGTGGACCGCACTGGTAGGAACCCACCACTGCTTGTCCCCTAAAAAGTCAAAAGAGAAAATCATATCTCCATCATTTTCTAATTCACAATAAGCAACATTCAAAGCTGACAAGATATTTCCAATTGTAAAAAAGATACCGTATAGCACTTGCTTAACATCAAACAATCTGCCAAATGGAAGAATGAGACACATTCTTGAGTGCTTCAACAAACTCCTGCCCACCCATCTGCCCAAAACCATTTTTTCTACTCAAAATGTGAAGTATTTTCTCACATCCACAGAGCTTTTCAGTGTGAAACAGCTGTTGTGAGAACAAATGAAGTCAGGAAAGCTTGGGATTGGCTGCAAGAAACTTTTTATAAACATCTGGAACCCACATTTCCAGACCCAATACACCAAACTATAAAAAGCTTGTATCTATTGGTGGACACCCAATACGGGGGGGGGGATTCACCTGTATACTTTTGGGGATTTGATACCATGAATTCTCTGTGTTAAGGAGTTATTGTGCTGTTAAGCACATACACAGCGAAATAGTGATTGTGGTTGTGTTGTTGCAGTTTGATATGAATGCTATTCAGTCAATAAACAGATACGTTTAGCATTTACAAATAGTTTACTTAAAGTAGTAGCAAAGTTCAATAGGAAGTCCAAGTCATACACAGTTAGTCAGTCAATGCAAAGAATCTTCTTCTTGCCTATCTTTGTTTTAACTAACAAACAAACATTACAGCTAACAATCAAATTTACACTATCACAGATAGTTACTCTTTTCACAGCAACTCTTCACAGTAATTTCACCCAGACACCAAATCAATTACTCAACAGTGAAGCAGCAGAAATAATCAGCAGAGAGTCAGCACTCTGGAACACACCTTCAAACACACACAGAGACATTCAGAGCATGCTCTCTAGCTTCCTTTTATAGTAATCAGCCTTCAATTCATTTAAAGCAATATACACATAACATTGATTTGTGGCTTGTTCATATATTAGCAAACCCAATCGTTTGAACAGGGTTCCAACACTGTGATAGAATTCTAGATTGAAAAACTACAGTTGTCAAAAGCATATAAGATAGATAAATTAGGATAAAACATACTGGAGAGAAAATCCATTCAAATACATATTAAAAGACAAAGATTTGTTTGGATTAGCCGAAAAGAAACAAATGCAGGTTAAATGAAGCAACACAAGCCTATGAATGAATAAATTCATGCTGACACTGGGAAATAATACGGCTATGGTCACATGAGAATGACTAGGATAGTAAATATTCATAAATTGCCCTCCTTTTTAAATTATAACAATGCATTTTACAAAAGTCTCAAAGGTTTGGTGACAGAGGCAGAAGGGAAATACCCCCCCCAAAAAGTCTCTGTCTAAAATATATTTTGTCAACGTTTCCCACATATTGTGGCCATAGTTAGTAAATATCTTGAAAACAGAAGATGGACATTTTTAGGTTGTTCACACAGCTCTTGGATTTCCTGCCATGAAATGGCACTTTGATGGAATTCCTGGGGGATGCTATGAAATATTCATCGGCTTCAATTTGTAAATGGCCTAAGCAACATACTGTGTAAATGAACTTCGAATAAAACAGCCACATTAAAATGGAAGGCAGCTACAAACAACACGTGTTTTGAGAGCATGGACAAGCGGCAAACACAAACAAAAGGATTTCTGCTCAAAAGCAATCATGAGGTCGAACTACAAATAATGTCTTGGCCTATTTTCTTTGGAGGTATGTGCTAATACAGCTGCCCACAACCTGAGGCTCCTCCAGCACCAGGAACCTTGATTACTGGCAAGATGACAGTGTCTCCCAAAATCAGAAAATAGTGTAGCGGATATTGTTTTAGTCCTTTCTCTACAGCAGTGGTTCTCAACCTTCCTAATGCCGCGACCCCTTAATACAGTTCCTCATGTTGTGGTGACCCCCAACCATAAAATAATAAAATTCTTAGGAAACTCAGGGGTGGGTTCTAACTTAGCTCGCTGCTGGTTCGCTTCCTTCTGCACTGCGTGGCCATGCCGCGTGGGGGCGCATGCGCTTTGCGCACGCATGCATGCACAGTGCCAATTTTTTAAAAAAATTGCAAAAAAAAGCCAAAAACAAGATGGCGACGTATGCGCAGTGCTGGAAATTTGACTTCTGCACATGCTCAGAAGTTCCCATGATACAGATTTTTTTTTTTGCAGTAGTCTATTTGCATGTGGGTGGACCCGCCTGGAGACGGATAGAGGAGCGGTGTCTCGGTTCCTAAGACCATCGGAAATATGTGTTTTCCAATGGTCTTAGGCGACCCTTGTGAAAGGGTTGTTCGACCCCCAAAGGGGTCGCGACCCACAGATTGAGAACTGCTGCTCTACAGGCACTTTTCTTCATCTACTCTGGGTTAGAGAACCTGTAGATGTGACCAGTGGTGGGTTCCTACCAGTGCGGTCCACTCTATGGCACCGGTAGCGGTCCGCTGGTGATGTCACAGTACCGGTGCGGTCGGTTGCCGGTGCCTGGGTACCGCCACTTTTTTTAAAAAACATTTTTTTACATTTAAAAAAACATTTCTTCTGCACATGCCCAGAAGCCGACCTTCCGGCACTGCACATGCGCTGCCTTCCTACCCCACAGTGAGTCCAAGCAGGGGAGGATGGCTGAGGGAGCGCGTGAGACGCTGAAAGAATGGGCGGCAGGAGCTATCTCCATTCCCCTCCCTTCAGCAGTCCGAAAAGCCACAAACGCGCGGTGATGATCCCAGGCATTTTCACACATTTGAGGCTTCTTGAGCTGCTGAGGGGAGGGGAATGGGCGGCAGGACTATCTCAGTTCCCCTCCCTTCAGCAGTCCAAGAAGCCATGAACGCGCGGTCACATGGCTGGCAAGCCACACCCACAAAATAAGCCACGCCCACAGAGTGGTAGTAAAAAAATTAGGAACCCACCCCTGGATGTGACTGACCTATAATTTAATTTAATTTAATTTAATTTAATTTAATTTAATTTAATTTAATTTAATAGATTTGTATGCCGCCCAACTCCCAAGGGACTCTGGGCAGCTGACAGCATTTCAAATCATTATTACATATAAAAACATATAATTAAAAATTATAAAAATTAAAAAATATCAGACATTCATAACCAAGGGGGGAGACCCAAATATAGTCTGATTGGTCTCACTTTCACCCCGCCTGCCGGAAGAGCCAAGTTTTTATTGGCTATAATTGCCAGTCATCCTGGATGCAATGGTAATAAGGATTCTGGGTATATTTCATCAACATTTGGAGAACTACAGGTTCATAATTCAGATCCTTTTGTGAAGCGTACTAAAACATATTCATTCCCAGCCAACTACAAGCTCAAATTGTTATGAACAGTTATCTGCTCCTTGTCTGTCCCTTCCTTTTTCCATTTCCTCTCTTCCTTTATCTCTCTCCTTTTGAAATTTAAATTCCTCAGAGCAGGAAATGTATTTTGCTGTGTCAACTCTGTAAAGCATGCTGCATATTATGGAAATTACACCCCCCAAAAAAGATTATGAGGACCTGTCAAATGCTCCGACACTGGAGGTTTTTCATGAAGAGATTGGATAGCCATTTGTCCAAAAATCATACAGGATTTCCTGCTTGAACAGGATTAGAAGACCTCCAAGGTACCCTCCAACTTTGTTATTCTGTTTGTGCTTTATAAAATTAAAATAATAATAATAATACATATTACGTGCATATTTGAACACAATTTCTTTCCTTTTTAAAATGCAACTTAATGTGAAAACTTTAAATGTGAAACCATAATGATCAGATATGTCCTGAGCATACACAACATTTTTCAAGATCACCTCTTACTTTATTATCCTCTCAAAGATGAAAATTACCTCTTTCAATACCTCTTTCCTTTTAGTATTACCTTTTCCACTATCACCATTGCATAAAAGACGTTTATTATAAATATGGTTGTAATATTTACACATTAACCTATTTCTGAACACGACTACATCTAGGACCGCAGATTGAATATCATTGGATTTCCACAGGCATACCATATTTCTTTTGATGGTGTGTTTCTTTTGTTTACTTCTTGGATTATTTAGAGGGATGGGTTTTCTCTCGGATTTAATTGAATCTTACTTGCAGGTGCTGAGGTAGGCAAGGTGGTGGCCAGGTCTGCAAAGCATTCCTGCCATTCTCAGTACCCTTATCAGAATGATCCACTCCAGAGGAAAGGATGGAACTGTAAAGCCATTTCAAAAACCTGCCAGAACAATCTTGGCAATCCATGATGTGCAGAGACAATTAACTTCAGCCAGTTTGATCATTTGTTACTAAGGTAATATATATACCGTATTTTTCGGAGTATAAGACGCACCGGAGTATAAGACGCACCTTAGTTTTGGGGGAGGAAAACAAGGAAAAAAGGCCTCTGCCTCCCAGCAATTTGCCAAACAGCAAACAGTACAGATGATATACACTGTTTGCTGTGTATTTCTGTGCATGTGTGTCTGGCCCATAGAAATGGCAAAGAATTGGAGAAATGTACATTTATGGCAGTATATTAATCCCAGAAAGTTTTCTTAAATGTAATCACACTAACTCCTCCCAATTATTTAAATAGATCTACTCCAAACATGACTAAGTCAGGGTTTCTCAGCTGCCTTCTTTTAATACTAATACTTAATACTAATGCTTAATACTGAAACAGGACATTTCAGATTATATTTTTACAGATCTTTAAAATTGATGTGGCTTTCTGGAAGTATTCTCTGCTATTTAAAAGAAGATACAATAGCACTGGGCCTCTTCAGAGCAAGCATTTATTTTAAAAAGCTTCTTCATTTTGTTAAGTTGTCTAGAACAATAATAAAGCAGTCTTTAAAAAATAAGTCTAATAATTTGAACACTCTACAAACATTTAACAAAATAACATATTAACAGAATCTGCCTCTACCTAGGATAGAACTCACAACCTCCTGATTGTGAGGCAAGAGCTCTATCTCTGAGCCATAGCAGCTATAGCTTGCCTTCTTGCAATTTCAGCAGTCTAATATTGCCAGCAGTTTATCTCCCAGCAATTTGTCACATTACAGCCACCGTAGTTAGTTTCATTTTACCACGTGGCTTGCAAGCCTGTCAGCTGTAGATCGGGAGGCAGATCATCTCTTCTTGTGCTCTTCTTGTGCTTTGCCCTGTTTGCTGCAAAGAGGTAAATTGTTGGCAGGCAGAGGCCAAAGGGTGAGGGTGGCTGGGTGGGGCTACATTTGATGTATAAGACGCACCCAAGTTTTCACCCTCTTTTTGAGAGTAAAAAGGTGCATCTTATACTCCGAAAAATACGGTATATACAAAAGTTGGCTGAGTGCCCCAAACCCTTGCCTAAATCAAATCAGAATTACATCAGAGAGAGAGAGAGAGAGAGGGAGGGAGGGAGGGAGGGAGGGGGAGAGGGGGAGGGAGGGAGGGAGGGAGGGAGAGGGGGGAGGGAGAGAGAGAGATATGGATGCTGTTCACCCCCAAATGTGTTGGGAAGATATACCTTTAGCCAATACTCATTGTACAATAATGCACTAGCCTGCAAATAATAATGCTAAAAAGTGGATTATAAGCAAACATCACCATCTGGTGGCTGATGAGGAAAAAATTCTGGCCTTTCTCTCATCTGCTGTTATGAATATTGTTTAGATGTCATTTTAATCAAATCACAATATGGTGATTTGCCACTTTTTAAATATCAATGCACAAATATTGATCCCTGACTCATTTCAGTCTTCTTAAGTAAGATGAACGAGAAGTAGTCTCAAACCTTTTTTTTAAAATCAGGAAACAGTGACAATAATAACCCCCAATAGAGAGAATATTTGGAAATCCGTGGGGAACCACTTTCCCTGATCTTCCTTCCTTCCCTCCCAAATACATATTTGGCATTAATTTCTCACACATATTCTAAAATTATCTTGAGAGTTAAATAGAGTAAATGAAAAGACTATTGCATCAGTTGGTGCATGACCAATTGTACGTTTCTTCTACATGGCACATCTGCAAACCAGTCACTAAAAAACAACAGAGCCATACCATTTTGTCCTCATCTCTTGCTTCTGGACTTCCATTGAGGATGCTGCAAAAGGCATCACTATGAAAAATGGTCATAAGTCACCTTTTTCAGTGCCGTTGTAACTTTGAATGGTCACTAAACGAACTGTTGTAAGTCAAGGACTACCTGTACCAGTGGTGGGTTCTAAATTGGATCGCTACTGGTTCGCATGTGCACGCGATGCTTCTGTGCATGCACAGAAGTATTCCGGGCGGGTGGGCGGAGCCTCCCGCCGCCACCGCTACCGGTTCTAAGAACCGGACCGAACCAGGAGCAACCCACCGCTGACCTGTACTATTAAAAAATAAGCTGAAAATTCAGAGTTATCTTAGTAAAACTTGATGGCTTCCTTGACTAAAGAAACTGATTGGAAGAAACAATCAAATCCCCAAATGAGAGGGATCAAAATTAATCAAATAGCATATTTGACTAAGCATCAGTAGAGGTCAGGGGTGGGTTCCTACCAGTGCGGTCTTCTCTATGGCACCGGTAGCGGCCAGCGGATTGCTAAACGGCTCCAGTGCCGTCATCGCTGGTCCGTTGCGCGGCGCCATCTTTTTTCGGGAATTTTTTGCTTCCTGCGCATGCATGGAAGCAAAATCTTGCTGGGGACGCGTGCGTGTGCGAGATTTTGGTGACTTTTTGTTTCCACGCATGCGCGGAAGCAAAAAATCACCGAAATTGCACACACGCACGCGTCCCTTCATGAGATTTTGCTTCCATGCATGTGCATGAAGCAAAATCATGCGAGGGGGGGTGCACACATAGCGAGCGTGCGAGAGCTGGAAATGTGGCGAAGCGCACAGCGCACCGGTAGCGAGGTAAGAGCAACTCGCCCCTGCTAGAGGTAATCCTCAAGGTATGACCAAAATTGAGCCCAACATTCTGTGGTTAAGTGAATTTTGACCCATTTTACGCAAAGGTGGTATTCAGCCGGTTTGGACCGGTTTGGGCAAACCGGTAGTAGCGATCTGCTGGTGGGTCCGCCCATCTGCCCACCCGCCCCGGCGCTATGCCGTCCTATTTAGGCATATTTTGAAGCAGTGTGCATGCTTGCAAGCTGCACATGCAAGCAAAGCGCATGCGTGGAAGGCCATGTGCATGTGTATGTGTGGAAGTGGCTTGTGCGAGCGAAGCAAGCACGCACGTGCACGCTCACATTTGCAAACCGGTAGGGAAAGTAAGTGAATACCACCTCTGATTTTACGGCATTTCTTGCTACAGCTGTTAAGTGAACAACTGCTGTTGTTAAGTTAGTAACACTGTTGTTAAGTGAATCTGGCTTCCCCATTGATTTTGCTTGTCAGAAGTTTGCAAAAGGGGATCACATGACCGCAGGAGACTGCAAATTGATGTCATAACTTTGAGTCAGTTGCCAAGCATCTGAATTTTGATCATGTGACCAAGGGGAATGCTGCAACGGTCATCAATCACTTTTTTCAGTACTGTTTTACCATTTCAAATGGTCACTAAACAAATTGTTGTAAAGTTGAAACTACCTGTATTTATACTAACTTGCAGCTGGTAAGCAACATCTTTTAAAAGTCTGTCATCCTTTTCTTTAGAAGCCTTTTTAAAGATACTTCTGACCATCAGACAGGAACTAGCAATATACTGCCAAACCATTTATATACTGTGTTTCCCCGAAAATAAGACCCTCTTTTATATTTTTTTGAACCCTGAAATAAGCGCCTGGCCATATTGCCATGCACTCAAAAGCTTGATTGGGCTTATTATCAGGGGATGTCTTATTTTGGGGGAAACAGGGCAGGGGTGGGTTCTAACTTACCTTGCTGCCAGTTTGCTTCCTGCCGTGCATGTACAGTACCAAAAAATCCGGAAAAAAAAATAATTTTTTTAAAAAGCCGAAAATAAGATGGCGACCATATGCACAGTGCCGGAAACTCGGCTTCTGCACATGCTCAGAAGAAGAAAAAATTCAAAAAAAAATCAAAAAAAGCTGAAAACAAGATGGCAACCGCATGCACAATGCCGGAAACTCGGCTTCTGCACATGCTCAGAAGAGAAAAAAATCAAAAAAATAAAAAAATAAAAAATAAAAAAAATGGTGGTGCCCATGGACCGGCACCAACCGAACCGGTTCCGTGACATCATCATGATGTCACCAGCGGGTCACTACCAGTTCAGGCAAACCGGTCCGAACCAGGAGGAACCCACCTCTGAAACAGGATATTTATTCCAGAAATCACATAGGTGAAATTTGCTACAGAACCATCTGAAAGCACATAGCTAAAACTTTAGTTTTAGCTTACCACAACAAACATTCTAAACCTGAAAGTTACTGCTCTAAAATGCCATCATAGTTACTCAATTTCATCACTAACATTCCCATTGCTTTGGCTGCAACTCTGCCCTGTGATCAGGTTATAAGTATTGTATATTCTATGATGCTGGGAAAAAAACCTTGCTGCTACTCTGGCAAAAAACTTGTGTGCGATCATTGAAAAATTATGGAGAGGTGATGACATGGCAGATTTTCAGATGAAAACAAATATTTTGTTTCTCTCGGCAAAAAGGAAAAGGTTCCAATCTGCTATTGATATTGGAAAAAATTATCAAGGAAGTCATTGAAAGACTGCTCTATCGACATTTTAATAAACATGGTTATTAACATAAGAAGTTAGCTTGGAGTTTTCAGGAATACGTTTCCCAAGGCTAACCTTAGCTTGTTTTTGAATGAGTGATTTTGGGGGGAGATTGGGAGAATGCTGTAGATGTAAGATATTTTAATTTTCAGCAAAGCATTTGAAAAATATCCCATGACATTTCATTAGCAATTTAATTAAGTAGCGGCTGAATGGATTGTCAATTAAATGGACACATATCTGATTAAACATTGTACTGAAAGAGTGCTTATCAATAGTTCCTCATCAAAATGGAGGAGGGATCCAAACAGTGGTGGGATTCAATTTTTTACTACCGGTTCTGTGGGCGTGGCTTGGTGGGTGTGACTTGGTGGGTGTGGCTTACTGGTCATGTGAATAGGTGGGCATGGCCAGCTTGATTGGTCTCACCCTTAGGAAATTTCTTCTTAGTCCAACTCACAATAAAATAGCACTGTTCCAATATTTAGAATAGAATAGAATAACAGAGTTGGAAAGGGCCTTGGAGGTCTTCTAGTCCAAGCCCCTGCTTAGGCAGGAATCCCTACACCACTTCAGACAAATGATTATCTAATATCTTCTTAAAAACTTCCAGTATTGGAGCATTTACAACTTCTGGAGGCAAATTGTTCCACTGATTAATTGTTCTGTCAGGAAATTTGAGGGGCTCCTACAAAAATGAAAGAGTCAATCTATTTTCCAAAGCACCAAAAGGCACAACAAGAAACAATGAATGGAAACTAACCAGAGAGAGAAGCAACCTAGGACTAAGGAGAAATGTCCTAAGGATGAGACCAATCAACCAATGGAATACCTTGCCTTCAGAAGTTATGGGTGCTCCATCACTAGACGCTTTCAAAAAGAGTGAGGGAAGTACACCCCAAAAGAACAGTGCCAAGAACCACTAAAACAATGCAAAAAACTTAAAACATCCATTCCCCTTTTAAAAGAAATGTCAACCCCAAAGGCACTGCAGCAGCTGAGAGGAAAACTAAGAGCAGCTGCTCAGGCTAATTGAAAGCCTGAGTGTGCTGCCAAAAGCCATTAACCTTTCCAACTCTATTATTCTATGTTCTCTATGTTCTAAATTGGGTGCTTCACAGCAGAAGCAATACAGCTGGCTGGACCACACATGCATTAAATTCATGGCCTGTATGATCAAGCTGCATCATTGTCTCCTCCTCAGGGAAAAACAAGAAGTAGCCAACACTGCAGCAGCTATAAAAGGTCTTGGGGAAACTCCAGGGAGTATCAGCTGATCACAGAAGTGTTACTTAATACTCTTTATAATGAAAATGTTTATAATCGTGTCCTTCTTCCTGAAGGGAAGAGGTAATCCCATCCCTAGATGGGTGATTGATGGATTTCCCTGCCCTAATCCTGTCAGTTTCTGTTGTTTGTTGACTTAATTCAGCGTGTATCACCTGCATTCTAGCTGCAACTGTTAAGTGGAGCTATTTACTGAAGAGAGTGAGAGAGAGAAAACCCTCTCTTGCACTTTATTTTTAACCGGTTCTCCGAACTGCATAAGCAATTTACTAACGGTTCTAGCGAACGGGTGAGAACTGGTTGAATCCCACCTGTGGATCCAAATGGGATGATCCAAAATTGGTTGGGACAATTAAGAAGCTAGAAGACAAAAATAAAATTCAAACAATCGTGATTGGTTAGAAATGGGCTAAAATAAAATGAAACTGAATAAATAGAAAGGTATGAACTTAGAAAACAGTAAGGCATAACAGTTGGTTACAAACTGATTATTGGGAATTTGCAAAGCATTGGAAGAGATATAGCTCAGTTAACTGAACCTGGCTATCTCCACATCGTTTTTTCTATAGTTATTGGGAGGCAGAGCTAAGGTGGAGGCAGAGCGGAAGCTTTCTTGCTTCCACTCTGCCACCAAAAAAATTTCTATATCTGTAAAAAAGCAACTTTCAAGGAAATTGTGTGATCCTTGTAAAAGATGTGGTTGCTTTAAAAGTTTAAAAGAAAATGCTTTATTTATAATCCCATGCCCTGCAAAACACCTCTTTCAGCCTTATCAGTTAAGAGTCAAATGTGTAACTGTGATTCCATTAATAGAAATCTATCTTCCAAATCAGGAGAAATAATTGTTTTATTTTACTTTGTATAGACACTGTGTCAAGGACTCAGAGAAAGAGGAACAGTTTCAGAGAAGGACAGCAGGAAATAAAATACAACAAAAAGAAACTGAAGGAATTGTGAAAGTTTAGCTTGGAGAAGACAGAGGGGGGATATGCCCTCTTCAAAAATGTCACAGAAAAGAAAATCAAGACATATTCTCTTGCATCGTTCAGCATCCAGGATTTAAGTTATGGGCGGATTCTATTCATTAAAAAAACTTTCCATTTGTAAAAGTACTTCAAGACTGTAGTCATTACCCAAACAGGTGAGAGGCTTTCTTTTATTGGCTGTGTAAAGACTAGACAACCATCTGTCAGGAATGTTTTAATTTGAATTCCTACATTGAGCAACTATGCTGGACTCATTGGTCTAAATTATCCTATCCCTGTACATGGATGATGTATATTCCACAGAGCTGTGTACATATTCTGTTTTCAAATGTTCCAGCCCTCACCTAGAATTATGTTCCCTCAGAAGGTCAGAGAGGACTAGTAACATTTCTGTAAAAAAAAAATTATTTAAACACATTGTTTAGCCTGAGCATAAAGCAGGGGTCTGCAACCGGTGGCTCTGGAACCGCATGTGGCTCTTTCATCTCTCTGATGCAGCTCCGTCGCTCAAAATTTGCATCCGCCAACATGCGACACCCGCCGGCATGTGATTTATTGAGCTTTTCGACCCATCTTTTTTTGGGGAGTTCAAAATGTTTTTGTTGCATGCAGAAATAAAAATGTGTTTTCTCTGTAGCAGGTCATTGATTTTATAAATGCAACACACTATAGTTTTTTATACATAGCATAAAGGTAAAAAAATGATATATGCAGTGTTATCTTCATTTTAGATGTCAAAAGGGTTTTGTGGCTCCCAGTGTTTTCTTTTCTGTGGGAAACGGGTCTAAATGGCTCTTTGAGTGTTTAAGGTTGCCTACCCCTGGCATAAAGGTAGGGATTCTCATTATTAACACCCCTATAGATCCTAGTTCTATACCCAATTCATCAGGTAATCCATAAAGTGCCACCACATTTTTGACAGACAGCAGCATCAGCATTCTGCCTCCTTTTCAGACATGGTTTGAGTTAGATTTACTTTCTGATACTGATCTCACTTACTCCATCTTCTTGACTAGGGAGAAAGGGCAAATGCAGGAAGAAAGACAAGATCTCTCCGATCATCACCCATGTTAGGTCATCTTAGTTACCTCTGATCAGGTCCTAAGAAATTGTACAGTATTCTCACAATCACCTCACAAAAATGTTAGAGCTAAGAATTAACAAGTTAGACAGCTTCCCTTGCGATTATCTTGAATACTCCATAACCATAGCCAGTATTAGGAATGTGATATATGTTCAAATTGCTGAACCATGCAAGTGTTGCTGTGCTGGAAAATACTGTCTGTTCCAACTGGTATAAAAAGGAAGAAGTTGAATGGATAGGGAACACTGATGGCGTAACTTTTAATGTTCATTAAACACTCATACCTCTGCCTCCATTCCTAAATATAACTATTTGAAGATGTGCAGAAGAGGCAAACCTCTGATATATTGAGGCCCACACTTGAAGTCATCCTGTTCTCCCACCTCACTAAAACCTTATTAGAACAAATCTATACCCTTTGCTTTTGCTCTCATGCATCATACAAAAACTGAAATGGTTTGTGCAAACAAAGGAGAAACGGCGGTTTGTGCCTTATTTTATGGGTAAGTTATTAGAAAGATAGCAACATAAATGTTTGAGGAAAGGAAGAACAGAGAAGGATGGGAGAGAAGAGCAGACAAGTAAAGAAAGAACAAATCTGCAAAGTCGATAACGATAAAGAAACATAGGATTATATAATCCTCTAGAAAGCATTGAAAGGCTAAGCAATAGAGGATAACCACAAATTATTCGGTGCCAAACTTGAAAATTAATATTTCTCCCATGGATAGAAAAACTCAAGAGTCAGGACACCAGAATACTCTTTCACGTTTACACCATTGCAAATTGAAAAGCAACTGTCATCTTAAGCAGATTTGACAAAGTATATAAGCTGGATATTAAAATCTCCTATTCATGCTGATCTCCGGAGTCTTTGCCTGGGGGAACAATGGAATTTGCAAAACGGTTGTATGCCATCATGAGTAGCAATGAAAAAGCTGCTGCAGATTACAATTGCAGACTGTAAAAAATGGTCCCTTAAATTCTCACTGGTTCTTCAAACATGATGTCTCCTGCAATAGATGATCTTGATATTTAAATATCAAAAAAACTTATTGGTAGGATTTTCCCTGCTCAAAACACTGAAATGAATTCCCTTCCTGATAAAAGTTCTTACTCTTCCTGTGAATGGGATTATTTTTTTAAAAGGGCATTTATTATTTATTTATTTATTTATTTGGTCGTTTTTATATGCCGCCAAACTCCCGTAGGACTCAGGACTTTATTTGTGGATGGCAGTTCTCTCCCCTCCCCAAAGCCTTGTACACTGCCAAACAACCAACGGTGGTTTGCTCCCGGTTCGGCCCGGTTCTGTGAACTGGTAGCGGTGGTGGGAGGCTCCGCCCACCCACCCAGGATGCTCCGCCCACCCACCCGGGACGCTTCTGCACATGTGCAGAAGCGTTGCATGCACGCGCAACTGCGCGCCCAAACCAGTAGCAACGGGTTTTAGAACCCACTACTGTAAACAACAGCTAATTTTAAACTTACATCCCTTTTCACTATTGTGCCATTGAAAGAATAGATCAGGAGTGTCAAATTCAATTTCAATGAGGACCGCATCAGGGTTGTGTTTGACCTCAGGGGGGCAACGTGGCGTGGCTAGGGTGGCCGTAGCCAGCCCAATATCACTCATATCAGGGGCACCTGTGGTGGCTAGGGCAGGGCTGGGCGGGATCCTCCTGCAGCTCTCTGCCAGCCAAAATGGAGCTCAGGAGGGCCGCATGCGGCCCTCCCAGGCTCCATTTTTGGCTGCGACCGCTCCTGCAGCCCTCTGCCAACGAAAACAGAGCTCTGTTTTCACAGGCAGAGGCACCACAGGCCGGTCCTTTGCTATTTCCAGGGTGGCCCCACAGGCCATATCTAAGCACCCCTTGAGTTTAACACCCCTGGGATAGATGCTTTCCTTCCCCAGCTGGGAAAAATGGCAAGGGAATCCTGTTTGAAAATAGGCTACCTTTACTAACTGAGAAGATAACGTGCCAATCTACTCTGATTTGAATTCAGTGGGCTCTTATATCAGTACTGGATTGCAGCACAAAGTCCCACATGGAAGTAATGGATCAACAGTGAAAGAATGTAATGGAAGAGAGATTTATTTTTTGGAAGGGGAGGGGCGAGTAGTGGCTGGTGAGGTGCCCCTTGATGTGAGTGACATCAAGTTGGCCACGCCCATCCAGTCACATGACTACCTAGCCACGCCGACCCAGCCGGTCATTAGGCAAATCATATTAGTGGCCCACGGGATTTAAAATTATGCATTTAGTGGTCCCTGAGGTCCAAAAGTTTGGTGACCCCGATCCACAGTGTCTTAGCTAAGCCCCCAACAAAGCTAGGGCTAAATTCATTCCCCAGCCCAGCCCTCTCCTCTCAGGACATAAATCCTTATAATTTCTTTCAAGGAATGGTTTCACTCTCTTCATTCCCAGGACTGAGACAATAGGCTAGAGAATCCCAGAAGAATCAGAACCTGTCTAAAAACCCCTATGGTTGTCTCCACAGTAGTTTTCATCATCCTGGGTCATGGTAGGATAAGAAGTTGTAGAAAAGAAATACTTCATTTACATACAACCCTTTGGTATTGTTGGAAGAAAAATCCAGTCCGGTTCCAAGCCGGGAGAAAGATGCTGGAAATAAAACGGAGGCTGATTGGAAAGAAGGTCTCTGTTTATTGATGAACAGAACCAACAACAGCATGTAGTTCTGGGACAGCTGACAAATTTGTTTGATGAGTACATGGATTTTTATAGGGTTCTGAGATGCTGCTAGGGGGTTGTGCAATATAGTGAGTCTTTTGCTATTCTAATGGTGGTGGGTTAATCCTATTATGTCCTAAAGGTCATGTCCTGTTTTTAGAATTTGGGTGGGGGGCTGTAAATTTTAATCCCATCAACTGGAGCTGAAGACGTTTTGTTTGTGAATAGGCTGCCCTGGATTTCTTAATGGGCACAAAATATCCATCTCTAAAGACTTCAGGCATCTGCTGGAGGCTGTTGGGGCTGCTTTCTGCTTTTTTTAAGATGTTTTCTCCTTTGGGGAAATATAATATTCTGCCTCTTTTAATATTCCCCAAATTATTGGGGGGTGGGATGGGACTTCCTACAGTATGGGGAGAGGGAATCCTCCTATAAACCATCTATGGAGTCTCTCAATCATCCAAGTCATAGTTGTTCCAAAGGCCTTTTCAAAAGGCAACTGGACATCTTGAGCTTGTGCCACACCACAACACACCCCCTCCCAACTCATGTACAGCCTGCACTGGGTTTCCCAGGGCCTCCAGCATCTCCTGGTGGTGCCCCCATACTCTTTATCTGGGATTCCTTCTGCTTCCCACATAATGACTTCTACCTATCTGTAGTTACAACAACAATCAGGACTGCCTGGATTTCCCTCACTAAGCATGTGGTGTCCCACTTTATGACTGCATTGCTTAACCACAGCAATTCCAGTCGTAACTCCAGAATTACCTGTATATTCTTATTTTTTCTCTCTCTCTTCTATTTTTCTTTTGATTTTTTTTTCATTTTTGCACTTTCACTTTTTTATTTCTAATCCTCTCGTTATTTTAGCTTGTAGAAATTTTAATGTTTTATTATTGTAACTGTTAATAAAATTACAATTTTTTTAAAAAGGTCCATTGGTCCATGGAAATGAAGGCAAGCCTCCAAGACTTACATCATTAGTATGATGCCATACTAATGTCTGCTGCCATCCTGTGTCCAAATGTTATATAGAGACTTTTCTCTGACAAGAATCTACCATGATTATTGAAAGCTAGATAGGACATAAACCGTTTCACTGGAAAGCCTTGATTTGATTTTTTTTAATGATCAAAATAAGCATGAATACATTAAAAGCTTAAAAAAGAGTTTTTCTTCTATCTAAACATGGACTTGAAATCTTGGTGAGGAGCCCATTATGGATTCTTCATTATTAGCAGAAACCAGCATGAAACTGAATGCAGAAAATAACTAGCCTGGCTTTTCTGCATTTATATTAGAAAGAGGAAGTGGGCAGGCTAACTATCAACCCTGATGACAAGAAAGGCACCATTATTACACTGACTCTCCTCCACAGAGATCATGAAAGCGCTCAAGGTTGTGCCTGTCCTCCTTTCGCTGATTTACACCACCGCCAGCATCACCAGATGGCCTACACACATAATCTGCAAGAACAATAATTTGGAAGTGAACTACAGAAGCTGCGGTGAGAGCTCATACTTCTGTTTAACTTCTTACGATGACCTTGTTTTGTACTAGCAGCTAGTGCGGTAGGTTATGCAAGAGACTGTTTGCTAGACGTATTAGATACTTCAGGTCTTGATGAAGACTGGTTTGGGCACATTCCCTTTCCACCGGACTAAGAAAATATTAATAAAACGTGATTATGAGGACCCAGATTGTTGGGGGCAATATGCTGACTCTGTAAACCCGCTTAGAGTGGGCTGTAAAGCACTGTGAAGCGGTATATAAGTCTAAGTGCTATTGCTATTGCTATTATGTATAATGGTAACAGAGAATAAATAATGTGTGACAAACCTGCTCATTTTAACCTTATCATATATTCTCCCAGTCTAACATTTCAAGCAATTTAGATTTAGATTTATTATTAGAGTTGGAAGGGACCTTGTAGGTCAACTAGTTCAACCCCCTGCTCAAGCAGGAGTTCCTACACCATTTGAGACAGATGGCAGTCCAGTCTCCCTTTGAAGGTCGCAAGTGTTGGGGCTCTCACAACCTCCGCTGGCAAGCTGTTCCACTGGTTGATCGCTCTCACCGTCAGAAAGTTTCTCCTCACTTCCAGATTGAATCTCTCCTTGGTCAGCTTCCATCCATTATTCCTTGTTTGGCTTTCTGGTGCCATAGAGAACAGCCTGACCCCCTCCTCTCTGTGGCATCCTCTCAAGTATTGGAATATTGCTATCATGTCACCCCTGGTCCTTCTCTTCGCCAGACTGGCCAAGCTCAGTTCCTGCAACCGCTCTTTGTATGTTTTATTTTCCAGACCCTTTGTCATCCTGGTTGCTCTCTTCTGCACTTTCTCTAGGATTTCAATGTCTTTTTTGTAGTGTGGTGACCAAAACTAGATGCAGTACTCTAGGTGTGGTCTGACCAAGGCTTTATAGAGTGGTACTAGTACCTCTCTGGTCCTTGATTGTATCCCTCTATTTATGCAGCTCAGGACTGCGTTGGCCTTTTTGGCTGCTGCTGCACACTGCTGGCTCACATTTAGTTGGCTGTCTACCAAGGCTCCGAGATCCCTCTCGCAATCGCTGCTATTGAGTGTGGTTTCGCCCAGTTTGTATGTGTATTTTTGATTCTTCTTACCTAGGTGTAGAATTTTACTTTTCTCCGGGTTAAATTTCATTTTATTGGTTTGGGCCTAGTGTTCGAGTCTGTCAAGGTCCCTCTGGATTTTGAGTCTGTCCTCTGGGGTGTTTGCTACTCCCACCAGCTTGGTATCATCTGCAAATTTGATTAGTTCTCCTGCTATTCCCTCATCATTTATGAAGATATTAAAGAGTACTGAGCTTAGGATGGAACCTTGTGGTACCCCACTGCTTACTTTCCTCCATGTGGACTTAGAGCCATTGAGGACTACTCGCTGGGTACGGTTGGTCAGCCAGTTGTTAATCCATCTGGTTGTGTAGCTGTCTATCCCGCTTTTTTCTAGCTTATGAAGAAGTAGGTTGTGGTCTACTTTGTCAAATGCTTTGCTGAAGTCCAGATATATTATATCTACTGCATTTTGCTGGTCTACTAATTTGGTCACAGTGTTGAAGAATGAAATGAGGTTGTTTGGCATGACTTGTTCTTAACAAATCCGTGTTGGCTCTTGGTTATTACTTGGTTAGTTTCTAGATGATGGGAGATCTGCTTTTTAATTATTTTTTCCAGTATTTTCCCAGGTATTGATGTTAGGCTGATTGGTCTGTAGTTTCCTGGGTCTGTTTTTTTAACTTTTTTGTAGATGGGGACCACATCAGCTCTTTTCCAATCCTTAGGTAGTTCCCCTGTGTTCCAGGATTTGTGGAAGATGTGGTGCAGTGCAGGGGCGGGTTGCTCACTTACCGATACCGACCCTGCACTGCATCACATCTTCCACAAATCCTGGAACACAGGGGAACTACCTGAGGACTGGAAAAGAGCTGGCGTGGTCCCCATCTACAAAAAAGGTAAAAAAATACCGACATCTCCACGTTTTGTGCGCGTGTGCGCTTGCTACGTGCGCGCGCCCCCTCGTGCGATTTTCCTTCTGCGCATGTGCAGAAGCAAAATCTCGCCAAAATCTCGTGAGGGGACGCGTGTGCACGCGATTTCGGTGAGATTTTGCTTCTGCGCATGCGCAGAAGCAAAAAAACCCAAAAATTCTTTTTAAAAGATGGCGACGCACGTGACGGATCGCCAAAGACGGCACCGGAGCGGTTGTGCGCAAATAGCGCCATCTGCTGGCCACTACCAGAACGACAGAGTAGACCGCACTGGTAGGAACCCACCACTGGTGCAGTGGTTCAGAAATGACTTCTGCTAGTTCTTTTAGGACTCTGGGGTGTAATCTGTCTGGTCCTGGTGCTTTGTATTCATTAAGTTCAGACAGGTGGTCTCTTACTGTATTTTTGCTTAAGTTGAGTCTTGCTTTGAATCTTGAAGCAATTTTTAATATAGAACTCTGATCTGGTGAATGGAGCTTTAATGCAGATTCATCTTACACTAACCATCACACCCACCCCACTTGGAATGGTGAGAATCCTGATTTTTCCATCTCCTCCGCCATCTTCTTCTGTCCCTACCTGCGTAATAAACAAGGCAGTGGAGACCTTCCCTCAAGTCATGCAAATCTAATATTTTCTCCCCTTTCCCTTTTCAGTCAGCCTGAATCAGGTTTAATGTGTAACTCAGGAAGGAACCATGTTGTCAAAGGCGGGTTGCCAGCCCCCCCTCCCCCCCTCCCATGCAGTGAGCTTCTTAAACTGGCAGCACTTCCCATAGACAGTTGGTTTTTCTAATCTGCTGGCAGAGAAAAAGAGCAGGCACCTCTGAAATGAATGGAAATGAATCTGCTTGGCAGTGCTCCTTTCCAGAGCTTTCCAGAGCTTTCCAGCTTGACTGGCTCTGTGCCTCAGCTGCTGCCCTGATGCAGACGGGATGAAGGGAATGAGCTTCACAGACATCTCATTCATATGAGGCACGTGATATGAAAAGTGATCAGCGGCACACGAAAGCCCAAGTGTTTGTTTGTTTTTTTCAAATTCATCCAAATACAAAAGCTGCCTTCTGTGAGTTTGCCTCCTTCCCTGAAGCTCAGGCACCGCTTTATTATGTACCTTCGCGGAAATTAAAACAAAAATGGGGGGGCGGGAAACAGCGAGGGACACAAGGAGTAAATAAATATTTGGAATGAAATCTTTTACTCGTCAGTTCCTAGGAGACGAAGTCGGCTTTCAATTGTTATAAGGGGATCTCCTGTAGTAGACACAGGGCAGCTTATCATCCAGGAGGCAAAATAAAGAAGGCTGCTTTTTATGAGTCAAACGATGACTTCATTTTAGTCAAAATGTTGTCTACTCCATCTGTCTGTGTATCAATATGTACCTGCAATCCATTTCTGAGCGCCCTCAGGAACCGACATTCTACATGCAATCCAGCTGTTTTATTGCTAGGCTATGGACCCAACTCAAAATAGGAGTCATTTCTCCTGAAGAAATCAAACCTTGGTTGCATGTAGGCTACTATATTGCTGAGAAAGAACAGATAATAGCAGTAAGAGATATGAGCATATTACTGTTATTTTCCATAACAAATTCACCCTATTCACACAGTAGGCATACACACAATCCATTGGTTCATTTACAAGGAAGAATAGAATAGAATAGAATAGAATAGAATAGAATAGAATAGAATAGAATAGAATAGAATAGAATAGAATAGAATAGAATAGGAGAGGAGAGGAGAGGAGAGGAGAGGAGAGGAGAAAAAAGAAGAGAAGAAAAAAAGAAAAAAAGAAAAGAAAAGAAAAAAGAAAAGAAAAGAAAGGAAAGGAAAAGAAAGGAAAAGAAAGGAAAAAAGAAAAGAAAAGAAAAGAAAAGAAAAGAAAAGAAAAGAAAGGAAAGGAAAAAAAGAAAAGAAAAGAAAAGAAAAGAAAAGAAAAGAAAAGAAAAGAAAAGAAAAGAAAAGAAAAGAAAAGAAAAGAAAAGAAAAGAAAAAAGAAAAGAAAAGAAAAGAAATCTGGAAGGAACCTTGGAGGTCTTCTGGCCCAGCTCCCTGCTCAAGCAGGAGATCCTATACCCGTGATGGCGAACCTATGGCATGCGTGCCACAGCTGGCACGCAGAGCCATATCTGAGGGCACGCAAGGTTTGCCCTATGTCAGCTCCAGAGCGCATGTGCGCTCTGGCCAGCTGATTTTCGGCCTTCTGGAGGGTGGGAGGTTTTTCACCTTCCCCAGGCTGATTTTCACCTTCCCCAGGCTTCAGGAAAGCCTCCGGAGCCTGTGGGTGGCGAAAAACGGACCCAACGGGCCAACCGGAAATTCGTTTCTGAACTTCCGGTAGGCCCGTTGGGTCCGTTTTTCGCCATCCACATACCCGTGACGGCGAGGGCGAAAAATGGCCCAATGGGCCTACTAGAAGTCCGGAGGCTTCAGTGCGCCCTATGTGCATGCGTGGGGGGGCAACGCAGGGGGGTTGTGCGCGCATGCGTGGAGGGAGGGCATTGCATTATGGATGTGGGCACACTCACACGCTATTGCGCGTGCGCCCTTTTGGCACCTGAGAAAAAAAAGGTTCGGCATCACTCTCCTATACCATCTCAGACAAGTGGTTATCCAGTCTTTTCTTAAAAAACCTCCAGTGATGAAGCACCCACAACTTCTGAAGGCAAGCTGTTCCACTGATGAATTGTTCTCACTATTAAAAAGTTTCTCCTTAATTCCAGGTTGCTTCTCTCCTTGATTAGTTTCCATCCATTGTTTCTTGTCCTGCCCTCTGGTGCTTTGGAAAATAAGCTGACCCCCTCTTCAACTACAACTGTTAGCAGCTATTCTTTTTGCATTATTCCCTCATTCACATGCCCCAAATGAAGAAAAGAACTGGAAGTCAGGCTTCTATATATCAACAATTTTGTGTTTAGCTGAAATGTTATCTAATTCAAGTGAGTGCAATCTTATGTTAACCAACTTGGAAACAAGTCCCACTGAAATCCATGGGATTATTTCTCAGTAAACATAGTTAAGCTTAAGCTGTACATGTTTTTGTAAAGTGTTACTAGCCATAGCCTGTCTTCAGAAAACTGGAGATTTGCCCAATATAAGAAGTTTAACTTTGGGACTCAGTGTTTCTTGCATGTAAACATATTGTAGTGTTGTTGGTTTTTTTGAAGTATTTTTTAAATTCTACAGATTGGAGAGTTTATTTTATGAATACATAAAATGCACAAACTGACTTTAAAGTAGCCTTCAATTTATTTGGTAATGCCATTTGTTCTTTTGATCAATGGGCATTATCAAAATCACTGTGAATTATCTAAATGAGTCACTATTGATATACTGAGTTTATATTTATTGTTCAACCAGACAGCAGTCGTCAAGGTGACTAGCAGTAATAACAATAAAATATAGAAAACTACTTTATTTAAAATCATGATAAAAAGTGTTTGGGCTTTTCTTAATTAAAAACCTAAAATTATACCACTTCAAAACTCAGCTTATTCACCAAAGGGTGGTCAGAACAGAAACAGGTCCATTTGCGAGACTGTGATAGTCAAGAGAACTTGTCCCAAAAAAAAAGCTAGAAGCTAGGTTTCCCTAATCTCCCAATGTATTAGAATTATAAGCCGTCAAATTCCCAACTGGCACAGTTGCTGCAATCCCAACATTTCCGGAGAGCAGCAGCTACAGATGGTTACCAATAACAGAGGCAAACTATCCGCATCAAATTTCATACCTATTTCAAAATGATCTTCCAGGAAAATTTGTGGCTGACCAGGCTGAGCCAAACCAGGCACGTTTGGGTGACTCTTTGGTGGCCAAGGACCTCCGTTGGAAGGGGGTTGAGAGCTGCAGAGTAGATATGAACATCCACCAGTCATTTGAAAGGAGTTGAATTTGTTGAGAAATTGCTTTTTCAAGGAGAATGTGAAAATTTTCAGAGCTTATACTACAATTTTCATCAGTGGTGGGTTCCTACTGGTGCGGTCCACTCTATAGCATCGGTAGCGGCCCGCTGGTGATGTCACAGTACCGGTGTGGTCAGTTGCCGGTGCCTGGGCGCCGCCATTTTTTAAAAAAAATGTAAATTTTTTTTAAAAAAATTCTTCTGTGCATGCCCTCCCTTCAGCAGTCCGAGAAACCATGAACGTGCGGTGATGATCCCAGGCATTTTCGCACATTTGAGGCTTTTTGAGCTGCTGAGGGGAGGGGGAACAGGCGGCAGGAGCCTAGGATCATCGAATGGGGAGAAGCATTCAGGCTGGCTGGAGCCTCCTAAAAGAACCGCTGCCACGGTCTTGCTGCTCCCGCTGCGGGGGGCTGTTTCGCGGGTGGGCAATGCCCCCCTGCTTCTCCAGCCGCTGCCAAGCTCCCGAGGCCCACGCCCACATGGCTGGCAAGCCACACCCACAAAATAAGCCATGCCCACAGAGTGGTAGTAAAAAAATTAGGAACCCGTCCCTGATTTTCATGCCTTAAGCCATTTCCTCCCTGTCGTTTACAGCATTTTTTTAAAGCTTCATCCAGTTAATCACTGAGGAGATTTAAAGCTCGTCTGTTCCTGTTATGTTATTTTGGCACAATAAAAATTGGCTGGTTATAGAAGACCCTGTAACTGTGACTAGGGTGGTGGCATTCACACTATTTCTCACTCAAAACAGTGGGAAATTTAGGCTTCAGCAATCATAGTCACAGCTGCTGCAAAAAGGTCATAGATTGCTCATTCCTGAATTAAGCAGATATAAAAAAAATAAACCCTATACTTTTGAAGATGAGTGATTTCAGGAGAATTCCATTCAGAGCAAAAATATCAGCGGAGAGACAAAAAATACTTTCCCTTTTTCCAGCACTAGTTTTTCTCCATACAGGTAGTAAGTTTTGCATTCTGCATCTGTTGCAGAAAAACCAACCTGATAAATGTGGAGCAGAAATGCTATCTGTGTGTGGGGGGAAATACTCCTACCCACAACTCATATTTTCATCTCATAAAATAGAATTTGGTTCATAGCTTGTATCCTTAAGGTCAGACTCTGGGGTAGAAATCCGGAGTCCCACTTCACATAATGAGCAGGAGGGCTTCTAATCCAGGAAAGGAGTCTTCCCATATTTTGGAATTATAATGAAAGTAATAATAAAATAATAACAAGCAATAACCATTACTAGGGGACTACTCTAGTAAGAGCCATGGTGGCTCAAGTGGTTAGAATGCAGTACTGCAGGCTACTTCTGCTGACTGCCGACTGCCTGCAATTTGGTACTTCGAATCTCACCAGGCTCAAAGTTGACTCGGCCTTCCATCCTTCTGAGGTTGGTAAAACGAGGATCCAGATTGTTGGGGGCAATAGGCTGACTGTGTAAACCGCTTAGAGAGGGCTGGAAAGCACTATGAAGCAGTATATGTCTAAGTGCTATTGCCATTGCTAGTAAACACATATTTTTTTTATGGAGAACATGCTTCCCTCCGAAGGACTGTCAGAAAATAGTCCTCTGTTTGAAGGTGTGTTGAATTTGACAGACTATTCAAACCCCTTTAGAGATGGCTGTAGTTATGTACTATTGTGTCATAGCAAACATCTGCTGCCTCTGGATAAAAGTTCTTCAAGCTGTCCTATCTGTTGCCATATTATGGAGTTCTTGCAGGTGCATTTCGATGGCTTTCAGTACTCTGTCTACCTGCATGAGGCACTGTTAGCCTCCTCTTCTCCTTCTGTCTTTCAATGCATCAACTCTTATGATGTGTCTGAAGTATTAATTTTTTGTTTCACATTCCTCATTTCTAGTTAACATTCTGGCTTCCTTTTCTCTAGTACTGAAGGTTGATACTGGTGGCTGCCCAAGGAATACTATGTAGCCTCCTCCAACACCTTAGGCCAAAAGAGTCCAACTCCTTCCTCTCACTTCTAGTGCAGAATCAATGCTTTACACTTATGCATCATAACAAGGAATACCATTGAGTCAAGAATTAACCTTGATTAAATTTATGCAATTCTTTGACCATTTTGACCTCTTACAATACTAGACAATACAATATCAACAGTAGAGACCTTCAAATTTCTAGGTTCTACCATATCTCAAGATCTAAAATGGACACCTAGTATCAAAAACGTCATCAAAAAAGCACAAGAAACAATGTTCTTTCTGCGCCAACTCAGAAAGCTCAAACTGCCCAAAGAGCTGCGGATACAGTTCTACAGAGGAATTATTGAGTCTGTCATCTGCACCTCTATAAGTGTCTGGTTTGGTTCTGCAACCCAACATGACAGACACAGACTTCAGAGGATAATCAGAACTGCAGAAAAAAACAAATTGCTACCAACCTGCCTTCCATTGAGGACCTGTATACTGCACGAGTCAAAAAGAGGGCTGTGAAAATATTTACAGACCCCTCACATCCTGGACATAAACTGTTTCAACGCCTACCCTCAAAACGACGCTATAGAGCACTACACAAGAACAGGTTTTTCCCAAATGCCATCACTCTGCTAAAGAAATAATTCCCTCAACACTGTCAAACTATTTACAAAGTCTGCACTACTATTAATCTTCTCATCGTTCCCATCACCCATCTCTTATGACTGCATGACTGTAACTTTTGTTGTTTGTATCCTTACGGTTTATATTGACTGTTTCCTAATGTGATTTGATTGCTTATTTATACTCTATGACTATTATTAAGTGTTGAACCTTATGGTTCTTGACGAAAGTATCTTTTCTTTTATGCACACTGAGAGCATATGGACCAAAGACAAATTCCTTGTGTGTCCAATCACACTTGGCCAATAAAGAATTCTATTTTGTGCTCACAGAGGTCTCTCTCTCTCTCTCTGTCTCTCTGTCTCTGTCTCTGTCTCTGTCTCTCTCTCTCTCTCTCTCTCTCTCTCTCTCTCTCTCTCTCTCTCTCTCTCTCTCTCTCTCTCTCTCTCTCTCTCTCTCTCTCTCTCTCGTTTACCATACACACCGCTCCATACGACACTTAGGTTCAGTTCTAATTTTTCAAACTGATTTTCTGTTTAAAAGGGGGAGTATTGTCAGAGCTGCTCTGGTTTTCCCCATAGTGACTGGTGAGCTTTAGGGCTGTAGGAGAGTTGAACACATATTTACAATCCAGTTACTCTGTCCTCACTTTACTAAGCCAGCGCTCAAACTTTGGGCCAGGGGTGTCCAAATTTGCCAACTTGTCAACATCAGTTCTGGAAGTTGAAGTCCACAAGTCTTAAAGTTGCCTAGTTTGGAGACCTCTGCTCTAGGTCTAGGATCATGTCGGTGAAATGGGGAACTATATTGGAGGCAATATGCTGACTCTATAAACCACTTAGAGAGGGCTGTAAAGCACTGTGAAATGATATATAAGTCCAAGAGCTATTGCTATATAAATAAAACAAATAAACCTTTATCAGAAGGAGTTTTATTGCAATGTTATTTCTCTTAAATAATTGCCTTTACATTGAGGAAGTTGTCAAGAGATACAAATAATGGCATGATGGATACCTTTGGAAACTAGTCTAAAAGTTACTTCTCGCTTTGGAAATGCTATTTTGCAGGAGGATTTTACCCCTTTTATAGGTTTCTCTCTCTCCTTTTTCTTTCCTCTTTTCAGTATTTCTTTCCCCTTGCTTCACTTCTACCCATTTTGTTCTTCCTGTTCTGTCCTTCCCAGTGTCATAAGTCTCTTTTTCTTCTCCTATCTCCATCCTGATAGTTTTTCTTATTTTTGCTGTTTCCTCTGGAGGGACAGGAATGGAGATGAAAAAGTACATTTGTATGTTTCTCTATGTGAGTATAGTTTAGGCACAGAGGGATCAATTAATGTTTCAGAGGAGGTACCTTATTTTACAGATCATTAATTATTATAATCACTAATTATTCCTTCAGTTAATCAGTTTGTTTATATTTTTGTCCTGGGCTTGCCCTTTTTGAAAGTGTGATTTCTGGAACACACAACTCCAGGTCTGGTGTTAACGGGAGTGGGTAATCCTTGATTGACAAGGTAGAGTTATTGGGGATTGCTCAGAACATTTGCTTGGGTTTATCATGTTAATCTCCCTGCTTGGGGAGGAGCATTTTCAATTCAGATTCATCTTCCTTTTGGCCAGTCAGGTCACAGACATGTCTGTTCTGTCAACACGAAGTACACAACCACACAAGCAGTTTAATGCAACACTTTTACTAATAAAGCTTTTACTAGTAAAGTACGCACACACCAAGTTACAAACAGTCTTTGTTGGCAAACAACCAGCTACTAATTAACTGCATTAATAGCCACGAGGAGTAAATTAAGTCCAGTTATCTTACGGAGCTTGGCAAAGTTCCTAGAATTCAGTCTCTGATAACAAGACACTGTGGGATAAACATAAAACAGGTATCACGGAGCAAACTCTGATCAGAAACGTTTTTCCCAAGTTGTTCTCTGCAGCTTGTTAGCTGCAACTGATTACCTTAAATAGACTAGGGGCATGGCCAATTAGCCCCAAGTCCTACTCCTGAGTAGACCTCCTCTGGAGTAAACCTTCCTGCCTCTTGGCAGCCCTGCATGCTCTTGCATTCAGGAAAGAAGTAGCCCCTCCTTTCTCAGCACTGCCAAGAGGTACTGAAGGTTCCAAAGGCCCAGGCTGCACAAGCTGCTGGCGGGCCACATCAATGTCTAAAAAAACCACCCCCAAATCAAACCAAACTACAATTGGTATATGCAAAGTGTCCCAAATATGGGAAGGGGCAGATATGGAATCGGGAGCAAGAGACCATATCATGTATTGGGGATGCGCACTCGCTGCTTAAAAGCGATTGCACGTCCCGGTCTCTACAGCTCACCCCGGATACTGGGTGGCTTAGATACTCAGGACCCGAGTCTTCAGCTGATGCTATGCAATGCCAGGTCCATGGTAAATAAAGGCCCCCTCATTCACGATATTATTGTTGAGGGGGGAATGGACCTGGCGGGTATCACGGAGACCTGGTTGGGGCCGGAGGGAGGTGTCCCTCTGGTGGAGATTTGCCCACCAGGTTTCAGAGCATTCCATCAGCCGAGGGCTCAGGGGAGGGGGGGGGTGGCGGTTGTTATTAATGAGGGTCTTGGGCCAAGGGAGACCACTGTGCCACAGATAGCTGGTTGTGAGTCCCTCCTTGTGAAATGGGGCCATGGGGTTCAGAAGGGCTTGCTGCTTACATACCTGGCTCCCTGCCGCGTAGCAGCTGCCCTGCCTGAGCTACTCGACACGATAGCCACGGTGGCGGTTGACACACCCAGGCTTTTGGTCATGGGAGATTTCAACCTGCCATCCGTTGGTGAAACATCTGAGTTGGCTCGGGAGTTCTTGGCTTCCATGACGGCCATGGACCTAACCCAGTTAGTTCATGGCCCCACACATGAGGGAGGACACACTCTAGACTTGATTTTTGTCTCTGGCCAGTGGTTGAATGGTCTTGATATAGGGGATGTAGTCATTAAACCCTTGTCATGGTCAGATCACTCACTCCTTCACCTAGACCTCCATACCGCTTCCCCACACCGCAGGGAGGCGGAACCAGTTAGATGGGTCCGCCCCAGGCGCCTGATGGACCCGGACAGGTTCCAGACGGAGCTTGGGCCACTTCCTGATGAACTAGCCCTCAACTCGGCCGAGGACCTGGTTGCCGCCTGGGACAGGGCGGCCGGTGGGGCCTTGGACCGAGTTGTGCCTTTGCGGCCTCTGACTCGGCTCCGATCCCGCTCGGCTCCCTGGTTTACTGAGGAACTGAGGGAGATGAAGCGCCAGAAAAGACGCCTAGAGAGCGGTTGGAGGGCCAGTCTCTCTGAATCTGATCGAACACTGGTAAGGTCGCATATTAAGACCTACCTAGTGGCGATAAAAGCGGAGAAATCGAAGTATTTTTCCGCTCTTATCGCATCATCAGAGAATCATCCAACAGCCCTGTTCAGGGTGACCCGTTCCTTACTCCATCAAGAAGCGCGGGAGGATCCCCTGGAAGGCAGGGCTGAGGACTTTGGACGATATCTACATGACAAAATCGCTCAGATTCAGGGGGAACTGGACTCCAACTGGGTGGATATGGACGCGGTGACAGGGAATAGTCTTGAGAACGTTATCTGGGAAGAGTTTGACTCGGTGACCCCTGAGGATGTGGACAAGATTCTGGGGAGGCTCAGTGCAGCCACATGTTTATTGGACCCGTGTCCCTCCTGGTTAGTGCTGGCTACCCGGGAGGTTACACGAGGCTGGCTCCAGGGAATTATTAACGCCTCTTTGGGGGAGGGTTACTTCCCCACGGCTTTGAAAGAAGCGGTGGTGAGGCCTCTCCTCAAGAAGCCCTCCCTGGACCCAGCAATTTTAGCTAACTATCGCCCTGTCTCCAACCTTCGCTTCGTGGCGAAGGTTGTTGAGAGTGTGGTCGCACGACAGTTTCCCCAGTACTTGGAGGAATCATCATACCTAGATCCATTCCAGTCGGGTTTCAGGGCCGGGCACAGCACGGAAACGGCATTGGTCGCATTGGTTGATGATCTCTGGAGGGCTCGGGACAGGGGTTGTTCCTCTGTCCTGGTCCTATTAGACCTCTCAGCGGCTTTTGATACCATCGACCATGGTATCATGCTGCACCGGCTGGAAGAGTTAGGGATAGGGGGCACCGTTTTTCATTGGTTCTCCTCCTTTCTCTCCAACCGGTCGCAGTTTGTATTGGCAGGGGGGCAGAGGTCGTCCTCGAGGCCTCTTACATATGGAGTGCCCCAGGGGTCGATTCTCTCGCCCCTTCTGTTCAACATCTATGTGAAGCCGCTGGGTGAGATCATCCGTGGCTTTGGGGTGAAGTACCATCAGTACGCCGATGATACACAGCTGTACATTTCCACCCCAGGCCACGCCAATGATGCCCTTGAAGTGATGTCCCGGTGCCTGGAAGCCTCCTCGGGGTGCCATCAGCCAAGCAGTGTAGGCTGGTGACGCCAGGGGGAGGGCCTTCTCTGTGGGAGCACCCACCCTCTGGAATCAGCTCCCTCCAGACTTAAGAACAATTCAAGACCTGTCCACCTTCCACCATGCCCTCAAGACGCATTATTTTTATCAAGCCGGGCTGGCGTGAAAAAGTTTTTGGGGTTTTTAAAATTTTAAGATTTTACTAAATTTTAATTGTATTAAATTAGGGCCATATTGAATATTTTATTTTAAATGTATTTTAATGTTTTTACTTGGCTTAAATGTATTTTAATGTTTTTTACTTGGCTGTTCACCGCCCTGAGTCCCCTGGAGAAGGGCGGTATATAAATTTAATAAATAAATAAATAAATAGAATCCAGGCTCATTAACTACAGTGACACTGACCAAGAAAAAAACAAACAAGGGAGCTGGTAATTTCAGATTTGTCTTTCTCAGAGCCCAGGGTCCTAGATTAAACTCTGCCATTTAACGTGAAGTATCACCCAGTGCTATTTCCAGAAATTGACATCATGGCAGCAAGAAGAAGAATATCCATAAGCTTCAAGGTTCGAAAATGGCTCCCAAATGTGTCTTTAAGAAGAATCAGCAATAAAGACGGATTAGGCCCCAGATCAGGGGTGGGTTCCAACTTACCTCTTTGCCAGTTCACTCCCTCCCACGCTGCGTAGTAACAAAAAATCTGATTTTTTTTAAAAAAAATAAGCCAAAAAAAGATAGCAACCGCATGCACAGTGCCGGAAATCAGCTTCTGCGCATGCTCAGAAGTAAAAAAAAATTTCAAAAAAATTTCAAAAAAAAGATGGCGGTGCCCACGGACCGGCACCAACCAATTCGGTTAGTTGACATCATCGTGACATCACCAACAGCCCGCTACCGGTTCGAGCGAACCGGTCCAAACCAGGAGGAACCCACCCCTGCCCCAGATGGTTTTAGAGATCATGAGACACAAATCGGACAGGACAATCGGACAGGACAACTTGTAAAGCCCACAGATATCTGATGATACATAGGATGACATCAGATTAGGTAGCTGTGGGTCCTACTTTGGAGGAGATATTTAGATCGTTATTTGAAGAGCTGTCAGTATGAACATACTTCGCTATCTTAGGTAGACCAAGATTGTAGATGATGGACCTTTTTCTTTTGAAACCAAATTCAGAGTGTTGTATTCATACAGGCAACTGAAGGATACTACCTAAAGTAAGCACAAAACCTCATTGCAGACTTTTGTGTGGGAAATGGCAAATCAAGATGAAAGGCCTATGCATGGTTATCCTTAAGATCCAGCTGCAAAACCACCAAATATTTTATTGTTTTTAATTCTTTTTATAGTTTTGAAATTGTAAGCCATCCAGAGTCATTCACTGAGATGGGGTGGCTATCGCAATGAATGACTCTGAAATGAATGAATGAATGAATGAATGAATGAATGAATGAATGAATGAATGAATGAATGAAGAATGAATGAATGAATAAATGAGTGGATAAATAAATAAATAAATAAATAAATAAATAAATAATAAATAAATAAATAAATAAATAAATAAATAAATAAATAAATAAATAAATAAAATATATTAAAAAAATAAAAAAAATAAAAAAAAATAAGCAGAATAGAAAATGAAAAAATGAAATTAAGGGGGGAAAAGAACAAGCATAAGCCCAATTTGTCTTTATGAGGAGCATCTGTTGGGATTGTTTTCTTTCTTTTTAATACTTGTAACACATGTCATCCTTACTGATTAAAATGTCTCTAAAAATGAAAAAAAAGATTTTTGTATTTGGTACACTAGCTCAGAGACAAGTCTGGTTAATTACAGCAAAAGTCACATGAATGAACCACAATTGCCTGGGGCAATCGTGGCTAAATAAAGGATGACCATCATGAGTGAACCTCTTGTCCCCTTCTTGTTCCTCCTTTTGTTACAGTCACATTGGAATGGGGACTCAGTGTACCGATTCTAAAAGAGGGAAATCCTTGAACTGGGCAGCATAATTACTCTTGTTGGCAGCTACCTCTTAATTTTTACTGAAGAAGTCCACACTGAAATAAAGATCTCAGTGCAAACAAGCACTTTATAAATGTTGTACCAACTCAGACACAGAATCACTGCTAAAAAAAATAGTTTATCCAGTCCAATGCCTGAAGTGGCACAGCTACCAGATTCAATACTCTTCGTTCCTCAACAGGAAATAGAAGAGGAAGAATGGGGAAATCATTTGGTATGTCTATAACAGGGGTCCCCAACCGGCACTGGGCCATGGTATGACAGAAACCGTGCTGCACAAACAAGCGAAGCCCCATCCATGGGATGCAGGCAGCACGCGAAACCACACACCCTCGGGTCCGCGGAAAAACCTCTCTCCACGGAACTGGTCCCTGGTGCCCCAAAGGTTGGTGGCTGCTGGTCTATAAACAATTAGGGCTTAGTGGTTTTACTGGGGTAGGGACCAGGGGTGGGTTCTAACTTACCTCACTGCCGGTTCGCTTCCTCCCGCGCTGTTGCGTGGGTGCAGTAGCAAAAAATCAGAATTTTTTTTAAAAAGCCAAAAACAAGATGGAGACACATGTGCAGTGCTGGAAACTCGGCTTCTACGCATGTGCAGAAGAAAAAAAACCCAAAAAAATTCCCCCCCAAAAAAATTCCCCAAAATTTTTTCCCCCCAAAAAATGCAAAAAAAAGATTACGGCCTCCACGGACTGGCACCGACCGATCCGGTTCTGTGATGTCATCGTGATGTCACCAGCAGGTTGCTACCAGTTCGGGTGAACTGGTCCGAACCGGGAGGAACCCACCTCTAGTAGGAACCCTTTAGAACAGTGGTTCCCAACCTTTCTAATGCCGCGACCCCTTAATATAGTTCCTCATGTTGTGGTGACCCCCAACCATAAAATTATTTTTGTTGCTACTTCATAACTGTAATTTTGCTACTGTTATGAATCGTAATGTAAATATCTAATATGCAGGATGTATTTTCATTGTTACAAATTGAACATAATTAAAGCATAGCAATTAATCACAAAAACAATATGTAATTATGCCAGATCAGAAATTCTCGGGCCAGTCTTTGCAAGAGCACAAGGAATATCATCTTCCACAACAAGTCTACTTCTGTATTTAGACTTGATAACCAACAAGTGTACAGCAATATTTCTCAATCTCAGCAACTTTTAAGGTGCCTGGACTTCAACTCCCAGAATTCAAAGCAAAGCTGGCCCCTTAGCTGATGCTGTCAAAGCTCGGCCGCCAGGCATCACAAATGCCTCTCACCGAATGGCACCTCTCCTGACCAATCGGAGGGCTCGGGCTAGTTGAGTCGATATGGCCAGGTTTGTGGCAGTGGGGGGGGGAGCTGAGGATGCCGGGGCGACCCCTGGGAAATGGTCATTCGACCCCCAAAGGGGTCCCGACCCCCAGGTTGGGAACCACTGCTTTAGAAGCACTATGAAGGATACAAGCACGCCGCCCTGAGTGCCTCGGGAGTTGGGCGGCATATAAGAAAGCCAAATAAATAAATAAATAAATAAATAAATAAATAAATAAATAAATAAATAAATAAATAAATAAATAAATAAATAAATAAATAAATAAAGCAAGAACACCCCAACTCACATCACTAAGTGGAGATTTTGCCTCCAAAGTCTTGCTCTTGTGACAGTATAGAAAAGGTGTGTCCAACCAGCGGCCCATGGGCCAATGCAGTCCTGGACAGCTATTAATGTGGCCCCCACAAGATTGTAAACTTTTAACATTATTTATATATAAATATACATTAATTATATTATATATTGTATATGTGGCCCAGACAATTCCTCTTTGCTCAATGCATCCCAGGCAAACCAAAAGGTTAGACATGCCTACAGAGAATAAGTTAGCAGAGTCAGAGAAGAGAATTCAATTTGCTAATATCTTGCCATCATATGTACATAAGCAAGGTTTCCCTAAATATGCTTATAAGGCTACAAGTCTCCTTTTTATTATTATTCTTTTAATTTTAGAAGATCTTTAAAAAAACAAGAAGAAAAACAAAGAAAAATGAGATTTATAAGCATTGCAAGATTAAATAAAAAGCCAACTAATGCTAAATACCACTGTATATTAAAATAACTGATATCCGTTTATAAATTCGGAACATTATTAAAAGTTATATAATAATTAACAGCAGCAGACAGTCTAGTACGAATTATAAATCACAATTGAGAAATTACAAAAAAAAATATGTCTAACCTAAGAATTCTGTTCTTATTTTGCAAATCAAAGACAAGCAAAAATGTTAAAGCCACATTTCACATGTAGAATAAACTTCATTTTATAGAACTGTAATCCAAGCATGATTTCTCAGTTGAATTCTGTTTTTCAAAAGCTCTTTGAGGGAGGAAAGGAGATTTTTTTAAAAAAATAAAGATGGTAGCCAGAACCACACAGTCAAAGCATTGTCCTTTTTTATGTGCGGTGACGCAATGCACATAAAAAGAAGCTGGGGCTTCAATCATGAAGTTATGGCCACCATCTAGACTTCTTTTTTCATCCTTTCATTATGTCAATACTTTGAGGTAGTCTTGACCAGGAAACAAAGTCCACTAGTTTGATTAGAATTATATTTATAGATAGACATTCTAGGAACAGAATCTTGAAAGCCTAAACTGTGTTTTTCCTTATATCCCAAAGAATTTGGGCAGAAACAGACTGAGTTTCTTCCTAATGTTTTGTTTCCCAGACTTAAGCATGTTTTTGGACATGTTGTTCTAACCATTCTGCATAGGTTCTCCAAGGTCATCCCTGGGCCTCTCTAGCCATGGATACCCTGCCCACACCACTTGATCCTTAAGGCAAAAGATAAAACTGTATGTGCCTTCTCCTTTCCATTTAGAAAGTCAAAGCATTGGTGGTCAGATACTGCCTTCTACTGTTCTCAACCAGTGTACACAAATACACAAGTAACTGTTGCATGTTAAACTAACCCAGGGGTCGGCAACCTTAAACACTCAAAGAGCCATTTGGACCCGTTTCCCACAGAAAAGAAAACACCGGGAGCCACAAAACCCTTTTGACATCTAAAATGAAGATAACACTGCATATATCATTTTTTACCTTGTATGTTTTTTACCTATGTATAAAAAACTATAGTGTGTTGCATTTATGAAATCAATGACCTGCTACAGAGAAAACACATTTTTATTTCCGCATGCAACAAAAACATTTTGAACTCCGGGGGAAAAAAAGATGGGTCGAAAAACTCAATAAATCACATGCCGGCTTTTTGAGTGACAGGGAGCCGCAGCAGAGGGATGAAAGAGCCACATTCAGCTCCAGAGCCGCGGGTTGCAGACCCCTGAACTAACCAGAATGAGAAATAATGCCTTTTTAAGTTGGAATACAAAGAGAGAAGAACAGAAACAGCAGTCAGAGCTGCCAGGAAGTAATATCTCAGGGGAGTCTATTTTATTCATTTATTGATATCCAGAATTGGAGCAACACTTGAGAGTTTTGGTCTCAGGAGCCAATTTAATTTAATCCAATTTAAATATAAAATGGTTTTGCATTAAAGTTTGCTGGCTTCTTGTTATTTGAGTATCCTTTTTATGGCTTTGATTTTGAGCAAAGTTGCCACTATTATAGCAAACAATCCCCATGGGTTCTCACTTATTATTTTTTTAGTTGCAGCACTATTTTCAACAGGAGTATTGGCATTTCAGGATTTAAATTTTACTGTAACCAATAAATAAAATGATTTCCTGTAAGCATATATACTGTCTTTTCAGAAAAAGTATGCTTTTTCCCCCTCTATCTTTTTTCTTTCCACCTCATTGGTACTCAGAGCTGCTGTTACAGAGTAGTTGTTGGGATATAAAGCTTCAAGAAGGAAGCTATCTAGTTTAAGGGGCCTAGATCAGTCAGAACTTAACTAACATAAAACTAATTCCACTATTTCACCCTGTCCAATGATAGGACTTGTCTTGAGCAAGTGAAATGTGCTTCCAGTTCTAAATTTTAAAAGTACAGGATATGAGTGATCAGTATGATAAATTTAGGGAACACTGGAGGTAATTTATTTCCCTAGCTGGCATACCAGTGGTGAGAAAACATTTTAGCTGTGAATTATTTTTTTTTAAATGTTTGTAATCATTTCTACACCAGGACTGTGGTTAGAATTAATTAGAGGTTATCTTATTTAGGTCTTTGGAGGCAGAAAGCACTATGGAAATGCTAAGAATTAGTCTATTGTATTTCATTTTCAATTCTGCTCTAGTATAGCATGAACCTGGAAAAACAGGAGCTAAAATAATCCACCGCCTTCCCATTATTTAACTATTCCCAGGGGTGGAATTGGGGAAAAGGCCAAAAGCATTGATGTACTCTGCAGAGTAATGGGACACACACACACACACACACACACACACACACACACACACACACACACACACACACACCCCTAACTATGTGAACTCAACCAGATCAATGTCTGGAAATATATGCAATTAATCTACTGGAGATTGTTTTCCCAAAAATGATTTAAATCAATAATTTGTTAGAAAAGTATCAACTAACTGTCCAAAAGTATTGAACCTGGAATGGCATGGGAATAAGAGAGAAGGGCGAAAGGAAAATGAAATGTTTCATTTGTGATTTCAGTAGGATGGTTGGGGCCTGTTGTGTTGTAATCATAGAAACATCAAATATTCACCGTGTAGGATTTCCACTACTTGGAAAAACTTACTTGTTCAGATAAACAGCTAATACAGAATGTAAAGAAAGAATGGACAACTCCTTAATGCATAAAGACTAACACATTCTAGCTTTACAACTGAGGGTTTCTAAGGAGAGGAATATCAAGTTATAGTTATAATGTCGAAGACAGAGATTCTGATGGAAATTTAAAAGCATGAAAAAAGCAAAACTCCAAGGTATTATTCCTGTGAAAGTATATCCCTAAAAATAATTCAATTGTAATAATTTTGCAGAATTGAGACTCAGTGGCCATAAGGATGCTAGATGATCTATGGAAGACCCACCCTTAACTAATTTAGTTGGTGATTTAGATTAGATTAGAATTTTTTATTGGCCAAGTGTGATTGGACACACAAGGAATTTGTCTTTGGTGCATATGCTCTCAGTGTACATAAAAAGAAAAGATACATCCGTCAAGAATCATAAGGTACAACACTTAATGATAGTCATAGGGTACAAATAAGCAATCAAATCATACTAGGAAACAATCAATATAAATCGTAAGGATACAAGCAACAAGTTACAGTCATGCAGTCATAAGTGGGAGGAGATGGGTAATAGGAACGATGAGAAGATTAATAGTAATAGTAATGCAGACTTAGTGAATAGTTTGACAAGTTGAGGGAATTATTTGTTTAGCAGAGTGATGGCGTTCGGGAAAAAAACTGTTCTTGTGTCTAGTTGTTCTGTTGTGCAGTGCTCTATAGCGTCATTTCGAGGGTAGGTGTTGAAACAATTTATGTCCAGGATGCGAGGGGTCTGTAAATATTTTCACAGCCCTCTTTTTGACACGTGCAGTATACAGGTCCTCAATGGAAGGCAGGTTGGTAGTAATTTCTACAGCTAAATAAATTTTGCCACAATGTCGGTCTTCATAGTTGGCTCAGATCTTTTGGTAATATGGTCAAAGAAATGCTTGATAGGTTTATCAGGAACCAGCATGGAGCTCCTCGACTATGGTTGATAAAATATTGTACTTTGCAAAGAACTAGTATGTAGAAATGAAAGTGAGAATAGTATAATAGTTAAGGTATTAGGCTGGTATCAAAGATATCTTGATTCAAGTCTAGCCTCAGCCACTGTCAAGTGCAGGTAATTAGATCCACATGTGAAGGGTTCAAGTTGACTACTTCATTGTAGTCTGTCTATAACAAGGGTCCCCAACCCCCAGTCCATGACATGTCAGAAACCGGACTGTGCAAACAAGCCAAGCTCATCTGCAGGATGCTGGCAGTATGCAAAACCATGCCCCCTCCAGTCCGCAGAAAAATCTCTCTCCACAGAACCGGTCCCTGGTCCCCAAAAAGTTGGGGGCCAGTGATCTATAATACACCAGAATCTCTCCAGACTGCTTACCTTCTCTTGGGAACAAACAGAGAAAGTCTCGGTGAACTTTGGGAAGCTCAGCCCTAGGTCTCTTGTCACTGTGAAAGGCAGAAACTCCAGGCAAATTCCCCACTTGATCCCTCCTCTTTGCCTGGCTGGCAGATTCCCAACAGTCATGGAGGTTCATAGGGTGATTTTAACCCAGTTATAGTATTTTAGTTCAGCCAATCTAAAAAAAAAAAAATTAAGAGGGAGGAGTGTTATGTACATAGCAGGGGCGGGTTCCTAATTTTTTTACTACCACTCTGTGGGTGTGGCTTATTTTGTGGGTGTGGCTTGCCAGCCATGTGACCGGGTGGGCGTGGGCCTCGGGAGCTTGGCAGCAGCCGGAAAAGCAGGGGGGCATTGCCCACCCGCAATGCAGCCCCCCGCAGTGGGGGCAGCAAGACCGCGGCAGCGGTTCTTCTAGGAGGCTCCGTCCGGCCTGAATGCTTCTCCCCATTCGATGATCCTAGGCTCCTGCCGCCCGTTCCCCCTCCCCTCAGCAGCTCGAGAAGCCTCAAACATGCAAAAATGCCTAGGATCATCACTGTGCGTTCGTGGCTTCTCGGACTGCTGAAGGGAGGGGAATGGACATAGCTCCTGCCGCCCATTCTTTCAGCATGTCACGCGGTCCCTCAGCCATCCTCCCCTGCTTGGACTCACTGTGGGGTAGGAAGGCAGCGCATGCGCAGTGCTGGAAGCTTGGCTTCTGGGCATGTGCAGAAGAAAATTTAAAAAAAATTAAAACTTTTTTTTAAAAAAATGGTGGTGCCCAGGCACCGGCAACCGACCGCACCGGTATTGTGACGTCACCAGCGGGCCGCTACCGGTGCTATAGAGTGGACAGCACCGGTATGAACCCACCACTGGTACATAGCCTTGAATCTCTAAAGCAGATGCAGGATATACATCTCACAAATAAACAAATGAGATAAACTCCTATTTGAACATTTGGTTCAATTTAGATTTGCGGTGTAATTCAATTCATTCTTTCCAATCAAACTATCATCAGTGTAGTTTGATTCAGATGTCTGAACTGCTTTGGAGACAGTATTTCTAAAGGCACAGAATCTAGCATCAGAAAATGCCTGATTTGAGTCAGATCACTTTGCTAATTCTGCTTGGAAATATACTTCAGTTTAGAGAGCCAATCAAATCGCCTTTGAACTGAATTACCAAATCAAATATTCAAGAATGAAGTTTAAAAAAAAAAAACCTCACACACAACACATCGGGAAGGGGTTTTTATAAAACAAGTGGCTCTGAAGAAAAAGGTCTAATTGGGTAAGTGATTCTGAGGGGGGGAAAAGAATGCATAGAGCAGTGTTTCTCAACCTTGGCAGTTTGAAGATGTGTGGACTTCAACTCCCAGAATTACCCAGCCAGCGTTGCTGACTGTGGAATTCTGGGAGTTGAAGTCCATACATCTTCAAACTGCCAAGGTTGAGAAACACTGGCATAGAGAGAAATTTAGAAATTCAACAGGGCTGTCTGTTTCTCAAGCGCGGAGGGGAAATGAGAGGTTGAAGTACAGCATAAGTTCCTCCTGGGAAAGGAAGATAAACATTTTGACTCTGTGAGAATTCAGGAAGTGTACATTTTCAGCCTGCGGATAGATTGATGGGTGCATGGGTGGATGGAACAGAGTAACTCAGTGAGCAACTGGACCTCACCACGCCCCCACCCCTCACATCTGTGCCTTTTTCCTGCACAACTTATTCTGCACCAGTTTTTGGAACTTGTGAGACAATAAAGAGGAGAGAGAGAGTTTTATAGTCCATGTAGAGCATTTTCCCTTTCTCAGTGCATTTAGTCCCCACAAGCTGCTATTCAGACAACTGGGAAAACAAGGATGGCTGACAAGTTAGACATCATAAAACCCAGACTAACACCATCAACATCTATTGTTTTAGAAAGATTATAAAATCACTGTATCAACTGACTACCCCACAAGCTCATAATCATGTGTGCCATCAGCTGCCTGCAAAGGCTCAAATTATCCAAAGCAGCAACATCATAGGAAGGGAGGGAGGGGGAAACAATAGCACAAACTGCAAGTACACAGACAACCATTTGCCATGTATACCAGTCTGCTAACCATAGAATGGATTATGATTAGATGTACTCAGGGAAGGACAAGAGGGAGAAAGAGGAAGTAGAAAGGAAGGGGAGAGGGAGAGGAGGGAAGTAGGAAAGAGGTAGAGAGGGAGGAAGAAGGTAGAGGGGAGAGAGGGAGATTGAGGGAGGGGAGTAGTATGAAATATAGAAGGAAAGCAGACTGGAGATAAAAGTATTAAAGGAGCAACTAAGGAGATATGTTTATGATATTTTGGATAGAAATATATCACTATGGATGTTTTGATGATATGGTATATGTATGTATAGTTGTGTATGTTTGGTGAAAAAAATAAAAAAAATAATGTAAAAAAAACAATTTGCCATTTATTTATTTTTTGCTTTTTTACTCTATCTGAAAACATAGCAACCAACAAAATACCAACTGCCACACATCTGTTCCTGTTGCAGGAATGCAACTAATCTACCCTTGAAGACTTGACTGCAAAGGCTGAAAAAGCTACAAGTGGCACCTGTAGCAAACAAGTCCCTTTATAGACCTTTTTCTATACTGTACCATCTGCATCCATGAATAGGGGAAAAAAAGGAGAAACATTTTTGTGCGAAGTTAAATATCTAATCTAAAAACCAGCTGAGGAGAAAAAGGGGAACTGATAGGACAGAAAAGAGATGTCAAGACGTTGGTGTTAGAAAATGGTTTCATAACCTACTTATGATATCTCAGTGACGGTGGGATTGCAAAATAATTGTCGAAAGTGTTAAAGAAGCAAAAATATTAAACAATGCTCCGTTACCATATAATGATAAAACAAAACCAAAGCTGACTTTGACAGGTAGAGAAAAAAGCACAAAGGATTCTATTCCTGTTTCCTTATAATGCTATCTTCCTTGTTACCTCTGGCTTTGTTTTGATCATCAAAGCATAAACTTTTATTAAAATAGTTCTTACTGCATCCATTGGTGCAGAAACTTCATCCATTGGTGAGTTTAAATATATATATATATATATATATATATGTTTTCTGAGGTTTTCGCGGGTGATTGTAGGTAGGTCTTTGGTTATTCGGGTTTTCTCCCGCGTAAAATTGGAAGTGTCTTGGCGACGTTTCGACGAAGTCTCATTCATCATCATCAGAATGACACCAGACCCACACTCACGAAAACCACACAGGATGTCACCACCACACATCCACGCAATAAGCAAACCCAAAACCACACCAATGAGGCACGACCACAAACCAGAAGCCATACCACAGCTGCATCATTAGCCACTTTAAACCCCTCCAATCCATACATGAAGCAAACTGACACCCTCCATGAAGATGTGGCACGACCACGAACTCGAAGCCAAACAACAGCAATGCAGCTCACCAGCTCAAATCCCCCTGCAAGTCAGACTAACCCGAGCACACCCCAGCCAATCAGAGCACAGTCAAGCCCACAACCAATCAGAGCACAGTCAAGCCCCCAACCAATCAGAACACACCTCCAACCAATCAGAACACAGCCAAGCTCCCACCCTATCAGTTCAAACCCCCACTGGCAGTTAAAAGGAAGAAACAGCTGCAATCTCACATTGCTCCTAGAAGCAGGAAGCAGAAGACACCAGCCTGATGATGATGAATGAGACTTCATCGAAACATCGGCAACACACTTCCAATTTCACGCGGGAGAAAACCCGAATAACCAAAGACCTACATACAAGCACTCATGAAAACTTTATATATATATAAAGGCATGAAGAAAACTTCCGATGCACAAAGTTATATGTGCTACTGTAGGTCTGTTTCCAACTATCAAATGAATATGTTGTAAGATATGCCACTGCCGTTCTCTATTTGGGGTCTCTTTCTCTCCATTCATGCTATGTGCCATGTAGTCACAGAAACAGGCCACTCCTTTTGAAGAAAACAAGGCTGCTGGTGCTGCAGAATTACCTACACCGTCCACGTGCAAAGGGGAATGCCACAGAACAGTTTGTCACTGTGGCTTCTGTGGACAAGTCTGCTAAAATCAAACATAGCATCTATTTCTCCACAGAATAGCAGAGAAGATACAAAACATACATGTATAAAATTATTCTGTGTAAGGAAGTCAGAGAAATTTCTGAGATTGATCTATGGGGCTGATACTTGAAGGGAGATCTGAGAGGGTCTGCCAAAAAGAAATTGAGGAAGAGCTTGGAAAGTTGGAGGGTTTCTTTGGTGGTCCGGTGACATCCTGAAGAAGCAAGGTGCTTCCTGTTTAAATTTCAACACTGGCATTGCAGAAGTGGCAATTCAGCGCAAGCTGCAAAGAAAAGTCTGGTCATCCACAAAGTCTGGTCCTCCACATTCTACTCAGGAAGCTCGGTTGCTTAATCGAGTTATGGTGTCAAGAGGACAAGGGCCACAGGCTTTGAATTTCCTTCCCTGTTGAATCTCCCAGGCAGAAAGCAGAGTGATCCATAGAGATCACGTCCACAGGAACTGTGAAGATGATTGAATTGAAAGCAAGTTTAAGAAATATCTTTCTGATGTTTTGTCAGGGGTCTCCAACCTTGGCAACTTTAAGACTTGTGGACTTCAACTCCCAGAGTTCCTCAGCCAGCAAAGCTGGCTGAGGAATTCTGGAAGTTGAAGTCCACAAGTCTTAAAGTTGCCACGGTTGGAGACCCCTGAATTCTACACTATTGTAACTCTTATCTAGACTACTGTAAAATCAATCACTCCTGTTTTGCATCTTATTTTTCTCTGCAGATCCTCTGCAAGATATTGCTTTCAGTGTTGACAGTTGCACTTTTGTCCCCGGCAAAGCTGTTAACATCCGATTAGCAACTGTTTTAAGTAAGTATAGCAATTCACTGCTCTGTACAGTAATCCCTCGTTTTTCGCGGGGGTTAGGTTCCAAAAAGAACCCGTGATAGGCGAAATCCGTGAAGTAGGAACTTTTATTTTTTTTTCAATTATTATACAATAATTCGCCTGCCTCCCCCCCCCCACATGGGGATTCATATGTCGGGCTCTCATCTCTGCCACTTCGGCGGGCATGAGCCTTTGATGCCAGTGCAGGGCATGCAGCACGTATGGTAATAAGACCACACCCGGTCAAAAGGGCGAAAAGGGCAGTAAGCGACAGGGCACCCTGCAAGGGTTTAGGAGGCTCGGGCTCTTCGGGCCATGGCCGCAAACACACTTCGAGCCGTGAGGTGACCGTTTCCCATCTGCCGGCGCTTCCATTTCGCAACCTGGACGACCAATACGACATGCTTCGTTTCCAGCACGCCCCCTACGAGTGATCCAGCTCAGGGTTCTCCCCTTAATGAAATCGCACTGTGTTGGAGGCACGGCAACGGCCCTGCGGTGATCGCCTCTGCCCCCCCCGCCGCACCACAGCTGACCGCAAATTGCGACTTCCTGGTGGGCTGCACGCAGTCGCATTAACAGATTGACAGCCAAGCGGCGCCCTGGCCCATAATGGCACTTGGGCGAGCAGTGCAACAGTGGGAGTGGCCTGCTTTCACTCTGATCCCTTGACAGGGCTCCGTGGCTAGCCGGACTGCCACTAATTGGCCCCAGCTGGCAGGCGGCCTTCGGAACCTGTGTGAGCGCCTATGTGCGATTCGGCAGGCTGCTCGCTTCCTCGGGCGGCTATCGGGATGCGGGAAGAACCCGGAGGCCAGCAGCTGGGTGCATGCACCATGTGCAGCAGGGAACGCAGTCGTGAATCCCCGCCTCGGCAATCCAGGCGAGGGCAGGCAAGACTTTGCGGCGGTAAGACTAGCCTCGGCTACAATGAGAGATTTGCTCGACGTGGTGTGCGTGAGCATTCCTCTATCGCTCCAGGCTCTTAGGACGGCTACCGGCAGTGAAGGATTGATGGCCCTCACATGTATTTCACTGTTCTTGGCAAGCTGTTTTACCAATCAGCCAATCAGAATGCAGAACACAATGCACAATGCAAATCCGTGAAGCAGCGAGACCGTGAAAGGTGAACCGCGATATAGCGAGGGATTACTGTAGTGCTGCATCACAGTACAAATGGGCAGTTGTTCAATGGTTAAGAGACTGCTTTGGGTCCTGAGTTCAAATTATCAGCTACAAATTCTTTGTTTTATCATTGGATTTAGGTTCTAAAACAATTCTGTGCAGCTGACAAAATCAAAGAGAAAACAGAATGAAAACACAGTACTTTTACAAACAAGCATATGGCATCCAATTGCTCCATACACTCATGTATAAAAACCTCATTCATCAAGGGGGCCCCTAACCCAAAGCCTGGGGGGAAAGCCAGGTCTTCAGTGCCTTCTGGAATGTGATCAGGGTGGGAACCACATGAACTGGGGCACAGGGGGTCTCATTCCAAGGGCAGCTACCTCCCATCTGCAGTCTGTTGCATGGCCCTTTGTAAGACTTAAAATGGCTGTTGGAGAGCATGGCAAAATTACCCAGCAGCCTAGGTATAGCTTGATGGCCAATAAGAACACACAGATGGGGTCACATGTCATGGACTACATTACCCAGAGTGCAATTTCCATCTACATTTCCCTAATGCAATCTCTTAAAGAAACAGCTCCTAAACTGAGCTAAATATCCCTCTAGTCTATCAGCACAGGTACTGCAATAGAGAAGGCACACTTCCTGGGTCCTAATAGATGCCATTGTTTAATCCAAGGGAGGTGGAGGACACCAACTCTGCCAGCCTGCGCTGGCCAAGCAGAAACTATGGGATATTTGTGTTGCTAAGTAAGCTTACTTCTGGAAAGTCATAGACTGGTACTCGCCCTGAAATATCTTAACCAGATATGTATTTCTAATAAGCTTATAACTGCCCCATATATTATAGTACACATATCCTCACTTGCTGATTACTTAACTGAGTACCGTATTTTTCGGAGTATAAGACGTACCTTAGTTTTTGGGGAGAAAAATAGGGGGGGAAATCTGCCTACCAGGTATTCATCTGGCTAGCGTCCTTAGTCTGGTCAGCTTCACACATTATTTTATTCCCTGGTTAAGGCTTAAAAAAACCTTATTCGGAGCGAGTAGGAATGAAAAAACCTGCAAGCCGGTAACAGCCGGGAAGATCGTTAGGGTGTTAACGCCTTGTTAGGGCTGAAAAAAAAAGCTTCGAAAAAGCTATATTCAGAGTATAAGACAGAGCACCCAAATTTTCAGCCTCTTTTAGGAGGGGAAAAGGTGTGTCTTATACTCCGAAAAATACGGTAACTCAATAAAGGATTTATGATGAATTAATGTTACATGACTTATTATTAGGGATATTTCTGAAAGGAAAGTGTGCCAAAAGCTGTTTTCAAAAACAACACTGATGTCAGCAGTGAATATTTTCCTAGATTCCCTGTGACACCTCATGGGCATGACTTTGCAGCTACTTCAACTTTCTCTGTATGGCAGAGGAGGATAACTCCCATCAAATCTCCTCAAGATGGCCAAGTTGTAGGTTCGAAGCTCAACTGATCTGGAAGATCACAGATGCTCTCCCGTGGTATAAGCAGATATGACCCAGCAATATTCTTTTTGTGATTTTCCCCAAGGCCTAATTTAGGAAGGATTTAAAGGATACACTGCCAGCTTTAAGACTCACAGAGGTTTAGGGCAAGGGTCCCCAACCCCTGGGCCACTACCAGGACATGGCATATTCACAACTGGACCACAGGCTGGTGTGCATATGCACATCTTGACTCGTGCGGGCGCATATGTGCCTATCTTAACTCACGCGAGCAGCAAGTTGGTGCACATGCATGCACAGCTCAACTTGCAGTCGAACTGTATGTGCATGCATGTTTGCGCCAGCGTGTCATTCGTGGGACCTGGCCGGATCCCCTCTCCCCTCCCCTCAGCCGGGCTGCCAAGCCTCAAAGGTTGGGGACCGCTGGTTTAGGGAATCAATTTCACTCATTAATATACCTGAAACCCCTTCCTCAAACAGTCCAGCCCTGCTAATTTTTGGAGTTCAATCTTCAACGTATTATGCAAATCAGAGGTGGGTTCCTACCGGTGCGGTCTGGAGCTCTGCTCCGGTAGTGGCCCGCTGATTGCACAATTTTGGCACGACAGCTGTCTTTGCCGGTCCGTGCACGCTGCCATCTTTTTTTTCTAATTTTCAGTGATTTTTTGGCTCTCTGAGCATGCACAGAAGGAAAATCGTCCCTCTGCGCATGTGCAGAAGCAAAATTGTGCTAGGGGACGCAGCGTACCAGTAGGAAACTGTAAGAGGAACCCGCCCCTGATGCAAACTCAGAGGCTAAGGAGGTTGTACAGCCTGCATGTAAGATAACAACATTCTTTAGGGAAGGAGGAAATCTGGGCAATTGTGATGATGATGATGATGACAAAGATACTGTTGTACAGAGAGAACCAGTTGCACATTGCCTCCTAACATTGTTTGCAACCAACTCAGTCTCTTAAAATCTGAAATTAAAGTCAATTTTTACTATTTTGTTCACTTAAACCAGTTTTGGAAGGTGACTAGGATTTGGACAAACAAACAAACAAATTTTACACAATGTACAATTAAACTTTGCAATTTGCTACACTGAATGTGGTATAGGCTAAAGACATGGCTGGCTTCAAGAAAAGATTGGGCCAATTCATAGAAGTCATGGGCATGAATGGCTATTAGTCTTCCTAGTAGTATGACCGCCTCCGAAGGCCAGCTACAGGGAGGCTGATTTTTTTTAGATCTAGCCATACCTCCTACCTTGACTTACCAGATTTCAGTTTTGTTCAACTCTGGTCTTGCAAGAATCACATAGGTTTTTTAGGCAGTCTGATCCACACTATAATTTTGTCCCAAGCATGAAACTTACTGAGGATGGATTTTGTATTTGTTAGATCAAAACCAAACTCCCACTACATCCCAATATAGATATTTCTCTTAAGTAATTGAGTGTAAGTTGGAATGTCCACTTCAGGGGTGGGTTCCAGTGTTCTTCATTGCTGGTTTGCTCAGGGACGCGCCCCATGCGCGTGCATGCACAGTGCTAAAACAAAGCTTCTGCGCATGCGCAGAAGCAAAAAACAAGATGGTGGCGCCTACAGCACCACCGAAATAACTGGCTCGGGGGCGTGGCAGACCTGGGTCGCTGCCGGTTCCAGCAACCCAGGCCGCCAACTTACTACCGGTTCTATAGAACCGGTCCAAACCGGGAGGAACCCACCTCTGGTCCACTTGCTTTAAATTTGGGGATTTACAATAGATGAGACATCTATAAACCACATTTTACACGCAGGTGCATTATCACTCTCTCTCCTTTTATGAAAACTAAGCAAAGTGGCAAGGCCTTGTTCTTGTGTATTTCCTGATAAGATTCATACTACATCTATTCTACAGGGCACGCCATCAATGAACTCTCTGTGGATTTGAGTCTTACTCTTAATGGACAGATTGTACCACTTTACAGCAAACCACTTTGTGAACGAAATCAGCCCCAGTTTCAATTCTGTGGAAAGAAGAAAGGAGGTAATTTTTTTTCTTCATATAACGGCATTGGAAAAAAGTGACGTGATCATTTTTCACACTAACGACTGTTGCAGCATCCCCATGTTCACATGATCAAAATTTAGATGCTTGGCAACTGGCATGTATTTATGTCAGCTACAGTGTCCTGGCTCATGTGATCACCTTTTGGGGTCTTCTGACATGCAAACTCAATGGGGAAGTCAGATTCACTTAACAACCGTGTTACCAACTTAACAACTGCGGTGATTCACTTAACAACTGTTAAGGCAAGAAATGTCATAAAATGGGGTAAAACTTGTTATGTCCGAGCATGTGGGCTCAATAACTGAGGCGAGACGGATCAAGAACCAACAAATAGCCACCAGCCTCTGCCGCGTCTGACAGCTCTTTTATAGCCGGCTGTCAGACATGACAGCCAATAGGAAGCCTTTAGTTTCCCGCTTTCAGACAGCTCCTGCTCTGGCCAATCAGGGACATTCCTGAGGCATTCTAGCATCCTGAGGGGACGCAACAAAACTCATTTAACATCTGTCTTGCTTGGCAACAGAAATTTTAGCCCCAATTATGGCCGTAAGTTGCGAACGACCTGTACTTCCATTAAAAAAAAACCAACTCTGCTATTTGAGATAGGTGACTTGGCAGTGGTGCTCATATTTGTGAACCGGTAGGAAAGTTAAGTGAATACCACCCCTGTTCTACCGTATATGAATACATAGATAGTGGAGCAAACTCGAAATGAGCATAATTTATAACACAATAAGGTAATCAAACAGATTCAAAGGTATCTTAAGTCTTCCATGTTGACATCTTAATCAGAGTTATAATCATGAATGCAGTGCTGTGAGCTTCGTGCTGATGCCACAATCCATCCATTAAGATGAGCTCTCAGGATCTGCTAGCACAATTTTTGTGTAGCTCGAAGATAGCAGACAGTAATAACCAAATGCCACCTAAGCACACAATCATGCAAATTATGGATATGAGAGACTGATGACAAACTTAAATTCTCATATGCTCACAAATCTCCCTGACAGCTACCTCATTCTGAGGAAGTACTTAATAAAAAATAAAACATCTGGAAAATTCAAGAGAAAGAAAGGCAATTTATTGAAGAAGCCACACAAACAGTCCCTTATGCAGGCAAGTAGAAAGCCGTGTTGTTTTATTTGTTCGTTCAACTTACATAGCCATTCCTCTCAGATACATGACCCTGGATGGCTTAACAAAGTTTTTTTAAAAAACACCAAAATATATAAATGCAAAAATGAAATACTGTAACTATTAAAACCGTAAAAATATAATCAGTGGGGAAACACAGTAAGCTCATTAATAATACAGCCCCTTTGCTGGCGTGACACCATCAGTACCAGATTCAGATGGCAGGGCCTTGTGTTCAGGTCCTTCTGGAAGGCCAGTCATGTTGGCACTAGCCTGCCTACTAGAGGAATAATGATCCAGAAGAGGATTGCCATAGCAGAAATGACTCTCCTTCTGGGTCCCATCAGCTTATTATTCCTTTGTGGATGTGTTGGATGTGTGCATTCTTGTTGGGATTGGAAAGGGAGGGGGAGGCAGGAGGGGAGGGAGGGAGGGAGAGAGGGAGGGAGGGGAGAGAGAGGGGGGAGGGAGAGAGAGAGAGAGAGAGAGCTCTGTGAGCACAAAATATAATTCTTTATTGCCAAGTGTGATTGGACACACAAGGAATTTGTCTTGGTCCATATGCTCTCAGTGTACATAAAAGATACGATACGAGACTCTCTCAAACAGGGACCCCCTCAATTTTAGGACTCAGAAGTTCTGAATCTTGAAAAGGAAAGGAAATTGTAATAATGTATACTATAACATGTCATTTCTGATTGGATTACATGAATCAATTGAAGATATAACCAAAAACATCTTTATTAGGATCATAAAAACTAATACATGCAGTTTCTTAGTTTATTAAAATATTTAGTCATGGATATTTTTAAAAATCCTTCTAAGTTATTTATTGTTCTGCCATAAATTTTACGCACTCATTCATTAGAGTTGCTATAAATCTAGCAGGTTTTGCATGTCCATCAATATATACAGATAGTCTTCAACAGTTCTTTTAGTGACCGTTTGAAGTTACAATGGCACTGAAAAAAAGTGACTTATGACTATTATTCACACTTACAACCGTTGCAGCATCCCTATAGTCACGTGATCAAAATTCATATGCTTGGCAACTGATGCATGTTTATGACGGTTGCAGTGTCCGGGGGTCATGTGATCACCTTTTGCAACCTTCTGACAAGGAAAATCAACTGGGAAGACAGATTCACTTAACAACCATGTTACTAACTTAACAACTGCAGTGATTCACTTAGCAACTGTGGCAAGGGTTGCAAAATGGGGCAAAATCCATTGAACAAATGTCTTGCTTAGTGTTGTGGCACACCAGCAGCCAGTGGAGCTGGCGGCAGACTCAGACAGTGAGGAAGTTGGGGAGGAACATCGGTCAGTCCTGAAGTCTGGGGAAGGCTCTGACGAGTGCTCTGCATTGGAGGCAGAGATGGGACCAGGGCTGTCCGACAGTTATCAGCTACCTTCAGAGTCGGAGATAAGTGGGGCTGAACAACAGCTGGAGCCTGTTCCTGATGTGCGCATGCGCAGAGCTGTCAGGAGAAGGGAACAATTAAGGAACAGAGGTCAACTCGGGAGTAAAAGCACAAGGGGATGCTGAATGGCCCCTCCCATAGGAAATAAATAGGAGCAAAAGGGGAGTGGTTTTTGCAGGAGACAATGAATTTATTTGTGTGATGATTTGCTTATCTGAGAGACTCCTTGCCAAGTATTTCCTTGTATAGCATTGCGTCTGGAAGCTATCGGCCTGCAACTATCCAAGGACTGATATGGTCTGTGGTTGCAAATCACCCTTGAAAGGCTATTTTCCTGGACTTTGCTGGCTGTGAATGCTAGGAATTCACATTAGCCAAATAAAAAGGGGTTTTTCAGGACAAGAAGTCTGTTTCGTGATTTGGTGAAGCCTAGGTCAGAACACTTAGCAACAGAAATTTTGGGCTGAATTGTGATCGTAAGTCAAGGACTACCTGTACTAGACAACCAATCCTCCAGATAAAATGGGGGTCTTTTCAGGAAGAATATTAGGGGTTTTTTTTAAGCAACTTTAGTTTTATAGTACCCAGTTTGGTTAACTTTTTGCCTCTTGGAAACATCTGTAATATTCCATGAAACTTACACAGTGATTACATAAGACTGAATATCATACGGTATATCTCATGTGCACGGACCATATTTCCAAGATCAAGGGGGGGGGGGAATGTTAGCTACCATAGATTTTGAAAAAGGTAGAAAATTGATAAAAAATATAATTATAATGAGGGGGGGGAGAAAGAACCTTCAGAGTTGAGCCAGCCCCTTCCCTGACATCCTTCAGTTCTGAAGTACCACATTTGGGGATGAACAGCATCTCCCTCTCTCCCTCTCTCTCCCTCCCACTCTCTCTCTCTGTCTCTCTCTCTCTGTCTCTCTCTCTCTGTCTCTCTCTCTCTGTCTCCGTCTCTCTGTCTCTGTCTCTCTCCCCCCCTCTCTCTCTGTCTCTCTGACTCTCTCTCTCTCCTTCCCTCCCTCCCTCCCTCCCTCCCTCCCTCCCTCTCTCCCTCCCTCCCTCCTCTCTCTCTCTCTCTCTCTCTCTCTCTCTCTCTCTCTCTCTCTCTCTCTCTCTCTCTCTCTCTCTCTCTCTCTCTCTCACACACACACACACACACACACACACACACACACACTAGAAACCAGCCCTCTGGGGAACCAGGAGAAGACTGTAAAGGAAATCCTGGCCCCACCCTGGCTCTGGCCAAACACTGAAGGGAAACCAAAACGAGTCTGGAGCTCAGCCAAGCTGAGGCGGCCACTGATCAGGATTGAAACAAAACATAAACTTTGAAGAGGTTTTTTGCTAGTAGACATTCTGCCTTATGTTGTTGTTGTTTCAGGATGCCTTTAAAGTACACATGCATAGTTCTTCTATTATTCTTTCTCTGTGGAAAAATCAAAAAGATAAACAAGAACATTTGGGCGGGGAATGTAAGGAACTTCTGAGCACATATGCAGCATGACCTACACCAGAATTATAAATAGTTTTATGATGATTAAACAAAGAGCCTAACTCCCTCAGTGCCCTTGAGAGACTATTAATTGAATCATATAATGAGAGTAAGGTATCTTGGTTGAAACAGTTACAGCAATGCAATGCAATATTATCTCACTATTCAGTGGTGGGTTCCTACTGGTGCGGTCCACTCTATAGCACCGGTAGAGGCCCGCTGGTGACGTCACAGTACCGGTGCGGTCGGTTGCTGGTGCCTGGGCGCTGCCATTTTTTTTTTAAAAAAAAATTCTTTTTAAAAAAAATTTCTTCTGCGCATGCCCAGAAGCCGAGTTTCCGGCACTGCGCATGCGCTGCCTTCCTACCCCACAGTCAGTCCAAGCAGGGGAGGATGGCTGTGGGAGTGCGTGAGATGCTGAAAGAACGGGTGGCAGGAGCTATATCCATTCCCCTCCCTTCAGCAGTCCGAGAAGCCACGAACGCGCAGTGATGATCCTAGGCATTTTCGCACGTTTGAGGCTTCTCGAGCTGCTGAGGGGAGGGGGAATGGGCAGCAGGACCTATCTCAGTTCCCCTCCCTTCAGCAGTCTGAGAAGCCATGCCCACCCGGTCACATGGCTGGCAAGCCACGCCCACCCGGTCACATGGCTGGCAAGCCATGCCCACAAAATAAGCCATGCTCACAGATTGGTAGTAAAAAAATTAGGAACCCGCCCCTGTCACTATTACATAAAAATTCCAATTCGTTTTGTCATTCATCTGTTTAGAAATCTTGTCTGCTATATGTGTTTGCAGTCTTTACATTTCCTAGAATATTCTGACCAACTCCACTTTCTTTCAGTGGCTGTATTATGACTCTGTTACTCCACACCTACAATTATTCCTTTTACATTTATTAATTTTTCATTCAAGGGCTGAAGGCAGCACATAGAGTTTTTTCTCATTATATTTTCCTCCATTTTCTGAATCTTGGTAGGGTCCTTGCTCTGGTCCTTGCAGGATGCTAATGGCATTAGAGCATCAACTACAGAGGATCAGAAATATTTTGGAGTATCTGAATCCCTTCCAGGAAGAGTTCGTTTCTGGACATAGGACTGCAACCGCTGAATATCCTGAGTTAGGCCCTTTTATAGAGCAAATGTGCCTAGGTAGAGTTTAGTAGCATTCACCATAGTATCCTTTAAACAAGGGGTCTCCAACCTTGGCAACTTTAAGACTTGTGGACTTCAACTCCCAGAGTTCCTCAGCCAGCAAAACTGGCTGAGGAACTCTGGGAGTTGAAGTCCACAAATCTTAAAGTTGCCAAGGTTGGAGACTCCTGCTTTAAGCCATTTGTAAGGGTTGGGGTCATACACTAGTTGACAGGACTGTCAACTAGAACTACCCACTCAGAAAGGAGAAAGGAGTAGAATAATCATGTGAAAGTGATTTCACATGATTATTCTACTCCTTTCTCCTTTCTGAGTGGGTAGTTCTAGTTAACAGTCCTGAGGGAGGAATAATCAAATTCCTGGTCAGTCCACTCATTAGAAATCTGGAGTACCACCTTAGACACAAAGCCATCTGGGGGGACCTTGGGCCGGTTCCTCTCTCTCAGCCTTAGGAAGTAGGCAATAGCAAAACCTGAAAAACCTTGCCAAGAAAACTGCAAGGATTTATGCAGGCAATATCTGAGAATCAAAAACGATTGAACGAAAGGCAAAAATATCATCAATATATGGATGATACCCCATTTTATATCACCACCCGTGGGCCACAGTGAAGGTAGTTGGAGTCTGCAGGCTATGAGCAATTGAATGGGACAAAACAAGTTTAAATTGAATTCCAACAAGATGGGGGGTACTGTTGGTATGTAGGCTCTCTTCTGGGGAGGGTCACAGTCCTCCTGAAAGAGCAAATTCATGACTTGGTTCATCTCCTGGACTTATGTCTCCGCTTAGGCAGCAGGTAGAAGCCATAGCTAGGGGCATCATATCCCAGCTTCAACTGTTATAGCTTGCTTGGACAGGAAAGTCTTACAACAGAGATGTGTGCCCTTCTGCCATGTGATTAGGCTATTGTGAAAGACAATAAAGGAAATTGAAAGACTAAGAGGATGAGAGGCTGGAGATAGACCTCAATAGTGGTCCAGACATTATAGAGTAGCTCCCCAAAAATGTATTGGCCTCACAGTGCTAGGGTTTCATTGAGTGACAAAAACGATTCCCTTGAGATGGACACTGGGGCAATGGTGGTAGAATTGAACTGCCTTATTATTTCGTTAGACTTTTTGACTTGAGTTATGATTCATGTTTTAGGTTATGGGATAATACATTTGATTGGGGAGATTATTATTTTATTGTGTCTATGTAATAAAGAGACAAAAACAAAGAATGCATGTTCTCAGTAACCTCTACGCTGATTTATTGCAGGGTCATTACACGGTTGCATGGGGCAGGGATTGTCTTTTAAGATTGTCTGACATGTGCAAAGAATTCAATAATTACTATTTTTTAAGGATTGGAAATTTTGATATAATGGAGTCAGTTGGAAGTGGGCTATTCCCTGCTATTTGAAAAACCATTGTAAATAGTAAGATTATTTGTTAATAAATAATATTATTAACATTTAAACCATACACAAAGAGACAGGAACTGTATTGTTAAAAAATTCAACAGCTCATTATTTCAGAGAGCTAAAGACAGCGTGTCAAGTCTGTATTAGAATAGTAATGTTGCATCTAAATTAATTACTGAGCAGGGATCTGATTCTTGGTTTCCATCCAAGACAGTTTCTCTGTGTATGCATGTGGGGTGTTTTAATCATAGAGGTTATTCATGGCATTCATTGTATAAAATAGGTGCTGTCTCACCCAGTTTTCTTGCTCATCACTGGGAATGTTTGTTTTGCAGAATATATTTACTTCTCAGGGCCCATCTCTCTGAACATGGACAACATCCCACAAGTAAGTTTTTCCTAATTCTTTCTAAATTTTATGAAGGAAAAAACACTGTTTGTCAAATGTCTAATAGGGTGCAGTAATGCTACTTTTAGAAATGAATGTACTGGAGAAGTAAGACATGTTAAAGAGGAATGTGGTTGTCGCAACATTATCTAGTAAAATGTCATGCATAAGGATCATGTATTCTCATATGACAGCCTGGGAGCAATTGATATCATTGCTCGACAACTGCGCAGGATAGAGGTACATAGCCTGACTCCAGGGTTATTTGAATACTCTAGAGATAACTGTTACTACAGCGCATTGTAATTTTTAATGTGGCAGACAAAGATAATTAAAAACAGCAGAGGAGAATCATTAACAATTTTAAGCTTTCATTAAGTTTCAGTGTAAATCAAAGCAAATCAAATGTAGATCTTGTCCAAACAAATTGTGAAGAGTGGCTCCAAGTGCGGCACTCAATGACAAATAGAATTCTTGGCTTGAAAAAAAAGGAATGGTTGGAATTTTATATTAGAAAATGATAAGAACAGAAGCCAAACTAAAGAAAATGTTGGTTTGATCAGCAGAGCTCTTCATAGGAAATCAGTGAAAGCATACGACCAAATGATTTACTGGTAACTCTCTAATGCAATTGTGGAGAACTTGTGTTGTTGTTGTTGTTGAACAAATACTAGCAGTGACAACTAGCATGCCAAGGAGTAAGCAAAGCCTGGAAGTTTTGTTCAGCAGCATTTAGGGGACTTCCTGTCCTGTTCTGCCCTGATAAAGTGATGGCAGTTAACTCTGAAGTACACGCAATGAAAAATAAAACCGAGAGAATTATGTTTGTAGAAAGACTTATGCAGACCAGTGCTTGTTGGAAAATAAATATATAAAACGATCAACTTTATTTAGGAAAGTATGATACAAGGAGGAAGAGAAAAATGCAGGAAGTGTATGTGTCACACTGCTAGTTGTAATTACATTTATTACCCCAACAGCCCCAATATTATCCTGATCTTTTAAGGTTTATATAGTGCAGAAAACCAGCAGAGGGAAATGATGAATCTTCAGACAATAGGATCCTCAGATCCAGGGGTGGGCTTCAAAAATTTTAGCAAGGGGTTCTCTGCCCGTTTGCTGGGTGGGCGTGGCCATGGTGGGTGTGGCCTAGTCGGCCTCCTGTACCACAGCAGGGGGGGTTCCCCTCTCCGGGCTCCGGAGGCTTTCCTCGAGCCTCCAGGAGGGCGAAAACAGCCTCCTCAGGCTCCGGAGACCCTCTGGAGGCCGGAAACGGGCCCATTTCCAGCCTTCCCGAACTTCTGGTAGGCCCGTTTTTTGCCCTCCCTGAGCCTCCGCGCGCAGCCTGCATTTACCTGCATCCAAAATGGGCTGCATGGGGACTCCTGGGAGGGGTGGGGTGGGTGGGGCCAGCCAGGAGTGGGATTTGGGGGTTCTCTGAACTGCACAGAATCTTAGCTAGAGGTTCTCCTGAACCAGAGGTGGGTTCCTGCCTGTTTTTGCCGGTGCAGTTAATAGCTGTTGTTCGGCGCAGAGCTGTTCGCGGTGCGGGAGCTTTCCCCGGGAGCTTTCCCCGCCCGCTTGGATGCCGCCAATTGCGTTCTTTTGCCCTCTGCGCATGCAGAACGCTTTGCGCGTGCGCAGAGGGCAAAAGAACACAATTGGTGGCGTCCATGCGGGCGGCGGCAGTGCCCAGGGAAAGCCCCCGCGCCGCGAACGGCAGCAGCGTCTTCGGCTCTGCGCCGAACAACAGCTATTAACCGCACCGGCAGGAACCCACCTCTGTCCCGAACCCCTGCGAACCCCCAGCAGCCGACCCCTGCTCAGATCCCTTCGCTAAAGCAAATAACTTGGTCTTCCTTTTGCCTGTGAATTTATTGCTTACAGCCTTCAAGGAATTATGCTGTAGCAGCATGAGGAAAAGAGCACTTTTCTCCCAGTTAAAACAATCTCATCTTATTGGTATTTCACAAGTAATTCAACAGTTTTACTTTTCAGTTTATTTCAATGCCAGCCTCAGTTGCAGGATTGCTTTTGACAATTGCCATATATTGGGTTGCTGACTAATTTAACTAATTAAAAAACAACAGCCACAGTAACATTCTGGAAGAGAAGTGGTAGTCTCCACAAATTAATTAATTTCTTCAGAACATATTCATTCCTTTCTTTTTCTTACAGGGAGAATTTAATTTAACAGCTCAGCTCTTCAACGAAGACCATCACACAATTATTTGTGCTGATTTTTATATCAGCAATCAGTGAAAAGTTGATATTTGTTGCTTTTCGAGCTAGCATTGCCTAGACCAGGGCTTCCCAAACTTTTTCTTTCAATACCCAAAACCATTTATTAAAAAATCTTATTGAACTTTGAGGACCATCTGTAAGTCCATCGTAACTGTGAACGGTCACTGAAGGAATGGACAGAACTCAAAGACCACCTGTATCATAAAATCAGCATCATTAAATGAATTCATATTATTTCAACAGATTACCATTCGCAATTTCATCAATTTTTGTCTTAATGGGAATACTTTTGGAAATTTTTGAATATAGTTTAGTACACGTGACCATCTTTAAGTCAGTTTGAATATCCTTCTTGTGATGGGTTATGGGCTTTTATATTATTACCCCCCAAAAGCCCACTTTTACCCAATTTTGGCTACAGGGTAACTCTTGACTTACGACCAGTCGCTTAGCAACCATTCAAAGTTATGACAGACCCCTCCCAAAAGGTACTTAGAACCCAGTTTCATTCCATCCTTCTTCCCAAGTCACATGATTGCATTCTGGACACTTAACAGCCAGTCCGCATTTATGGCTGTTTACAGTCACATGACTGCAATTTATGTTTTGCCAGAAACTGGCATTTACTTCAGTTTCTGGCAAAAAACCGCCATTGGCTAAAGCGGTTTCACTAAGCAACTGCCGTGTTCACCCAACAACTGTCACAAAAAAGACTGTAAAATTGGCCGCAGTCTAATAGCGATGACCTTAACAACCAGCATGACTTACTACTAAATTCAACTTTACATAATTCATAAGTTGAAGGCTACCTATAATTTACCTAGCTTTGGGAAGAACTAGCCTAGACAGTTAAAATCAGCCTAAGTTTTAGAAGTTCAAGGAGAGCTTACTTCAATCTACCCATTATAACATGCTGAAACAATGGAATCAATTGCTTTTTAAAAAGTTGAATGAACCTGATATATTCAAAATGATTCATCATTCTACATTTAATTTTACTTTCTGTAAAACTCTGCTTCCTTCTACGAAACATTTTGTTAAAATTGTATGTGTTGTGCCTCTATTAGGTTCATTCACCAAAAATGAATTTCCCAGAGAAATTCCCTTTTCAAATTGCTGTAACTCTCTTCCTGGAGGTTCATTTTCCTATTAACTCCCATTCCCATCAAGGCAAGACTTGAATGCCCTTTTCCCCTTCATCAGTTCAGTTCAGATTTAACATTTGGGATTTATGCAGGAACACCCAAGGGTGGTCAAAAGAGTCAAGATGTGGCCACCACTTGTGTGATTAAGACTGCCATCTTGGTCTTTTTGACCATGTCACCAGTGCAGACAACCTTGCATGAAAATGAGTCTTTTGGAAGAGTAAGAATGACAGAGATCCACGCTCCTAGGAGTCTGCAGCACTACATTGAAAACATCTTGCACTGAAAAACAAGGCTTGGACAAAGCAAGCTAATGAAGCCACAAATGGGCAATTGTTGCTATCCACAGCCAGCTGGATCAATAAACGAGCAATTTTGCCCTCAACTTCTTCCAGGAAAAAAGACAAGTCCATGTAGCAAGCTGGTCTCATCTGTGCTTATATGGAGGGAATGCCATTTTGGAAATCCACTGCAACGTTGGACATACTCCTCAGCCAAGAGATCAGTTTAGTTAGATGGAGGGCTGCCATTTGCTGAGGAGACAAGAGGGGAATTTACCTACTACATTTTGTTCTGGTTTCATTGTGAGGTTTCCTGGGCTGAACAAAATAAGAAATCAACTCTAGTTGTGTCCCCACACAAAAGCTACAATTCAGTACCTTGCCACATTATTGAATAAAAGGTTCTTTTCTGGAAAGGTTCTGTCAAGTCTCGTGGACAAATAAATAAATATATCAGAAAGAATCCATTCACAAGAATATATTTTAAAAATGAGCTCTCTTGAGAAGTACATATACAGAGTTAAGCAATATATATAATCTTTATATTAAAAGTTAGTTAGATTTAATGAAATGTCCACAGCTATGAAATAGTTTTCATTTGGGGTTATGCAGAGGTGGGTTTCAGCAGGTTCTGACCAGTTCTGGAGAACCGGTAGCGGAAATTTTGAGTAGGTCGGAGAACCGGTAAATACCACCTCTGACTGGCCCCCATCTATTCTCTGCCTCCTGAGTCCCAGCTGATCAGGAGGAAATGGGGATTTTACAATATCCTTCCCCTGGAGTGGGGAGGGATGGAGATTTTGCAGTATCCTTCACCTGGAGTGGGGTGGGAATGAAGATTTTACAGTATCCTTCCCCTGCCATGCCCACCAAGCTACACCCACCAAGCCACACCACGCCCACCAAGCAGGGGTGAAATGCTCCCGGTTCGGGCCAGCCAGTCGGTCGTCGTAGAGCCGATAGCGATCGCAGCACGAGGCTTCCCCCACCTGCTTCCCCCACCCTGCTTCCCCCACCCTCTGTGCATGCGCAAAGCATTCTGCGCATGCACAGAGGGTAAAAGAACCCAAATGGCGGCATCCAGGCGGGTGGGGGAAGTGGGGGGAAGCCTCGCGCTGCAATCACTATTGGCTCTATCGGTTCTACGACGACCGCCCGGCCCGCCCGAACCGGGAGCATTTTACCCCTGCCACCAAGCCACACCCACAGAACCGGTAGCAAAAAAAATTGAAACCCACCACTGGGGTTATGGTCTATATAACCTAAATCTGTATTTGTCAAATGCCAGTCTCTTGCTTTTTTTTTTTTTTTTTGGTTAGTATTTATATCCAGCTTTTAGTTCAGGAGCTTAAAGTGCTACTTGTAATGCTTTCTCCTTCCATTTTCCCCCACCACAAGAGCTAGGTTGGGCTGATAAAATAAAACTAGTTCAGTCATATAATGAACTTCCAGCTTCAAGGGTGGACCTCATTCTGAGTCACCTGGTGTCAATCCACACACCTTGTTACATTGCATACTCGAATGGAGACACATATTTTGTTGATTCGTGGTTTCCTTCTTCCCCCACAATCAGTTCCTGAGGAAAAGTATCTAACTTGGACGTGTTGGTTTGAGAGCCTTTTAAGGAGAAAATGCTTTTCTTGTAACAGCTTCATAGCGTGATTTAGCACAGTGAACAGTGTCCACTGCTCCCTCCAAGAAACAAAATGAACACTGTTAATGAAGTGGCTTCAGAAGCAAAAAAAAAAAAGGAACACCAGAGGAGACCCAGCCCTGTTTTTGAATCACAGAAAATTATCTTCTTCCAACTTGAGTCTTTGATCCATGTAACTCTCGATTGTGTATGCGGGTTGATAGTAGCAATCCAAGGTTTTAAAAACTACTATTCCCTAGTGGAAATGTTGAAAGTGGAAATTAGGATCTTTTCTATGCAAAGCTTAGTGGGTACTATTGTGAGCCATTCCAGCAGATTCTCTTGCTGGTTTGGAGCCTTTAAAGTGGGGTTTTCTTTATTTTTCTGTTATCAGCAGAACTTGAAGGGCTTATACATTGGCTCATTAGCACTACTGAAAGGTAGTGCATAGACTATTCTTGCTGCTGTTAATATGTGGATTATAATGTACTGAATTTCTTTTGTATATGTTCCTTTTATTATTCCTAGCAAATACATTTCCGGTTTGAATTCAATTTGCTGACCTATTATTTCTTGTATCCAATTCCTTATTTTGTTCCAGTATTTTTTAGCTTCTGGGCACAACCACCACATATGAAAATAGGAGCCTTTCTCATGTTTGCATTCCCAACACTTAGGACTCAAGTTTGGGTAGATTTTTGCTAGTCTTGCTAGTCTCTTTCTTAAAGGACTAGAGATGCAGAGTAAATCAAGTAAGTCAGTTGAAATTATTCCTATTCTTCAAGTGATTGGGGCAAATTAATTTATTTGTGTCTGTCTGGGTCTGTTTAGGGTTAAGTCTTGTGGCTTATTGACTGGAGTGATTAAGCCCATTTACATGTTTAAAAACCTCACTGTCTGACAGATGATGGACTGTACAGTGCACCTTGTCTAATCCTTCAGATTAAGCAGGGTTTGACCTGGTTAATACTTGGATGGGAGACAACCAAAAAAACCCAAGGCTTTGTCTTGACTAGCAAGTTAATAAGCCTCTAGAAGAGAGCAATGAATTATATGAATGTGTCTAACTGGGAGCTAAACTTCCCTTGAAAGAATTTTACTTTTGCAGCACATTAAAATAGTGAAGTAAAGCTAATACTATACATAACTTATTAAACACTTTATCAGAAGTTTTCAAGCTGTATGTAATAAAGTGAGACGAAAAACAACTTTCTGTCCCTTAATGAAACTTTTCAAGTTCTTCAGTGATGGTTAGAGTGGTATCTTCTCTGCTACTATTTGCTTACTCCTTTCATAACTTATGATATTAAAACCTTCCAAACGTAACCTTCCTTTAATAAATTGCAAAAAAAGTGGTGGGATTCAAAAAAATTTACTGCCGGTTCTGTGGGCATGGCTTGGTGGGCGTGGTGTGGCTTGGTGGGCGTTGCAGGGGAAGGATACTGCAAAATCTCCATCCCTCCCCACTCCAGGGGAAGGTTATTGCAAAATCCCCATTTCCTCCCGATCAGCTGGGACTCGGGAGGCAGAGAATAGATGGGGACGGGGCCAGTCAGAAGTGGTATTTACCGGTTCTCCGAACTACTCGAAATTTCTGCTACCGGTTCTCCAGAACTGGTCAGAACCTGCTGAAACCCACCTCTGTTGCAAAACCATCACATTTTTACAATGGACTAGAAAAATCTTTCATGAATGCCTGAATGCAAAGCATGGATTTTTATGAACTCTACACTCTAAATTATAGTATTCATATCCACAACATAGTAGGGACTTAAATGCTTGTAAAATTCATCCACTTCTTATAATGTCTGTGTAATGATGAAGCATTTCATAGAACTCGAGCAGCATGGTGGCTTATTATAACCCAAATCTATCTTCTTAATACATTTTTGCCCTTAGGTTCTTTAAATCAGAAATAGCAAAATCCAAGACTATGAGCAGTCCACATGGTGCAAGAGAACATCTGAAAATAGAACTACATTTTGCAACCCCAAATGTATGATCTCATCATGAAAACAGCACATTGGGAGAACTACTGGACCCCTTACATGGGGTGGGTTGGAAGTATAGAAGAAAAGTAGTTGACTAATACTTAAGTTCACTGATTTGATTATTAATCCGGCTCTTTCTGCCCACCTGATTTTTTATCTTTTTTATTTTTCATATAAAAATAGAAATCTGGAATGCAGCAAAATAGAGCACAGCATTTAGCATCATGTTTATTTTATGTAATGGTCAGTTTACAGCCTGATAAGAAGATAGCTTTGTAAACATCCACCTGCAAGTTCCTTTATTATCAGTAAAAGAATCTCTCATTGGTTCACAGAAAGCTGTTGGAACGAAACTAAGAAAGTTTCCACCCAGTTATATTGGTGAAATGAATTGATTCTAAATTAGAAACAGTTCAATTGCTGAAATTCTTGCTACTCTGTTCCCATAAATCTTGTTAAAGAAGACACCATGAGTATTTTGCTTAGAAGAATTGTGGGGTGTTGTTTTTTTTTTAATAAATTGACTGTTCAATAGCCTGACATTCCCAAGAATATCTCTGGGCCCAAAATGAGTTTGAAAAATCATTTCTCAAAAATAAGGCTATCAAGAGCATAGAGCTTTGTCTGGAAGTGTTTAGTTTTGTCCAACAAATAATAAAAGTGGGTGGTTGGAGTACAGTATCTTGGGGTACTAAAGTATGAATTGAATAATAGGGGGGGAAGCCCATCGGTTCATCTTTTGATAGCTGCAAATTTTATAAAAGATTTCAAGCATCATGGCGACAATTCTATTGAGAGTCAAGCTTCACCATGGCAGCACATATAACATGCTCACAGAATATTTCTTAAAATATTCCCACTGGCTCCCAAAATTGCTTTCCTCTGGCCTCACCTATCTAAGCTCTCCAATATAAAAGATTTCTTGCTGTCAGAAAATCCTAGCAAAATTTAGATTTATTATTAGAGTTGGAAGGGACCTTGTAGGTCATCTAGTCCAACCCGCTGCTCAAGCAGGAGTTCCTACACCATTTGAGACAGATGGCAGTCCAGTCTCTCCTTGAAGGTCGCAAGTGTTGGGGCTCTCACAACCTCCACTGGCAAGCTGTTCCACTGGTTGATCGCTCCCACCATCAGAAAGTTTCTCCTCACTTCCAGGTTGAACCTCTCCTTGGTCAGCTTCCATCCGTTATTCCTTGTTTGGCTTTCTGGTGCCATAGAGAACAGCCTGACCCCCTCCTCTGATGGGGTCAGGCTGATAGCCTGATAGCCAAAAGACTCAGAACTGACTGAATGAACAAGAACCAGCTATTCTCCACCAGCTATTCCTTCAAGGGGTAGTGTTAGGTAGGTTTAAATCTTGTCGTTGCTTGGATGGGAAAATAGCTGGTCACCTCCCTGATTTCTAGTTTATTAAGAAGTTCTGTTATAGATCAATAACAGGTTAAAGAAGAGAATTCAGAGAGAAATAATACATACCAATGCCTGTACTGAGTAGGTATAAACTGTGGAATCCCAGAAGAATCCATATTGGCACAGTGCTTTTAAACCAGTTCAGAAATTATCTGAAGTTAGGAATGAGCAGTGAGATCATCAAGTGTCATGAAACCAAATAACAAAATTATTTCTTTAAAGAATGATGGCAAAAGATTCCAAACCACTCCCTGGAATAATGTGGTCCACATAGGGGGGGGGGGAATGCCTAATTTCACCTAGATACTAGCCATGGTGGCACAGTGGTTAGAATGTAGTATTGCAGGCTAATTCTGCTGACTGGCAAGAGTTCGATTCTCACTGGCTCAAGGTTGACTCAGTCTTCCATCCTTCCGAGGTCGGAAAAACGAGGACCCAGATTGCTGAGGGCAATACTTTGTAAAATTGCTTAGAGAGGGATGTAAAGCACTGTGAAGCAGTATATAAGTCTAAGTGCTATTGCTATTTTCAGTGAGATCAGATGCCTCTGTATTGTCTCCCTAGGCCGGAGCAAATGTATGAGAGGGAGCCAATAGGCTCACAACCTTTTCCTTAGCTTCCCAAAGACATCTGATTGACCCCTGGGAAAGGTGGACTAGGTTGCACAACAGATTGGAAATCTAATGAGTCTGTAAAAGAAAACTGGAATATAGTATGGGAAAACTAACCTGGAAGCAAGAGAAGTTAAAATATCAGTAATTTGCCAATGAATATCAGCAAACGTAAGTGGGGTTAAATGCAGTTTCCTCCTCCCAGTTCTTCCCTAAAAATGCACTAAATCATATTATTTTAACAAATGTGGGTGTGTGAACACACACTTGCCAAGGTGACATGTAGTTTCATCCCGATTTAGATCTCACTTAACAATGACTGTATCAGTCTAAAATAGACGTATAATAATATCAAACACAGCTAGGTCTTAGCAACTTAACAGATCTCAAAGGGAACAATATCCTTGGGTGACACATAGCTCTTGGGAGGAAGGGAAACACTTTTACAGGAAGGAGATCTATGATCATCTACCTCCGTTTTCCTAAAAAAATGGAATCTGGATCTGGAGAGCGTACTGAATGCTCAGGTGTTTTATTCAAAGATTTTCTTGGCTCTGGGAGTTTTGGAGTTAAATTTTATCATCTTTAATGCCGTTTTTTAAAGGTACTACTGACTTTTGGAGCATTCTTTGAGACATCTCATTCTGTTCTTTTCTGAATTTTTTGGAATAGGACAGTAGAGGAATTGAAGGTCGTAACGGTCAGCTCTTCAAGATGGAGCAGACTAAGAACCTTCTGCCATATAGGTCAAGACTTCAGCATCTTTACAGTAACAGCTATAGTAACAGAATCCTGCTAGTCTGAATATCCTTCTTCCTTCTGACATTTAATCTTCATGTGTGAACGAGGGAGGGGCTTGCCTGAGATGTTTTCTCGTGTTATTTTCAAGCCTAGTTTATCTGACAGTTGCCTTAGTAGCAGCTCTTCCTCCTGTCCTTCTAGACCAGTGGTTCCCAACCTGGGGGTTGCGACCCCTTTGGGGGTCGAACGACCATTTCCCAGGGGTCGCCCCGGCATCCTCAGCTCCCCCCCCTGCCACAAGCCTGGCCATATCGCGCCCCACAACCTGCGCCCCACCCCGCCACCATCATTTGGGTACTTTTACCCTCTGTGCATGTGCAAAGCATTCTGCGCATGCGCAGAGGGTAAAAGAACCCACATGGCGGTGTCCGGGCAAAGTCTCCAGATCCGGGCGAGGTCTCAGCTCCGGAGAGAGCCACCCCCTTCGCCCCGAACGCTACAGGTAGACGGGAGAGACTCTGCAAAGGGGATGGCTCTCTCCGGGCAGCCGCCTGTCCCAGCCCCGTCGAAGTCGCACACGCCTTTCGCGACGGGGCTCAAAAAGCTCCCAGAGGCAACACGCGAAGCGAGTGGAGACCTTGCCTGAATCTGGAGACTTCGGCCAGACGCCCCCATTTGGGTTCTTTTACCCTCTGAGCATGTGCAGAACGCTTTGTGCATGCACAGAGGGTAAAAGAACCCAAATGGGGGCGGCGGGGTGGGTTGCGGGGGGGTTGCGGGGGCGGGGCACGGGTCACGGCATTAGGAAGGTTGGGAACCGCTGTTCTAGACCATTCCAATATCTTCTATAATAATGGGTGAATAATCTTTTCAATACTTTTCAGAGTGGAAATTCTAGGCGTTATGGTCTGAACACAAAACTAGGGAAGTTTGATATGCATGCTCCAATGGAAATTAAAAGTTGGGGAAGATTAGGTCTCCTTCAAATTCCCGATAGATCAGGCATTGACTCACTCCTATCAATGACCAACCAGATAACCTCTAGGAGGAATCCTATAGTATAACTATAACACTATAACTATAACTATATACATACATATGAACACACTATAACTGAGAAATTTCCTAAGAGTGAGAACAATCAACCCGTGGAACAGCTTGCCTTCAGAAGTTGTGGAGGCTTTCAAGAAGAAACTGGGCAGCCACTTGTCTGAAATGGTATAGACCAGTGATGGAGACCCTTTTTTGGCTCGGGTGCCAAAAGGGTACGCACGTGCGCGATAGCGTGCACGCGGGCGCCCACACCCATAATGCGATGCCCTCCCCCCGCGCATGCGCACAACCCCTGCGCTGCCCCCCCCACATGCGACCAACCCCTGCACTGCCCCATCCCCGTGCATGGGCATGGGCCTCACTGAAGCTTCCGGTAGGCCCGTTGGGCTGTTTTTCGCTCTCCCCAGGGTTCAGGAAAGCCTCCTGAAGCCTGGGGATGGCGAAAAATGGCCTAAAGGGCCAATTGGAAGTTTGGAAACGAAACGGAAGTGAAGCTGCCCTACTACTTACCTTCAGATAGTTGCAACCAAGCCTCGCACACTTTGGCCCATTTCTTCTGCAGCTGGTAATGCTTTCCTGAAGGCCTCTGCAGCTGATAACAGAGCTCTGGATCAATCCAGAGCTCTGTTATCAGCTGCAGAGGCCTTTCCTAAAGGCCTTTCCTGAAGGCCTCTCTAGCCGATAACAGAGCTCCAGATTGATCCAGAGCTCTGTTATTGGCTACAGAGGCCTTCAGGAAAGCATAGCCGGCTGCAGAAGAAATGGGCCGAGGTGTGGGAGGCCTGGCTGCAACTGTCCAAAGCCGAAGAAGTTCCTGAAGACCTCTGACAGCGAAAAGGAGGCTGGGGGTGATGCACACAAGTGAACTTCCGGTTGGCCTGTTGGGCCATTTTCGCCGTCCCCAGGCTTTAGGAGGCTTTCTTGAACCCTGGGGAGAGCGAAAAACAGCCAAAAAGAAGGCCGGAAATCAGCTGGCCAGCGCACACATGCATGCTGGAGCTGACATAGGGCAACGCCTCGCGTGCCCTCAGATATGGCTCCACATGCCATCTGTGGCACACATGCCATAGGTTCGCCATCACTGGTATAGACTGTCCTGCTTTTGCAGGGAATTGGACTAGATGACTTCCAAGGCCCTTTCCAACTCTGTTATTCTATGTTCTACATTCCATTTCTGAACAAATATTTCCCTCTGAAGGAATGATGTAAAGAAGATAGAATCACTACAGCAGTGGTCATCGCTTCTAAATTGGAAGAAAAGAGAGACAAGAATGGTGCAATAGTGGGAGGGGAGGGAACAAGGATAAAAATGCCTAGCAATAATTATGAATTTACTCCAGATTTGAGAGAATACCAAACAACAGCAATGATGGGCAGCAATCTTTTTTATTTCCCCTGAAGTCATGGCGCATTGTTCAAAACATGGCTCGAAAGAGCGGTCTGCGCTCTCATTGGGTGAGATTCTTGGCTCATCCCACCATTCAACTCCTGAGATCTCAGGATAGCAGCATGCTGACATGATTAGGTACAGCAGCCCAAATGCATCAAGTCAGCATTAAGAGCACTTTGTATTTATTTTATTTTTCTGAATAGAGTGGAGAATGGAGAATGGAGTAATAGATAGCAGATGCAAGAGAGAAAAAATGGATAGAGAAACACTAAATTTAGTATATAAAAACTTTAATTTGTAATAACATGATGATAGAAAAGCCAAATTACTTCTTTCTACATTTCAGAGCCTGTAATATGTTCTCCTTCTTAATGGAAAGAATATGAGTCAAGTTTTTATTTATTTATTTATTTATTCATTCATTCAATTTATATAGACACCCATATCATAAAAGTGACTCTGGATGGCATACAATTTAAAAAAAACCATAAAATAAACATTAAAAAACATTCTGCAATTAAAACATCCATCAGTGTTTACTATTAACAAATTAGTAAAGAGGATTTGATGTTATAGGCATTGTAGCCACCTCGTACAGCACAAGTTGGAGACAGAAGAGAAAGAAAAACTAAACTGAAGGGAATGATGAAAGTCTCAAGAATATCAATTGAACCAATAGGAAACATGGTTACACAGAGACATGAACATTAAGTCTTTTTCAAAAAGAAAAGGATGTAGAAGGGCAAAGTTCCTCTGCTAAGTATTACTGTCTATTGACTTAGTGGTCAATAGGTTTATAGAAAGCTGATGGGTGCAAAGTTGAATTTCAACATAGAGTAAGCAAAGACTTGAGAAAGATTAGACATTCAGTTATTGGCCCACAATTAAGAAAAGACTAACTGACAGTTCTCGGTGCTCAACTATTGTACCACTGGCACAATGGACTGTAGGAATGACCTTGAGGAAAGTGGGGAAGAGATGCTGCATAGGACATAATCAGACAAGAGAGGTAGGAGCCACCAACGGATTTAATGGTTAGAGGAAGAAATTAGGAAAGACCTACCTGAATTATCGGAATGGGATAACTCACCACAGCCAATTTACCATGGCCAACTTGCCACAGGACAACTCACCATGGCCAACTTGTTGCAGGAGAATTCGCTGTGGGATTCACTTAGTTCCTTTTATTTTTGTTGACCACGTTTTCATCAAAATTATTTTATCTCTTGTATCAAAGGAAATCATTCCTATGATTACCAGCTTTTGTAATGCTTTGATGAATAAATAAAAAGAACTAATCCCGTGTTGAATTAACTCGTGGCAAGTTGGCCTGTGGCAAGTTGGCCATGGCAAGTTGGCCACAGCAAGTTGTCATAGACACCACCACGCCTAATAGTTTGGGTGAGTAAAAATGGTGGTGGGAATTTTGTACCTTCAGACTTGCAAGATTCTGTTAATGTAGCCTTACAATAAAGTCAAATCAGCTAATCTAGTTGTGTTTCCTGCCTGGTTTACCTGGGAGAGCTGACAATTGTTGATTCTTTGCAGGCTCCTGGCTTCCAAAATTGTAAATGTGCTCATTCTCAGAGGGTTGTGTTGACCACGGAGTTCTGAAAATAGAGAAAGGGATGCAAAAGGACTGGGAGGGAGAAAGACTGGTTGTCTGAAAGAGCAGTCTAAGTCTGGAAAAAGAATTCAAGGAATTCTCAGGTGGTGATCAAAGGAATTCATGCACAGGAACAATCCCATCCACTCCCTTCTCTTAGTACTCAAATTGTAGTCTTCTAGAGGGCTGAAAACCTAGTTCAAACATTAGTTTATAGTTTAAATATTTATTGACTTACATACATGTGGGTAATAAATAGTATAAATATATTTTTTACTATTTAAAACCTGTTAAAAGCAGTCCTAAAGCAGAGAATGAGTAATTAAAAAGAGTTTAAAATAAATTAAAACATTTAATCTGTGCTCCAGTAAAGCCTCACTTAAAATAGTTCATGTATTTAAAACTTGAAAACTGCTGCCTACACTGCAGTGCCACAAAAATGCTAGCACAGGCTATCAATAAGAAGGATGATACGGCATGCACACTGAACTTGAATTTATCTGGATGAACAGTTGGGTTTTAAACTAGCATCACTTCTATTAAGAATGCCCTTTCAGGTTACTGCTTAGCACCCCTCTAGCAAATATTGTACCCTCGAGAATGCATCTCCACTAGCTGTTAGCTGATGTGTAAGGGAGAAATATCCCCATCTTAAACCATTGGGGGCTTTATATGTCATCACAAGTATTTTAAGGTTAGCCTGACAGCCAACAGGCAGCCACTGCAGTGTGTTCAGAACAATGATAATGCTTACACAATATCTTGCTGCAGCATTTTCTATGGCTGCATCTTTCAGAAATAGTCCCAGCGACGATGCACTGCAGTAACAACAATACATGGATCACTGTTGTCAGGTTATCCTTGTTCAGAACAACTATATAGCTATATCCCATTTCAGGGAAAGTACAAAGCCGATGATAACCTAATTCCCATAGAAAAGAACTGCCTCTTCACAATGCCTCCTTCTTGTGAATGATCTGTTGGAAGAAATATCCATCTGGTTCAGTTCCAAGCAGGGAGAAAGACACTGGAAACATGGAGGCTGTTTGGCAAGTGGGTTTAATGGTGAACAGTACCACCAAGCACATGGTCCTGATGCAGCTGACCACATGGAGTGGAGAGTGGGGTTTATTTATACCCTCTCTTGGGCCTTGCCATTGAGCTTCCTGTTCCTGTGCAAGAAATGTATTCTATTGGCTGTAGCCAGACTCCCATGGGGCCATGTGGGGTCATGTTTGTCTGAATCAAGTTTGGTTGAAGCCTGGAGGGTAATGCAATGTCCCCAGGTGATTTTGTAATACAGTGAGCTCTGCTGCTAGATAATTCTATTATGTCCTGGAGGGTCATGTCTTAATCCCATCACCCTGGAGCTGAAGGTATTTTGTTTTGTAGATAGGCTGGCCCAATCTTTCTTAATGGGCACCACATATCTGCTGGGGACAGGGAGCTGAAGCTCTGAGTTTCTGTCTCCCTTAAGATTTCGATTTCTCTTTTAGGGGAAATAGAATATTCTGCCTTTTTAATATTTCCTAAAATATTTCATTCTTCTAGGAGGGGCAGGTGCTAACTTTCTACAGTTTCATCTCAGTTGATTGACCATCAGCTAATCTTATTTGAGATTTCTAGAGCTAAATTATGAATGGGGTGACAGTGTCAGGTTCCAGGAAGTTGTTGGAATAAAAAGGCTCGAACACACTCATCCTGCACACGAAATCCTTTAATTCACCAACTCCTGGCACTCACCAACCATCATTACATGAATGAGAACCTTGTCAGCAGCAACTTCCCAGTGATCCCTCCACCTATTTAGCATGTAGCACACCCCACCCCATGACTCCACCCACTCCCGGCGTTCCGTGCCTCAAGCCATGATCGCTCAGCTGCTCGGCGCTTTGCACAGCTGGGCGTCGTGAAGACAAACAGCAGCTTTTTGGCTTCTCCAGTCTTTCCGGGGCCAATTGTCGGCTTGTGATGTTTCCACAACAGCGTGAGGTTTCCTCCGCCCAAATGGCAGCCCCCAAAGGTGCCTGGATTTCACCATCTCTGTTCCAGCCATCTTGCAATGTCAGAGAATCCAGCTGCTGTGGCCTAGAGGTAGAGCTCTTGCCTCACAATCAGGAGGTTGTGAGTTCGATCCTAGGTAGAGGCAGGGTCTCCTGCTTGGGCAGAGGGTTGGACTAGATGACCTGCAAGGTCCCTTCCAACTCTGTTAATCTGTTAAATCTGTTAAATTGCGCAGCCGGTATCCAAATGGAGTCAGAGACGCGGACATGAACCAGTTTTTATATATAAAAATAAATATATTTATAGTAAATAAGATAGGCAAAGAGGAGCATCGTCAGGTAAATTAACACAGAAGGAACAACATCAAATGACAGAGAGCACACACCGCACACAGAGGAAAAAGGTGGGAAACAAGGAAACTCCCCTTTTCACTCACAGCAACCAATCACAGCTTATCTTATCTCATGCAGTGGCCAGCTCTCTTTAACCAATTAGCTATAACTGTGTGTTCTTACTCATTTTCCAACCCTTTACTTCTCCAGCTATTAAATTTTAAATATCCTAACACGCAGTCTGCATTATCGTTCATACAAGTCCTCTGAAAATCAGAAGGACTGCACATCAGTGGCCTGCATGATCTTGAATTTCCACAGCACCACAAAGGTTTCAACAGAATTGCCAGTCTGGAAAAGAAAGAGATTATGATGTAACCTTAGAGAGAGAGAGCGTGAGAGAGAGGGCAAAAAACAAACACATTTATAACCACTCTCACAAAGTTGGAAGTCACTTCTTTATAAACCTTTGATTTCTTTCTATTTGTTTTTTTTTTCTTATTTCTTCACTGTTTTTCCTTATTTTTGTTGTTCTAAAGTTTTTATCTTGTTAAAACTTTCTTCAATAAATATTATATTTAAAAAGGAAATCTTTTGGATTCCATTTCCAAAGCAGGCCTTCTTCACCTCCATTTGCCTGTTTGAAGTCAACTGAAGTCAGTTTGAAGTCTTATTCTACTTCAAAAAAATCTATCTCCCTCGTTTCATACTCAAGAGTCCTCCTGCTTCTTGCCTAAACTACTCTCCTTCTAGCTTCACAGCAGGTGGCAGTGTTAACCTGCCAAAAATCACATGAGGCAGTCATCCTTTTTTTATTTTTTTTATGCAACGACAAGTCCTAAGTCCGGACAGAGGCTATACATACAGTTAAGTAGGGATTGTTAAAGTAAAAAAAAAATGGAATGAAATGAGAACCTTTCAGAAATATTAGAGTGCGCATATTTTACACACACAAACACACTCAAGAGTTATGTTTCTTAAGGTAAAAATGCAAAATTAGAATTCAGCATAATTAAACTCCTAAACTGTAGCTTTTGAAACGCACAAGAGGCTCACTTTGTTCCTAAAGCAAAGTAGGGTTACCTGTTAACTCCCAGCCAATAGGAGGGGGGTAATATCCACGAGGAGGGGGGGGGGAGACCAAGATGGCGACCATAACTGTTTAGGTATGTAAAAGGGGGCAGGGCCTTGAGCATTTGATTGTGGCCACCATCTTGAACCATTTTCAAATCTCTCTGCCAGCCTCCCACCAGCATCAATGAAACAAGCAAGAGAAGGACAGGGAAGAACAGCAGAAGCATCTGCTTTCCTCTTTTTGCATATAACTGTGGTAGAAACATTTATTTATTTCAAGTGCTTTTAAGCTCTTTCACTCATAAGGTCCCTAGCTGCCTGCAGCAATATCTTCACACCATATAGATCATTTAAAACTAAATCAATAACATCTAAAAAGAAAAATCAATAAAATATCACAGACAAAAATCCTCTGCAGAATCACATTCCATACTTGTACTAATGGCAGTACAATTTATCAACATTGCAACCATTCCAAATGCTCTCTGGAATAACTAGGTATTTGGCAACTTGGTAAATGTCAGGGGAGAAGACCCAGATTTTACATCTTGGGGAATGATGCTTTGCAGAAGGGAAACCCCTGAAGAAAACCCAGTTGCTGTGGGCCTAGAGGTGGAGCTCTTGCCTCACAATCAGGAGGTTGTGAGTTCGATCCTAGGTAGAGGCAGATATAGGGTCTCCTGCTTGGGCAGGGGGTTGGACTAGATGACCTGCAAGGTCCCTTCCAACTCTGTTAATCTGTATATGAAGAATCCAAATAACTGAGATAGATAATTGAAGGAAAAATTCAAGTCTCCTCCCTTCTTAGCAAGGACTTCCAGCAAAAACGTCCGGAAGTCTTGGGCAGCCAAATACTATTGGGGGTAAGTCCCAAGCCATATAGAACTTGAAAAGCCATAGCTAGCACTTGAATTGCACCTGGAAACCTATTGATTACCTGACTTTATCAGGTAATGCTGGTTAGCACATGGGCAGTCATTTTCTACAATTTGAAAATGGTCTTTAAGGGCAGTCCCATCTATTACATTACAGTAAGCCAAACATCTTGGGGAAAGTCGTAAGTTGTATTCCTCGACTTACAACCTTTGCTTGACCTTCTGACAAGCAAAGTCAATAAGGAAGCTAGATTCACTTAACAACCGGTTACTAACTTAACAACTCAGTGATTCACTTAACAACTGTGGCAAGAAAGGTCTTAAAGTGGGGCAAAACTCATTTAGCAATTGAAAAATCTTATAAAAGTAATTTTAACAATCCGGTGGAGTTGATTTCTTCGTTTGGTGTTTTTACCGGGGCTAACACAGAACAATAAGTCTGAGGAGATCCAATGGCAACTTAGATACAGCATCAAGTTGCTTGAGCAGGGATACTACAAGCAAGCAGCCCTCCAAACTGGTCCCTACAAACCAGTGGTGGGTTGCTACCAGTGCGGTCCACTCTATAGCACTGGTAGCGGCCCACTGGTGATGTCACAGTACCGGTGCGGTCAGTTGCCGGTGCCTGGGCACCGCCATTTTTTTTAAAAAATTATTTTTTATTTAAATTTTCTTCTGCACATGCCCAGAAGCCGAGCTTCCGGCACTGCGCATGCGCTGCCTTCCTACCCCACATTGAGTCCAAGCAGGGGAGGATGGCTGAGGGAGCGCGTGAGACACTGAAAGAACGGGTGGCAGGAGCTATCTCCATTCCCCTCCCTTCAGCAGTCCGAGAAGCCACAAACGCACGGTGATGATCCTAGGCATTTTTGCACGTTCAAGGCTTCTCAAGCTGCTGAGGGGAGGGAGAACGGGCAGCAGGAGCCTAGGATCATCGAATGGGGAGAAGCATTCAGGCCAGACAGAGCCTCCTAGAAGAACTGCTGCTGTGGTCTTGCTGCTCCCGCTGCGGGGGGCTGCGTTGCGGGTGGGCAATGCCCCCCTGCTTCTCCGGCCGCTGCCAAGCTCCCGAGGCCCACGCCCACCCAGTCACATGGCTGGCAAGCCACACCCACAAAATAAGCCACGCCCACAGAGTGGTAGTAAAAAAATTAGGAACCCACCTCTGCTACAAACCAGCCTTACAAGAAGAAGCTCACATCCGGCTATGTCTGGGACAATGCCTAAAGGTTTTCTTAGAGTCCCAGATAACAGCCACTCCTCCACCCCTATCCTGGAATAGTGGCTGGTGCCGCACCTGAAACCCCAGAAGCCACATTTCCCAATCAGTTTTTGGTGATGCAAGCCATCAATAATGACTAGTGTGCAGCATGTAGGTAGGCGGAGGGAATGACAATGGGTCAAAGGCCCATAAAATGTGGTTCTCTGCCTCCCGTTGTTGGAAGGGGTCAGAAAATTTTTGGTTCTCTTCTATTTGAGGACTACCATCACCAGCCTTAGCATGGAAAGAGCTGCTAAATGCAAGTAGGGCAGAGCTAAGTGGTACCAAAAGAAATTGATGCTCAAGCATCACTGGTTATTCAATCTTTTCATATAAATAGCAATAACAATAGCACTCTTCACAGTGCTTTACAGCCCTCTCTAAGCTCTTTACAGAGTCAGCATGTTTCCTCCAACAATCTGGGTCTTCATTTTATCAACCTCAAAAGGATGGAAGGCTGAGTCAACCTTGAGCCTGGTGAGATTCAATCTGCCAATTGCAGGCAGCCGGCAGTCAGCAGAAGTAGCCTGCAGTACTTGGTTTTTAATAACATCCTTCCTTAAGGTTATGATAAATGTTGGTGGAAACATCAGGAATCTGGGGCGAATTTAGAAAAAAGTAAATAATCATGGATGTATTTAGTACTTGGCAATCTCAAGACTGTAGGCTACCCTGTGAAGTCAACAGGGCAGGGCAGAAGTGAGAGAGGGGAGGCCAAAGTTTTATGGGCTTATCATGGACATTGAGGAAGGACATAAGGTTGATGTTGAGCTTACAACATCAACCTCTTGTGCAGTGGCGGGTTGCCGTCTTACCGGTGCTGGTGTGCTGCGCACGCATCTCCAAGTTTCGGGGGGGCACTCGCTACGCGTGTGCATCCCCTCACACAATTTTGCTTCTGCGCATGCGCGGAAGCAAAATCACGCCAAAATCTCGCGAGAGGACGCGCGCGAGAGAGATTTCAGCGCGATTTTGCTTCCGCGCATGCGCGGAAGCTAAATCTCTCACGTACGCGCGTCCCCTCATGAGATTTCAGCACGATTTTGCTTTCGCACAAGCGCAGAAGCAAAATCGGCCAAACATTAATGAAAAATGGCGACACGCGCGGTAGACCGGCAGAGAGGACTCCGGAGCGTTCGCGTGCAAATTGCGCAATCGGCCGCTCCCTACCGGAGCTGCGTACCGGGCAGCTCCGGCAGCAACCCACCTCTGCTCTTGTGTTTGGACTTAGAAGTTTAAGAGATTCAGAACTTAAGATTACTTTGTACATACTTGTTAGAAATTTGTGTTTCAAATTCTTGTGGTATGTTTCTAGACAGTATCTAGAACTTCCAAGGGGATGGTATCAATACTATAGGTTTTCCTTGATGATCAACACCTTCTTGTTAAAATCATCACAGTTTATCTTGGCTTGTAGGAGCTGCCAAAAAGAATACACAGGTAAGGAACACATGTCCACAAAGGAGAGGCTGGGATCCGAGTGATGGGATGGGCTAAAATGTAAATGCCTCTTTATACTAGAGCAGGGGTCAGCAACCCGCGGCTCTGGAGCCGCATGTGGTTCTTTCATCCCTCTGCTGTGGCTCCCTGTCACTCAAAATATGCGTCACAACGTCCAATGTGTGATACCCGCCGGCACCTGATTTATTGAGCTTTTCGATCCCCGGTAGGCCAACCATGGATAAATCCAAGAAAAGAAAAGTTTCAGAAGAAAACAGGATATTTAATTCAACTACATATGCTAGTTCTGTGGCCACTCAGGAAATAGTCAGGCACAGGAAGGGTTTTGTGGCTCCTGGTGTTTTCTTTTCTGTGGGAAATGGGTCCAAATAGCTCTTTTGAGTGTTTAAGGTTGCCGACCTCTGTACTAGAGGAAGGCTTGATGGACTGGGATCAGAATCTCAATTAAAGGGAAGCCCATTCTTATTAATATGAGTCAATGGTGTGGTCAGTAAATCAAAATAAGGAACAAATTAACAGTAAACATTGGTAAAGCATCCAAAATGCATATGTCCGATAAATGGAAGGAGCATCCAAGATGATGTGTATCTTACCTGGATCCACCTGAATTCCTTTCAAGGAAATGAAGTAGCCCAAATAGTCTAACATAGGTAGTTCAAATAAACATTTCTTTAGCTGAGCTACAAAACCTTTAAAAATAACTGCTTAAACATAAAACATTGGAAAGCAGAAACTTCAGAATAAATAAGCAGTTCATCTAAATAAAATATCAAGAGCTTATGCAGAAAATTGTGGAAATATATTCATAAATTTTTTAAATTAAATACTTTCATCATTGATCTTCATAAAGATCAATGATTAAAGTATTCAAATTAAAATCAAAGGCAATTAAATATCTTCCACGTAAATTAGATTTGAGATCCAATCTGGGTTTTTGTAACCATTCCAAGAGTTCGGAAATTAGAAGAGGGGAGAGATTCCTAATGGGTAGGGAGTTCTGGAGCGAGTAATCACAGACTACATGTAGGAAACAATCCTTGGCCTTGGGATGGATGGATGGATGGATGGATGGATGGATGGATGGATGGATGGATGGATGGATAGATAGATAGATAGATAGATAGATAGATAGATAGATAGATAGATAGATAGATAGATAGATAGATAGATAGATAGATAGATAGATAGATAGATAGATAGATAGATAGATAGATAGATAGATAGATAAATAAATAAATAAATAAATAAATAAATAAATGTAGGAGCATAACACAGGAGGAGAAAAAAAAGGCATATCCTATAAATTCTTGTCAGTAAATTCCAACACATAGGTTAATTCTGAATATGATATTTAGAATGTGCTTCATTAGATCTTGGATCTCGGGTAAAGGAATCTTCAAGTTAGCTCTCACATGTGCCCTCCAATTCACATAGTTTCTCAGATCCATGCTGTTCTTAATCAGAGAGAGAATTGTTCCCGTGGTGGGATTCAATTTTTTTTACTACCAGTTCTGTGGGCGTGGCTTGGTGGACATGGCTTGGTGGGCGTGGCTTGGTGGGCATGGCAGGGGAAGGATACTGTAAAATCTCCATTCCCACCCCACTCCAGGGGAAGGATCTCCATTCCCTCCTGATCAGCTGGGACTCGAGAGGCAGAGAATAGATGGGGGCAGGGCCAGTCAGAGGTGGTATTTACCGGTTCTCTGAACTACTTAAAATTTCCGCTACCAGTGCTCCAGAACTGGTCAGAACCTGCTGAAACCTACCTCTGAATTGTTCCCTGTACATGCTGTTAAGCTGAATCTAATACAGGTAGTCCTCAACTTACAACCACAACTGAGCCCAAAATTTATGTTGCCAAGTGAGACATTTGTTAAGTGAGTTTTTCCCCCTTTCTTGCCACAATTGTTAAGGGAATCACTTGCAGTTGTTAAGTTAGTAACATGGTTGTTAAGTGAATCTGGCTTTCCCATTGACTTTGCTTGTCAGAAGCAGGTAATCACATGACCCCAGGACTGCAACCATCATAAATAGGAGTCTGTTGACAAGCATCTGAATTTTGACCATGTGACCCCAGGGATGCCACAACAGTCGTAAATATGAAACATGGTCATAAGCAGGGGTGGATTCCTCCTGGTTCAGACCGGTTTGCCCAAACCAGTAGCGACCCGCTGGTGAAGTCACAATGACGTCACGGACCCAGTTCAGTTAATGCCAGTCCATGGGCGCTGTCATCTTTTTTTAAAAAAATTTTTTGCATTTTTTTTTGCATTTTTTTTTTCTTCTGAGCATGCGCAGAAGCTGAGTTTCCAGCACTGTGCATGCGGTCACCATCTTGTTTTCGGCTTTTTCCCCGGATTTTTCAGCACTGAGCATGCATGTGCGTGTGAAGTGTGCGCGCACCCTATGAGGTGTGCCCACGCGGCGCGGGAGGAAGCGAACCAGCAGCAAGGTAAGTTAGAACCCACCCCCGGTCATAAGTCACTTTTTTTCATTGCTTCTGTAACTTTGAACCATCCCTAAACAAACTGTTGTAAATCGAGGACTACCTGTACAGGTTTGGTTGGTGTGGAAATCTCTCAGGGACACAAAGAGCTCACACTGAAAAAGGTTGTGACTAACTACTGTATATTCGTCAGATAATGAGTCAGCAACAAAGGCTACAGCTGGTACAGTAATGGCTCCATGGTCCTAGGCCTGGTATTGAGATGAGGACCACTGGTTGCTGACTACTGTAGCTACAGAGTCCTTTGGGAATTGGGCGGCATATAAATAAATAAATAAATAAATAAATAAATAAATAAATAAATAAATAAATAAATAAATAAATAAATAAATAAATAAATAAATAAATAAATAAATAATCCACTGTCTGGGCAAACTGGTCTTGCCACTTTGTTCTGAGATTGGAGCAACACTTTGGTTGGGAGATAAAATGGTTGGAGGGTGCAATAACTGCCATTTCTTTGATCTTTGATCCCTAAATAAGTTGTAAAGGAATGTAGAGATAACCTTGGGGATCCTGAAGGAATGAGTGAACCATTAAGAGGGGATTTTCAGAAAAGACTGCTCAGTCCTGAGAAGGAAATTCAAAATACTGCCTTGCTTTAGTTTAATATAAAAGAAGGGACAGACAGAAACTTGCAAAACTTTTGCATTGCTAAGGAGGCATTAAGAGCGGTTAACCTAATCTTGCATAGCTTCTTCTCCGGTAATATTGTACTTTTAACCAGAGCATGCAAAACATTTGCTAGACCAATTCTCGAATACAGCTCATCTGTCTGGAACCCACACTACATATCGGACATTAATACAATTCAGAATGTCCAGAGATATTTCACGAGAAGAGTACTACATTCCTCTGTTCACAACAGAATACCCTATGCCACCAGACTTGAAATTTTGGGTCTAGATAATTTAGAACTATGCCGCCTTCGATCTGACCTAAGTGTAGCACACAAAATTATCTGCTACAATGTCCTACCTGTCAACGACTACTTCATTGGTTCAGCTTCAACCGCAACAATACACGAGCCCACAATAGATACAAACTTAATGTAAACCGCTCTAAACTTGATTGCAAAAAATTCGACTTCAGCAACAGAGTAGTCAATGCCTGAAATACATTACCTGACTCTGTAGTTTCTTCCCCAAACCCCCAAAATTTTAACTTAGACTGTCTACCGTTGACCTCACCCCATTCCTAAGAGGTCTGTAAGGGGTGTGCATAAGCGCACCATCGTGCCTACCGTCCTGTCCTAATGTACCCATGTATTTGTAAAATTTCCTGTACTCATAACCATGCTTGTACTTCTTATATATTCACAATCATGTTTATACTTTGTTTATACTTTTGTTTGTAATCATATACACGCTTGACAAAATAAATTTAAAAATAAATAAAAAATGTTGTTTCTCTACTGCACTGCAATAAAGATTGTTCCTCAGATCTCTACCCTGCCTGTTTCCTTGAATGACTGACACTAGGCAACCTCTCATAGCAATGGGGGTATTGATGACAGACTGAAGCTGAGCACGTGATTGGGACTTGACAGGAAATCGCTGATCTGCTGACACTTTATGATTTAAGTTTAACTCTTTGCCTCCCCTCAGCAGTAAACTCTACGGATGTAGTTTGGCCAGATTAGTGTAGTAAGGAGCAACTCAGAGAAAGAGGAAGAGAAATTAAGAAGCCACTACCTCTTTAGGAGATACTTGCCTGTGAGATGGTTCTGAAAACACAATGGAGAGGCATTCTTCCTGCGAATCACTTGTCCTAGCAAGAAAGGCTCCAGCCATGCATATCTGCAGAAGCAAACACTGCACCCTAAGCTTAGAGCCATCGTGTGGGCCATGCAACCTGCTGATCCACAAAGAAACTGCAGGAGCTGAGAGATCAGCTTGCTTAAGTGGCAGTTTTACACAGCTGGGGAGTTAATTAAGACTATCTGGGCTGGGATGAAGTTGCACCATCAAGGAAGTAAATATAAAAACTTGGGTTTCCTAGACAGGTTAGTGAATCTTTCTCTCTCCTCTCTCAAAGATCCAGACTGTGACACATTGTGATATCACTTCCCTATGGTCCTTGTTAGATTGTGGGCAAGGATCACAGGAGACAGACTTCAGAACAGTTCTTTTACTCAGCTCACTCAAGTAACCAGCAACTTGCAGTCTGACAGCTAGCCCTTTTATAGGGAGCTGTCAGACACAACAACCAATAGCGTATGATCATTCAAACACATGACCAAGGTGGCAACAACAGTTCAGGTAGAGTTCAACTATAAACATAACAACTTACAGTTCAATCAGAGGTCGTCTAGTCAAAACAAGTTTAGGGTTCAGTTAGAGGTCAGTCAGAACACAACAGTCCTCATAGGTATGAACTGGTTTTATGATTTGGAATGACTTGGTTTCATCGTCTGCGTATCATTCTTGTGGAAATGATGAGGCTTCTCCATCAAAACCTGCAATCCCAGTCAGACTTCCCCTTCTGGTGTGAGCCTTTTTTACACTCACATTCTTGCAGGAATGTACAGTGTGCTGTTCTAGGAGCTCACCCCTTTGCCTGTGGCATCCAGACAAACATTGTGGCAAAGGGGGAGAAAGGAGAGCAACCTGTATGGATAGGGAATAATGTCCTGAAGAATAGGAGTAGGACCGAAAGACCTCCATGGCCCTTTCAGATTCCATGATTCTGCAATGGAATCTGCAAAATCATGGCCTCCGGTGGCCACAGAAGGTGACCTAGGAAAGACTTTGTGGGACAGTTTGCTTGCGTACCAGGACATTCCCGAGATGTGCCAGGTCCTGCAAAGTTTTGCCCCTTTTTTGGAGGGAGTAGGATCAGGGGTGGGTTCCTACAGGTGCGGTCCAGTGCGCCGTTCCTGTAGGGAGCCGCCGATTGCACAATTTGCATGCGATGGCCCCGGTGCCGTCTTCGCCGGTCCATCGCGATGCGCCTTCTTTTTTCTGGAATTTTTGGGGGTTTTTTGCTTCCTGCGCATGCGCGGAAGCAAAATCTCACGAGGGGATGCGCGCGTGTAGCGAGCATGCACGCACGTGTGGAACGAGATGATGCGCGCGCAGCGCACCGGTAGGCAGGTAAGAGGAACCCGCCCCTGAGTAGGATATGTTGGTATTAAGTAAAAGAGGGTGCCTTAATCTACCAGAGGCTTCCTGCATTCATTTAAGACTTCTTTTTAAATACAACTTACCACAGAGAGAGTACGGTTCCAGTTTAAAACAGTCATTACTAATTCCCCTACCAGAGAAGCAGTGAGCCTGCTATTTGGGAACTGAGCCTGAGCACAAAGACTCCAGGAAAACCTCAGCCAGCCATGGCACAAATAACTATTTCACACAGTCCCAGCCTTTCCCTCTCTGAAAGGACTGCTGAGGGATTTGTTCCTTCAGGTAGCCTGAATTGCTGGCTTCTGCGGGTAAAATAAGCACCTTCCAGTCCTAATTATAGGCTTTGCAGGCACATGATTTAGAGTGTTTTTGCCTTTGTTTGCAGTATTGGCTGGGCTTGCAAAACAGCAAGTAACACAATCCGGCTAGAGGACCAGAGTGTATGCAAGAGTAACCAAAAAAAAAAAAAAAAACCACCCAGCTTCTCTGGGAACTCAGGCAGCAGTAGCCAATGGTGTTGCTCCAAATCCTCCCCTTCCCATGCTTTGCCCAGCCACAGAACACACAGTGGCAAGAAACTCTTGGCTTAACTCCTGCATCATCTCTGCATTCAGTTTATTGCTGCCATTGTTTCCTTAGCAAGGCATGATGGCATTTCAGCTGGTTGCCTTGCAGAACCCAAGTCAGTTCTTTATCTTGAACTTTGCCATGTTGCTTTTCTCTGTCTGTTTCCCCAACCCACCCCCTATTCCAGAAATGAAGAACGTCAGGATCCTTTATCTTATCAACTATTTTTAAATTCATTGTGAAATCATTTGAATGCTATCCCTCCAAGGGCAAACATTTTGCTAATCTAGAGTCACTTTGTAGGAGAGGTGAGTGGCATAGAAATGTAATAAATAAATGAAAACTTGGATCATTTTAGGGGCAATCCTGTCACAAGGTGAGATGAAATAATGGTCTCAGACAGATGATGACTGCTTCTGCTGAAAATTCCTCTCTGTTGGTGGACAGAGCAAGAGATAAATCCCAAATATTTTGGCCTATTACCTCAAGCATGGTGGAAAATGTCATTCCATCACTAACAGGCCCCTCAGCTAATGAAAGTAGATTGGGAAGAGACCATTAGCTTCTTTGGGGTTTTTTTTTTTTTTGAGAAAAATGTTTTATCGATTTGGAGCATATAAAGTGATGCATGTAATAAAATGTGAAATTATATTAGCTTCTGAACAATGTGAAACAGCAGTGGGATAGGTAGAAATGGGGCTTTGGGAATACTTTTTCTGAGCAACAGCAATGTGGAGATTTCAACCATCCCAATCCTCTGCATATTTTTGGAGAAGTCATATTGATAGCGCTCGATGGGACTAACCTTCCATCATGAGTACTGCTTTGTAAAGGAATCATACTGGCCTAGCTAATGGCACCAACATATTTACAGGGGTCTCTAACCTTAGCAACTTTAAGACTTGTGGACTTCAATTCCCAGAGTTGGCAAAGCTGGCTGAGGAACTCTGGGAGTTGAAGTCCACAAGTCTTAAAGTTGCCAAGGCTGGAGACCCCTGTATTAGGATATTATGATAAATAGGTTTTAAGTTTCTTAGATAACTAGAAAAATATTAAAACTTCAATAACAGTTTTTAAGGGAATCCATAATAAGACCTTACAATAATTTCTTCCTAAAATTGTAGGTGGCAGCTCCTTTAAAATAGTGTTTCTCTACTTTGGGAACTTTAAGATGTGTAGACTTCAACTCCCAGAATTCCCCAGCAAGCAGGTGTGTGTGTGTGCGTGTGCGTGTGTGTGTGCATATCAGGGGCGGGTTGCTCACTTACCTTGCTACCGGTGCGCTGCGCGTGTATCACTACATTTCATGCGCACGCGGGCTCGCTATGCGCGCACGTCCCCTCGCAAGATTTTGCTTCCGCGCAAAAAAAGCAAAAAATTGCCAAAAAATTCGCAAAAAAAGATGGCGGCTCCTAGGCACTGGCAACCGACCGCACCGGGTCGGTAGCCTCTTGATGACATCACCAGCCCGCCACTACCGGTACTATAGAGTGGACTACACCAGTAGGAACCCACCACTGGTATATAAATAAAAGGAGTATGTGTATGTGTATGTATATATATAAAAGGTGATATGAGGATAGCATATTGTGGGCTACTGATTGGCACTATGGCTTAGGGTAATGGGAATGGAATGGCAGTGAAAGACTACATTGCTCATCTTTGCTTTAGAAGCATATTATTTCCCTCTTGCCCTAAACCTTTGCCCTAAGCAACATCCTGGATTTTTCTGCCAAAGACAACCAGATTATATCTGGTCATTGCTCTCTCCATTTCGTTAGTCATTAACCCAACAACTGGTCTTTCTAGTTTCCTTCCTTTTCAGTTTACACTGTGCCCTAAAAATCACCTTGACGTCTTAAGTCTTCGATGTTTGCCAAGAAAACACGAGACACTCCCTTCCACAGACAAATGATCTTTGTGGTTATAGATGGTACCTTATTCCAATAACAGCAGCTTCTTTAGCAAAGATTTGTGTGTGAAACACTTGTGACTCAGCTCACATAAGCGAGAAGTGAGATCTGATAGCTTACTGAGAATTTACTGAGAATTTCTGTGTATCCAGTTGCCTTATTCTTATCATCAAGTTTCTGGATAAAATAAATTATTTCTTCAATGTTACCTTGAATCAGCTTTTGAACAACTCCCATCTCAAGAAGCATAAAGTGGATAATAATAAACCGGTTTTCTTCCACGGTATTGATCTAATCTGCTAGGATTCTGAGCCTAGACAATAACCTATGAGTTCATTTCTGTTGTATCAGAATAGCAGAGAAAATCAGGCAAACATGCTCAAAACAACAGAATTCTTGGTGTTTTTTTAAAATGACAATCTACTCAGCAGGAGGAGGTTCTAATTAATTAATGAAGCTTCCAATAGAAATTCTGGAAACTATAAATCAGCTAAGAACATTTTTTCCATAAGATATATAAAATTTCCAAGTAACCTTTTCTACATGATGTGCTAGGATTAAACAATTGGAAGAATCCATTGAGAGCATTTAGTCTAATTCCTTAGTCCAGGGGTCGGCAACCTTAAACACTCAGAGAGCCATTTGGACCCGTTTCCCACAAAAAAGAAAACACCGGGAGCCACAAAACTCTTCCCATGCCTGACTATTTCCTGAGCGGCCACAAAACTAGCATATACTGTATAGTTGAATTAAAGGTTCTGTTTTCTTCTGAAACTTTTCTTTTCTTGGGTTTATCCATGGTTGGCCTACCGGGGGTCGAAAAGCTTTGGACCGCCTGCTACCAAATACCTCCCTGTGACCGGTTAGATCACATAGAGTAGGCCTGCTCCGGGTCCCGTCAGCTAAACAGTGTCGGCTGGCGGGCCCAAGGGCGAGGGCATTCTCTGTGGCAGCTCCTACGCTCTGGAACCAACTGCCCCCCGAGATCCGGACTGTCCCCACCTTATTGGCCTTCAGAAAAGCTGTGAAGACCTGGCTCTTTCGGCAAGCCTGGGGCCAATGAATGATTTATCGAAGCTGGCCCATGGATGTAATGATTGGATGATTGAAAGTTCTTTTAAATTGTTATATTGTGTTTTTTTATTCTGTTTTTAAATGTTTTTTATATTAATACTATTTGTATTCCTGTTAGCCGCTCAGAGTCCCTGCGGAGTTGAGCGGCATATAAATTCAAATAATAAATAATAAATAAATTGCACGTTGGTGGGTGTCGCACATTGGCAGTTGTGATGCATATTTTGAGTGACAGAGCCACAGCAGAGGGATGAAAGAGCCACTTGTGGCTCCAGAGCCGCGGGTTGGTGACCCCTGCCTTGGTCCATCCAGGAATCCAAATTAATGGAATCATGGTAGACAACTATCTGATCTTTTCTTAAATGTACTCAACTGGAGGGAGTGGGAACCCATTATCTCTCTGAGAACTGTTCCACTATCAAACTGCTCTTGGCAGTAGAAGTTTTTCCTTTATATTCAGTCTTTCTAAAGCTTGAGTACATCAATTCCATTCCTTGACAGAGATCTTCTGGGTATCATCTTTTCAGATACTTGATGGCCCTTGTCGTATTTCTCTTTAGTCATCCCTTCTCTCCTCTGGCTAAACATTCCTGTTTCATCAGTATGTCTAGGACTATGTACCTAATCCCCTGATCATTCTCTTTGACTTAAGATGAATCCATCTTAAGATATGATACCCAGCAGTGAGCAAACCAAGGTAGGGTTTGGTTTAAAATAAAGTGAACAGTTTCTTTCTTCCCATTATTAAGAAACTGCACTTCTGTTGACTCAGCCAAAAATTGCATTGTTTGTAGAAGGACTTTACATTGCTGACTCATATACAATTTGCAGTCAGTTGCTATTCCAAATTCTTTTTCTCAAGTAACTAAGGTAGCGAATATGTGTAGCTCAGGGTGTTGGCATGTTGCATTGTTGGAGGTGCCGAAGACTCATTGTGATATTGTACTAGATATCACCCAGTAGTTTTCCACATCCCACCATCCCACAGCAATCAACCAACATGCAGATAAAGTAGAATAAATTTCTTATCAACCTAATATCAAAACATCTATAATTCAACAACCGCAGAAAAAGAACACCCTTCCAATGTGCAATATCATCACACAGCTATTAACACAATACACCGCAAGCAGCCAACAGACAGATAAGACAGAACCACCACCTTATCAGCCTGATAGTACTTTACCAACAACAAGCATTACTCACTTGCACATCCCATCCTACCATGTGCAAAGCAGGGAAAATAGAAGGATATGTAATATCTGCCAACAATGAATTTCACCTTTCCAAAACTCCAAATGTTAATGTTTATAATTTGCGGGATCCTTCTTTTGCCACTTTCTGGAGATATGGACATTGGTCCTCTTCAGGTTTTATGGTGCTTGACATGTTCTCCAAGATTTCTTGGCCAGAGAAAAACAAGTTCTCAGCAAGTTCTTTCAATACCTTACCGTAACTATGAGATTCAAACTCATTGTAATAAACAATGAGTTTGCTCTTCATTTGCTCTTCATTTGCTCTTTATTTGCTCTTCATTTTTTCCATTAATTTCTCACTTTAATCCTTCATTCTGTTCTTCATAATTGCCTTGTGGAACATATACTCAGAAAAGGCGGAGACAAAATAGGAATTTAGTAATTCTACCTTTTCAATGCTTACCTATTTGATCTCTTCATTGAGACGATGCTGATTTGTTTCTCTTCAGCCATTTTTGTTGTTTGTAGCAAAAACAATTTGCCAACTTCAGTTTATTCTGTGCTTTAGTCTGACATTATTTTTACAATTTCAGGTTACCTCCATGTATCATTCTGTGATGCCCCTCTTATATGTCCATTTCTTCAGATCTTCACTAAGTATTTTGTGCAGCTCTATGGACTTCTGTGTCTTCCATTCTTCTTCCCTCACTGCAATTGTGCTTTTAGGGTCTTCTTTTTTTTTTACATATCTTGAACCTCTTTTCCCATTAGCTTTTCATGATATGGAGCCTTATTCATGATTGGGGAAAGTTCATTAGAATTCCTTTTTTAAAGGAAGATAGACAACAAATCACATCCAGGTTTTCCAAAAATAACAACAAGAACATTATGTAGTCTCTTTCTCCAATGCTAGATCCAGTTCCTCAACTAAGCCTAAACTAACCATTTGGTTGATTTCGAGCTGAGTATCAATTTTCTGGAAGAACTTCACTTGGCAGAGTTGTTCTCCCAACAATTGCTAAGGTAATAACATTTTTCCATCATTACCATTTTACAGCGCTTTAAAAGAGCTGCAGTTTGATGAAGGAAATGAAGGAGTCAACTATACGAGGACGGACTAAAGCAGGGGTCTCTAAACTTGGCAACTTTACCTTTAACTTGGGGACTTCAGGTCTCAGAATTCCTCAGTCAGCAGTTGACTCTTAAAGTTGCCAAGTTTGGAAACCCCTGGGCTAAACAACATATCCAACAATTAATAAATACAGGGAGAGAAGTGCTTATGTGTCATACTTTACTAGCCACAAGTACTTTATTTGAAGGGCTGTCGAGAAGCAAACTATTTTAATTTTAAATGTATCTATATTACTCTTCAGAACCAGTGGTGGGTTCCTACCAGTGCGGTCCACTCTATAGCACCTGTAGCGGCCTGCTGGTGATGTCACAGTACCGGTGCGGTTGGTTGCCAGTGCCTGGGCACCGCCATTTTTTTTAAAAAAAATTTCTTCTGTGCATGCCTAGAAGTCGAGCTTCCGGCACTGTGCATGCGCTGCCTTCCTACCCCACAGTGAGTCCAAGCAGGGGAAGATGGCTGAGGGAGCACGTGAGACGTTGAAAGAACAGGCGGCAGGAGCTATCTCCATTCCCCTCCCTTCAGCAGTCCGAGAAGCCACGAACGCACGGTGATAATCCTAGGCATTTTTGCACATTTGAGGCTTCTCGAGCTGCTGAGGGGAGAGGGAATGGGCGGCAGGCCCTATCTCAGTTCCCCTCCCTTCAGCAGTCCAAGAAGCCACACCCACCCAGTCACATGGCCAGCAAGCCACACCCACCCAGTCACATGGCTGGCAAGCCACACCCACAAAATAAGCCACACCCACAGAGTGGTAGTAAAAAAATTAAGAACCCGCCCCTGTTCAGAACAAATATATTCCTAAAGCCTCATCCTAATTTGAAAATTTGAGACCTGCAACTGCAACACATCGACCAATGTCTCTCGTTCTTTCATGCTGCAGTTGAAAAACTGGAGCTATATTCCCTCCTTCTCTGTGTAAATGACCTGGCCGTCTCCTTTCAATTCGTGCGCAAAAAGTGCTTGTGGCAATCATGAAAAGTATATTCTATAAGAGCATCCAGAGGGACAAACCATTAGAGGGCAGCATGTTCTTAATTGTTTTAATTTGTTCTGTTCATATAGTAGCTGGATTTAAGAGAGAGAGAGAGAGAGAGAGAGAGAGCACTGAATCCCAGATTAAAGGCATTGTTATTGGGTTATCTTTAATTAGTTAAATTAATCCATAGACCCCCCTGGGCAACTGCTCTTTAGCTGATTTATTCATCATGGACAGACTGGTTTCATTTCAAGATTATATTTGTTTCAGAATGTCCATATAATTAAGAATGGAAGGGAAAGCAGAAAAAAAATTAGATTCTTTTCTAACTGCAGACTTCAGAGGTTGTTAATATACGCATTGTTGAATAAGAGACACATTTATCAATCGTTTTATATGTTTATGTTCATTTTAATATAATAGATTCCCCTCAATCTTAATCATGCCAGCTCTGCTTCTAAAGCATCCTATGCCAAGAATATTGTTTGTACTCCATTTAGGACAGCCGGTGTAGTTTGTCACCATCGTGGTGTTTATTTATTTATAAGTGAAATTTATAAGGCCTTCCAACTCATGGTGACTCTGTGTGGCAATGTGCATTAAGGGCATTGAAAGAAAGAAGGGTTAAGGCTCAATTACACTGAAATAGCACTAAGTCATCCCTCTGAACAAATGCTGTCTATTTGAAGCCATTCTCGTCAAACATATTCAATTATTTTTAACCTGTGGTCATAAGTCACCCTGGAAGCAATAATAGCTCTATCTCACATTTTAAATGTATTCCCCCTGAAATCAGTAGGACTGAAGCTTGGTCACTTTATGCACCACAAAATTCAAGACCTGAGGGTCCTATACAGAGGCTGATAGGACCCTAACAAAGAAAACAAAGAAAAAAAGAGGGCAGAGGGCAGAAACGGAGGGTGCAGGGGGCCTGAGAGAAGGATGAGAGGAGAGAAGGGAGAAGAGACGGGAGAGGAGAGGGGAAGAGGAGAAGACAGGACAGGAGAGGAGAAGAGAGAAGAGGAGAGGAGAGGAGAGGAGAGGAGAGGAGAGGAGAGGAGAGGAGAGGAGAGGAGAGGAGAGGAGAGGAGAGGAGAGAAGAGAAGAGAAGAGAAGAGAAGAGAAGAGAAGAGAAGAGAAGAGAAGAGAAGAGAAGAGAAGAGAAGAGAAGAGAAGAGAAGAGAAGAGAGAAGAGAGAGGAGGAGAGGAGAGGAGAGAAGAGAGAAGAGAAGAGAGGGGAGAGGAGAGGAGAGGAGAGGAGAAGAGAAGAGAAGAGAAGAGAAGAGAAGAGAAGAGAAGAGAAGAGAAGAGAAGAGAAGAGAAGAGAAGAGAAGAGAAGAGAAGACAGAGGAGAGGAGAGGAGAGGAGAGGAGAGAGAAGAGAAGAGAAGAGAAGAGAAGAGAAGAGAAGAGAAGAGAAGAGAAGAGAAGAGAAGAGAAGAGAAGAGAAGAGAGAGGAGAGGAGAGGAGAGGAGAGGAGAGGAGAGGAGAGGAGAGGAGAGGAGAGGAGAGGAGAGAAGAGAAGAGAAGAGAAGAGAAGAGAGAGGAGAGGAGAGGAGAGGAGAGGAGAGGAGAGGAGAGGAGAGGAGAGGAGAGGAGAGGAGAGGAGAGGAGAGAGAAGAGAAGAGAAGAGAAGGGAGGGGAGGGGAGAAGAGAAGAGAAGAGGAGAGAAGAGGAGAAGAGAGGAGAGGAGAGGAGAGGAGAGGAGAGGAGAGGAGAGGAGAGGAGAGGAGAGGAGAGGAGAGGAGAGGAGAGGAGAGGAGAGGAGAGGAGAGGAGAGGATTTAAGGTGGAGGAGGATCTGGAGTTAAAGAGAAAAGGAAGGATTAGTCTGGGGATTAGGATCAGCCAATGAGAGAAAGGTAAACAATTGGGATTGCATGAGTTTATTGTGGGATTATGTCCCAGGGCATTTATTAACAAGTATAAACAGCAGATCTTTAGCATGCTGTTATTTCTCTTTTCCCTGTAATTGGCTTCTGAGGATAGACTCTTGGCAAGCGGGAGATTTGCACTGCCAATTGAATCAGGAGAGGGGATTGTCCTTCAGCAAAGTATATCCTGCTCTACAATTCACTCTCAGGAAAGAACAAGGGAAACATCTTGATATGCAAATGCTTTGTGGCCATGACATTATACCAGCACAGATGAAACAGGAAAATTCGACCTTGCCACCTGGATACAATCTTCAGTTATGTGAATCTGACTCTAGATATGTTAGCTTGGCTGCTGGAGAGGTGTCTCACGCTTCAAGGAGTTTAACACAAATTGTTAAGGTAATAACTACAGGTAGTCCTCAACTTATGACCACAATGGAGCCCAAAAGTGAGAAATTCGTCAAGTGTGTTTTGCCCCATTTTACAACTTTTCTTGCCACAGTTGTTAAAGTGAATCACTGCAGTTGTCAAATTAGTAACCTGGTTGTTAAGTGAATCTGGTTTCCCCATTGACTTTGCTTGTCAGAAGGTTGCAAAAGGTGATCAATGACCCCCCAGGACACTGCAACCATCATAAATATGAGTCAGTTGTCAAGCATTTGGATATAAATCATGTGACCATGCATGTGACCATGGGGATGCTGCAACAGTCATAAGTGTGAAAAATTGTCATAAGTCACTTTTTTCAATGCCACTTCAAACAGTCACTAAGTGAGCTGTTGTAAGTTGAGGACTTCCTGTAGTGGTATTTTTTCCTTGTTAAAGGAGCTTAATTTGCATCAGGCTACTCTTTCATTTTCTTTCTCCTTTCAGAGAAGTAATTTCTTCAATGACCAGAGTAGCCAATTGGGTCACTTCCAAATAGTTTGGACTTCAGTTCTTACAACCTGTTACCACGCTGGATAAAAGTTCTAGATCAGAGGTGGGTTTCAGCAGGTTCTGACCAGTTCTGGAGAACCGGTAGCGGAAATTTGGAGTAGTTTGGAGAACCGGTAAATACCACCTCTGACTAGCCCCTCCCCCATCTATTCTCTGCCTCCCGAGATCGGCAGGAAATGGGGATTTTGCAGTAACCTTTCCCTGCTACGCCCACCAAACCACGCCACGCTCACCAAGCCATGCCCACAGAACCGGTAGTAAAAAATTTTGAATCCCACCATTGTATGATTTAAATCCCCCAAATCTGTAAGAGACTGGGTTGCTTTCCCCCTCTCCTTTCATTCACTCATTCATTCCTCTGATTTATCTAGCTGCCCATCTGACATTTTATTTTATTTTATTTTATTTGTTTGTTTGTCAAACATGTACAAGATAGTAGGTGTTTGTATAAACATAACATAAGCAAAGAAGTACAGATAAATGAGGACAATAGGACAGTAGGACAGGGACGGTAAGCACAACGGTGCACTTATGCACGCCCCTTACAGACCTCTTAGAAAGGGGGTGAGGTCGACTGTAGACAGTCTAAGGTTAAAGTTTTGGGGGTTTGGGGAAGAAACCACAGAGTCAGGTAGTGCATTCCAGGCATTGATACTCTGTTGCTGAAGTCGTATTTTCTGCAGTCAAGTTTGGAGCCGTTCACATTAAGTTTGAATCTATTACGTGCTCGTGTATTGTTGCGGTTGAAGCTGAAGTAATCATTGACAGGAAGGACATTTTGATATATGATTTTATGAACTACATTTAGATCAGATCGAAGGCGACGTTGTTCTAAATTGTCTAATCCCAATATTTCAAGTCTGGTGGAATAAGGTATTCTATTGCGAGCAGAGTAGTGGAGGACTCTTCTTGTGAAATATTTCTGGACTCTCTCGATTGTATTAATGTCTGATATGCAGTGCGGGTTCCAGACAGGTGAGCTGTATTCAAGAATTGGTCTAACAAGTGTTTTGTATGCTCTGGTTATCAGTGTAATATTGCCAGAGAAGAAGCTACGCAAGATTAGATTAACAACTCTTAGTGCATATGTGACTCTAATATGAACAAAGCATGAAGGTGAAAATAAAATTAGATTGTTGTGTGTAAATTGCTGCATTTCTCTTCCCCACACTCAGCAAACCCCAATCACCCAAGTTTCAAGTCCACAGCTACAGTACTAAGATGAATGCCATATCTTTTCCGTCTGTACTAAAGTCTAGGAACTATTCCTCAGTACTCCCAAATACCATGTTATGTGATAGTTTGCTTAACCAAAGGTTGAATGAAAACTGTGAATGAAAACAATTTAAGTAAACTTGAACAAAAAAATGGTAAGGCAGAAATCTTTGTTTTTACCTGGTTACACAAACATACAGCTGGTCCTCAACTTACAGCAGTTCAATTAATGACCATTCAAAGTTAGAACGACAATGAAAAAAAGTGACTTTTTCACACAACCGTTGCAGCATCCCCATGGTCACACGATCAAACTTCAGACACTTGGCAACAGACTCATATTTATGACGGTTACAGTGTCCCTGGGTCATGTGATCCTCTTTTGCACCCTTCTAACAAGCAAAGTCAACGGGGAAGCCAGATTCACTTAACTAACTGCAGTGATTCGTTTAACAATTCTGGCAATAAAGGCCATAAACGTTTGGGCTCAATCGTGGTCGTAACTCAAGGACTACCTGCATACCTGCAGATACATACATATCTGATTATTTGTCAACAAATCAACTGCAAAGTTGACTGCACTGTCAATCAAATAATTGAGAACGGAAGGAAAAGCAGGAAAAAAGAAACTCTGTTCTCACTGCAGACTTTAGATGTGGGTAATAAAAGGTCTATTTTACATTGAAACTATTTGTTTCATATGCTGTTTGATGAGATAGCTTCATAAAGATCCACCTGTACTGGGTGGCTTTAAAACATTTTATTTTCTGTTACTGTATGAAATAAGGATCACAGCATCCTTATCTCCAACTGCCACTCGTAGTTAATCCATCCTTTTTCTTTTTTGCAGTATAATGTTCCAGATATTTCTTAGTGCCAATTTTGGACTGCCAATCTCTCTTAGAATCAAATTATAAGTTGTTCTACATTTAAAATTCAATGGTGAAAAATGTAAGGTTCTACATTTAAGCAAGTAAAACCAAATGCACAGGTATAGACCAGGGGTGGGTTCTAACTTACCTCGCTGCTGGTTCGCTTCCTCCCACACCGCGTGGCCGCGCCTTGTGGGCGCGCGCATGCACAGTGCCACAAAATCCGGGGGGGAAATCCAAAAACAAGATGGCGACGCATGCATAGTGCCATAAACTCGGCTTCTGCGCATGCACAAAAGAAAATAACTTGGGGAAAAATTCAAAAAAAAATTTCCCAAAAATTTTTTTCCCAAAAAAAGATGGTGGCGCCCACGGACCGACACTGACCGAACTGGTTCCGTGATGTCATCGTGATGTCACCAGCGGGTTGCTACCGGTTCAGACAAACCGGTCCGAACCGGGAGGAACCCACCTCTGGTATAGACCAGGTGGTACCTGGCTCAACAGTAGTAACTGTGAGAGGGATCTTGGGAAATTTCCGCTACCGGTTCTATAGAATCGGTCTGAACCAGCAGCAACCCACCACTGGGTATATATACATATAGGGCAGTGATGGCGAACCTTTTTTTCCTCGGGTGCCAAAATAGTGCGTGCACGCGCTATTTCACACGCATGCGTGCCCACACCCATAATTCAAAGCCCCCCCCACTTGCCTCACCCCCCTGTGCATGCGTGCGTGACCCCCCCATTCCCCCGTTTCCCGACTTCCAGTGGGCCCAGTAGGCCCATTTTTTGCCCTCCCCAGTCTCCAGAGGCTTTCTTAGAGCTTGGGGAGGGCGAAAACGCTCCCCCCGCCACCCTGGAGGCCCTCCGGAGGCCAAAATCACCCTCCCAGAGACTCCACGTGAGCCAAAAATCAGCTGGTGTGCACGCACATGCTGAGCTAGGGCAACGGCTCGCGTGCCGGCAGATATGGCTCCGCGTGCCACCTGTGGCACCCGTGCCATAGGTTCGCCATCACTGATATAGGGTTTCCTGCCTGAGCAGAGGGTTGGACTAGAAGACCTCCAAGGTCCTCTTCCAACTCTGTTATTCTGTTATCGGTTAAACATATAAGAAAATCTGATGAAAACCTAGTATTTTCTTGCCAGAATGGCTAACAGATGTTTACTGGCAACAAAGAAGAGCATAACTGGTTTATCTATGGTTTTTTCCCTCTGAACAACCGTCACTGGGAACAACTATGGGAGAGAGTTATTGTACTTGTGAATTTCTCTTGGGCATCTGGTAAGCTATTGGGAAACACAAATGCTGTTTCATCTTTTATTCTAAACTTGTTCACATATAGTACACAAATGTACAGCCGTACAATGGGTGTGAAGATCAGCTTTTCTTTGTAGGGGGTCCTTAGCAGGTTTCCAAGTGTCACAAAAAGTGATGAAAATTATTATTTTTTTGACACAATACCAGTTTGTAAACACAGTTTTGCATATGTTAAGCAAAGCAGCAGAAGTAAACACATGTCAGTGTCTCCTGGCTTAACAGATATAATGTTGTGAAATTGCTGCAGGGACGAACCATTACTCAACATTTCAGATCCAGGGTGTTCTTTTTATATGCAATGTGGAACCACAAAAATCTATTCTCCAGCTTTTCTCTTTAAAGTTATCAAATACAAGAAGAAGATTCTATTGCGTGTAAAATATTTACAGCAAAGGAAATTTTGGTTGATGCACCTGTTAAGAGGCAAGAAATATTAGATGTGCCAAAACTTTCAGTTTTCCTAGCACAGCCACTTAGCCACATCCAAAACACAAATGCCACAATGAAAGAAAACCTAAGATTCCCATAAGGTTTGTGAATGGTTTTATATGCAACTATTAAACGATACAACAACCATACAACTCTCCTTCAAATACCTTTGATACTGCAGCCCACTTAAGTTGAGATCTACTTGTCAATTGAAATTCTGTTGCAAAGATGCATAACGATGTTCATGTTTTCTTTCTTTTTGATCTAAGAATTGAGTGGGTATGGTAATGACAACTCCCAAAGTCACAGGAAATTTAGGGTGACTTTGATGGGGCAACTCCTTAACCAGTGGTGAGTTCCTACCGGTGCGGCCCACTCTACAGTACTGGTAGAAGCCAGCAGATGGCGCTATTTGAGTGAGGCTGCTCCGTTACTGTATTTTTGGGCTTTTTTGCTTCCACGCATGCCACATTGCGCGGAAGCAAAATCATACGAGGGGCATGTGCGCGTAGCGAGGGAGCACGTGCGCACCAAACGTGGCGATGCATGCGCAGAGCTCCGGTAGAGAGGTAAGAGAGCAATCCACCCCTGTCCTCAACCCCTTCCCAAATAAAGTGATCCCAAAAGGTTGACCCTTAGCATTTTGTGGCACTCTGGAGAGACTGCAGATTGAGCAGTGAAAGGCTTTATACAAACTCTGCATTGCTCATTTCTGAGTTAATGATTCCCAGAGTAATTATGCGTATAGAGGCATATAAATGTTGAGCTTTTAAATGTTGAGCTGGATCAGGGGTGGGTTCCTCCCAGTTTGGACCAGTTCGCCTGAACCAGTAGCGACATCCTGGTGATGTCACGATGACATCACCGAACTGGATCGGTTGGTGCCGGTCCGTAGGCGTCGACATGTTTTTTTGAATTTTTTTTCTATTTTTTTCTATTTTTAAAAAAAAAATTCTTCTACGCATGCACAGAAGCCGAGTTTCCGGCACTGAGCACGCATTGCCATTTTGTTTTCGCTGTTTTTTGGGGGGGAGTTTTGCACTGCGCATGCGAGGCGCGGCCATGCGGCATGGAAGGAAGCGAACCGGCAGCAAGGTAAGTTGGAACCCACCCCTGAGCTGGATATTCATTGGCCCTCAGTCAGGGATGTCCTCAGAGTGTGGTTAAAAAAAAGGCAAAATGGCAGACAATATGGTGTGACCATAACTTCAATCAACCCATACCCTACTTTCAAATGCAACCTTTGAGAAAGAACAACAGATTGTGAAGATTGTGAAGTAGCGATAGCATTTTAGGCTTATACACCACCCCATAGTGCTTTACAACACTTTCTGGCAGTTTACAATGTAAGCATTATTTGCACATTGGCCCCAACAATCTGAGTTCCCATTTTACCAATCTCAGAAGGATGGAAGGCTGAGTCAACCTTGAGCCCCCTCAGGATTGAACTCCAGGCTGTGAGCAGAGTTTGCCTGCAATACTGCATTTTAACCACTATACCACCACAGCTCATTATTCCAATTTAATCCAGTCCTCCAATGAAAGAAGAACTTTACTCTGTGCTAATGGGAGGAGGGGGAGGGCAAACGTCCCTCAGAGAAAGTCCAATTGGTTTCAATAGGTCACTCCTTCTTGAATATATCTCTGACACAGAGGTTTCATATATACAATGGTAACATCAAATATTCCTGTGCATCATGTACAAAGCATCTCTGCCAAACACAGTATGTTGTTAATCCACGTCAATTGGATCATGAATTGAAGCGCTTATAATTTAATCCGACAGCGCAAATCAAGATTAACAACCACAGCTGCACAAATGCCCAATTGGGCACAAAAAGGGAGCTGTTTGCTAAGAAGAAAGAAGCAGATGCTGGATTAATAAGGCCGACAGTAACATATCATTTTCCACAAAAAAGAAAAGAACAGTCTGCTCCCTTGATCCTTTTCTCAACTATTATTTTCATCACCCCTAATCAGATTACTATTACCAAAACTCTCGTATTCCAATATGTGAGAACAGCTTTCATATTCTGTACCTTAAAATATTATATTGGATAACAACAACAACAAAAATATGGAAGAATGAGTAGAAATATCATTTCTACTCAGTAGTGACATGTTTATTTCATGATTTATTCTGCAGTTATTTCCAAAGAATTATTAGGGAAGAAATTCTATTAGAAACATATTTCGATGTTTCCTAAAGCAATGCTTCTAGCACAGAGAAGTTTTAAAGCAGCAGCAGATAACTTATCCACCTCTCCTTGAAACCTAATAATCCTCCTCACCAGAAACCTAATAATCCACATAGATGTGGTACTCTGATTGATATAGTCCAACAACACCTCTCCATCAACCACTACTCTAGTGCTTTCACTAGCTTCAAAATGGCAAATGCTACTGGAGGGATCAAAGCCCTGCCCCTTTTTACACACACAGGAATGAAAAAGTAGTGATTGATTGATCCGCCATTTTGATTGATCCGCCATTTTGATGCGGTTGACTATTACTTCAGATTGCCCTGAAAATTCTGCCACCTTCTTATAGCAATAGCACTTAGATTTATATACCGCTTCACAGTGTTTTACAGCCCTCTCTAAGCGGTTTACAGAGTCAGCATATTGCCCCCCAACAATCTGGGTCCTCATTTTACCGACCTCAGAAGGATGGACGGTTGAATCAACCTTGAGCCTGGTGAGATTTGAACTGCCAAATTGCAGGCAGCTGGCAGTCAGCAGAAGTAGTACTGCAGTACTGCATTCTAACCACTGCGCCATCCACGGTTCTTATAAATCCATGGCCACTATACTGATGGATTATTTGCTACATACCAAGGTAATCTGCTTTATTGGCACATGAAGATCTGGAAATCTACTTAAAAGAAATATTTGTGTATATTTTAAAACACTTTTTAATAAACAGAAGTCCAGCTTTAAGCCTCTTATAGACTATCATAGGTTTCCTGCCAGTCTATAGAAAGACTCACTGAAACATGACCAAACCTTGAATTGGAACAGATCCTCCAGATCCTTATTTGATACATTAGAACTATAATCCTGTTGTCTTATGCCTATAACTAAGTCCCACTGAATAAGTAAGCATAATCACAACCAGAGTTTAGAAATATTCTGAAATACACAGTGATCTTACATTTCCTGTATAAACACACTTACCTGTTATTCAACTAGAGGAGAAACAAATCCAGAAATTTCCCATTTCTTATTTTTATTATTTATTTATTTATTTATTTAATTTAATTTAATTTATAGGCCACCCATATCCCGTAGGACTCAGGGCAGCGTACAACAAAAAGAAGACAAAACAATCAATAAGAACAAAAGATAACAATTTAAAATAATACAAAAATTAAAACACATCTTCATTCATACCTGGGGCATTAAGTTCTATTCTCACCCCGCCTCCAGGGGCGGGTTGCTTACTTACTGATACTGGTGCGCTGCGCGTGCATCTCCACATTTCGTGCGCGTGCGCGCTCGCTACATGCGTGTGCCCCCTCATGCGATTTTGGTGAGATTTTGCTTCTGCGCATGCGCGGAAGCAAAATCTCGCCGAAATCTTGTGAGGGGATGTGCACGCGTGCGTGATTTTGGTGAAATTTTGCTTCTGCGCATGCGCGGAAGCAAAATCTTGCCGAAATCTCATGCATGCGCGCGTCTCCTTACGAGATTTCGGCAAGATTTTGCTTCCACGCATGCGCAGAAGCAAAAAAGCCAAAAAATTCTTTTAAAAAGATGGCGACACGCGCGACTGTCTGGCGAAGATGGCACCGGAGCAGTTGCGCGCAAAATGCATAATCGGCGGGTCACTACCGGAGCTACGCACTGGACCGCACCGGTAGGAACCCACCCCTGCCCCTTTCCATGCATTCCAAGGATGTCCACACAACTTTGCTTCCTCTGCCCAATTTTTCTTCCCTGTGAGGGTATGTTCATGGTGGAACGTGAGCAAAGTTTTTATTCGAAGAGTTCAGAGACTGATGGTCATGCACCTGTCATTTTGCAGAAGGAAAGTTAGCTTCATCTCATCACTAAGTTATGGATTGTTTTTACAGGACACATTTTAAACCGCATCAAAGATGACATTCCTTTGTCTCCACGAAAGGATGTAGAGCTAATTGGCCCCAGGAGACTGTTAGGGTGAGCGGTATGTCAGTATGTGAAATAGCAAAGCTTTTTCGGGCAGCTCTTTTCAAAATGAAAACCTTTCTGGTGGCTTTCTTACTGCATCATCTTCCATCTTTTCAAACCAAAATTCCAAGTTGACTAGTGGCCATCCATCTTCTTCACTGATTTAATCTCTATGGAAGTTATAGATAAAGTTTATCCTCTAAAAATGATATAATGGATAAAATTGGATCAACATCTTTCAGCTGTGTCTAGGGGGACCTTTGCACAGATTCGTCTTGTGCACCAATTGCGACCTTACTTGGAGAGGGAGGCCTTGCTCACAGTCACTCATGCCCTTGTCACCTCACGGCTAGACTACTGTAACGCGCTCTACATGGGGCTACCCTCGAAGAGCATCCGGAGACTCCAGTTGGTACAGAATGCAGCTGCGCGAGCTGTAGTGGGTGTACCAAGATACACCCACGTAACACCTCTCCTTCGCCAGCTGCATTGGCTACCAATTAGTCTCCGGTTGCAATTTAAGGTGTTGGTCGTTACCTTTAAAGCCCTACATGGCTCAGGGCCAGGTTACCTGCGGGACCGCATCCTACCACATACCTCCCTAAGACCGGTTAGGTCCCACAGAGAGGGCCTCCTCCGGGTCCCGTCGGCCAAACAATGCCGACTGGCGGGGCCACGGGGGAGGGCCTTCTCTGTGGGAGCCCCGTCCCTCTGGAACCAACTTCCACCAGAGATCCAGACTATCCCCACCCTTCTGGCCTTCCGTAAAGCCTTAAAAACATGGCTCTTCCGGCAGATGGGGTGAATAGGATAATCAAATTCCCCCTGAATGTTGTGTTTATAATGTTTTCTTTTTAACTATATTTTAACTTAAATTATGATTATTGTTTTTTAAATGTACGCTTCTTACTCATGCTGTACGCCGCCCTGAGTCCCATGGGATTGGGCGGCATATAAGAGCGTCTAATAAATAAATAAATAAATAAGTTTAATCTACAAGATTCTACCGTCTCTCTCTCTCTCTCTCTCTCTCTCTCTCTCTCTCTCTCTCTCTCTCTCTCTCTCTCTCTCTCTCTCTCTCTCTCTCTCTCTCTCTCTCTCTCTCTCTCTCCATATAAAGAAATTAGAACCACATATTTTTGTTCTCATTTGTGGGTTTTTCCCCTCTTTCTGTTTCTAACACTAGGATACAGATATTAAAAAAAAGTTTGATAGTGTAAGAAGCAAATGAAAGAAGCAATGCATAACTCTAGTTTCTACAGTGGCATTCTGAAGTTTGAAAATTAAAATGTTTGCAACATTTTAATAGTCCATTTCACTTCCCTCCACCCCAACCTAAATATGAAGCAATTGTAAGGGGAAACATCTGGTTTCATTTTTCTTTTCCCCGTTGCTATTTCCATCTGACAAAACTGTAGTGCCTGCCAGTTTTCCCTAGTAAAATTAGATGCTGTGCCAGCTCCTTTCTAAGGCCTAAACTTTTAGTGTGAGGTAAAAGAGTTCTTATCTTCACAACAGCGTTCAAATGAGTATTTCCAGACACGGCTTTGGATTCTTACAGGAAGCAAATTGAGCTCCCTACTGCTCAGTTGATGGTATCACTGGGGACTTTCCATCATGACAGGTCCTGGCTTCTTTCTGCTGGGATGGAAATGTTTTCTGCAGTTACAATAGTCTGTCTTGGCCCGGTCCACCATGGCAGACATTTTATGACAGAGTAAGCTTTCTTACCACCATTACCAGTAGTCCTTACAACCATTCGTTTAGTGGCCGTTCAACAGCACTGAAAAAAAGTGACTTACGACCGTTTTTCACATTTATGACCATCGCAGCATCCTCATGGTCAGGTACAGTACAGTACATTTATTGAATAGCCCGAAGGCCTTTTCAAAAAAAGAAAAACAGGACAAACAGGTACAGAAACAACCGTACAAAAATATATATGGTACATGACATCAAAATTCAACGATATCAAAATTCAATAACTAAATTTCTAAAACTAGATAACCCAAATAAAATATCTCGTCTCTAACTCAGCTCATCTTTCTTACAATCAATGAAATTCTTTTCAATGTAGCTGGCTCGTATTGCTGTCATCCTATTAAGATAGCGAGTGATAGCCCTTACCAGGGGAGGAGAGTCTGCCTTCAATAGAAATGTTAACTTATGCCTTACATTCCAGTGGGAAAATTTATTTATAATTGGGGACAGATATTGTTTTCTTACTTCCTCATACATCCTACATTCAAATATTATATGCGCCGTATCCTCGACAACATTTGCCCCACATATACATGTTCTTTCGTCATACGGGATTTTCCGATACCGGCCGAATTTAACGTTAGTATCTAAAAGTTCAAATCTAAACTTGACAAATAATTCTCTCTCCACTGATGGCATTTCTAGGAACCATGGTCAGGTGATCAAATATGGACAATTGGCAATTGGCGTGTATGGTATTTTTGACAGCTGCAGTGTTTCAGGGTCTTGTGATCACCTTTTGCGACCTTCTGACAAGAAAAGTCAATGGGGAAGCCAGATTCACTTAACAACCAGGTTACTAACTTAACAACTACAGGGATTCACGTGGCAAAGAAAGGTCATAAAATGGGGCAAAACTGACTTAACAACTGTCTCACTTAGCAACAGAAATGTTGAGCTCAATTGTGGTCATAAGTCAAGGGCTACCTATATATTGGAGTATCTCCTAGAATTTTTCAAATTCCAAAATGTCAGTTTTGTAACATCAGTTCCAAAAGGTGGAAAAACTATGTAATAGAAAATAGGTCTGCCTACTAACATGCATCTGACAGAGTAGCCTTCCAAAATTTTAGTCACAATAAGTATGCCAGTATTCATTGTTGCTTTCATCCCTTGGATAATGTATCTTATACTATATATAAGGAGAATATAAGCATATTTACCTATATCCAGTAGTGGGTTTCACTTACCTTCGGTACCAGTTCGCAACTGTGAACATGCGCGCGTGCTCGCTTCACTCACACATGGTGCTTTTGTGCATGCGCAGATCATCCATGATGACGTCAGGGCGGGTGGGCGGAGCCTACCACCGCTGCCACCGGTTTGCCTGAACCGGGGCGAACCAGTAGCAACCCACCGCAGCCTATACCTCAAGCAAGTATGAATCAATTGTGTGCCAATGCTCCAATCCAATCAATAGTCCTTCTATTCCTTCAGGATCAAAACAGAAAAGTGAATGGAAACAAAAGTCATGCCATTTTTACTTCTTGAGATTCTCTCTTTCTTTCTTCCCTCTCCCCCCATTTTCCCCAGAAATTAAAAAGAGAGAGGCTGATGAATAGACAGACAAAAAGGCATCTGCCACTCTTTGATCTGTTGTAGAAATAACAGAAAGACAGGATGAAAGAAGGTACTGAATGAATAAAACACCTTAATTAAACATAGCCCTAAAACAATCGACACAAAAATGTTATGAATGTTAACATTTGAAAATATAATCATCATTCTCTGAAATACCAAAATGGTGATAGATTCCCATTCTAGCCCTTTGGCAAGGATGTTTTAATTCTGATTTATGTATTGGGGATAGTGTTGGGAGTACAGTAGGAGGGGAAGGTTGGTCTTGATATCTGTGGCTCCTTCAAACTCTGTGATCTGGTGATAGCACATCTCTCTATGATATGACTATAGTCACCATGGAACTAGTTACTTGTGATGTATAAGAAAAGGAGTATTAAATTAATTGTCTCATAGATTTCTCTATTTATATCTCTATATCTCTATCGCTATCTCTGGTTGTTTCAGCTAATAGTATATAAGGAATAAAGGCTTGGCCAATTAAATTGGCAAGGGTCAGAGTCTCCCTGCTATGATAAAATACATTATTTTAAAAATACATTAATTATTCATACACTACAATCCCTATTTTTAAATTAGCGTATGTCTATTTCATGCACCTCAGCATCTTATCTTCTCCGAACATGATTTTCCTCTTTTTATATAAATGGATATCCTTTTTTTAATAAAATAATCTTTATTAAATGGTTTTAAAAAACACAAATATATACATATATACAAAACAAACATACATCTAACTCTACATGACATCAATACATAATACATAGACTAACATAAAAAAACATAAACCATTAATGTTAATATTTTTTAGCGTTGCATACCGTTATATTGATGGTACCGTTGGTTCTTTAACTTATCTATAAAATATTTCCTTAATTTTATTCTATTTCTGATTCCATCATACTTATTGTCCATTAAAAGTCTATCTACCTGTCTTCTTGTATTTCATTTTTGTATTTCTCACTGATTATTTCACTTGATTTTTATCTTCTAACCACTTGTACCATTTTTCCCAAATCTTATAAAATTCTGTTTCTTCCTTATCTTGTAGTTCAATAGTCAATTTGCTCATTTCTGCGCAATCCAGTATCTTTATAATTATTGCTGAGCTTGGGGGGACCTTTTCATTTTTCCAATATTGGGCATAGGTGATTCTGGCTGCTGTTATTATATTCAGAAAAAGATACAAACTGCTTTTATTTGTTTTCTCTTTTATAATTCCCAGCAAAAACAGTTCTGGTCTGAGATCAACAGATTGTTGTATAATTTCTTTTATCCATTTCTGGATCTTTTTCCAAAATTTTCTCACTTCTGGGCATGTCCAACATGTATGGTAGTATGTCCCCAGGTTCTGTTTGCATTTCCAGCATTTTGCCAATGTGTTTGGATTCCTTTTTGCCAGTCTTGCCGGAGGAAGGTGCCACCTATAAAACATTTTGTACATGTTTTCTTTGTACAATGCTGCTTTAGTTAATTTATAGTTTTGATCCCATAATCTTTCCCAGTGTTCTAGTTCAATTTGGTATCCAAAATTTTGTGCCCATGTTATCATTACTTCTTTTACTACTTCTTCCTCCTAAATGGATATCCTAAAGGAAAATTCAGGAGACACTGTTATGTCACGCAGTTTCCCGGTGTGTAATTCCCATCTCCTCCTCTCTCCCTCAAAATTATTTTTCTTTTATTCTTTTCGGCTAGGCATTGTGAAGTGGTGACTCTGTAATTCAAGAGGGTAGTTAAATAAGGGACATAGAGAAATACATGATCACATCTGATATCAAGGTTACATAGATGCACTCTTCCAGAACTTCCGGGCTCCTTCTTTGGAACTATAAATAGTGACATACTCAGTTGATAAATCAGGACTTGTAAAGAATTTGCTTAAGATGGTACAGATTGTGAAAGTAATAAGATATTATTAAAATACTGTATCTGTGCACACAGTTATTGTCTGTGTTGTCATAAACTGAGAATATCTGGATAATGATGTACTTTTATTTGTCTTCTGGTGGGTTTTTGTGTTATAAAACAGCTTGATTTTTCTGATATTTTTATTCCTGGTAATTTGCTTTTTTTCACTTATTTATGTGAAGTCTTCTATTTTATTTATGTGAACATTTCTATTTTATTTATACTGTACAAGGAGATATGATTTACCCATATAAAGGGTTCCATCTGAATTTACACTCTGTGGGGGGAAAATTAGGGTGTGGTAGAAAACCTGTTTTACTGAACTGAGGCATTATTGGGGGGAAAAAGATTGAAAACCACTTTTAGAATGTCCAAGTAGGCAAAAATTTGGGTTCAAATTATTATTCAAACAGGACTTGTTGGAAGATCTGCTACTAACTTACTAAGAGCAAGAAGACGAGAAAGCATCAAAGCCAGGGAGATACGAAATGCATGTGTATCAGCTCTAGATAAAGTAAAATATAGTACGACAAGCACTTTTGTCTACATCAGAGATATCCAACCTTAGCAACTTTTAAGACTTGTGGACTTCAACTCAGCCATGCTGGCTTGGAAATTCTGGGAGTTGAAGTCTACAAGTCTTAAAGTTGCCAAGGTTGGACACTCTTGGTCTACATCAAACTTCAGATATTTTCATAAGGCTCAATTGCAAACAGCAATGATTTCCATCCATTGTTTCTTGTCTTGCCCTCTGGTGCCTTGGAAAATAAGTTGACCCCCTCTTGTGGCAGTCTCTCAAATACTGGAATACGGCTAACAAGTCCCTCTAGTACTTTTTTCTCTAGACTAGCCAAACCCAAATCCCGCAACCATTCTTCATATGTTTTAGTCTCAGGCCTTTAATCATCTTAGTTGCTCTTCTTTGTACTTTTTCCAAAGACTCAACATCTTTTTTTGCATTGTGGTGACGAAAACTGGATGCAGTATTCCAGTTGTGGTCTTACTAAGGCTTTATAAAGTGGTACTAATACTTCACGTGATTTTAATTCTATGCCTCTATTTATACAACCAAGGATTGTATTAGCTTTTTTGGCTGCTGGCTCATATTTAAGTGATCGTCCACTAGGACTCCAAGGTCCCGCTCACTGTTTTTGAGCCAGGTTTCGCCTAATCTGTACTTGTACCTTTGGTGGTGTTTTTTTTTCCCTAAGTGTAAAACCTTGCCTTTCTCTCCATTAAATTTCATTTTGTTGAATAGGACCCACTGTTCAAATCTGTTAAGATCTTTTTGGATCCTGAGCTGAGATGTTGGCTATTTCTGCCAGCTTAGTGTCATCTGCAAATTTGATGAGTTCCCCTTCTATTCCCTCATCTAAGTCATTTATGAAGATATTGAAGAGTACCAGGCCTAAGACAAAACCTTGTAGTACCCCACTGTTTATTTCCTTCCATGTAGATGTAGTATCATTAAGGATTACTCATTGAGTACAGTTTGTCAGTTACAAATCCATCTGGTGGTGATACTGCCTACCCCACATTTTTCTAGCTTACCAAGAAGTAGGTTGTGGTCTACTTTGTCGAATGCTTTGCTGATGTATACATAGTATATGATGTCCACAGCATTTCACTGGTCTACTAGTTTAGTCACTTTGTCAAAGAATAAAATAAGATTGGTTTGGCATGATCTGTTTTTAACAAACCCATGCTGGCTTCTACTTATAACTTTATTTGTTTCTAGATTCTTTCAATATGAAACTCATTTCAGTGGTTTCTCTGCTTTGCTTTTGTGGCAATATCTAAATAACATCTACTGAGGACAGCTCCGTTATTTTTTCTGCATTTCTTTCTTTCTTTCTTTGCACACATTAAATCTACAACACGTAAAGGAAATAGTCATGGTGACATATTGATTGTTGAACTGAGACCCAAGATTCAATCCCTCACATGACTGGGGAGCTCACAGGATGACCTGTTTTGAGGATTTTTTTTAAAAGGGGGGTAATGCCATATATACTTCTTTTGGTTCCTGAAAGGAAAGCTGGGATACAAACCTCAGAGGTACAAAAATAAATGAACATAAAGAAGCCCAGAATTTCTTGTCTGTGTTCAACTGTCTAGGAACATAAATAGCTAGCTTCCCACGAGGATCAGACCAGCCTTGGCGTCTTCTTCTGTGCTTTTAGTATTCAAATGTAAGGGCCTGGCAAAGGGAATTGGAGCTGGTAATTTCCTTTCTGCATCAACTCTTCAAAATTCTTTCTGCTGGCTTAGTGCCTACCTGCAACCCTCTCTCTGGAGCGACAAGCCAAGTACATGTGGCCCAAAAACTGCTCCTCCCATTGAGGGGAGAAAGATACCAAACCACAGCAACACTATGAATGTATAGCCATCAGCATGAGCTGTTCCAACAGTTCCTTGGTGGAAGGCTGGGACCTGAGTTAGTCTTGGGAAATGCCAGCCAATTCTGCAAGCCACACACGTCCAACAGATTGGCAGCTGTTGAAATGCAAACAGTCTACGGCCTGACCTTGGGACAGAATGTGCCTTACTATCAGAGCTAGAAAGTGAAAAGGGACAGAAGCTGAGTGCATCAGGATCGTGATAGGCTGGACATCTAATCCAAACCCTATTCAAGGAGGGAGTGGGAGGCACGTTTTACGGTGGTTCTCCTCCTACCTCTCCGATAAGATGCAGTCGGTGTTGACAGGAGGGCAGAGGTCGGCTCCTAGGCCCCTGATTTGCGGGGTACCTCAGGGCTCGGTCCTCTCACCCATCCTGTTTAACATTTACATGAAACCGCTGGGTGAGATCATCCGATGAAACGGGGTGAGGTATCAGCAGTATGCTGATGATACCCAGTTGTACATCTCCACCCCATGTCAGTTCAGGGAAGCAGTCAATGTAATGTGCCACTGCCTGGACGATGTGAGGGTCTGAATGGGAATGAATAGGCTCAAACTCAATCCTGACAAGACTGAGTGGATATTGCCCCCCAGGGATTATGTCGACTTCCCCTCCTTGGTTCTCGGGGGAGAAAAATTGACTCCCTCGGAACGGGTTCGCAATTTGGGTGTTCTCCTAGACCCACAGCTAAAAATGGAGCAACATCTGTCAGCTGTGGCTAGGGGAACCTTTGCACAGGTCCGTCTCGTGCACCAATTGCGACCCTACTTGGAGAGGGAGGTTTTACTCACAGTCACTCATGCCCTTGTCACCTCACGGCTGGACTACTGTAACGCGCTCTACATGGGGCTACCCTCAAAGAGCATCCGAAGACTGCAATTGGTACAGAATGCAGCTGTGCGAGTTGTGGTGGGTGTTTCGAGATACACCCACCTAACACCTATTCTCCAATAGCTGCATTGGCTGCCTATTAATCTCTGGTCACAATTTAAGGTGTTGGTTTTGACCTTTAAAGCCCTACATGGCTCAAGACCAGGTTACCTCCGGGACCGCATCCTACCACATACCTCCCTACGACCAGTTAGGTCCCACAGAGTTGGCCTCCTCCAGGTCCCATCAGCCAAACAATGTCAGTCGGTGGGTCCACGGGGGAGAGCCTTCTCTGTGGGAGCCCCATCTCTCTGGAACCAACTCCCACCAGAGATCCGGATTATCCCCACTCTACTGGCCTTCCTTAAAGCCGTAAAAACATGGCTCTTCCGGCAGGCGGGGTGAAGAAGATCGGATTCCCCCATGAATAAATGGTTTTTAAAATTATGTAATGTTTTAAATTATTATGTATTTGTATTGTATTGTTCTTATTCCTGCTGTACGCCGCCCTGAGTCCTACGCGGGATTGGGCAGCCTATAAGAACTTTTAATTAAATTAAATTAAAATAATTGAGATAAGGAGCTTGCAGGAGAAGAGCAGGCAGAACTGGAGGCAGAATACAATGCACCATCAGTTTAGAATCCTTGCCTTGCTACAAAAGACCCAGGTCCATCCCCCTTGCATTCCATTATCTATCAATTTAGTGCTGATGGTTAGTTGACCAGATTCTTATTTATAGGCTTCAATAAATCATGTAGACCTACATAAATGGTCCTGATTCTTTGTAGCTGATACAGTAAAGAACTACCTGTACTTGGATACAAATTGGCCCTGAGCTGCCTACTTTGCATATTCTCAAAAGGATTACCTTGCACTCAAGGGTAGATCATGTCATCAATTGTAGATATTTTACACCTAGTGCATTTTCATGATTGAGGCTGGACAAAAAAAAAATCCATCTCCTAGATTAATACCTCAACCCCACATGAAACATTAAAGTCTGTATGTTTCTCTCCTCTTCTTTGGCCTTAATTAGCAATCATAATGAATGACACTAATAATTTCCTCTCCTTTATGGCCTCCAAAAGGGGTCTCACTCAGTTTCAAGGAAAAACTGAAGTAGATCCTAAAGCAGGGGTGGGATTCAGCCGGTTCGGACCGGTTCGGGCGAACCAGATGTTAATTTTACATCTGGTTTGCCGAACTGGTAATTGCAAGGTCTGGCTGACCCCGCCCACCCCTCCCCTTCCAGGAGTCTCCATGAGGCCCATTTTGGATGCAAGGTAAAGTGCAGGGCCTGCGCGGAGGCTCTGGGAGGGCGAAAAATGGGCCTACCGGAAGTACTGGAAGTCCAGAAACAGAGCCCAGGGGAGACCGTTTTCGTCCTCCCGGAGGCTTGAGGAAAGCCTCTGGAGCCTGGGGAGGGCGAAAAACAGGCCTACTGGAAGTACCGGAAGTCCGGAAACAGGCCCATTTCCAGCCTCTGGAGGGCCTCTGGAGCCAGGAAGAGGCCGTTTTTGCCCTCCTGGAGGTTCGAGGAAAGCCTCTGGAGCCTGGGGAAGGTGAATTGCCCCCCCTCCATGATGCAGGAGGCTGAGTAGGCCACACCCCCATGGCCACGCCCACCCAGCAACCAGGCAGAGAACCAGTTCTAAAATTTTTCAATCCCACTCCTGTGAAGTACTGACATGCATGATCTTCCCTTGATGTTGTTTCCAACAGATGCATACACAGACTTTCTCCTCCCCACCCCCACCCCTCTTCAGCATCCCCTATGCTGACTATTATGGGAGTTTGTAGTTTCTCTAAAACAGGGATTCTCAACCTTGGGAACTTGACGCATGGACTGTTTATGAGAGAAAAACAGGATGAGAATTCAAACAAAAATTAGATACCCATTCTGGATAAATAACCTTGCCTCCAGCCTCAGGAAAGCTTTACTGCAAGCAGGGCTGTTTGCAAACAGGATGGGTCATCAGATAAGGAAGTGCATTTCAGGCACCAACATTTCCATTCTGCTGGCTTTAACTCTATGGAAAAAACCTTCTCCCCACAAGATTGGGGCTTGCTTATGAGCATGCTCGGTATGCAACTAAGCATACTGAGCATGCTCAGTATGGAAGCCACTAGAGATATTTATAAATCCTATAAACAAATATCAGATTTGCAAGGCCATTGACTTTGAGATATAATCCCGGGATTGATTACATTTTATTAAAAATTGGTTCTATTGGTGTTGATAGAAAATTGAGATATTGGAAATACGGTGGAAATTGAGTAATACTTAAAATATTAAAATATTGATGACTTAACAGGGGTCAACAAACACATTGTATGAAAGAAATGTAATTGATGTTTAAATATATTTTTGGAGAAAGCGATAAAGTATCATAAAGAGAGAATAGTACTGCTTAAAGATAAAGAGGTGAATATGAAGAACCCCAACAAGTGGGGTGGTGGTGGAAATAAGTACAAATTGGGAAAATAGTATTATATATTTTGATATATAAAATAATATATTATAATTATAATGAGCATATTAAGGTTAGAAGTTGGAAGATAAAAACTATGTATATGTAATTGTATTATTACTGTCAGCGCTGTGTAAAAAATGTATTGATCCAGTCATTACACTCTCCATAAAACATGTTGGTTGTTAAAACTGCAAAAAACATATAATAATAATAATAATAATAATAATAATAATAATAATAATAATAATAATAATAATAATAATAATAATAATAATGATGATGATGATGATGATGATGATGATGATGAGGAGGAGGAGGAGGAGGAGGAGGAGGAGGAGGAGGAGGAGGAGGAGGAGGAGGAGGAGGAGGAGGAGGAGGAGGAGGAGAAGAAGAAGAAGAAGAAGAAGAAGAAGAAGAAGAAGAAGAAGAAGAAGAAGAAGAAGAAGAAGAAGAAGAAGAAGAAGAAGAAGAAGAAGAAGAAGAAGAAGAAGAAGAAGAAGAAGAAGAAAGACAGATTGGAACAAATTCAGAAGAATGCTATCAGAAAGGCTACCAGGATGTAAGGGAGCTGGATGGATTATAAGCTTTTTAATGAATGATTGAAGAACCCTGTCTATGTTTAGCTTGCATAAGACACAATCAAAGGGAGATGCGATTGGGGTCCTTGGTGACTTTGTTTTCTTGTGGACGTTTCATTACCTAAACTAGGTAACATTATTTGTGTTAGTAGCTAGTAGCACTGATTATGCTACTTAGTTTGGGTAATGAAATGTCTGCAAGAAAACAAGCAAGCTCAGAGAACACCAAGGACCCTTCATGTCAACCCTAAACTACAAATAATCTCCTTTATTGGGAGATATGATCAGTCTTCAAATATCACAAAGAGGAGGAAGTGGACTTCTTTCTATTGCCCCAGAAAGCAGGACCTGAATAAATGGGTTGAAACTAAAAGGAAGTAGGTTCAGACTAGAAGTCAGGAGAAATTTCAAAACCGTATGAGCTTTCAACCAGATAAATAGTTGCCACATAACATGGTAAGTGTTGCTTCAAACAGAAAGATTTGGCTGGTCATCAGAAATGTTCTAATGCAGGGGTGTCAAACTTGCAGTGTCAAGGTGGCATCACATGACGTATCGGGACTTTTTCCCGCTTCGCTAAACCAGGCGGGGGCGGGGCCAGCACGTGATACATCCGGCCCGCGGGTTGCGAGTTTGACAGCCCTGTTCTAATGGATCCTGCACTAAGCAGACAATTGTAGTAAATCCATCCCAATTCTGATTCAGCTGCACTGGTTAATCCTTCAAAAAAGCAATCAGATTAACCAGATGCTACCATCTACCAGGGCATTGTGTAAAAACAACCAGACCATTCATTTGGTTTTGACTCATATCTTGACATGAGTCAAGTTTTCTCAAGTATTTAATTGGAAACCGCACAACAAATCATAAAGTTCCATTTTAACTTGTGTCTAGTTGTTTGTTTACCTTTGGAAAATAAAAACCATATTCCCAAGTAACCAGGCAGGACATCTTTTGAAAACTGAGTGCCAACACTATCTAGTACTTCATTATACCACAAATCAGGGAATCAATTTATTCTCCAAAACACCTTGAAGGTAGGACAAGAAGCAACGAATGGAAACTGATCAAGGAGGGAACCAACCTAAAACCAAGGAGAAGTTTCCTGACAGTTAGCACAATTAATCAGTGGAATGGCTTGCCTCCAGAAGTTGTGAATGTTCCAACATTGAAAGTTTTAAAGAAGAGATTGGACAACCATTTGTCTGAAATTGTATAGGATTTCCTGCTTGAGCAGGGGGTTGGACTAAAAGACCTCCAACGTCCCTTCCAACTCTGTTATTCTGTTAAATTAATAAGATAGCTACATATGTGGGCAGATTACTAAATGTTTTCGTGGTCTAGTGACTTTTGTGGCTTAGCTTTCACATTTCATCATGTGCAAGTAACTGCCAATAGCACGCTACTCAGGTTCAGTGTAAATGTGCAATTATTTAATTTCACATTGTACTAAAATCTAGGGAGTGGGAAGGAGAATACAGATTGGCCATGATGGTGCAGTTGGGACTTCCTTGTGAAAGTGATATACTGCAGTCAGTCACATTAATTCTTGATACAAAATCTAGAAGATAATGAGAACTGAAACTGGATAAGTTTCAAAGAAGAGTCATATGCTTAAAAGGGGGAGTTACGATACCATCAGTCTAGCTTACAATCTGCCTACATAGAGATATTTAGAGATGCTAAACTCATACTTCATGTAGGCAAACAAATATTAAATATACACTGCAAGTGGAAATACTCAGATAATTGGGGAGGAGGAAGTTTGGAGAATTGATATACCCTAAAAATGTAAGCTGCAATGGATATTACCTTTCCCTCTTCTCAGGCTGCTTTCACATGAATAACTCCTGATATTAACAATCCAAAGGTACTAGCCAGGCCAACTATGCCATTAATATAGAGAAGGGTGATTACAATGAAGACCCAGCTATTGGCCTCCCAAGAAACTACAGATATAAGACTATATGATTCCCCTCAATAATAGCTAATTTTCAAAGGGCAAGATCTTTGTTCTGATTCACACTAAATAGAAGCAAAGGATGTACTAACTTCTACAAACCTGTTCAATATGGGCAACCCAATGAGAAGAAAGAAATTGATTTTCCCAGGATCCAAAACAACTCTGTATTGTTTTATCACGTTTCTTTTACCCATCTGACCTTCCATTTATTTAGGTGACTTAGAAGTTTGTTCTGAATTGCCCTTTACCCATTGATTTCCCAATATGATTTTTCTTTCTTTCCATTTAATCATGTCGAATTCTTAGAAACTTCCTGGACAAATCCTGGTTTTCTTGGCAAGATTTAAGGAAAGGAATGTGCGTGGACCATTTGTTTCGTGACAGTTTCTAAGTTATTAGTTTTTAAATTCAGTAATCTTTTTTTTAATGGAAACAACTTGATCAAAATCTGTCACACATTTTGAGACTATTAAAATCAAAAGTTTTTTTTAAAGTGGTTTACCATTGCCTGCTTCTTAGGGCTGAGAGAAAGGGGCTGGCCCAAAGTCACCCAGTTGGCTTTGTGCCTAAGGAAGGGCTAGACATCATCCATCGTCTTCTGGTTTCTAGCTTGTTGCCTTAATCATTTCACCATACTGGCTCTTCCCGAGTGACATATTAATGTAGCACATTTTATTATCCAGTCACCATATTTCAGGCAGTTCGTTCTCTGTGGATTACTGTTTTTAATTCTGCTTCTTTTTACTGTCTTAAATCCACTGAGGCTGCTTAACAAACCTCTCAAGTTTCTTTCCCTCATGTGCTTCCCCAACCGGGACTCCTCTTTTGCTAGACTTCAATCCCCATTTATTGTCAATCATGATGGTTAGGAATAATAAAAATTGTGTATTACAATTTTACCTCAAGGACAAAATCAGTCTAAAACTAGACACAAGAACAGTTTTTCCCCGAACGCCATCACTCTGCTAAACAAATAATTCCCTCACCACTGTCAAACTATTCACTAGGCTGCATTACTATTACTATTAGTTTTTCTCATCGTTCCTATCACCCATCTCCTCCCACTTATGACTGTAGGACTGTAACTTGTTGCTTGTATCCTTACAATTTATATTCATATTGATTGTTTCCTGATTGCTTACTTGAACCCTTGACAACCATTCTTGACAAATGTATTTTTTCTTTTATGTACACTGAGAGCATACGCACCAAAGACAAATTCCTTGTGTGTCCAATCACACTTGGCCAATAAAGAATTCTATTCTATTCTAAAGGTTCTCTGCAATGTCAACCCATTTGTACAAACTTAATAACTGCAAAGCCTATCATTGTAGACGTTAAGAAAATACTGGCCAGGGCAGGTACCTTCCATATTGATAATGACAATCCTCCAAGACCCAAACTTAAGTAAGACACATACACTTTCATTATATTTGAACCAGTGTCTATCAGAATGCTACACTGTACAGAGTCTATCTTCCTTTAAGCTCTCACAGGAGAGAGCTAGAGATGTTATATTATGTCATGTCCATAAAATTTTATATGGAAGGCGAGGGATATTTCCATTTTTTTTCAGAGTGTATATTCCATATGGAACCCAGTGGCATAATTAATGTCAATCTCATAGCTGGATATGTACTATATGCCATTTAAAAATATATAGTGTACTTTCTTGCAACAGGTTGGGCCATCTTCTGGTGTCTGAGGATTGGAGGTGACTGTGAAGTGCCGGAGAAATCAGGAGATCCAGTTCAAAAGAGTATAAAGATTTATTGCATGCCTAAGCTCTCTACAAGAATCTGAACTATTAACAGTCCAAGCAAATTGGCAATAGGTAAGAGTCACAGGAATTCAGAATGGGCTGCACTTAGATCTCCTGTGGGCACAAAGAGATTCATGACTGACGACGCATTTGGGCTCAGCCTGGTCATCCCCTACATTGTATGTCTGACAAGGCCCAGTAAAAATGCAATGGTTCCAAAAAGAAAATGATCTTATTCCATTTTGCAAAACTAATGCTTTTCATTTTTTATTTCAACTATTGGATGGATGTTATTTTTTTTTATGTAAAACTTATTTTAGCATTAATGACACGTTGGCCATTTGTTTTAACCAGGGGTGGGTTCCAGTTACCTTTGCTACAGGTGCGCATCACGCGATTTTACTTCCGCGCATGCTCAGAAGGACATTTCAGCCCGAAACACAGCCGAGGAGGTGCTCAGCTGTGCTTCGGATAAAGAAATAAAGGTCGGTATTAACCCGGGGGCGGGCAGGAGGGCTTTTTCCCAAAGCAGAGGACGAGAAGAAGCCATCCAAACCCGAAAAAATTGTCGAAAATTCCCCCCAAAAAGATGGCGGCATGCATGGACCGGCACAGACAAACCGTGATGCCAAAATTACATCACCAGCAGGCCACTACCAGTATGCACGTACCAGTCTGAACCGGGAGGAACCCACCCCTGGTTTTAACAGGATAGAAATACCATCTTTGGAAATAACATCAAAAGTACGAAAATGCAGGGGGGACATTCTGAAGTGACACATCAATTTCCATTCTCCCTCCCCCCCCATATCCTAGAATCCAGTAACACGCCGAACCTATCAGGAAATCCATGATGGGTTCCAGAGATTTTGAAGATGGTGAGCATGCCAACTACGGGAACAACATATCCCAGCAAATGCCACAAGAAACAGAAGAGGCAATGGGTGTTGGAGCTTTGTGAAATGGGGATTTATTTTGCAATCTACATGTATTATGTATCAGAAGCAATGTTAAAAATTAAAATTCTGCTCCAGGCAGAATGAGGCCTGCTTAAGCAATTTAACCAGGCTTTGGAGTTTGATGGGAACTCAACACTGACTCTGCGTGACTGTGTCCTCTTAAGAGAAACCAGGAGAGCACCGTAAACCAGGATAACTGAACTTGGGGCCAGGATTGTTGATAGAACTGACAACCAAACTTTTTGTCGGGCTGAATATTAATACTCATAAGAAAAGCAAGAGAATGCAGCTGTTGGGAACATTGCAAGTGTCATCTGTGATATTCTTGGCCCTACAGGTGCCTTCTCACTTCCTTCTATATGCTCTTTAACAAAAACTGTGGGAATGTTGGAACTGGGATTAAAAGCCTGTGGACGACAGCATCTAAATGATCAGAGATTAAAATTCATAGAAATTTTTTATTCATAGAAATTTTTTATGCAGCAAGTCAGTTTCCTCTGAAATACAGCCACAGTGTCCTCACAAAGAAATTATTTATCTACTCCATCAGAGCAGTGCTCCCCAACCGGTGTGCCGCGTGCCCCAACCGGTGTGCCAAGTGTGCAGCGGCAAAAGCTCGCGTCATATCCAGAACGGCCTGCTGCCCACCGAATGCTAGATTTTGCCCAGCAACGTTTTGTTGCATTCGATGTGCGACCGCGGCCCTACAGCTCTGAGTCCGAGAAGTTCTATCCCCCCCCCTTCCCCCGCTCACGATTGTCCTGATCACAAGCCTACAGGGCCTGGACAGAACAGTGTTCATTATTAGGTATTACCTATCTGTCGTTTTCTGCACTGTGTTCTAATTTTTAAGTTCGCGTAGTCCTACCTAATTATCAAATAAAATAATAAATCAAGTAATTCTGTTATGCCCAGTTTGACATTCCTATACATTATACTCTTCAAAACGATATTTTGAAGATTATATTTGTTTTTTATCCAATTTTTGTATGTGGTGTGCCGTGGAATTTTGGGAGAGGCTATGGTGTGCCGAGGGTGACAAAAGGTTGGGGAGCACTGCATTAGAGGGATCAGTGATATTCTCAAAATACCCTTAGAAATGTCCTAAGGGTTACCGTGATACACATTGCTTTGCTTAATTCATGCTCAATAGTGAGTTGGGAAAAATGAAAAATACGTTATACAATTTTTCATGGCAGGGTGTGCTGCAGTTTTTTAAAATAAGAAAACATTGATTCACAAATGATTTTTTCCCCTTGAAAATCCCATTTCCTTCTATAATTACCTCTCTTAGGAACAATAATGCATTCATCATCATTATCAAATTAAGACTGGAAGACTTCAAATGCCCAATTTTCTCCACAGCCTGCTTTTCCATCTAGTTTAATGTATACATGTACTAGATGGCCCGTATTATTATTTTTTTGTCTTCTTATTTCCCCACGCTGCAACTTTCAAATATTCCTTTTCCATCAGTGTTGAAGCTCAGGGCAGCTCCCAATCACAGGAATGATTAGAAACATATGTTTAATAAAATACTCCTGCCTGTGTTTGTGTGAAATCGTTTTGAGTAGGGAAATCTGCCCATTTGTCTCTCTTGGATGTTGAAATGAATCTGGCTTATGGAATGCTGCAAGTATTTACTCAGTCATTAGATCTTAAAAGAAAAGTAATCACTCTGAGATGATGCTTCTAATATCTCTCCATGTTCTTACAACTGTGCCACCCAGTGGCGAAACACAGCTACAATATCAAAATGATACGTACAATCCACCTTCCCTTAAGCTCTGAGAGAGATGCAGATGTTACGTTAGGTCATGTCCCCATTTACAAAGTGTTATTGTACTTTCCACCTCCATCTTTGGAAAGGAGTTATATACAGTGTATATACCCTCTGTGATGTATTATTCAATTCAAGAATTCAAAGATCTTCCCCCTTTATGCATTTGCACTAGCAAGGCAATTATTTGCACGAAGCGTGGGCAAATATGACGGGAGAAAAACAATTTAGCTTATTATTAAATACAAATCTTTGGAGGGGGACAAAGTAACTCATTAGGAGAAAGAGCAAGTATAAAAAGTATGTGTTCATTGGGACTATTCTGTTTTTTGGTTTTGGTTTTGCTTTTGAAAAATAATCCCAGCTGAAAATACACAAAGGCGTATCAGACTCCCAAATGCACGAAAATATAATTGTTTTGCAACTTCCAAAGGTACAATTTTTTTCTTTTTAAATATAACCTTTTATTGCGTAGATCGTTTGATACAGAACAGCATTATTTTCATCACTTTGAATCTGGAAGTAACATACAACTGAATGAGAAGAATAGAAGTACCCAAAGAAATAGTGTGATTCTCTGTTCATGTGGCATAAATCAGTCTTGTACACAACTTGTAGCAGCAGTTTTTAAACGTTCCCTTTCGAAAATATATATATATCTATATTTCTATATATAAATTGTACACACTAATTATCTCCTTGCACAGGCTGAAACTTTTAGAATTAAAACATCCATCTTAAGTGAAGAGAGAATGGCGAAGAGAGAAACACTCCCCCCACCCCACCCCATCAATACTAACCAAACTTGCATTACCAGAAGGGAGAATCCTCAATGGATAAGTTAACCTCCTCAAAACCATGATAGTGTCACCTTGGGCTGAAGGACACAGAGGTAAGGGATTTATCACTTCATGCAAGCTCATTGCCCCGACTTCCTTCCTGGATCTTTTCACCATCTTAATGGCTTTGAGAAACCAGAGGATTTAAGGCAGTGTCGGCTCTACTCTCAATTATTTCATAATTCAACCATCCGACAACACAGCAGGTAGCAACACGCAGGTTCATCCTGGGACTTGGAGGTACTCCAACAGCGACTATAGCGTTGATGGGAAAATTGAGGATCAGTTTGTAGAAAGAAAACAACAACAACAACAACTACAAATCATAGGGAAGCTGGAATTAAACCATCAAGAGAGCTAGCTCTACATCAGTAGTGCTGTTATTGCTGCACGTATCAGGTCTATTTTTATTCTTGGTTCTTTTTATACTTTCACAGTCAAGTGCTTATTGTAGTGATTGAATTTTCACCATTAGCTCCTTTACAAGTCCAACAAGAGATTTTCAGATTTAAAAATAAAATAAAAATAAAGCCCTGAGAGAGGAAAGGGGAGGGAGAAGGAAAAAATCATGAAGATGCAGAGAAATGAACTAGCTCAACATGCAAACTAAGCCTAAGATTCACCCATAGTTTAAACACATTATAAAGTTCACAGTTTTAATATAGGGGGGGATTGTGAATGTGAGGAGAGGAAACAACAAAAGGGAACACATTTTTTCTTCTTCCATCAAATGCAACTAATAAAAAACACCAGTAAAATGTGGCAAGATTTTATAATATACTACGATATACATAAAGACTAAATAAAGCTTTAAATCAATAGTGATTATTGCTAGCAGATGTCCCGGCAGGGTGCTGGGATATTATTTGCTACATTATTTCTGCAGCATAAAGTTTTGTTCAGATCTGTCAAGACTTGCACCCCTCCCCAAACAAAGGCCAAGAGATTAAACAGGTCTGCAGAATGACCCATTCAGTCTGAGGGCAGTTCTGACACTCCTGATCCAGCTAATGGCTTCTCCCCCACAATATTGCGCAGTTTAGTGTGGGGAGCTGCAAAAAAAAATACCCCTCAAATTAATAACAAAGTATTCCCAAATAACAATTATAATAATTATAATAATTATAATAATAATATAATAGCAATTTATATTAAGGGATGCTGAAATTGATTTTGATGGAAAGCATCATTTAGCAAAGAAACAACTGGTATTTATTTTTAATAATCCAGAGGATTGGTTTCAAAAATGTTTTATACACCTTCTACAACAATGAAATCTGTGCTTCATATTCTGTATGAAATACTATCGCCCCAAAATGATCTCCTCGCTCTTCCTCTGCAGTCTGAGTTGAATCTCTCAAAAAAATAACGAACATGAAATAGATTGGTATAATACTCCCAATGTTGACCGAGAATTCAGGATACATTACTTTATTTCTGTGTAACATCAACTTGTTTCTAATTTGCTTTCAGTGCTATTTGCACGGAGTATCACTTTAGGGCAGTGTTTCCCAACCTTGGCAACTTGAAGATATCTGGATTTCAACTCCCAGAATTCCCCAGCCAGCATTTGTTGGCTGGGGAATTCTGGAAGTTGAAGTCCAGATATCTTCAAGTTGCCAAGGTTGGGAAACACTGCTTTAGGGCAAGGTGGATCAAATTTGGTTTTCCAGAACTTGGTAAATTAATGTTCCAAGTTACAACAGCCACTGATTAAGAATGCTGGGTGTTCTTAAGCCAGTCAATTTGGAACTCCACTGTTTTTTCCACCCTGGATTAACAATTTTAAGTTAGAGGGCAGGAAAATAATAATATCAACAACAGAGGTTCAATGTGAAAGAACAACAGAAAAAAATCCCAGAAATACTATGCCTTTGCCCTATTATATATATATATATATATATGCTCCACAACTAAGTAAATGGTCATTCCTGACCCACAACTCAGTCTGAATCAGAATATGTGGACCCCAGGCAAATTTCAGCAGACATCCACATATGCAGGGTTTCTTATAAAAAGAGCATCAGTCACACACAGACTTTTTGCTTTCAGAACTGGGTTCACAACCATGTAGAACTAGAAAATAATTGTAAATTTCCTCCATCTTTAAGATGAGGGTATAGAATTAGGATAGTCACCCCAAAAGACAAGCTTTTTTCACACTGGACACAGAACTAGCCACATAGCATCCTCTGGGTCACGCGTTAGTAGCAACAGAGCTACAAGTGAAATTGTCAGCTGTCTTGTTCACATCCAATTCTGCGTTTGTTATCTTTAAAATTGAAATACAGGAATGTAGCAATGCAGCCATATTTGCACACATACACACAAGTCATACATACATGGAGAGGGCAATCCCACTGAAATTCGTTATTTTTCCCCCCTCTCAAGACAAATGAGCCACACATCAAAGTAGCAGAAAATGAACCTTACAACCTAACACACCAGCTTAACTGGGTCAGTGGATCAGTCTTAATGTTGGAGGACTTGCCTTATCTCCTGTTGCCAGCAACAGGAATGTATAGTCCATTCCCAATTCAGAACAGAGTTAAACATTTGGGAAAACCTCTAGAAACCTTGGGGAATAAGTATTTTTGTCCATCTGGAAATTTTATTGCCAGTAGTAGACTATTTCCTTGCTTTAAAGCACATTAAGGTAGTAAGATCACTTAAGGCTTCAAAAGTTTTCACTTTTCTCTATTGTTTCTGGAAGACTAAATCACTATATATATATATATATATATATATATATATATATATATATATATATATATATATATATATATATATATATATATATATATATATATATATATATATATATATATATATATATATATATATATATATATATAATTTATATATTTAAAACTGCAACTACTGCAAATTCCAAACTATGCCACAGCATTTGCAGTGCCTTTCGCATGAAATCTGGATAGCCTTCTTCCAACTCATTTATCTTCAAGCCAGCCTGCCATTAATTTGACTCCTCTCTCTTTTATTGACTTACCCCCTTATCTGCTGAGGTTCATTTGACACAATCCTTCATGAGAAATTGAAGGCATATGTATGATTGGATGGGAAAACAGAAGTAGACACACACAGTAGCAACTTACATACGCTACATGCATTCAATTGGTTGTGTGTGTGTGTGAGAGAGACATAGGAACAACTCTCTGTGGCATGAACTTTCAATTCCAGCAAGAACTCTTGTTTTCCTGAATTCATTCATCAGACATACACTTCTTACCTATATATCATCAGTATGCACATAGAGTAATTGGGGAAAGACCACTGCGTTTAGTATTCACTCTTTCTATTCCCTCCATGTACATTTATGCTGTGTCCACCTGGATTGAGTTGTGAACGGGGCCTTTCACTGTTTTCCATTTGATGCTAAGAGGTTTCTATGAATATATATTAAAAGAGCGTCAAACCCAAAAGAAGAAACGTCAGTGAGAGATTAGGCAGAAATATCTAAGCAGGCAATCCAAGCTGTGTTGTAGATCTCCGTGGACAAATATTGTCCATTGGTTTCTGCAGAATGCAGAGATTAGCAAACTAACAACTTTTATAAAATATTAAAACAATAATATATTGAAACACAAATCAAACATTTATATATATATAACACACACACACACAAACTGTATGTATATATATGTGTATGTATACACACACATACATATATAAACATAAACAGTGGGCGCATATTTCCATAGTTTTTTTTAAGTCACTATGCCACCCTTTCTGTATACTCTTTAAGTCCACAATGGTCAGAAATTATACAAAATGACAGTAGCTAGAATGCAATCACTGATCATGTGAAGAGGAGGAGGAGGAGAAATAGAAGAAATAATGAAGAGAACAGTTAATTGTGGCTTCCTGCTTTTAGCTTGAACCAAGCTTGAAAATCTTAATTTATATTAATATGTTGAACTGCTTTAACTCTCCCTCATGTGATTAAAAAAAAAAGTCTGAAAAGACAAACCGAAAACAAGTTAACCTTTTATATCCACTTCTTCTGCTTGGGATTTTTAAAAATTTTTCTTCCAGTTATTGGCTGCAGTTTTTTAGGGCTTTCCTTGCACCACTGACCCCACCTTGCTTCCAGCTCAGAGAATACACAAAAGCGGCTATCACAGATATACAAGAACAAACTCACACCCCCGAATTTAAAAAAGAAAAAAGAAAGTAACATTAATGCTTAAATGAAAAAGGTCCTCTCCAAATAATTAAAATATTGTTGTTGTTTTTTAAAAAAATCATCTAATTTGCTTTAAAAAATATCTACGATACCAAAAGACCTAATAAAGTAGTAAGGCACTCAGACCAGTATATAATTGTAGTCTTTTGCATTATTTATACTGAAGGGTTTATGGCACTGAATCCAGGCTGCCATACATCCTCCCCGATCCCATCCACCCATCGCCCACTCCTGGGTCACCACAGCAGGTTGACACAGCAGCAAAGGAAAGCTTGCTCTGTCAACTTCAATCCTGTGTCCTGGATCAGGTTGCTGGGGTGCCGCTGAAGCCATAGCTGTCATTCAACTTCCAAGAGCTGAGGCGCATTCTCTGCAGAGGCGAGGATATGACTCATGGAGGGTTTCTTGTTCTGGATCTCCAGCAAGTCCTGAATGAAGTCAGAGGAGCTCTCCCGATCGGCCTTTCCTCGAGACTCCTGCTCTTTCGCTGTCGATTTCGGCACGTTATTGCTTGGCTCGGCAAGGCCTAAACTTGAAGCTTTCCCAGCTGGCTTATCTTCCTTACAAGAGTAATCCTTGGTGGCATTGGCCATGTTTTCTCTGCGGCTCCTGGTCACTGGAGAATGGCTTCCGGGCCCCACAAGGGCATCGCCCTCGTTTTCCGAGATGGGGTTTGTGCTGCTGGGGAGAGACTCGTTCTCACTGTCTTCTTCGCCTCGTGAACGGGTGTCCTCTCTGTCACTGTCCTTCTCGTGATTCTTGGCACTTTTTACCTTCTGATGGATGCGCTGGTGACGAACCAGGCTGTGTTTCAAAGTAAAGGTCCGTTCGCAGGTTTGACATTTGTATGGCCGCTCCCCTGGGATCAAGGGAAAAAAAGAGAGACAAAAATCAAAGATCAGACATTCCTTTATCCCCGAGATGGTCTTCTTGCTGGCTTGCTTGCTTGGGATGACCAGTAACAGATCCTCTTTAACGTGTACAGAATTAGCAAGGCTGACAAGGGGCAAAGTAGAAAGGTCTACCATGAACACTGGGGCAATATCGTGATTTTTAATCCATTTCCCCTGAGGAATACTTAAACGGCCATACTATAACCAACCAACTCTTAACCTGACAATTATATCATATGAATCCACGCTGTAATTAAATTAGTAGAAATCCCACCGTTACCATCATTTTTTAACAGCGAAAGCAACATGGTGCATTTTAAATGTTTTTAATGACAGCTGTCACAATCCTTTTCACATAAAAATTCCAAAATGGCTTTATCCTTGCCCAGCTTCAACCCCCTCCCAACAGCAGTTATTGAAGGAAGATACTACAAGGTGCCCTTTGAACGGAGACTGTGTGCATACGGTAGACAAATAATTGAAACATTGGAACATGTAGGGGCTCATAGCAATAGAGCCACGGTGGCGCAGTGGGTAGAGTGCAGTACTGCAGGCTACTTCTGCTGATCACCGGCTTGCCAGCAGTTTGGCAGATCGAATCTCACCAGGCTCAAGGTTGACTCAGCCTTCCATCCTTCCGAGGTCGGTAAAATGAGGACCCAGATTGTTGGGGGCAATATGCTGAACTCTAAAACCACTTAGAGAGGGCTGTAAAGCACTGTGAAGCGGTATATAAATAAGTGCTAATAGCACTTACACCTATATACTGCTTCACAGTGCTTTACGGAGTCAGCATTTTGCCCCCCAATAATCTGGGTCCTCATTTTACCAATCTTGGAAGGATGGAAGACTGAGTCAACCCTTGAACTGGTGAGTATCGAACTCCTGGCAGTGAGCAGAATTAGCCTGCAATGCTCTATTCTAACCACTGCGCCACCATGGCTCCTCATCAGGAATTAGTATTTCCATTCTTTACTAAACATCAAGTTCTTCAGAAGCTGGATGACTACTTCGAAAAATTGATTGTTTTGTTACAATCCTTTCAGATACAGGGTTTGCTGATGATAGGAGCTGAAGTCCTTTGACAATGCTGCTAGGAGAAAGATTTGTGCATTTGCCCCTACTGATAGGAACAGGTGGGGAAATGCTCTGCTCCTCTCAATTGAATAGCACTCTTTACCTTTATAAATGTCTATCTAATCATATCTATATACAAAACTCTGCATGTTGTTGTGGCTTTAAAAAAAATAATCCAGAGAGAGAAAGAGAGAGGGGGGGGGGAGAGGGAGGGAGGGAGAGAGAGAGGGAGAGGGAGAGAGAGAGAGAGAGAGAAAGAGAAAGAGAGAGGGGGGAGGGAGAGAGAGGGAGGGAGAGAGAGGGAGAGGGAGGGAGAAAAAGAGAGAGGGAGAGAGAGAGAGAAAGAGGGAGAGAGGGAGGAAGGGAGGGAGGGAGAGAGAGAGGGAGAGGGAGAGAGAGAGAAAGAGAGAGGGGGGAGGGAGGGAGAGGGAGGGAGAGAGAGGGAGAGGGAGGGAGAGAGAGGGAGAAAAAGAGAGAGGGAGAGAGAAAGAGAGAGAGAGAAAGAGAGAGAGAGAAAGAGGGAGAGGGAGGGAGGGAGAGAGAGAGGGAGAGAAAGAGAGAGGGAGGGAGAGAGAGAGAGAGACAGACAGACCTTAGATAGATAGAGCTTAGATAGATGATGGGTGGGTGGGTGGGTGGGTGGACGGACAGACAGACAGACTGACTGACTGACTCTACTGAATACACAGGAGACTGGAAAATTAGCTTCTTATAAGGAAAGATAAGGGCTTCATAGAGGGGGAAATGTAGTTTCCATTATCTTCGCCTAATTTGGCTCCCCCCCCCTTTTTTTAAAGGGAAGTAAGAATGAAACACTCCACTTTATCAAAGGAGTAAAATATTTGGCCTTCAATGGTAGATCGCAAAGGAAGTGCCACTTCATGAGTTGTTACGACTAGTTTTCATTTTTCCCTGGATCCACCTTAAGTTTTATCTTTTTACTTTTTAAAGAGCCTCTTGAGGCTGCAAAGAAAAATGCCTTGTTATCATAGCTACCTGAATTTCACTAGATTTGACTTAAACTTTCTACAGAATCTATGTTAGCTTAAAAGATGGGCAACTATCATACCTCATACAGTTTATTCTTCATTTTTAAGCAACATGCCAAATCATTACAACGTGGGAGAGACGAACCCCATTTTTAAACCATCTTACAAAATCTTTGCTGTTCCAGAGAGATCAATGAGTGACTAATGACCGAGGACATATTTGCAGAAAAATAACTTTTTTTGCTAACTTTAATTCTGAATGGGATGGATGGAAAAAGACTGAAATGCAAGCTGCCGTCTTTCAAAAAACCCACAGCTATCTATTGCAAGAGCTCTTGCTTAATTCAGAGTCAATGTGATTAGATTGCTAAACTGGGGAACTCCCTCTGAATGACTGCCAGACTGAAGCGTAGGAAATTTAGTAAGTGACCTTGGATAATCACTATCTCTTGGACCAATCATCACCTCCACGTCTAGCCTGGATCACTGGTAGTTGAGAAGATTAGAGAACCAGCTATTTTGTCTTCCTTAAAACAGAGAAGGAAAACCCATCATGGCTCATGAGCTTAATCTTACCTAACAGAGCTTTAAACAAGGCCCCCCTCTGCCAAGATTGCCAATGACACATTTCCAGGCAGCTAAGCTACAGCACCTGTAAGGGTGGCTTATCCTGGCTTCCTGCTGCCTTCAGCAAAGAGCCAAGATTGGGCATGACCACTCATGCAAGCGTTCAAAAGCACCCGTATATTCAACCCAACAATTGAAGGCATGAGAAATCTGAAGACACTTTAAGCAAAGCAAAGCAAAGCTGGCAATATTGTCTCTCAACTCTATTCCTTTTCTGTTATCTTGAATATATGTGACAAATCAGATAGATGGGCTGTATATTAATTAACCCAGAGAAAGTACCGTATTTTTCAGAGTATAAGACGCATCTTTTTACCCCCCAAAAGAGGGTGAAAACTTGGGTCGTTTTATAGACCGAATGTAGCCCCACCCAGCCACCCCCACCCTTTGGCCTCTGCCTCCCAGCAATTTACCTCCTTGCAGCAAACAGAACAGAGCCTGTTAAGCCAAGCAACTGATTATCAGCTTCCCGATCCTCAGCTGATTGAGGCTGCAGGCAGGCCACTGCTGAAACTGAAAGTGAAACTAAAGCTGCAAGGAGGCAACTTGCTGGGAGAGAGAGGCAGAGGCAGAATTTTATTTTCTTGTGCTAATCAGACTGCTGAAACTGGATGCAAGAAGATAAGTCAATAACTATAAACGTCTGTAGAATGTTCAAATTATTAGACTTATTTTTTAAAGACTGCTTTATTATTGTTCTAGACAACTTAACAAAATGAAGAAGCTTTTTAAAATAAATGCTTGATCTGAAGAGGCCCAGTGCTTTTGTATCTTCTTTTAAATAGCAGAGAGTAATGTATACTTCCAGAAAGCTACATCAATTTTAACAGCATCTGTACAAGTATAGTCTGAAATGTAACAGTTTATTTTATTTATTTATTTTGGTTTTCTTATATGCCGCCCTACTCCCGAGGGACTCAGTGTCCTGTTTTAGTATTAAGATAAGGCAGCTGAGTTAAACCCCGACTTAGTCATGTTTGGAGTAGATCTATTTAAATAATTGGGAGGATTTAGTGTGACTACATTTAAGAAAACTTTCTGGCATTAATATACTGCCATAATGTACATTTCTCCAATTCTTTGCTATTTCTATGGGTCAGGAACACATGCACAGAAATACACAGCAAACAGTGTATATCATATTTACTGTTTGCTGGGAGGCAAATTGCTGGGAGGCAGAGGCAGAATTTTTTCCCCTTGTTTTCCTCCCCCAAAACTAAGGTGCGTCTTATACTCTGGTGCGTCTTATACTCCGAAAAATATGGTAAACACAGGCAGTTCTCGACTTATAACAGTTCATTTAGTGACCGTTCAAAGTTACAACGGCACTGAAAAAAGTGACTTATGACCATTTTTCACATTTATGACCGTTGCAGCATCCCCATGGTCACATGATCAAAATTCTGATACTTTGCAACTGGTTCGTACTTATGATGGTTGCAGTGTCCCGGAGTCATGTGATCAGTTTTTGTGACCTTCTGACAAGCAACGTCAATGGGGAAGCCAGATTCCCTTAACCATCGTGTTACTAACTTAACAACTGCAGTGATTCACTTAACAACTGTGGCGAGAAAGGTCGTAAAATGGGGCAAAACTCACTTAACAACTGTCTCGCTTAGCAACAGAAATTTGGAGAATTGTGGTTGCAAGATGAAAACTACCTGTATTTGGGATTTTGTCAGGCCAGAAGCTTTTCTCTCCCATATTTTGTTGGCCTTCAATTCCAACTGAGCTCCCATCATTTGACATGGAGCCAAGGTGGCGCAGTGGTTAAATGCAGCTACTGCAGGCTACTCCAGCTGATTGCTAGTTCAGCAGTTCAGCTGTTCAAATCTCACCGGCTCAAGGTTGACTCAGCCTTCCATCCTTCTGAGGTCGGTAAAATGAGGACCCAGATTGTTGGAGGCAATATGCTGAACTCTGTAAACCGCTTAGAGAGGGCTGTAAAGCACTATGAAGCGGTATATAAGTCTAAGTGCTATTGCTATTGCTCACACCGAGTGGTTTTGTACAAAACTGCAAATCTCTTGAAATACAGACACAACTTGCTAATAAATACTGAACTTCTAAGGGGAAATCAAACAGGCTGCAAAGTAAAGGTTTGAGGTAAACTACCTATAGTAGAATATGCCTCTAACTTATATGTCCTACTGTTCAAGGTACTAAGAATTGATGCAGGATCCTAACCTAAGTTTGCAAAAGTGGACTCAACATGACTTCATGCTAAAATAAGTGTTTTGGAAAGTTGCCACCTTCCTTCTTTTTGTTGCTCCAAATATTTCAAACTGCACAGGGCCAGAAACCTGAAGTTAGTTCTACATATTACTCAGCACGCAAGGCAAATCAAACACTTAAAATAACAGGTTTTGCCTTATGCAGAATCTGACAGTCCCCACCTATTGTAGTTCAGCTGCCTCTGAACAGCCAGTTTTTTAAACAGTGGGGTTTCCTCAGTTTAACTAAACATCTTATGGATTCTATCTGGAACCTCTGAATATATTCTACCACAGAGTAATTATATTACTGCAAATACCATATTTTTCAGAGTATAAGACGCACCTTTTTCCTCCCTAAAGGTGGCTGAAAATTTGGGTGCGTCTTATACTTCGAATGTAGCTTTTTTTTCCAGCCCTAACTAGGTGCTAACAGATCTTCCCAGCTCTTACCTTGCAGGCTTTTTCATTGTTACTCTCTCCAAAGAATGTTTTTCCAGCCCTAAGTCTTTGCAGAATTTTTTTTCATTGCTCTACTTGCTCCGAATGAGTTTTTTCCTAGCCCTAACCAGGTGCTAACTAACTTCCCAGCTCTTACCGGCTTGCAGGCTCTTTCATTGTTATTCTCTCAGAAGAAGGTTTTTTTAAGTCCTAACCAGGAAATAAAATAATGTGCTGAAGCTGCTCCGAATAAGTTTTTTTTTCTAGCGCTAACCAGGTGCTAACGATCTTCCCAGCTCTTACTGGCTTGCAGGCTCTTTCATTGTTACTCTCTCAGAAGAAGGTTTTTTTAAGTCCTAACCAGGGGATAAAATAATGTGCTGAAGCTGACCAGACTAAGGATGCTAGCCAGATGAATACCTGGTAGGCAGATTGTTTTCCCCTATTTTCCTCCCCAAAAACTAAGGTGCGTCTTATACTCCGGTGCGTCTTATACTCCGAAAAATACGGTAATCCTCAGTGGCCCCCCACGTACCTGTGTGAGATCTCATATGCCGAGTCAAATCTTGTAGAGACCAAAATCTCTTGTTACACACTGTACAGACTTTCTTCCTTTTGTCTGCTTTGGATTCACTCTTAGTGCCCGCACCAGGCTTTGGCTTCCGATCTTCATCGCTCTTTTCAGAAGATTTTCTTTCTGTGCTCTCTCCCTCGGAGACGCTTTCGCTCTCCTCATTCTCCCTTCCTGTTGCCTCACCATCTGTGGGAGACTCAACACCCTTAATGTCCTTTCCAGGCTCTTCCTGTTCAAGGGATGGATCCTCTTGCATGACAGGGACGTGGGCTTGGTCTCCACTTTGAACATGTTTACTTTCATCCTCACTGCTCTTTTCATCTTTCCTGTCGTCATGGGCATGGGCTTTTTTGTGCCGGCTAAGAGTACCAGCAAATTTGAAGGATTTTCCACATGTATCACAGGTGTGTTTATTTTCAGTCTGAGCCCTGTTGCCTGGGTTTTGATCATTCTCAGCCAACTTGAATTCCATGAACTTGCTAGCAAAATTGAGGTCCAGGCTTCTGTTGCTGACTGAATCTTCTTCTGGCTCGTCTTCCCCTTCACTTAATTTCCCTTGTGCAGCCTCCTCGCCTTGGGATATATCCATCTTCTCCTCTTCTTTGGGACTGCATTCAGGTTCTTCTAGAAACTCGGTTGCTTCCTCTAGGTGATCTCTCTCCCCAGAGGTCAAGTCGAGTGCTTCATTTCCTGCACTTGTATTTTCTTGATCAGACTGACTATCTGCAAGAGAGAACAGAGAAATATTGACTTCTTCAACACTCAAGGAAGCCCCATCAACATCAACTTTCTGTAATGCCATCGTCAACTATGTTTTATCTGTTCTCTAGACTTGTGTGTCTTGCATGTAGTACATTCAGCAATATATAATAACAATATTCTTAGATTCCAAATTCAATACTGTTTTGGACAACTGTGGGATGCCAAATATCTCAGCTTAATTTAAAAAAATTCACAGACAGTAACCTGGCGTATGAATGCTTGAGCCCTGTGCAGAAATTTCATCAATTCATGTGCAATACTTCATATGCTATGACATTCTGGCAAGATTAATAAATGCAAGTGTGTTTTTCCTCAGCGACATGATAGAAATGTGAAAACAATGGCACAAGCTATTTAATTAATGGGATCAGGCTCAAAGAAATCCTAGTAAATAGTTAAATTGTTGTTGATTTATCTGTGGATACCAAGGAGAGAAAAGCTGAATATCTGAATATACTATTAGCAAAGTTACTGGAATTTTGACAAACTTTTTGTCACGTTCATGAACAATATCCTTTAATCTAATAGAAGGAAGCATGCACAACAAACACTATTCTGCAAAGTTTTGATTGATCAGCTGGACCATTTATGGGCATATTCATCATCATCTGACTGAAGGTCCTTGAATTAATCAGTGACTTTCACTAGAGGCTTCTGAATCAAATTTCAGTCCATGGAAACCATGATGCAGGCACCCATTTAGCATTCCTCTGTCCTCTGAACTATATCAGGGAGACTATTTTTAGAATTGGGGCTCCTTCCCTATCCTTACAAGCTAATCCTATATTCCTTCTGGTACTCCCAAAGAGAGACACATAGCAACATCATTATATCTCTTCCAAAATCCCAGGGATTATATATTTAGTTTGTCTAAAGTTTAGAAACGTCTGCCGCGGCTGGCGATCGTTCCTCAGCCCGGATTTCCAAAAATATCCAAAAAAGAACTAAAAGCAACGAGGGGCGGGGCCAACCAGTGATGGGACAGGGAGCCACAGCAGAGGGACCAAAGAGCCGCATGTGGCTCTGGAGCCGCAGTTTGCCGACTCCTGGTCTAAACAAAGTCATCCTTTTAAATATTTCACTTTTGGGGGAAGGAAGAGGAGGGGAAAAGAAGCTTAGTCAGAATGGAGAGTCACTATGGTAGTTAGTTCTCGACTTAAAACAGTTCGTTTAGTGAACACTCAAAGTTACCACAGCACTGAAAAAAGTGAGACTCGTGACCGTTTTTCACACATATGACCACTGCAGCATCCCTGTGGTCACATGAACAAAATTTCAGATGCTTTGCAACTGACTCGTATTTATGACGGGTTGCAGTCTCCCGGGGTCACATGATTTCCCCCTTTGTGACCTTCTGACAAGCAAAGTCAATGGGGAAGTCAGATTTGCTTAACAACCATGTTACTAACTTAACAATGGCAGTGATTCACTTAATAACTGTGGCAGGAAAGCCATAAAATGGGGCAAAACTCATTTAACTCTCTCACATAGCCATAGAAATTTTGGGTTCAATTGTGGTCGTAAGTCAAGGACTACCTATATGGTGTAGTGGTTTAAGTAATAATAATAATAACAGAGTTGGAAGGGACCTTGGAGGTCTTCTAGTCCAACCCACTGCTCAGGCAAGAAACCCTATACCACTTCAGACAAATGGTTATCCAACATCTTTTTAAAAACTTCCAGTGTTGGAGCATTCACAACTTCTGGAGGCAAGTTGTTCCACTGATTAATTGTTCTAACTGTCAGGAAATTTCTCCTTAGTTCTAAGTTGCTCCTCTCCTTGTTTAGTTTCCACCCATTGCTTCTTGTTCTACCCTCAGGTGCTTTGGAGAATAGTTTGACTCCCTCTTCTTTGTGGCAACCCCCGAGGTATTGGAACACTGTTATCATGTCTCCCCTGAGCCTTCTTTTAATTAAACTAGACATACCCAGTTCCTGCAACCGTTCTTCATATCTTTTAGCCTCCAGTCCCCTAATCATCTTTGTTGCTCTTCTCTGCACTCTTTCTGGAGTCTCAACATCCTTTTTGCATTGTGGCGACCAAAACTGAATACAGTAGTTAGTACCAGGGTTGTTAAGTAAGTAGTTAGACCAGGGTTGGGAAAAAGTAGGCTGAAGTCCACCTTCAGCCTTGCAAACGCACTGGGTGATCTATGGCTAGTCACTCTCTTTCTCAGACCGACCTACTTCACAGGGTTGTTGGGAAAAACTGAAGGAGGAAGTGCTATTTGTATCACCCTGACTTTGTGAAGGAAAGATGGGATACGAACCTAGCCAATTAACCATTTCTTTTTTATCTTCAACACACTTCATCAGGCTGGATATAAAGACTAGAGGAATGATGAATGGAACAAAAGAATACCTACTTTGATGTACAAAATGAGCACACTGTTTTGTAACTTTCTGGTTGTTTCTAATAAAGTTCTAGCTAGCTGTGGATTTTTTTTCTTCACCAATTCTCGCCTACCCACCCTACCCCCAAACTTTAGCTGATGTTGCAGCATAATAGGCTATGTAATCCTGATTAGATTTGGTGTTGATAGCTATTGTGTTTTTTAGAATGCCTTCTATACATTACAAGAACGAACAGTCTCTAGATAAAAAGTCTAAACCCTTGAGTTTTTTGAAAGCTCAATAGCGGCTTAGAAATTAAAGGGATGTCGGAATGCTGATAAAATAATGTTTTAGATCCTTTTTGTGCTGATTCATGGAGTCTGCATTTGTGAATGACACCAGGACAACCTTGAAAGACCAGACAAAGACAGGCCAAAAATCAAGAGGCTATACACACAGTTTTAAACACATGAAAAATAAAATGCAGGCATTTCAAATTTTGAAACAAAGGGTGGGGGGGACTAGGCTACGGAAATAAAACAGTATCATTGGCTACAGATAAAATTCTGTAACAGAATACCTGATCTGAAAATTCATGTGTTCTTCACAAAGTATCAGCAATAAAACCGTAGTTGATTGATGGAAAAAAGAGCCTATTTTTGAAACCTTTATTCAAGTAACCTGTTGGCAGGTATGCAGGTATTTAAGCATGTTTTGTCTTTGCAATGGGAATGGGGTAGGGATGAGGGTGCTGCAATTCCTCCTTGAATAGCTTGCTCAAAATCCATTTCCCTATTTTTTTTATTTTTTTTAAAGGATAGAGGATAGAAAGAATAGAGAAGCGTTCAGGAGGGGAGTCCTAATGCACCTTCCCTCTCGAAGGGTCAAGTCAGTTCTGGGCAGGAAGAGGCGGATCCGTGCTGAATGCAAATTGATAGACTCGACCCTCAAGACGATTGGTCCAGGATAACCCTCTCTGAAGACTGGTTCCACCCCAAGATGGAGAATGGGGTAGGGATGAGGGTGCTGCAACTCCTCCTTGAATAGCTTGCTCAAAATCCATTTCCCAGCATCCCCAAATGTCCTCACCCTTAAGGACTATCTGCAGAAGAAACTCCATAATTGTGCAAATGCTCTTTGGCAGTTCAGCAGGATCAATGTAGCTTTCTTCTCCAGACTGAAAAATAACATTTGCGCTATTTCTTGGGAGTGAAAATATGTATATACGTATGGATGAATGGATGGATAGATGGAGTCATCCCCATTTTATGACTTTATAAGTAACCCAAGGCAGCAAACATACACAATACTCTTTCCTCTTCCTAATTTCCACACAACTCCTCCTCTGTGAGGAAGGTTGGGTTGAAAGAGAGTGTGTGGCTTCAAGTCAACCAGCTGGCTCTCACATGTAAGTCCTCTAGAACTTACAGCAGTGATGGCGAACCTATGGCACGGGTGCCACAGGTGGCACGCGGAGCCATATCTGCTGGCACGCAAGTTGTTGCCCTAACTCTGCTCCAGTGCGCATGTGCGTGCCCGGCCAGCTGATTTTTGGCTTTTACGGAGGCTCTGGGAGGGCGTTTTCGGCCTCCGGAGGGCCTCCGGGGGGTGGGGGGGCGGGGGGAGCCATTTTCGCCCTCCCCACGCTACAAGAAAACCTCTGGAGCCTGGGGAGGGTGAAAAATGGGCCTAAAGGGCCCACCCGAAGTCAGGAAACGGGGGAGCGGGGGGATCGTGCACGCATGCACAGGGGCGGGGCAGCACGGGGGGATCAGACGTGCATGTGCAGGGGGCATTGAATTATGGGGGTGGGCACTCGCACATGCGCAATAGCGTGCACGTGCGTGCTTTTGGCACCCGAGGAAAAAAAGGTTCGCCATCACTGACTTACAGTCTCTTGGTTTCAAAGCTGTTGCCTTGACCAAAATGGCTCTCTATAAGGCACTGCACTGCACTGATGAAAAGATTACACTTTAAAAGATTACACTTCAGCTTTAACTGCAACAATACACGAGCACGCAATAGATGCAAACTTAATGTAAACTGCTCCAAACTCGACTGCAGAAAATACGACTTCAGCAACAGAGTGATCAATGCCTGGAATGCACTACCTGACTCTGTGGTTTCTTCCCCAAACCCCCAAAACTTTAACCTTAGACTGTCTACAGTCGACCTCACCCCATTTCTAAGAGGTCTGTAAGGGGTGTGCATAAGCGCACCACTGTGCCTACCGTCCCTGTCTTACTGTCCTATTGTCCTTATTTATCTGTACTTCTTTGCTTATGTTTATGTTTATACAAACAACTACTATCTTGTACGTGTTTGACAAACAAACAAACAAACAAATAAATAAATAAATAAATGGTATCAATAGCCAAGAATCCATCTTGCAAAATAAAAGGCAGTTAAGTCCTCAAAAAGCTTTTCAATTTATAAAACCAGCCAGTGTTGATTAACTGAATCTCTCAGTTCTTTTCAATAGAGTGTTGACACCTATTTTTTTCTTCCTTAAAACGAAAGCTTTGCATACATCTCGCAGGCCAATGCTACAAAAAACTCAAAAAGCCTTATTTAATAAATTAGATTTTAAAAACTAGATTTGGTTACTAAGATGCTGAAGCCCTTACTCCCATTTCTCCCCCCATTAAAGTGTGATTTTAATATATCATTTCAGATATGGATTCTATTATTTCTCAATTTTTGAATAACATTTTCCCGGTTTCCTTCATTCCTCCCTCATTAAGGATGTTTTGAGATTACAGATGTCTTGATTTTACAGAGTTTCAGCCAGATTGGTAAGACAGAAAATAGATGGAGGCCTACAAGCAGATCTGAGTGGTTTTCAGTAATGTACAACTATGTATCATTAAGAGCACTACCTAAATTAGAATGTTGAAACAAATAAAGTTTGGCTAATCAGATATGAAGTTTTATTATTTAAGGGGGCTCAGAGCCACCCCCTGCTTTGCACTACTGATTCCAGTTCATAGTTTTGGAGGTTCTAGTTAAAGAAAAATTCAAGAAATCCATTCTTGGACCCAGACAACTAAGTAATATTGTAAGACCAAACAGAAATGTAGCACATCTGCCCTCTCTGCTGTCCAACCACTCCCAGGGCCACATTTTACTTATCATTTCATAAGGGAAAATTCCAAGTCCTTGATTGCTTGGGTTAGTAGAACCAAAACATACATATTGTACCAAATTTGTATGTGGGAAATGACAACTTCGGTAAACAATTTCCTGGGAGCTGTAACCTACGCCACAATAGTATGGCACGATGAAACATTATGCACCAAACCTAAGGGGATGTTGAGAGTTTATATATACAGTCACCAGACTTTAAGGTATCTTCCTAATCCAATTATCTTTCATATGTTCTAAGCGTTTTTGCAGGTTGCCATGGACTGCTGACCTCATAAATCTGCAGCTAGACTCCCTAATACTCCTCTCTTCATAATCATGTGCACTTTAGCCCGTTTATCTTTTTCTTTTCTTTTTTACGATGACTTGAGCAAAACCCCGCCCTGATCTTTCACAGAGACCGTATAAATACATGCGCCATTGTGTTGTCCTCCCTTCAGTAAGCACAGAGAGTCACATGAAATACTGCTATTCGTAAAAAGAATAGATGACATTATAGAAATTCTGCCGGACTGGGAAGCCAAGTTTAAACCCTGTTCTTCGTACAGGTAACTGTTCTTGGGTGGGGTGGAAACAGCAATTCGTTATTTAAAACTGTAAAGGCCAAGTTTTGAACCGAGTGGAGATTCTCAAGCACAACATACAGGCCTTAACTGAAATGCCTGCACGTTTTATGATTTGCATAACCGCCTGTTATAAGGCATACATACCAGCTTTCAAAGGCTTAAGTTATAAGCCGTGGCACTTTGTTCCTAAAGGACTCCTTTTAATTCTGTCACCAAACAGGGAGAAAACAGCAGCAAGCAGGACCTGAAAGGTCACTAGCTTATTAAATCTGACTCAAGAATGTGAAGATCTAATGACACATGCTCCTGACTGCACTATTTAAAATGTGCAAATAATGCAAACAACCATTTTCAGAAACCATAAGATGATAGCTAAGTAAATAACTAAGAAGAAAGAAGCAAACTCTGAGCTGCTATGCTGGGAAGGGGAGAAGGGGTGGGGAGGGGGTGAGAACAGATCTTTAATGCATAGATTTCTCAAGTCATTTACATCACGCTGTATTGATTCCCTTTTGTTGGCTCATAACTTTATTTGTAAACTAAGAAGCACAGCATACCAACGGTAGGCAGAAATTAATCCAGGGTCTACTATTAGATCCCAGGGTGATTTGCAGTAAATTGTATACCTAATTCCCAATTATCTAACAATAGCAGCATCCAAAATCATTTGATCCTCCCTAATTGAGGATGGTGATAAAGAATGTTTGGTGGAGGAAGTGGGAATAGATTTTATCTAGAGAGACTTATGAGTTTAGTTCTGGTATGAGGTTTAATTTTTTGAGCTGTCCGTGGCCTCACAACACTGGCAAAACACTGCCTGTCTGAATTTGCATCTATCTGAACATGGCACCTTAACTGTAGTTTATACCCAGCTCAAACAAATAGTAAGCCTAAAATGTTGAAGTATGCACCTCCTTCATCTACACTCATTTCTAATTTCTCTCAACAGTAAAAAAAAATTATCCTGTGGTTTTTTTAATGTTCCAATCTCAAATAGCTTCCACTAGGTGGAACTCTTTGGTAGGATCACTTTCATACAAACGAAAGAATTCATATCAAACGCTGATTAAACTTATCTTAAATAATTTTCCCTGATGTGCTGAAATTTATCCCTTGATAGGCAGACGTTGCCTCCCCTCTATGGCAGAGGCGCAGTCTGTTCACTCTAGCTTATGAATTGCCTTGTGGAGAGAGAAAAGTCCTCAAAATTAAACATCCATGGTTAGAGCGGGACACAGATTCCTAAATTCTCCAACCTGAGATGCTGAGAACAAGAACATGGGTGGTAGCTAAGAGCAGGTAGCTGCAAACATCACATTCAGAAGATGGTTTATTTTGTTCCAATAATGGGAAAAGGTCTCGCCTCCTGTCTTCAGCATATTTCTACATGTACAATCCACTGAAGCACAAATGAGCCCAAAATCATGAATTCGCTTTGCCTCTACCCCAGGAGCCTAGATAATATATGGTGTCGGGGGAGGATAACTCACGTTGAAAGGCAATTTAAATCCCTGTCAGAATTATGAAAAAATTTGATCTCCATAACCAGTTGGTAAGTGGAGCTATTATCCACGACACTGACCACACGTCCTGTCAGGTGCGAGGACTGAGTCAAAAGCGAGCCACAGAGACAGAGGCAGAATTGACATTAAAACAGACTCAGTCCTCATTGGCTGATGGATGAGGTCAATCCATCCTGGATGATAGCTCCACCTACTATGGAGAATTTTTGTTGCTAAGTGAGTCAGTTAAGTGAATTTTGTCCCATTTTTTTCTTGCCACCGATGTCAATCAAGTGAATCCCTGCATTTAAGTTAGTAACCTGGTTGTTAAGTGAATCTGGCCTCCCCATTGAGGCCTTTTTTCCTTGTTTTCCTCCCCCAAAACTAAGGTGCATCTTATACTCAGGTGCGTCTTATACTCCGAAAAATACGGTACCTGATATGATTGAGACTGACTTGAAAGTGCATTTAAAAATGACTAGCTACAAGAATGACATGGAAAAAGATGTTATACCAGACATAGAAAAGAAACTGGTTTATATTTTAATAATTAAGAGTGTACAAATAACAAATGAAGAGAGTGACATGGATAATTTTCTTACACTGGATTTACAAAAGAGGCTTGTTAAAACTTTGAAGAATTTTGTGAGAAAGAAAAAATGATAAGAAATCAAGTTCTAGGCCATTATTTGATGATAAAGATTGTTAGAAGGAAAAGGAAAGAATATAAAAGTGGTTTATTTGATCAAGGTTAAAATAGATAAATTGTTATTTCATCTAACACTTAATGGACATTTGCTGATCAGGATTGAAATGACAAGGTTTTAAGGATTTTTTTCTTTCTTTTCTGTTTTTCTTTTTTTCTTTTCCACACCTTCTATTTTTTCTTTTTCTTTTAGGATTTGCATCGTGAATTGTAATTCTAATAAAATTTCTATAAAAACAGGATGAGTGGGATCCAAGACATTTAGAAAACACTGATTCCTCATTATGGTACATAGATGCTATTACAAATCTTATTACAATTTAAAATTTGTAAACTATTATAAGGCATGTCTGCTTTGATCACCTATCTAATCACATGGATAATCTAGAACCAATGACAACTATCTTGGTCCCTATCTCCTTGTTCTTTGCTAAATACAAATTCCTTTCAAGGCCAAATTAAACATTACAGCAACACAACCTATGCATCACAGAATCCAAAACTTGTGATTTCCTATGCTGAATAGATGAGCCACTGAAATCCTAGGACTGGGCAGGCAAGAACGTTTTTCTGTCCCTTGATGTCTGCTGGGTAAATATTATTTTTCATCTCAGAACTTCATCTAAAGCAAAAGTTAGGGTAAGATTAGAAAGAGCATGATTTGACATAGAACCCTCTTGCCTGTCTGCGAGACTTTCAATGCTCCCACCTCGCCTGAATAGGGGGGAAACCCCCACAGAAGACTTAAGTTAGTCAAGATGCTAACATCTAATTGAATTTGTCTATGGAGATTCTCAGCCATCCAGGTCATGGTTGTCCCAAAGGTGCTTTTTTCAAGAGGCAACTGGACTTTCTGTTGTTGTTTTGAAGACGTTTCGCTTCTCATCCAAGAAGCTTCTTCAGCTCTGCCTGGATGGTGCGGAATCCTTCCATTCCCCACCATCCAGTCAGAGCTGAAGAAGCTTCTTAGATGAGAAGCAAAATGTCTTCAAAGAAAAAACAGAAAGTCCAGTTGCCTCTTGAAAAAAGCACCTTTGGGACATCTAATTGAATTCCTCAGGTCCTGAAAAGTCTTCTAAAGCCTCACTGATTCCTCTAAAGGCCCAAAGCAAAAAGGAACACAACTTATCTTTAAATTCTGGAACAACCTAAAAAAGCTACCTGTGCTATCATGAGCTCCAGCATCACTTTCTTTAGACTGGGGGATAAGCCCGTTTCTTCTCAGACAGTAGTTGGCAACTCCATGTTTGCGTAAGAGGTGGCGTTCACAGTTAGATTTGGTAGAAAAGAAGGCATCACATTTTTGACAAGGGAAGGGCTTCTGACCTGAATGAAGCAGGGAAAAAAAACATATTTATCTTTTTTTTTTCTAATGTATCAGAGGAGCTCCTTGTGTTTTCCTGTCCCTTCAACTTAGTTTGAACAACTTTGACTCAGCTCAGTCCTAAATCGATTAATTTTTTTTAAAAAAGGCCCCTAATAAATTTGAAGCAATTTACTTCCCAAGTAGCATGCTCAGGATTCCAGTATAGCCATACATAAAATAACCTAAGAAAGATAGACTGACTCTGAAACTCCAAAACTCTGAGAGTTCTCCAATATAATTGCCTGAAAAATCATATGGACTTAATAAGAAATAACTATTTTGAGGTGTTTGGTATCAGTGGAATACTCTGTAATCAATTGTTCATATGACACCACACAAATCCAGAAGGAAATATATGATTGGCTGCAAATGATCATAGCTTCTGTGGCCCATTTTAGAACTGATCTACAAGGTTATGGGCACAATAAAATGAGAGGCAACTGTAGAACTGGCTTGCAACTTTCCCTTGGCGTTTAAACTCATCCAAAAGCTTCCATCAGTTACTTAAAGGGAAGATTCTTTCATTTCACACATTTATTTAAGTCGCCAATATAATTTCCATGGTGCTATGTGTCAAATTAGAACATTCCATGATATCAAAGGGTAAACCTCCTTATTCAATCTACCTGCAGGAATGAGTTCTGAGCTCAAGAAAAAGAACGTTCGTGACAAAATTAGAGATAAGGCGATGGAAACACATGATTAATTCATTTTATAAAGTAAAATTCCAAAGAGAGAATTTATGTGATAGAGAAAAATTAGATAGGGCATAGGGCATGGAGAAACAAGATGCTTCAGGAAAGTTAACTGTCAGAACTGTTACTACCACTGGCCATTTCTACAGCAAGTAAAAGGCTTAAAAGTTAGCTGCCTAAGGAAGGCAACAATTCCTCATAGTTGCATGCAGCTTCGATCAATTCACACACAACTATAAAAACAAACATTAGAGGGCAGAACAAAATTCTCTCCTAGTCAAAGTCATCAAAATACAATTTACAATGCCAGCTGGGCTTCGTAAGTAAAAAAAAAAACCATACAACTAGTCATGCCATTCAACCATGCATAAAGGTAGCCTCTAATCATCTTGAAATCCCAAAAGAACATGAGGCAGGAAAAAGTGGAATATCACAAAACAGAAAGCAGGAATGAATCAGAGAGTGTCAAAATACTTTTTTCATGTGTATTTCAACCATTACAATCTCTCAAGAGTCTTCCTAATCACTACTCGGGTAATAGGAATTTTCACAGTTCATTAATGGACATTTTTTTCAGATACACACATAAGCCACCAGGAACAGATCATTTCAGAAAATAAATACTACGGTATGTTATTTAATCTCTCTGTTAAAAAAAAATCATGTTACTATATTGTGCAACAGGTCCAAATAAAAGTCTCGGTATGATCTGTATTAAATAATAATGCATTAGGCCAATTATGACAAACCTACGCAAGCATTCACCTATACCCAACAACAATTATTCTTAAAAATATGCCCCATTCTTCTGCGATTTTCCGAAGGCTGTAGAGACCATGTAAGAATGAGATGTACTTTTGTGCAACCTATGGAACCTTTAGAAGTTGTGCCAGAAGGCCATGCTCTTACATGGCCTTTGAAGTCTCCAAAAATCGCACGAGAATGGGGTGTGGATTGTGCGATTTTCCAAGGCTGCAGGGGCTATGGAAGAGCCTTCCCCAAAGCTGCTTCAAGAATGAAGGTCTTGTGCGACCCAGAGCAGCTTTTGGGGAGACTATACAGGCCTGAACACCACTTGAAAATAAGCTGCACATGGAAGATCCTGGGGAGTGTTAGGCCATGGGCATAATCACGCCTTGGGAAACAGTACAGGGTGGCTTTCTGAGTGGCATTAGTAGTGCTAGGGCTGAAGCGGAGGCCTGGTCCTTGACTTTAGGCCCAGCCTCAGGGCTACCACCAACTGCTGCTGTTCATGGTGGCCTAGGGTGGGGGTGGGGGAGAGAAATAAAGAATTGTTTTGTTTGGGGAGGGGAGGGAATGACACACCAGCAAAATCAAGTTAGGCATTTTCTGAATTTTTGACACACTGAGTGATAAGTATGCTAACGTGGCGCTAATGAGTGAGGTGAGGCTCCTAAACGTTCAACTCTTTATTTGGGCTTCAGCCCAGCTAACAAAAGACGTGCTCCTGGCTAACATCAAGAGAGCGTGCAAACAATGGCGTGACAGCTCTTTTATAGTCCCAGCTGTCAACGCCTTAACCAATCCCGGGCCCGGCAAATCTCCCGCTTTCGAAGGAGGCGGCATTAAGCCAATCAACAGGCTTCTCCGTCGTCCCGTGGTCTCGCCGGATGTGATACTAAGCCCAAAATTTTTGGCTCTGGTTGGTCTCTAAACATGGTGGGCTTAAACTCTCATAATCTTCTCTTGGCAATTAAAGGAACTGGTTTTGTACAATTCGAAAGTGCTAAGATTGTGAACCAGGACCAAAACCTTTTTATTTTTCGCTTAACAGCTTTTTCCTTTAAGGAAAAAAAAAAACCACCCACAAAATCTTGATACTAGAGCAAGAGCTACTGTGGGAATCTTCTCATTGCAGTGTGAGATTTTAGGAATGTTTTCCAAAATTTGTCATTTTCTTCCTCCTTGCCCCATTCTGCTGCACAAGCAAATGAATCAACACTGAGAAATAGGTTATAACCACAGTGGAGTCAACGGCAGTGGAGTCAATGGCAGATATTTAACGATAATCCAAGCTGTGTGGTAGATATGAAGAGCTTGCTCTGATTTATTCATCATTACACCAACATTACAAGAAAACATAGAAACAAATAAAAAGAGGTGGGAAATAATGAAATTAAATTGATGGAGGGAAAGTCAATGTACTGCATTTTGTTGTAATTGTATGAAATCCCAGCTTCAGTGAGTAGCACTTAATGCTGAAGTTACTACAGGAATGACATAAACATATGGCAGTGCCCAATTCATTCATCAACTGGACATATTATCAAGATTTGGTCGGTATGTAGTGTGGACAGCCCCTTCCTTCCCTTCATCAGACATTCTTCTGAATGTTCTGGGCCTTTGGCATAAACATTGAATTTATACCTGGTGGTTGTTATTATTATTTTTTGAGGGGTGGGGCTCAAAGGAGGGAAAACCACACAAAGCAAATATTCACATGGAGCTATAGGAGGGATTATTTGCAAAGCCAAGAAGAGGAATTCATACAGTTCTTGAGCCTATTTCAGCGTTCAGTGGTGAAATCCATTTTTTTTTACTACCGGTTCTGTGGGCGTGGCTTGGTGGGCGTGGCGTGGCTTGGCGGGCGTGGCAGGGGAAGGATACTGCAAAATCCCCATTCCTACCCAACTCCAGTGGAAGCATACTGCAAAATCCCCATTCCCACCCCACTCTGGGCCCAGCCAAAGGTGGTATTTGCCGGTTCTCTGAACTACTCAAAATTTCTGCTACCGGTTCTCCGAGCTACTCAAAATTTTTGCTACTGGTTCTCCAGAACCTGTCAGAACCTGCTGGATTTCACCCCTGGCGTTGACCCAGCTGAATGAATTCACCAGGGAATAGCTTGCTAAGCATTGCAGTACCCAAGTTCTCCTCATTTGAATGGTATTAATAGATTCAGCATGTTATAATAACATCTAATGTACAGAATATATTTCCGTTCAATCAATTTAATTCAGATTCTTTCCAAATGCTCAATACCGTTATGCATTCTACACCTATTGTGAGCAATAGTGTTCATATTTATCAAATGTATATCTCATCACAACCTAAATGGATGCTCATCAGGTTACAACAAATAGGTATTTATGAGAAATAGCTTCACCCATGAACAATAAACTGTTATTCCCCATCCTTCACTACACTGCATCCCAGAGGGTGTTTCATGCTCTGAGAAAGTCTACTAATACTTAGCTCTTTTAATGCATGTGGAAGTATGAGGTGGCGCAGTGGTTAAAATGCAGCACTGCAGTTCAGCAGTTCAGCTGTTCAAATCTCACCGGCTCAAGGTTGACTCAGCCTTCCTTCCTTCCGAGGTCGGTAAAATGAGGACCCAGATTGTTGGGGGCAATATGCTGAACTCTGTAAACCGCTTAGAGAGGGCTGTAAAGCACTATGAAGTGGTATATAAGTCTAAGTGCTATTGCTATAAACTATGGGGTTTTTTTAAAGTGACAAAGCCAGCCAACAAGTTCTATACAATACAGTCCAAAACAATGAGTTAAATCAACAAAGAGATTATTCAGGGAGACTGTAATTAAGTTTTTAAAAATGACCTGCGTCTACTCTGAGTTCAATGGTAAAGACTAAATTGGCAGAAGTTATCATCTGAGCAGGCAACCCAAACACAACGACTGCTTTTAAACTCCACCTTTTTTATTCAGCCTCTAAACAAACCCAAACACCAGGAATGGCGAAGCCACATTTTTCAAGGAAAAGACTAAGACTTTTGGTTAGCATGGTTCATCTCATTCAGGAGTAAGCAGCTACTTTGAGTCAACGGACTGTTAATCATCTTGGCTTGATTCCAATTTGGGAATTTCACCTTTTGTGCGGCTACTGGTGACAAATATTTTAGGACTATTCTCCTATTGCTGTTACCCAACACTAAACTCCTGCCATTCTTGCAAATAAGAATTAAGAGCCGAGGTGGCGCAGCGGTTAGAGGCAGTACTGCAGATCACTTTAGCTGACTGATTCGCAGGTCAGTGGTTCAAATCTCACCGGCTCAAGGTTGACTCAGCCTTCCATCCTTCCGAGGTAGGTAAAATGAGGACCCAGATTGTTGGGGGCAATATAAGTAATATACATTGCTTACTGGTGTAAACCGCTTAGAGAGTGCTTGCACTGTGAGGCGGTATATAAATCTCACTAAATAAATAAATAAATAAATAAATAAATAGGTTTAATTCCTTCCTGTAGATCAGTGTTTCCCAACCTTGGCAACTTGAAGATGTCTGGACTTCAACTCCCAGAATTCCCCAGCCAGCATTCGCTGGCTAGGGAATTCTGGGAGTTGAAGTCCAGACATCTTCAAATTGCCAAGGTTGGGAAACACTGCTGTAGATTCTATCCTTTCCCGATGACAGCACCACATAAAAGGAAACAAGATTGGCGAAGAGGCAAATCCTATGATTCCCTCATTTGAGACAAAGCAAGAACCTATACTGGGAGCTTGAGCAGGCCAACTGCTTTGGCTGCCCCACGCAGCTGTCCTTGAAAATGGTGGGAGAAATACTGTGTATGAGCAATGCATTTTAATAATTAATCACTGTCTTCAATGCCAATCTGTTGCCCTTTATTATTTGCAAACTTCAACAACCTAGTCAATCCACAAGCGTTCCTGTTGCCTCTAACACGGAATGCTCTAAAATATCAAAACAGAAAACAATTGTTTGAATTAAGAATTAATAAGATGAGGGAATATATTTAAGATGGCAAGATAAAAAGTACCGGTATGGGGGAGGGATAGGTGGGAAAAGGCATAAAAATATTCATAAAGCTAACAAACAGCATTTGCCAGCAATATATGAATTGCAGGAATTTAATGACATTACTTAAATGCAAACAGATTTGCAAAAACAAAGCTAGTTAGTGTATTTTTCACACATTCTTAACCACAATAGTGATTTTTTTTCTTTTACCAAAGCCAAATGTAATAAAGATCTTAGAATTTGGAAGCTAAGTTTAAATAAACAAAAAGCTCTGATGCCATTTATTAAAATAGAGACCCATATAAAGAAAGACACAAAAGGAAGTAGATATATGTCTCTTTCACCCTTTCACCTATGCTTTAGGAGAGTCAATAGAAAGGCATTTTTTTTCCTCACTGTGGCTTTCAACTCAAGAATCGGATACATGAAAATCAGAGCATATCTAGTTGTTGAGTGAGAGCAAATTTTAGATATTCTGCATGGGGCAGGATGGTCTTTTTAGTAATTTTCTGCAAACATCACAGATATTAAAAGCTAATGCAAGTTTTCTCAGCAATTCCTTTAGAACAGGGGTGGGGAATGATGGCCCTTTATGACTTGTGGACTTCAACTCCCAGAATTCCTGAGCCATGAAAATAAACTTCTAATGAAGGCAATGAAGACAGGAGGAGCAGAAAGGAGCAGCACTGTGGCCTTCTTTCCTCTATTGTTATTCCAAATGCTGCTCAATATTTTTTCTTTTTGCCACTGCATTGAAGTGTAGGAGGAAGCAATGTTTAAGCCTCACAAATGGAAAATCTGACAGCAGGAAAACAGAAGATGTATTCTTCCCTTCTGTTGTTTCTTTCCTCCCAATCTATTTAACCCAACCTTTCCTCTCCCAGCTTTTCCCAACAGGGATCCTCCAGATAACCTTGGCATATACTTCCCATTATCTCTAACACCTGATGAAACTAAGATATGGAGTGGATGAGAGCCAAAACCCTATAGCTACTCTAGTTGACAAGGAGGGAGAATTAAGTCAGAAATCCTCACCTATCTATCATTTTTTAAAAAAGATTCTACAGAATGAATTTAGGGCATAGCAAAACTACTTATGCAACACTGCAGCTTCCAGTTTTGCCTCTTGTCCGGAAAAAAAAAATCCTTATACTCAGAGCAGTAGTTAGAGGTTAAGAGATTAAGTTGCCACAGTAGAGTTTGGCACTGTAGCCATGAGTTCTGCCACCCCCCAATACACTCTCTACCCCGTTTGGTTGCCGCAAATCATAGTCTGTCATGCTCAAAATAGAAAACTGGGCTGTAAATCAGGATTTGATCTTACAAGTACAAGGGTCAACCCTCTAGCATGAGGTCAACTGCTGCTAATCCATGCAAGTAGTGGGGAGGGGGAGCGTGTTGTCTGGTTGAAGGTGTGTAGTTCAATTATGTTCCGTTGCTGTTCTATAATGTTTGAAGTTATGTACATTTTTCATCACCATTCTGTGCTTCTCTTTGTTTCTATTTCTTTTAACTGTCAGCCATCCAGAGTCATGTATAACGGATGGACGACTATATAAATTTACCAAATTAAATTATTGGTGCACAAACATAGTGTGCAGTAGTGGTGGGTTCCTACGGGTAGGGAGCGGCCGATTGTGCAATTTGCATGCGACCGCTCCGGTGCCGTCTTCGCCGGTCCACCACGCGCATCACCATCTTTTAAAAAGAATTTTGGGGCTTTTTTGCTTCTGCGCATGCGCATGTGCGGAAGCAAAATCGCTCCAAAATCTTTTTCGCGCGCGCACGTCCCCTCGCAAGATTTCGGTGAGATTTTGCTTCCGTGCATGCGCAGAAGCAAAATCACACAAGGGGGGGTGCACGTGCATAGCGAGCATGCATGCGCACGAAACGTGGAGATGTGCGCACAGCGCACTGGTATCGGTAAGTTAGCAACCCACCCCTGGTGTGCAGTCATACATTTCCCAATTTTTTTTAAAAAAAAAGGATGTCCCCAGAATGGCGCAATAGAAGGTAAACTTATCAATACACTAAAGCTGGCAGATTTTCCTGGCAATTTGGATGCAATGAATGAATGATGCTTTTCCCTCTAGATCCCTCAACTAAGATTCCTGTGAGCGTGTGCTGCCCCTCCCTAACCCACCCATCACCACCACCACCACCCGGCCATTTTGTAAGAGAGCTCTCTTACCTGTATGAGTGAGCATGTGCCTCTGCAAAGAACTTGCCCAGGGGAAAACTCTAGGGCAGTGGGGGCACTTGATCTTCTGAATGCAGTTTGAGTAGGCATTTCGCTTTCCACGCAGGAGTTTGTCTTCAACAGCCTCTCTCTCTTCCTCGCTAGCTCCGTTTTTATCAGCCGCTTCTTTAAAGTCTGCAGTCGATTGTAGAAATGTGCTAAATTTATTGGTGTCTGTGGTTGCCAGCATTTTCTCTATGCTGGCAAACTCCCCACTTGATTCCAAGTCCAGACCACTGCTTGCTTTGGGCTTGTTTTTTGTGCCTTTCTTTCTGCCTCTTTTCTTTACCGATCCAGACGTGGAGGATTTCTGGGACCTCGCTGGACTGCTGGTGCTCTTCGTTAAGTCACTGGGAGTGTTGGGATCTGTCTGTATAGTGGCTGGGAGAGTTGCTTTAGGACTGGGACTTCCTAACTTTTCAGAGGTGGTAGAGCTGCCAATGGCCACCTTGGGGACAGAGTCTGAGACTTCTGCTTTGAGCAAAGCTGGAGCAGAAGCCACAGATGTAATAATCTGTGCAATGGAAGCGAGGGGTGGCAGCTCTTTCGTTGCGAGAGGTTTTGGCAAGAGAAGAGGCGGTTTGGGCCTCAAAGGCCTCAGCAAAACCGAGTTCCCCAAGATGCCTGGAGAAATTACCGGGACGGACAAATGAAGTGGTCCCTTCAGTGGTTGGGAATGTCTGAGAGCTGTGTTTTCCAGGTTGCAGTTAGCGGGAAGAGACGGTAGACAGCCTTGGAGTTTCTCCTCGTGGCCATCATGGAGCTCTTGCTTCTTATCTTCGCTGACGCTACCCTCACCCCTGTCCCTTTTTGGAGGCTTGGGGATTGACAGATCAATGGGCTCCATGGAGCTGTCGTAGAGAGAGGACCCGAACGGGTTCTCTTGCTTAACCAGTACAGAATTCAGGGTTTTGTTCTTTTGTGAGAAATCTAAAGGCTCATCAAAATCCATCGGGAAGTTATTTGCGGTTTCAAGTTTGATCGACGCATGAGAGGGAGCCCCCCTTAGAAAGCCATTCTGCGACTCCAGGAAAGGCGACACAGATTTGCAATCCAGGTAAGTGCTTCCTTCCAGTAACACAGGGTCAGGCTGGCTTTCCGGAGGAGTGCAGTCCACGGCCAGCACATAGCTCTCGATCTCCCGCTCCTGGATGTGCAAATGCTGCTTGAGGATATGATGAATGCAGTTCCGCTTGGCTGAGAAGGCAGTGCCGCACTCCTTACATTCAAAAGGCTTCTTCTTCTGGCAGCTGCCGTGGGTCCTCATGTGGACACGGAGGGCGCGGTAATGTTTAAGGTCCTCCCCGCAGAATTTGCACACGGTGTCCGGGGAGCAGAACGCATCGACCATCTCGGCCGCATTGCTGGCCACATACTCAATGTTCTTCTCGATGTCCTTTCTAGTTGTTTTGAGGTGTTTCTTGCGCAGGTGCCTTTCGCAGTTGGCTTTCACCGTGAAAGGGTAGTGGCAAATCTTGCAGATGTATGGCCTCTCCCCACTATGAGTCCTCAAGTGCCGGATCAGTGCTGCCTTGTCGGCTGCAATGTAGTCACAGATGTTACACTGATAAGGGGAGATACCTAAGTGAGAACGGATATGAGCTCTTAAGACTCCGGAGAACGGGAACACCTGCTCACAAAAACGGCAGGGATACAAAACTTTCCCCATAGCTGAGGTTTTCTTGTTTGTGGTTCCAGTCATGATGGCCTTGAAGTCTCGCTCGGTCACCTCTTGCTTTATTTTTGTCCCCATTGTCAAAGGCAAAAGGGCTTCTATGATGCTGTCTTGCTCCAGCTGAGTTTTCATTTCATGTTGACCCAAAGGTTCTGGCTTAGCCTGGGGAGAAGGACTGGAGTTTGTTCTGGATTTATTGTGTGCGACGGAAGAATCCGAAGTTGATTCTTGGTCTGAGGTTTTGACCATTTTGGGTGGTGCTGGAGGAAGGCTTGGGCTGATACATCCGGGCGAGGCTTGCTGAGTGTTGACCAATGGCGGTGGTGTTGAGCTTGCTACAACGGTCCTAGGGGCGACCAATGGCTTTGGCTTCAGTGGAGGCATATGTTTGAATATGGATGGGATGGGGATGTGAGATGCCTTAGACAGCGGTGGGAGGCTGATCTGTGGAGTCGCTGAGGACGCCATCTTTAGGATCTGCTGGATATCTGCTAATTCACCAGAAATGGGTTTAACAACAATGCTATTGTCGGGCTGGATTAGGAAGCCTTTCTGGACAGACTGTAGTGAGAGTAGCTTCATATTTTCTTTTGTAGGGGGAAGGACTGAAAAGGGGCCTCCCACAGAAGCAGCCTCCAGAGGGGATAGGTTCAACTGGTTATCACTTCCAGGTTCCTGAGGTAGGTTACATTTCAGTGTTCGTAGCTGCATTTCTTGGACCTCATCATCTGGCACGAGCTCCTCCTCCTTGACAGATTCAATGTCTTTGGTATGCTGCAGCCCCAAGGATGCCATGTAAGCTTTTAGGTCTGCATCCTCTGAGTGCAGGTTGTGCACGTCTCTTCCCTGATCGGTTGCATGGGTGTCTTTGTGCAGCTTGAGTGCTGTTAGCATGGGGAATGCCTTGTTGCATATATCACAGATATAGCGATGATAATCACTGGTGCATCTCCGCAGGTTTGTTTCACACCAAACCTAGGAGACATCACAAGAAAGCACATGAGCATTCAAAGTATCCACAAAAATCCAAAAGGTCAACAGCAGCCAGTTTTTGTGCAACTGAAACAGATTCTAAGAGACCGATGCTCCAAATATTTAGTTTCCAATTCTCTTCTAAAATTAAATAGAAAAGGAAGTGTGGATATTACACAAACAGCCAGGTAAAATGAACAAATACCTGAGAAATGCGAGGGAATTTCCTACAAGAAAAGTCCGTGAAGCCCAAATCATGGAAGCCGGCAGGAATTGAAGGATTGTTCTGAATATAAGGCTTTCCAGTTGAGTCCTTTGGAAGTTGTTTATGAATAACTGCATTATGCCGCAACAACCCCCGGTGTGTGCGGAAGGTAATGCAGCAGACATCACACCTAGAGGAGGAGGAAAACAGCATAATTACTTATGAGAAAGATACATAATCACACCATCGGTATCAGTCCAAACAGAACACTGTTTCTAACCATTCTCTTTCCTTGCAAAAATGGAGATAGTATCATAATGGGAAATCAGATGCTAAAAAGTTCCTATAATCAAGGCAAGTAACCGTTGCTTCTGGATAACCAAGATGATCATCTCCCAACAGGGTTTGTTGGCTTTGACTTAGCATGACATGTGAATCTATCTGTAAATTCATGGCATGAATGGTTTATGGCAGTGAGGCTCAGCCAGAGATCCCCAAGCTATGTATAAGTCTTGTCAAACTTTGAGTATGACACTTAGAACGACTCTACAAGTGGTTACCAAATTGTGAAGTTTATATGATGTAGGCTGCAAATTACCGTATTTTTCGGAGTATAAGACGCACCTTTTTACCCAAAAAGAGGGTCAAAAACTGGGTGCGTCTTATACTCCGAATGTTGCATCAGACATACCTGGGGGGGGGGAGGGAGTTGGTGCGATGGTGGCAATGGCAGCAATGGCGGGCAACAGACAGCTGATTGGCGGTATTCCAGGAGACTGAGCCAACCGCTAATCAAAAAGATGAAAATCAAATGGAGCCACCTCACCATCCCTCATCTGCCTGAGGAAGAGCCGCCATTCCTGCCCAAAGCCTGCAGCCTGAGGAGCCGCTGCCGCCGTTGCTGGCCACTGCCGCTGCCCGAAGTGAGCCGCCGCCACTGCCCGAAGCGAGCTGCCACCACCGCTGCCACCCGAAACCCCCCGCCACTGCTGTTGCTGCCTGAAGCCTGCCGGCTGAGGAATCGCTGCCGCCGTTGCTGGCCGCCGCTGCCCGAAGCGAGCCGCCCCCGCCGCCCAAAGCGAGCCGCCGCCACCACCGTCCCCCAAAGCGAGCCGCCGCCACCGCCCGAAACCCCCCACCGCCGCCACTGCCTGAAGCCTGTTCCCGAGGCACCTGAGGAGCCACTGCCACCGTTGCTGCCCGAAGCAAGCCGCCTGACAGGTTAGAACTTTTTTTTAAATGTTTTTTTAAAAGGTTTTTTAAAAAGGTTGCCAAGTGGAGGAGGAATTCTGGGAGTTGAAGTCCACAAGTTTGAAGACCCTTGCAAAAGTCTTGCAAAGTCTTGCAAAGTCTTAAAGCTTAAAGAAGCTTTAAGACATGTGGACTTCAACTCCCATTCCTGAGCTAGCATGACTGGAGGAGGAATTCTGGGAGTTGAAGTCCACAAGTCTTAAAGCTGTCAAGTTTGAAGACCCCTGGGTTAGGGGTGCAAGGGTCTTCAAACTTGACAGCTTTAAGACTTATGGACTTCAACTCCCATTCCTGAGCTAGCACGACTGGAGGAGGAATTCTGGGAGTTGAAGTCCACAAGTCTTAAAGCTGTCAAGTTTGAAGTTTAGGGCAGGGGCGTGTGCGTATGAATGTATGAACATGGTTTCAGCTAAAGTGCTCTGCATTGTTATAAAAGAAACATTATTGTTCTTTCTTGCAGAAAAATGTCAAAGCCAAAAAGTGTAAAAAGTGTACATGGTTGTAAAAAGTGTACATGGTTGTAAAAAGTATACATGGTTGTAAAAAGTATTCTGCTATACTGGTATTGTATTAAATAATATACCTGTATTACTACATCATTTGGTTCAGAATACTTTTTTCTTGTTTTCCTCCTCTAAAATCTAGGTGCGTCTTATACTCCGGTGCATCTTATACTCCGAAAAATACGGTATTAAAGAAATAGGGAGTAATCACAGTAACTGTATTCAACATGTCGATTAACTTACAATTAATCTTAATTCGTTTTAATTTAAAATGCAGATTTTTGCCTTCACCCCATCCAAGTATTGCTCCTGCCTCTGTTAAATTAAATCATTTGAATGGTGCGATGTTTTATGTGAATCCAATCACATCAGGTTAGAAAACAGCATTCTAAACTCAGCACCTGTTGCCCTGATTGCAGAGGGAAACCTGAAGTCACAGTAGCAGAGCAAGTAGTAGTCACCCAAAAGCATCAACCAGACACACTTCATTTCAACACACGGCTCCTCCCAAGACCTCCCACTTACTCTCTGGCACCTTGTTTCTACATCTCCCCAGAAAAACAATAAGGGTCATTGTGAGTGGACTCCAAAGGCATGAAAAATGAAAACAGAGATATAGTCTTTGGGCTTTTAATGTCTCTCCTGCGAATCCCAGTTGGGAGCATCAAACAGCTGGAACGAGGCCATTACAGAGAAAAGAGCAATAAACTATGTAACAGCAGCTAGCTAATGGAAGATAGCAAACCACCGGGGAAATATTAACCAATTATCTTCTTCGCTGATAGATACACACTGAGCACACTGTAAAAAAAAGGGCCCTCACTTTCACGCTAATGCTCAGATTGACCAAGGAAATATAATTACAAATTCATCCCAAACGCAACACTTCAGCTTTGCAAATAAATCCACAGAAATCTTAATCCAGGATGATTTTTCAAATTACTAGTTTAATTCTTCCAAATATCTGTATTGAAGTATTGTGCCTAACCATGGGTTCATTGACATTTAGATTTCACTTTGAGCAGTGAAATGTCTCCGTTACCACTAAGAATATAGATAAATTAGCTTAAATGCTGTTTGATGGAACTTTATGATCCTCTTCCGAGTAAGAATCAATGTCATGCTAACTGCAATAAAGGCCAGGAAATATAAACAACTTTGTACAGAGTTCTACTACCGTGTTTCCCCGAAAATAAGACCCTGTCTTATATTTTTTTGAACCCTGAAATAAGCACTTGGCCTTATTGCCATGCACTCAAAAGCCCGATTGGGCTTATTACCAGGGAATGTCTTATTTTGGGGGAAACAGGGTATTAATTCTTGCAATAGATGTGAAAAGGATATAATTAAAACCAGGCTATTCATAAGCATTTATGGACAGCATTTTTAAGGACCAGTTTTGAGCCTCTTTGTTGAATTTTTAAAGAAGCACCTTTTTATACAGAAGTTGGCTGTGTCAATGGAGAAAACATATGGTAACACCTTGAACATAATGATATCAAAAAAGAGAGAAAACGAAAAGTGTGCAATCTTAATGTGAATATCTCACACATAATGTCAAGCTAAATACAGATAGGATGGTTACATAAAGTAGAGACTGAAGCAGACTGTCACGATGTGAATGTTGTCAGTTGTGAGTCTACTGTATGCAGGGTGATGCACCCCTATTCTAAATATTATGGTACTCCCCAATACAAGCAGAACACGTGATATGATGTTCTGCGCATGTCTACATTCCTATCCATCATTAATCATTTCTGTTATGCCTTCCGACCTGGAAGGATGTGTTACTTAGCAAAGATGTAGTTTATTCAGGATTTATTGTTTTATATTGTTTTGTACTGAAATAAATATTTTCTATTAGACATTTAATCTCGGTTTTATTTCTAAGTATTTGAATTCCAAGTAAAAGATCCAATGTTGCCTCTACGGGGGAATTCTCCCCTTAACACAGACAAAGGGATTTAAAGTAAAATGACTAACAAGAGTGATAACTAAAGCTGCTGTATTAGCAACGCATTCTTCCAGCTGTTCTTCAGAGATAGTTTGATGTAAGCTGTGATATTAACATCAGAAAACTAACGTTTTTAGTTATTTGCAAACAGAATTTTACACTTCTTTTTCAATAACAGCAAAAAAAAAATCAAGCTGGCCAACAAGAATCAGATTTGTGTAACAGCACATCTACATGTATGCAAAGCATACATTCCCTTGCATCAGGCATTCCGACAGGATTTTGCAATAATGTACAAGATTACATTTTAATGCCTTTGTGTCAGCTACTGCATTAAAAAGAATATTCAAAAAGGAGTCTCCGAGTCTCTTGTGATTTCTGGTGTCAAAAGGAAGGCATCCTGTTGCACATGCACAGGTATTTTTATTATCCATCTCCCTAACCCTAACCCTCCCCAAGAGTCACAAATAAAAGAGGGAACTGATCATGATAAATGAGTACGGTGAAGGACAGCACAAGTCTCTGATTATTTCCACTTTAATTCCAAATTAATAACTTTTAAGTGGGCAGATTGAAAGATCTAGTTAAGGTTACTCACACTGAAATCAAAAGCAACAGAGAAATGCTTCACTTTTTCTTGAAATGTGCCCAATGTTAGTACTTTTGTGCATGCAGTACTTTAGGCCTAAACTATTCGTTTTGTTGTTGTTGTTGTTGTTGTTGTTGTTGTTGTTGTTGTTGTTGTTGTTGTTGTTTTAAGACACCCAGCTTTTAGCCATGGGGAGAAAAAGCTGTAAATCTCAACTGTACATAATTGTTTACATTAACTCAGAGGTCTTCAAACTTGGCAACTTTAAGACTTGTGGACTTCAACTCCCAGAATTATGGGAGTTGAAGTCCACAAGTCTTAAAGTTGCCAAGTTTGGGGACCCCCCTGCATTAATCAATACTCAGGCAGAAGTTTCCTGAGCATCACAAAAATTATTTTCTGAATCCCCAAATGCCCCTTTGCATTTGAAGAAGAGATTGGCAGAATTCTAAAACAGCTTTGAAGTAAAAGGCACTAAGTAGCCTTTCAAAGCAAATGACTTATTCGCTGTTGAAAAGATTTCAATGTTCACCTTTATATTAAATGTGCACTGGTTTATGTCCCTGTTAACATTAGCAGTTCGCCACATTGACTGCCTTTCAGGACAACCCCCAGCCGAGTTTTTTGCTCAGAAGCCTCTGAGAAATGGGATCAAACAGCTGCATTAATCCCCTGTTACTGGCACTAGAGGAGCTGGCATTAATACTGAAGGGAAAAGAGCCAAGGGTGAAAATCTGACCAACAGATAGTGGGACAAGACAACTGTTATTCAACAGCTTATAAACACAATCAGGAGCTTTTAGCTCCAAGAAAAGAGGTTCTATACTACGACGGGACTCAATTAATTCCCCAGTTATATCATGCCAGCTGCTATATGGAAATAATATTCCTCACCCTGCGTTAATAGGCTTGCCTGTCCCTGCACAAGTTTTGGTTGCAACCAGAAAGCTTTGGAAACTTCTCAGAGCACACTGGCGTTTTCAAATTAAGATTCCCATTCTGGCTGAAGTGAAAGCAGAGCCTCCCAGGGAAAGGTTTGATAATGGTCAAGGAGGAGACTGACAAATAAAGCCCAAGGAGCGGCTGAAGGCGCAAGGCCTGAGAGGAGACTAAACAAGTTTATACAAGTTTAGAATCTGTGGAGGACAGAACAGGGAGGAGACAGGGCAGGAGGTATAAATTGGAGGAAAGGAGTCATTATTTGCTAATAAAAGAAACAAACAGAAAGTAAACATATGTCACAGACTTAGCTGTTCACTTCACAGGCTTACATGTTCATAAAATCTGGCCCCTTCAGATCTAAAAGCTCTTATTCATCAAAGTTGGTTCTTTTCTCTCTCTCTCTCTCTCTCTCTCTCTCTCTCTCTCTCTCTCTCTCTCTCTCTCTCTCTCTCTCTCCCTCCCTCCCTCCCTCCCTCCCACCCTCCGCCTAATTGTATTCAAAAGTGTAGTTGATTGTAAAATCCCTGATTATTCACATCATATTTTCAGCACCAAACCTCCAAGAAGCAGGATAGGATAGGATAAAATGATCAAACCTAGGGGTCAGCAACCCGCGGCTCTGGAGCTGCATGTGGCTCTTTCATCCCTCTGCTGCGGCTCCCTGTCGCCGGTTGGCTCCACAATTAATAAGAGCTTTCGGTTAGGACAGGTAAAGGAAAAAGAATGCCGCGCTAGGAGGAGACTCTATGGTGGGGGGGAACTGGACTTCCAGTCAGCTCCAGAATTGAACGGGGGGCTTCCGGACCATTAGACCTTTGTGGCTCTTTGAGTGTTTAAGGTTGCCGACCCCTGATCTAACCCTATCCCCTCAGGTATTTTCCTACCAACCATAACATCTAAACCAAGCTTTGACACATTCTTAGCCCTTTTCCCTTTTAAAGTCAGGTAGACATTTAACGCCATACAATACAGAACTTAGTGTGAAGGGATACCATCTTCAGTGCACACAAAGTTGCTTTCAGTTCCCCAATCTCCCATCACAAACACCAAAGCAATGAAGACAGGAATCCTGCAGAGTTTTATCTTCAGTTGGCTAAAAAAAAAATCATTTCAAGAATTATGTGCAATGCTATGACCCCAACATTCCACAAAACACTGGTTTACTGTGAACCAGCTATTGTTTTAAGTTCTTAGAGAGCTATTATGAAGACAACAGGCAGATAGGAAGATGGACAGAAACCTAAGAATCATGGTATGCTGGCTGTCAAGGAAAGACAAAAAAAATGAAACCAGTGTCAGGTACAAACCTCCAATCAACTGCTCAAGAATGAAACTAACTTGTATTTTTGTTCAGTTGTCACCAACAAGAGGATTTCTATTCGCCTAGGCAACTTCGAAAAGCAGAATGAAAGAGCTGGATTGATGGCTGAGACTGACAGAAACACAGACAGGGAACGCAGACAGGTAAAATGAGGACCCAGATTGTTGGGGGCAATATAAATATACATTGCTTACTGGTGTAAACCGCTTAGAGAGTGCTTGCACTGTGAGGCGGTATATAAACGTCATAAATAAATAAATAAATAAATAAATAAATAAATAAATAAATAAATAAATAAATAAATAAATAAATAAATAAATAAACAAATAAATAAATAAACAAACAAATAAATAAATAAATAAACAAACAAACAAACAAACACCTTAAGTAGAACAGTTCTGATTGCAACCTGGGGTGTCTCTTCCCCCCCCCCCAGAACAGGGGTGGGTTCCTCCCGGTTCGGACCGGATCAGCCGAACCGATAGCGACCCACTGGTGACATCACTGAACTGGATCAGCTGGTGCCGGTTTGTGGGCACCGCCATCTTTTGGGGGGAATTTTTTGCGAATTTTTTTACTGTTTTGAAAGTTTTTCCTGTTCTGCTGTTTGTAAAAGGGCCCTCCCGCCCGCCCCCGGGTTTAAACTGATCTTTATTCCTTTGGCCGAAGCACAGCTGATCAGCTCCTCAGCTGTGTTTCGGGCTGATTCCAGCTACTGAGCATGCGCAAAAACCAAATTGCACGAGGGAGCGTGCGCGCGCGCGCAAAACATCACGATGCGAACCGGTGGCAAAGGTAAGTGGAACCCACCCCTGCCTCAGAACCTGCTGAGGATTTGGCCAAACTTTTGTGTATTAAATTCCAGAAATCCAGAAGGGGTGAAGTACCAGGCAATGGAGAACGAAAATGAAAATCCAAAGAACTACAGAGCAATCCAGTCCTGATGCCTGGGAAGATTAAAAAACAGACCACAAAGAGAATGATCTTGGTGTGCTTTAAAAAACAATGTAACAATTACCAGAAATCAACATGGGCTTGTTAACAACAACAACCAATCTTGCTTTACCAGACTGCTGTAGACAAATCTTAATTTCAGCAAAGCACTTAATAAGTGTCTCATAACATACTGACTAGCAGACTAGTTAAAGGCACACTAATTCACATGAAACAAAACCGATCATATAGGTGGTTTTGAAAATCATACTTTAAAGAGCAGTTCTTCATCAAATGAGTGGAGTGTTACAATTCAATCGTGGGCCCTGAATTCTTGAACAAGTTTTTATTAAGGAACTGAATGAGGTAAAGCAAATGCTTATCAAATTTGCAAATGATACAAAAGCAGAAGGGATGTCTAACACCCTAAGAAGACAAAAATACAATTCAGAAATGAACTTGATAAGGTAGAGAAAAGGCTGAAAAAGTTGAATGAAATTTTTAAAAGACAAATCTAAAAGTAATGCATGTAGAGGCCTGAAATAATTTGAACAGGAACATGATAGAGGATACCAAGTTAAGCAACATTAGGTGTGAAGAAGTTTTCTGAGTACCAGATGACTGAAAAATCAGTATGACTCAGCATTGTGAGATGGCTGTGAAAGAGAAAGAAAGAAAGAAAGAAAGAAAGAAAGAAAGAAAGAAAGAAAGAAAGAAAGAAAGAAAGAAAGAAAGAAAGAAAGAGGGAGGGAGGGAGGGAGGGAGGGAGGGAGAGAGAGAAAGAGAGAAAGAGAGAGAAAGGAAGGGAGGGAGGAAGGAGGGAGGGAGGGAAGAAAGAAAGAAAGAAAGAAAGAAAGAAAGAAAGAAAGAAAGAAAGAAAGAAAGAAAGAAAGAAAGAAAGAAAGAAAGAGAGAGAGAGAGAGAGGGAGGGAGGGAGGGAGGGAGGGAGGGAGGGAGAGAGAGAGAGGGAGGAAGGAAGGAAGGAAGGGAGGGAGGGAGGGAGGGAGGGAGGGAGAGAAAGAGAGAGAAAGAAAGAAGGGAGGGAGGGAGGGAGGGAGGGAGGAAAGAAAGAAAGAAAGAAAGAAAAAGAAAGAAAGAAAGAAAGAAAGAAAGAAAGAAAGAAAGAAAGAAAGAAAGAAAGAGAGGGGGGGAGGGAGGGAGAGAGAAAGAGAGAGAGAAAGGAAGGAAGGAAGGAAGGAAGGGGGAGAGAGAGAGAGAGAGAGAGAGAGAGAAAGAAAGAAAGAAAGAAAGAAAGAAAGAAAGAAAGAAAGAAAGAAAGAAAGAAAGAAAGAAAGAAAGAAAGAAAGAAAGAAAGAAGAAGAAAGAAAAGCAATTGCAATTTTAAACTACATCAATTGATGTGTAATTTCCAAACCACAGGACCAAATACTTCTAACATTGGTCAGATCAGATTCAGGTTTCCAGATCTCAGCACTGCAATTTAAGGAGCATTCAATGGAATTGAAATAGGTTCAAAGAAAGCAACAAGGATGAACAGAGAACAAGAATGTGGCATCCCAAGTACCGATCTTGTTCTATGCAACATCCTTTTAGGTAAAAGTGAGTTCAAGTTTCACCTCAGCCATGAAAGCCAGCTGGTGATTTTTGGCCAGTCACTCTCTCTCTCTCAGCCAACCCACCTCACAGGGTTGTTGTTAGGGGGGAAATAGGAGGAGAAAAATGTACTGGACGTGTGTGTGTGTGTGTGTGTGTGTGTGTGTGTGTGTGTGTGTGTGTGTGTGTGTGTGTGTGTGTGTGTGTGTGTGTTTATGGAATTTAGGAGTCTGCCTAAAATATCACACAGAAGAAAATCAATACTTAATTTCCATTGCTTAAAAATAGACAATACGGAATAATGATGATGTTCGTCCATCGTGTTCGAAGAGGACCTTGACATCTAACAGGTTGTGGGCTGTCCACAATGTGTCCGCAGGTGGCTGGTAAGGCCTATACGGGCACGAAATGTTCTGCCACATGTCGGGCAGACATGTGTGGGCACCATTGTCGCAGCATTTGCAGCTCTGGCTTTGCGGAGTGCTCGCTTCTCTTCTGCTATGGCTGTTCTTCCTTCCTCAGATGTCTGGCAGCCTAGATGGATCAGCTGCGCATCTGATCCACGGAATAATGGATTTAAATTGAAGGGGGAGTCCAACTGAACGTTAGGGGGGAAAAAAACTTTCTATCGAAAAATGAAGTTTAACAATGGAACAAATTACCGGACAAGTGATAAGTTCCTCTTTGCTGGTTGTGCTAAAACAGTTGCTAGACAGTCATCCACTTTACACAGAATGGTCTTAATCTTGGCTTCAATCTTGATTCTATGATTTAAATCCTCATTCATTAGAAAGCCTTTTTGAGTAATGTAGCTTTGCTACTGCTGAAGCTGCTGAATGCTGAGGGGAAGTAACATTTATAGCATCAGTAGGAAAACCAAACCAGGCACGGGGCAGTTTCAGAAGAGAAAAATCCAACATGTGAAAAAAGACTGCTTGTTTTTCCCTATTGGCCATGTGGCATTTCCCAGTTGGGCTAATTATATCATCCGCTCCTATATAAATGCACCAAAATAGCTGGAGCCCTGCTGGCTGGCCTGACTGAAGAGAAAACTAGAGTCTTAACTAATCCTAGCAGGAGGGAAGCCAGGATGAAAAGGGCAGTGTTTGTGCCCACCTCCTAGTGATGATGATGATGATGATGGTCCCTAGAAGACATCAGCCAGAGATGCCCCTGTCCTAACTAGCCAGTGTGGCTAGCTTCGGGTTGTTTCAATAGGACAAGAGTCTAGACCTGAAGAGTAAATTCTAGGCTAAGCGCCTCATTTGCAGCCAATTGTCAATGGAACAGAGGACCCTATTCTTTTGCATACAGACACACACACACAGCACTCATGGACAGGGCTGCCCTTAGCATAATTGCATAATTTAAAGGTGTCACATCATCAAAAGAGGCTGCCCTCCCCCTCAAAAGAGAAGTCTCTCACCTAATCAATGCATGTGTTTTGAGATTTACATTTACATTCGAAAGACAGTGGTGTATTGCTCACTCTGCCAAGTATCAGACTGATCACCCCCTTCCTATTCACTTGCTAATTTGACAGTAGCAGAATAGGTTTGAATCCACCTGGTCACTTACAGCCTCTCTCTGCACAGTTTCAAACGCAAGACTAGCAGCCACTCCTCAGACCTTATTGATTTGCACAATAATCCTTGAATCCCAAGGACTCATTCTGCCAAAAATATTTTGGGGAGGCAATTAAAAATAAATTACTACTGGACTTGCTATCCCTTCAACATTAGATTTCCTATGCCAATACTGCTGATCTATCTCATTTCATTAACTTTATCAAAAGAGCTAAAGTAATTAGTTTTCAGGGAAAGGTGCTTCTAGACAGGAAGCGTACACACACAGGACATATATATCACAGGGGTGAAATCCTCCTGGTTCGCTCTTACCTGTTGGTCGCCGCAGAGCCGAAGAAGCTGGTGGCGTTCGCGGCATGGGGCTTCCCCCGGCCGCTTCCCCCACCTGCCTGGACGCCGCCATTGACGTTCTTTTGCCCTCTGCGCATGCAGAACGTTTTGCACATGCACAGAGGGCAAAAGAACGCCAATGGCGGCGTCCAGGCGGGTGGGGGAAGCAGCCGGGGGAAGCCCCATGCCGCGAACGCCACCAGCTTCTTCGGCTCTGCGGTGACCGACAGGTAAGAGCGAACCGGGAGGATTTCACCCCTGATATATCAGCATGCACATATGAGCAAGCATTTTGCTCTAGGGAGCAGGTTACATTAGGTACACCAATGGACTAAATTAAACTGCAATGTGAGAATTCTTTTTAAAAAAATTTCTTTTTTTGTTAAGAACCAACTTAACAAAAAAAAAATCTAGAAAGTGGACACTTAGAAGAATTATACAATGCTACAAGTAATGAAGTTCACATTCCATGCTAAACCAAACAGAGCAACAGAACACAATTACCAGGTTCACATAACAGCTTAGGCACAAACCGCTAAATCATAATGTGTGACAAGTTGGTTCATATGGTCTGCTAAAAGAACAGCCAAGTTCCTACAACATCTGAACTTCAAACTGCCCAACCTCATTTTTAGCACGATCTACAAGGTTATGGGAACTCGGTCCCTGAATGCCACAAAGAGACTTATTGAGACACATTTTAGACCTGTATCTCAACTACTGATTGATACTCTATGCTAGATTAATTCCCAGCCTTGCACCACACTATAATTTGAGTGCAACAGTATCATGTAGAATAGAGAATAGAAATGAGAACAGATTAGTGCATTCACAGGAGCCTGATTGCACAAAGATCACACCACCCAAACCACTCTTTCCCAAATTGGGCAACTGTAAGATGTATGGGCTTCCAGAATTCCCCAAGGCCAAAACTTTGCCTCTCAAGTTGTGTTTTATTTTGTCAGGAATATAGTAAAAGTAATGATAACAGCAATGAGGTCTCATCATAATGCTAAAAAATGCCTGCAGAGCCCATTTCATTAGAAACGGGCCCCTTTAGAGTTCAAGCATGGCTCAAATTTGCTGCACGTGACATCTACATGAAATATCTTGTGTTTCACAAACTATCTCACAGCACTCTTCTTACCTCAATGAGGTATCTGGATGTACTTCCATGTGGGTTTCCAGCCCATACTTGCAAGAGAATTCTTTGAAACAGACTGGACATCGATAAATTTCATCAGCCCTTTTTTCAGTTTCACCATTTTGTGGTTCCTCCACAACCTGTTCATGGGGGAGGAAAAAAAGGAGAAACGTTCAAACCCAGGCTGCAATTCAAGTAGCAGTTTTTGAAAGCAATACATTTCAGCTGGTAAATAATTCACTGCTTTATCTCTTGGCTAAATGTTACAAAAAGGGACTTACTTTATATCCGTGGTGGCGAACCTATAGAACGTGTGATGGAAGCGGCATGCAGAGCCTTCCCGCGTGGGACCCGTGGCCTCGCTGGCTCCTCTTCCGCGTTCCTGTGCACACACGCGTGCCTGTGCACACTCAAGCGCCAAAACCCAGAAGAGCAGTGTTCCAGCGCGCATGTGCTCACCGGCACGCAAACTATCAGGTTTCTACACGCGCATGCGCGATGGCCAGCTGTTCATCAGGTGCGTGTCTGCGCCAAAAACTGGAAGTTTGGGTGCCGCCGCGCACATGCACGCCGGAACGCTGCTCTTCCGGGTTTCTGCACTCCCAAGCGCAAAGGCCAACAAGGCCACGCGGTCCAGGCAGGATGATTTTGCGTGCCACTTCCGGCACGCAGGTCGGCATGTGGTGACGTAAAAGGTTAGCCATCACTGCTCTATATGGATCAATAAGGATAAATCCAAAATTTAACCAGGAATTTCTTTTTATATTTGGAGATATTTAAAAAAAAAAGTCCTCAACATTAAGGAATGTGAATGTTTCCTTACAAAGCAATTTAGTTTAACTAGCTCTTTTGACCCATTTGGATATTTCTCTCATTCCACTCCCTTTATCCCCTTAAGAGGTACTCCACAACACACAGACTATGAACACATGGAGGAAATTACTTCAGTTCTCAAAGTTATCAGGCAAAATTTGATCACAATCGTCACTCACTCAAAACAAATCCAGTGTAGGAATGTAATTATTCCAAATAATAATAATAATAATAACAACAAAAACAACAACAACAACATTATTATTATTACAAAGAATCAAAATGCAGAACTCAAAACATTATTTGAAGTTGCCATGTTGAGAGAGAAGGTTTTCACTAATATTTTATCATGAATCTTTGGAGATAATCCAAAGTTACACTATTTTATACACTATCATTTATTTAACATAATTCCTTTAGGCAAATAATGGAGATCAGCATAGATAAACAGACATCTTTACAACATCTTCTGTTGTCTGGGAACTACAGGAGCTGAAGAAAAACCCACAATGTTTTTATTTCTTGTCCTGACTAGTTACTTTGCTAAGTATATATCTTTATCCAAAATACTGCATAATTACTTTCATAAGAAGCATGCACAACTTGCATACTTCTTATGAAAGTACTTGGATCAGGAGGCTCTCCTCAGTCACTCATGCCCTCATCACCTCACGGTTGTATTATTGCAACGCGCTCTACATGGGGCTACCCTTGAAGAGTGTTCGGAGACTACAATTGGTCCAGAATGCAGCCGCGCAAGTGGTTGTGGGTGCACCTAGGTACACCCACATTACACCAATCCTCCGCGAGCTGCACTGGCTTCCTATTGGTCTCCAGGCTCAATTCAAGCTGTTGGTTATTACCTTTAAAGACCTACATGGCTCAGGGCCAGGTTATCTTCGAGACCGCCTTTTACCTCATAGTTCCCAGCGACCGGTAAGATCCCACAGAGTTGGTCTCCTCCGGGTCCCGTCAGCTAAGCAGTGTCGGCTGGCGGGCCCGCGGGGAAGGGCCTTCTCTGTGGCTGCCCCAGCTCTCTGGAACCAACTACCCCCTGAGATCCGGACTGCCCCCACTCTATTGGCCTTCCGGAAAGCATTGAAGACCTGGCTTTTCTGGCAGGCTTGGGGCCGTTGATCTCGCAATTTGCGAGGTCCGGCCTTGAATGATAAGTATGTATGTGATTTTTAACTGTTCTTTAACTTTTTATGATGTTTTTAAATGTATTTTCTATATCCTGTTGTAAGCCGCCCAGAGTCCTTTGGGAGCATAGAAATACAATAAATTAAATTAAACTTCTAAAGCATGCTGTGTGTCTAAAATTACAAACTGGCTATTGTGTATCTATTATACTTCGCCTTATTTCCATTTTTGATTAACTGAATTCATAATCTCTCATTTTAAGCAACCAGCGGGATTTATTTTTTTTTGCTAGAGGACCTTCTTCGCTGGACTCTGCTCTTCCTTGTCGGCCTCGGCCTCATGACTGAATTTCCGTTTGGTGGACAAGCGCCTGCGTTTTAGTGGAGAGGCAGGTGTTGTACTTGTGGCGCCCGTTGCATCCTTCTCGTGGATTTTCATATGTCTAAAGTCAGGTGGGGAAAGAGTGAGAAGGCAAAAAAAGAAGGTTACAGGTTCTGAACTGGAAAGAAGTTCTAATCAAAGTTATGCTTGCAAAGAAGCCAATTTCTTGTTTAAGGAAACTCAATCATAAGAATAAGAGTTGATTCTTTTTTTTAATATGCTAGCTACTAAGCTTTTCAACATCAATTTAAGATTATCAGAAGTATACAAAAGAGCACATTATCTGACAAGCCAAAGACAACAAAAGTACTTTGGGGCTAGACTGAGGCCACATTTTCCAAATACCACTCCTAAGAGAGCCACAAGTATCTTTAATAATCCTTCATTATCTGAAAGTGTTTTATTAGGAGCCCTCATTTCAGAACACAGGATGTAGTCAGTGCAAAACCCACAGCTGTTAACTGACTCACTAAAGCATCTTTTCCCTGTTTTAACTTCCCCATTTTTTAACGATGTGTCAAGTCATTTGTCCCAGAAACTGAGGTGCAAGAGAAGAGGAGAGACATTTGGTCAGGGTGGTTGGTTGTATGTTGTCTCATACAGTCTGAGTTGACGAAAGTTTGTTCCATTACGGCTCCACAGGGTGTCCAAAAATACTTTAGCATGCTAAAATTCTGGGTCTCCACTGAAATATTTATGCTAACAAGGGAGCAGCAAACAAAACAAAAAACAAAAAAATTCCAGGGTGCATTTGGTAAAAGTGCAATCAGTGCAGCAATAATGACTTTAAGCAAATCCAGATGCATCCAAGCAATAGTGAGCAGCTTACTTTTCATGAAACCCATTCTGTACAGCCCATGGGTTGGTTCTCTTGGGACATACTTGGTACTGATTTAATAAATAGATAAATAAACAGTGCAACGGATAAAGCAAGCTCAGAATTCATAGGCAATCTTAAACTGAAAAATACTTGTGTATACAAACTTATCATTATTAGGGACATTCATTTCAATTAAGTTAAAGTTAAATAAACCGGGAGGGAGAAACCATCCATTTGAAAATGATGTCAGCAGAATTATCAACTTGTCATTTTTTTAAAGGGAAACTCCTAATTCTAAATGTGTAGCTCCAGTTTCCCAGAACTAAAGGAGATTGAAGGAGGGACTTAACAGAAGGGACTAAGGAAGTGGGAGGGTGGGAGTACTATAGGAAAAGAGGTGGGGGGGGGGAACTTGGAGGAGGGTAATTGAGGGTAGGGATATAATTGAACTTTCCACCTGGACCCAAACCTGATTAGATGGGATTGGTGGGGGGGGGGGGGAATAGGCAGACGGGACATTCAACCAAACTGACCAAGATTATATTAAAAGAGAATTAATCATCTCTGCGGCATTGAGATTTTCTCATGGAGAGTTTCACCTAGTTAACTGAATGCACAGACTTTAACTAAGTAATACTTTAATTAAGTAACTAAATAACAGCAAAGAGAAAAATTCAGAGGATAAAGAGATGATATCATTTAATCCTATTAGGAGTACAGAAGAGAAGCCTATTCACTTAAGAATATTATTGAAGTTTAAGAAAATTATCTATTTCCATATTTGAGATTTATTCTGCAAGGTATGAACTGTTGTTTTCTTTTCCTTTTTTTAAAATACAAAAATATATAATACATCTGCTGTAATCCAGTCTCTCCCTCCCCTTGCCCCCCACCACCCTGATGCTGCACCACCATTATAAATAAATTTATTTATAATTCTGGCAAAGCAGGATATTTTCTCTCTCTTTCAAATAAGGAAGAAATGAATTGACCAGCAATACTCAAGAAAATTAAAGTACAAAAAGATAATTAAAGTACAAACAGCATAAAACATGGAATTTTTTCTGCTCCTTCACTCTGCACCACAAAAGTATGCTGGAATCTTAGATAATAAGTTTTAGATGGACTTCCACTTCTTCAGACTTGACATGCAGCATACAAAACCCACAAACAACTGAAATGTTTGAGCTGCTGAAGTGGCCATGGTAATATACCTAAAAAGGCACTATAATTAAAAGTGTGTTCCTATGTATGTTTTTAATCATTTTTATGTATTGACAAATGAAAATTAACATTTACTGAACTAAGAAATTCAGGGGAAGGATTTAGAAATGAAATCAAGATGCATTCCGATACTCATCATGTCCAATTAAACTCAAAGAGATTTACTTCGGAACAGACATTTATAGAATTACAATCCTACTTTTTCATATTTGCTCTTCTCTTTTCACAGAAGGCCTGAATCCCAATAGACACAATTTAATTCATTTCCAGTGGGACAGCAATGTAAGTATCTCACAGCACGTTAAATACGAACCAATAAAAAAATTAATAACTCTGTCAAGACATTCTGATTAATGTTACCTCAAACATTACTGAAATATATTGTGTATGATCTCTAGCACCCTGGGCATAGCACATTCTGAAGCCAGTCTAACACCAACATTATTTTATTTCGATGCTGACCGAAAATATTTATTTTAATTCTAACCAGTCTTAGTGACCTCAGATCAACTTGAAGTCACCATCAGTTTACAGTACATTAGTTGTCTATTTAGGCAATATTGTGATGTTATTGTTTTTATTGTAGCTTGTTTTTACATGGTTATTATTGTATTTCATTCCAGCAACTACTTAAATTGAATGTGTTTTAAATGTTTAATATACAAATTAATTATTGTCCTGAGAAACAGAGATGATCCTCTTTAGCTAAATTTGTATGCTCAGGCAGTGATAAATGATCACGGTTTATCAGGCAACCCAGACTTATATTCATTTCAAATGCAAGAATTTGAACCTTAGTGCATAAAATAGGCCTATACATTTGGGGGCGAGGGCAAATGCCTTTGCGAGTGGCATGTTGGAGGCAATTAAAAACAAAAAAACATGGCATTTGATTTCATTGATTTAATGCAGAGTAAACTTCCAATATATTTAATAACAGTTCAGAAGGGGCTCTTGGAATTTTATTCAAAAGTTTTTTGTAGCTTTATGTAACCTTGGAGTCTAAGTTCATCCACCTTGTGCAAGAACTACTTATTATTACAGGAATGATGCTCCAAAATAAGAGAGTCATATTTGTCAAGTATATTAGAAATACATAATACAAATAATTTACGGAAGTACATCACAATTGCACGTCTATAAATTATGTAAGAAAAATAAGGTTCTACATTTAGGCAAGAAAAACCAAATGCACAGATATAGACTCAACAGTAGTAACTGCGAGAGGGATCTTTGTGTCCTAATAGACAGTCACTTAAATATGAGCCATAAGTGTGTTGCTGCTGCTAAAAAAGCCAATGCAGTCCTAGGCTGCATTAACAGAGCAGTAGAATCAAGATCACATAATGCCTTGGTAAGACCACACTTGGAAAATTGCATCCAGTTTTGATTGCCACGATATAAAAAAGATGTTGAGATGCTAGAAAGAGTGCAGAGAAGACCAACGAAGACAATAAAGGAACTGGAGGCTAAACCATATGAAGAATACTTGCAGAAATTCTGCATGCGCAGAAGCGTCCCGGGCTGGTGGGCGGAGCCTCCCACCGCCGGCGCTATCGATTCACCGAACCGGGCCGAACCGGGAGCAACCCACCGCTGATATAACCTTAAAGCAAAAATTTCTTGCTTCTCCATCTCTGCCCTTAGCATAAGATAATGTGTATGCTTTCCTTACAAAGCACGAAAAATAACGGTAATGAAAAACAAGTAATAAGTAGAACTTTCTATAATTCTAAATGGAGACAAACTTATAAAAAGTTGATGGAAATACCAGGAAGTTCCTCCATTTCTTCCAGTAAGTCTGAATAGAAACACTTGTTGCTTTGAAATAATTAATTCTTGTGGTAAAAGTAATCTTATTTTAAAGCCATCTTAAGAGTTTCATATAAAGCAAAGGTGTGACCAGTTTGGAGGTTATTGTTCACATGCGAGTTTATTTTCACATCTGTCAAACCATAAGAAAGGCCTTGCTGAATCAGCCCAAAGACCTATTTAACCCAGTATCCTGTTTCCACAGTGGCCCACGAGAGGCCTATGATGTCTACCAGCAGGACATACTGTAAATACAATAGTATTCTCCCAAGGGGAGTCTGCAGCAATTATGCTGAAAAGCATATTGTCTCAAAGGTCAGGAGTAATATAGCTGTTATAACTAGCAGCCATTGATAAATTTATCCTCCATTAATCTTTCATCAAATCATTCTTTCTACTTCTGCACATGTACTTTAATGCTTAGAACTTGGTACACTTATTTATTATGAGGTAAAATGGTTGCTGTTCTCAACTGCTCATCTTCAAGCCAGCTCCTTGTGTGGGAAAGGAGAGAAAAATTATCTTTAGCCTCCCCCACCCCCACCTCAAGTTCCCTTTTGTACTCGGTTCTCTTCTGACCATAACTGCTAAAACCAGCACTATTCCTTGCAATTTTAAAACTGTGTTAATAATGTCACTGTTAAAAAGAAAAGAAAACCTCCCAATCCAATTGAGTATGGTTATACCCACTTAGCAGTCCCAAACCTTCCAAAGAAGGGAAGCTACTGCCAAAATTATTCACCTATGTCTGAGAGCTTTTGTAACACCCAAATCCTTCTGATTTTCTAGCAGTACACAAAGTTCTCAACTTACAACCATTTGTTTAGTGACTGTTCAAAGTTACAAAGGCACTGGAAAAAGAGACTTTTTTATTAAAAAAAAAGTCTATTTTTCGGACTTATGTCCCTTGCAACATCCCCATGTTCAAAGATCAACATTTGGGAGCTTGGTAAATGGTATATATTTATGACGGTTGCCGTGTCAGGAGATCATGTGATCGTCTTTTGCAATCTTCTGACAGGCAGTCTATGGGGAAATCAGATTTACTTAATAACCATGGTAGTGACTTAACAACGGCAGTGATTCACTTAACTGTGGCAAAAGATAGTAAAATGAGGCAACACTCATTTAACATCTGCCTCGCTTAGCAATAGAAATTTTAGCCTCAATTGTGGCCATAAGTCGAGGTCTACCCATCAGAAGTCATAGTCATGGAAACTTCTTTTCATAGAACATAAGAGCCGTGGTGGCACAGTGGTTAGATTGAAGTATTGTAGGCTAATTCTAATGACTGCCGACTGCCAGCATTTTGGCAATTCGATTCTCACCGGCTCAAGGTTGACTCAGCCTTCCATCCTTCCCAGGTCGGTAAAATGAGGACCCAGATTGCTGGGGGAAATATGCTGACTCTGTAAATTGCTTAGACAGGGCTGTAAAGCAATGTGAAGCGGTATATAAGTCTAAGTGCTATTGCTACAACAAACCAGAAGAGTATATGAGACTCTACATATGAGGAGAAGGGAAGTGAGTGGCAAGAACATTTTACAGTATGTCTCTAGAAAGCCAAAATGTGTAGCAAGTACCTCATGAGTTTAAGTGCTCAGATTTGGGGGTGGAGTGCTGTTTTACACAGTCAATCTACTAGGATCTCCTGATTCATCCTTTTAGCAAACAAGGCATTTTCCAAGTTCTTTACTGCATTTTACCACACCCTACAATGAAAGAGCATCCTAATCATCTTCCTTCAGGGCTTCCAGGTGAGAGGAGAACCCTGATGATTACACAATACACACACACACACACACAAAAAAAAAAAAAAATACCAGTATTCTTTCTTGAAATAGACTCTGGTCTTTGAATTTTGGGTTTAAGAGAATGAGGTAAGTATTCTTTGCTTTGGCTCATAATGGGAGTTGGAAATAAAATAAATGTCCCCAAATTAGAAAGAAAATGACTTTTGAGTGTAGTACGTTACAGTACATTTATTGAATAGCCCGAAGGCCTTTTCAAAAAAAGAAAAACAGAACAAACAGGTACAGAAACAACCGTACAAATATATATATGGTACATGACATCAAAATTCAACGATATCAAAATTCAATAACTAAATTTCTAAAACTAGATAACCCAAATAAAATATCTCGTCTCTAACTCAGTTCATCTTTCTTACAATCAATGAAATTCTTTTCAATGTAGCTGGCTCTGTATTGCTGTCATCCTATTAAGACAGCGAGTAATAGCCCTTACCAGGGGAGGAGAGTCTGCCTTCAATAGAAATGTTAATTTATGCCTTACATTCCAGTGGGAAAATTTATTTATAATTGGGGGAGACTTTTGAGTGAGAAAACTGGAAGGCGCTGCTGTTAACTAAAAGCTGTTGGTTAAAATAATAATACCCAAAAAAAATATTACCCAGATTTTTGGTTTTGATTATAAATGCTGTACTTCTTTGGGGCTAACTTACACATCCGTTCAGGAGAGAACTGACAGAATCAAATATCCTTCCATTTCTGCTGGCCGTTGACATAAGGTAGTCTGTCCTTTTTGCAGCTGCCACAGAGCAATCTTTCTAACCTTGGTGATTTGAGATGTGCAGCCTTCGATTCCCAGAATTCCCCAGCCAGCATAATTATAGCCGAGAATTAGTCTAGAACAGGGGTGGGGAATGACACCTCTTTTATGACTTGTGGACTTCAATTCCCAGAGGCAGCCATGGTGGCTCAGGAATTCTGGGAGTTGAAGTCCACAAGTCATAAAGGGGCCATCGTTCCCCACCTCTGGGCCTGAAGACTGGAAGGCACTGAGAAAGGCTAGGGCATAGAGTTTGGATATTTTGCTTGCACAGGGTCAAGATAATCGTATAGAGCAGGGGTAGGCAAAGTTGGCTCTTCTATGACTCATGGACTTCAACTCCCAGAATTTCTGAGCCAATCATGCTAGCTTAGGAATTCTGGGAGTTGAAGTCCACGAGTAATAGAAGAGCCAACTTTGCCTACCCCTGGATAGAGGAAGCTGAAAGCTCACCTCTTCCCTGTCACCCCACCACCCCACCATGTTAAGAGGCAAGCACTAACTGAACTTGACATGTCGATTTGCAATGTTTACAGAAAATTCCCTTGTTCCCAAGATTTATGGGGAATCCGAATATTCATTGAGTCAAAACTGCAATGATGAAACATTAAAAAAAATAGAAGAGTCCAGAGATCTGGGGAAATTGCAGGACACATTTTTTAAAAATTGCAATCAGAGGAAAAGAATCAATGCATGCCGACTTGCACATGATAAGTAGGGGAAAGGAGTTACAGAACTGACCCTAAGCAAAACTGTATTCCGAGCCCCCTCTCGAATGGAGATACCTTACACTGAAGGCTTCCTGGCCTCAATGAGCTACAAAGAAAGAAGTCCAGATGACATGGGGTCGAAACCAGTAAAGTCTCTACCTTGAAAGATTCCAAACAGCACCAGAGAGAGGCGCGCGCACGCGCGCGCGCACACACACACACCTCTCTTCCCCATCCACATTTTGTTCAATGGGAAGACTAAAGTAAATTTCCCCCCTCCAGCAAACATTTTTCACATACTTTTTTCAGCCCCAGAGAGGGAGTGGCAATGATGTGATGTCACAACACCCAAGAGGACAAGACCTATTTGGGTAGCAGGATTATGTCCATCAGTCTACCATAGCTATTTAGAGTTTAACTCAACAACAAAAAAGTTTTTAAAATCATGCCACTAAAAAATAGTCACATACTTTAGTGATCATGGAATCTGCAACCCTCTGCTGGAAAAGGGCTTAAAGTATATTTTCTGATATTTCAGCAGGTTTTTGTTGGTTGTTTTTTCTAATTTTTTCTAGTTTCCAGCCAGGGTGGGTTCCTCCCAGTTCAGACCGGTTCGGGCGAACCGGTAGCGACCCACTGGTGACATCACGATGATGTCACTGACCCGGTTTGGTCGGTGCCGGTCCATGGGCGCCGCCATCTTTTTTTAAAAAAATTAAGATTTTATTTTTTATTTTCTTCTGAGCATGCGCAGAAGCAGCGTTTCCACCACTGTGCATGGGGTCGCCATCTTGTTTTCAGCTTTTTGCCACTGCGCATGCACGCACGCGCAAAGTACGTGCACGCCCACGAGGCGTGCCCATGAGGCGTGGGAGGAAGCGAACCGGCAGTGAGGTAAGTAGGAACCCACCCGTTTCCAGCTCACATGGTCTTTAGGACAGTATTTCCAAATTCTACCAAGCATTCCATATACGTTCCTTTTACGTCTGGTATTCTTCGGTTTTTTTTAATGAAGTTTTTTATTTATAATACAATTTAAAAAATAGAAAGAAAAACATTTCCATCAAGTTATTTCTCCTTCAGAACACAATTCTTTGTCTCTATATAAATATATACAAACTTTATATACAATACTACATCCATTTTTCCTATTTGCTAACATAAAAATATCTATATCTCCAACTTGTCACTGATTCATAATCCCAACAGTCCTCCTCAATTCCCACCAATGGTACAATTTATCCCAGATTTCAAAATATTCTGATTCGTTCTTATCTTTCAATTCCATCCTAAGCCTGGCACAAGACAGTATTTTATGTAATATCTTTTCCTCTGTGGGAGTTTCTTTGTTCTTAAAGGTTACACATTCTTGTAAAACAATTTATCGATCTTTGTAGTGCACAAGTATACCTACTTTTGAGCTCACAAAATTGAATTCCCTGTCCCTTTAAAAACCAGCCAGCATTTTTGAATCAACTGTGTTAAAAATGGGTAACACAGTAAATGCATAATTCTCTTGATGAAACTGTCAGCCAGCCCTGCCCTTATGCAGAAATTTATTTATTTATTTATTTATTTATTTATTTATTTATTTATTTATTTATTTAGTCAGGCATGTATTAGATAACAGATATAAAAACATAATTATGAATACATGAAATATTTATTTATTATGCTCTATTGTTTGCATCTCTCCCCAATCAATGGCACTCCCTACCATCAAGCTTTCCTTACTAGTCTGCTTTGGACATCTTTCCTCTTTTCAGATCTCACTCTTTTTTCTTTTGTTCTTCCACTTATTTTAACTTGCTGCAGCTTCTCTTTCGTAGATCACCTTACGCAAACAGCTGCAATCAAAGAATCCTTATAAATGTGTAAAGACTCTTGTAGTTAAAAGATTTTATTGACGGTAAGGAGGGGAAAAAAACTGGCCAGCAATCTACAGATAGAAAGCAATTTTTACGACTGTGCTTGTCAAGGAAGTACAAAATTTGACAAGGATGGAAAATCCAGTTGGCAACTTGGCACACTCGTTTTGGTAGCTGTTGCTGTTTCACTTGGACACTATTAGAAGGATCAACTCCAATCTCTCCCCCACTACCATCATCATATCCAACCGGTTCTGCTTTGGCATGCAAAAATGAGCAACTATCAGAATGTACCTTTCTTGTCAGTTCTATTTTAAACAAGACCAACAAACTGTCACCATTTTTTAAAAAAACATTGACAGCAAAGAAATATAGCATATGGAGTTGGAACTAAACTGTCAATCGTTCTCTCATTGCATGCAATTGCCTCCACAATTTAGCCCATATGTTAGGCAGCTGGTTCCTATGTTCACAGGAGACAGAATAAATTCAGTGTTGTGCCCAACAGCCTCTGTAAGCAACTAATGATAACTATGCAGGAAGTGGTGAGATGGTCAACAGGAACTAAGGATCTTTGGCATGCTTTGAATTGCTCACTTGTTGCTTACAGAAACATTATGCACTGACACTACATCTGTTTAATGTGATTTGCTTATTAGCATGATATGTGGATGGGAGTGAAGAAATAATGAGCAGATTATTCTACTGCAGGACATCAGAGTTTCTTGTTGGCTAACTCATTGCAAACTGTTCTTTCCTGTGTGGTAAGAACCAGAATATCTGGTTTGTTTGCGGTTTTCTCACTTATTCCTGGTTGATTTTGGTGCCTCAGCCAAGCCTTTAACCAACTCACATAAAGGCAAGACAAAAGTACCTTAAAATTATTACACTCAAATGATTCAATCTTTTAGCAAATGGACATTGTTGAGAGAAATTATTCCCAACCCAAACCTCTTCAGAAGTGCTGGACTATCATTACTAACCATAAACTGAGATTTGTGACTGATGTAATCTAACATATCTAGAAGTTCAAAATATTTGCTTGATGCCATAAGCAACCTGCAGCAAGTAACTTTTTCCTTCCCTGACTGTCATTCCTATTATGATAATAAGCAATAGGCACTGGTAATGCAGATGGCATCCATTCCCCACCTGTCCATACCACTATGAAAAATAGGAAAAGTATTAGGGAAGGAATGATGTAATGACAGAAAAGGGAAATAGTTGCACGTAATATGCCTGTGCTCCCCTTCCCCCACACCCGCAAATTATCCCACTGGCATTCCATATTATTCGTCTCTTCAGGGATGAATTTGAAGACAAAGGGAATATAATCTACTGTAATTAGGAAGATCAAATTTATGAATCAAAGCATGCTTACTTGGGGCAATGTTCTTTAAGCACATGCAAATCAGCAGATTTTTACCAAACAGGCCTGCACCTAGCGTTTGAAGCTGGATTTTAAAAAGCGGTGGAGAAATGCAAATCACAAAAATTATGCGTATGCTATATGAATAAAGTGTTGAAAAGGGAAAAGGAAAAAATATAAGGCTCTCAAGCACAGCGCACAATCTAAGAAATTTTAACTTTATAGAAAACTGGGATAACTTAATGAGGGAAGAAGTGCCAAAGTAATCATAAACAACAGTTAACATACTTGTATATTTCATGCTAAATATAGTTTTGATGGTAATGTAGGATCAGTGTAGTGTAATACTCAAGGTATTATATTATAGAATATCCAGAATATTCAAATCCCGATATGATGACCCCTATCAGGTTGGCCAGCCCCTCTTTCCCCTCCACGAACATACATCGCTAAGGAAAGGCACATAAAGGATATAAAAACAATCAAAATAGTAAATAAATTGGAGCATCAGTTGTAAATATGTTCAGAGTACTGATGATAACTGGTGAACAATATAACCTTTTTTAAAAACCATCTTCTTTAAATGAGATCAAATGAAAAGTAATGATGAAAGTAAGTTTCTGAGAGGGAAAAATGAACCCCACTCGCCTCCCAAAAAAGTTGTCAGTAAAATGTCAAGCAAAACATGCTACCCTTAGAATAGGAATTTAGACTAGCTGGACTTGGTTGACTATTTAAAAAGGACCAGAGGATATTTGTGCCTCTTTACTAGTGTGCTCAGCTTTTCATCTGAAATCAGCGCCAAGCCTGCAAGCTTATCTCTACAACCTTGAAAACTGTAAACTGACATTCTTAGGATTCTGATGAGAAGGGCCTGAAAGGAACTCACCAACTGCCTTGTGGCTATTTGCATGTGCTGTGCTTAGGTTAGCGCACCCATTCAAACGCCAAAAGCATTTCATTTTTATTCCATGTCTGGCTTTTCCATTTCTGCCTTCTCTGATGCTACTTTAGCAGACACATACCATCACTCACTCGCAAATAATCAATATTCAGATTTAAGGTCAAAAACCCTTGGAAGATGCAGTGTGGGCATCTTGGATTGCCCACACTGCAGAATGGAGCAATTTTGAAAAGAAAAAGAAAAAAGAGTAGTTGACACAACTGAAACTGTTAAAGGTGCAAGTAAAAGCTTGCACTGAAATAACAAAAGGCCAGTCCGTGCATGCTGTGATATCTCATGATGTCACACCACTCCCTAGCACATACGGTTTTCTATGTGCAAAGAGATTTTCCCCATCTCTCAGATCGAATATGAAACACAAGGTTCTAAGAAAATTCCCCTGTATCAGGTCAGATGGTTTTCTCAGTATGTAAAGAAGTCTTGATAAAGGGAAAGATATAAGTTTAGGAATAGCTCCAATGTTGGAACTGTTTGTCTGCTGACCATAAAATGGATTATAATTAGATGTACTCAGGGAAGGACCAGAGGGAGAAGAGGAAGTAGAAAGGAAGGGGAGAGAGAGAGGAGGGAAGTAGAAAAGAGGTAGGGAGGGAGAAAGAAGGTAGAGGGAAGAGAGGGAGATAGAGGGAGGGGAGTAGTATGATATATGGAAGGAAAGCAGACGGGAGATAAAAGTATAAAAGGAGCAAATTAAGGAATATATTTATGGCATTTTGGATAGAAATGTATAACTATGGATGTTTTGATATTATGGTTTATATACAGATGTTTATGTAAGTTTGGTGGGGGGGGGAAGAACTCTTGCCAGTTAAAAGATTCAAGTAACCAACAAGTGAAAGATATCAGACATCAAATCTAGGAATCTTTGAAATGAGGTTATATAAGCCTAGGAATTTCTCTGTACAGGTAGTCCTTGACTTACGACCACAACTGAGCCCAAAATTTATGTTAAGAGACATTTGCTGAGTTTTGCCCCATCTTACCATTTTTCTTACCACAATTGTTAAGTGAGTCATTGCAGATGTTAAATTAGTAACCCGGCTGTTAAGTGAATCTGGCTTCCCCATTTAAGTTTGCTTATCAGAAGGTCGCAAAAGGGGATCATGTGACACACACACACCCGGACACTGCAACCGTCACAAATACGAGTCAGTTGCCAAGCGTCTAAATTTTGATCACGTGACCACGGGGATGGTTATGTGTCGTAAGTGTGAAAAACGGTCTCAAGTCACTTTTTTCAGCGCCGTTGTAACTTGGAATGGTCATTAAATGAACGAGGACTACCTCGTACAGAACTGAAAAATAAGCTTATAAAGCAAAATCTTCTCTGGGTATAAAACTACATGCATCCAGCATAATGATGGTTAGCATAATGATATCATCATTATCATCATCCATCTGCTTGTACCCACTCTGGGAAAAGAATAGCTGCCAAAATTCTTAACATTGGCAGCAGCATTCCTTCAGCTATTACCTTCCTCACTTTCAGATTTCTGACTAGTAAATTACACTGCATGTTTTGAACCTAGGAGGATGATCTTCTAGAAGAAATGGTTGAACTTCACATGAGCACAGTTTATAGCAGAATAAAATCTCTGCTATTCACCAAGGCAGCCAATTTGTTTTTTTCAGGCTGCTTGTACCAGCCTGGAAAAAGTTGTGGCTGCTATAAGCAGCTGACCTATTATAATTAGAGAAGGCACATCTTGTTTTCAGGCTTCTTCAGTAACCTGGAGAAAGACCAGCTGCTTTCGTAAATAGAAGAGGTGCTGTGTTTATAGAAAAGTTCAAAAGGCTACGGTACTTCCAAATCATTTTCGAAGTGTGCACAGCCCTACTTTATGGGTTTTCCTCTAGCTCCAGCACGGCCAAACCATGATCAGATTAAAAGATCTCATGGTGATCAAATAAAAATTCTCTAAAAATACCAAAGCAAGCAGGAATGTGATGGGGGGGGATCAATATTCTCTGTAAGACACGGCAAGACCCTTCACTTCTGGGTCTACTCCTCCCTATGAAGTCTGAAACAAATCACTAAAACTAAGTACTCCAAAGCAAAGAGACCATTCATTTAATAAGACATAAGAAAAAACATAACATGAAAAGCAATATAAAAAGAGATAAATAGCTGTGCATCAGCCAACCTACAGTGTGACAAAAATCCCATGTGAAGCACACAGAACCCCCTATTAAATGCTAATTTGTTCAAGCTCAGTTCTCTAGAATTGATGTTAATAACCAAAATTAAATTCTTGGAAGCAGGATGGCAACGCTGAGTAAATCAACAGAAACCCAAGAGCAGAACTCGCACAAGGAAATCCCTCTGTAGAAGTCCCACTAAAAATGAAAGGGAGCAACCTAAGAACATATTTTAATTCTTGGGTTATCCCCACTCACTGCAATGCAACAGCCCATAGAAAAATTTCACAGTAGGCTGACCCTGAATATATCATGCTCAATATTAAGACAGAAAATCAATTGAAAAAGATGAGCAAGATATATCTGCTGTTAACAGTGCCATCTTCAGAACATACATTGTATGTCAGGCGTGTCAAACTCAAGGCCCGGGGGCCGAATCCGGCCCACGGGGTGCTTAGATAGGGCCCGTGGGGCCGTCCTGGAAACAATGAAGGACCGGCCCACGGTGCCTCTGCCAGTGAAAATGGGAGCTCAGGAGGGCCGCATGTGCCCCCCCCCCAGCTCCGTTTTTGATAGCAGAGGGTTGCAGGAGGCCATCACAGCTGAAAATGGAGCTTGGGAGCCCATTTTCGCTAGCAGAGCGCTCTGGCCACCACAAGCGCCCCCCGACACGAGTGACGTCATGCTGGCTATGCCCACCCCAGCCCCCTTAGGTCAAACACAACCCTGATGCGGCCCTCAATGAAATCAAGTTTGACACCCATGTTGCATGTGAAAGACTTATCTCTCTGAAAGAAATCTACAATATAATGGAAAACAAACTGGTTCAATATGGCAGCACTTTATTAAAATGCATGTTTAAACTTGCATCCACAACCTCACTCATTCCATTTTAGGTTGGCAGAATCTTTGTAAATGGGACTGGTAAGCCATCAACTACAAAACAGGACACAAATGGTGCCTGAAAATCTGCAGAGTGAGGAAGAATTCCAGCTAGTCAAGACAAGGAACCTGAGATATCCCAGTCTCCCTCCTCACTGCAAAAACTGAGTGATTTTTGAAAAGCACTTTTTCTAAGTAAAACCCAATGCAATACCGCAATATCTTTATCCACAGCTGATAACAGTTTTGTCAGATTCATATAGAGTATTGTACATTTTATCCTGGCCAACAGTCAGTAATCCCCAGAAGGACCTCACTCTGCTACCTGCAACGTTAACAGATCTCCACGCCTTCTCATTAATGGCCTGTTAATGTAAGGGCAAGGCCTCCGGGACAAATTAATATAGAATCATGATGGAAAGATACCACTGCATCCCGAAGCAAGATAACCTATAGCCGTGATGGCGAACCTATGGCCGTACCGGAGGGCAAGCAATGTATTGCCCTATGTCAGCTGCAGCGCACATGCACGTGCTGGTCAGCTAATTTTCGGCATTGGGGAAGGCCGTTTTCGCCCTCCGGAGTGCGAAAAATGTACCAACGGGAAAACTGGAAGTCCATTTTTCCAAACTTCCGGTTGGCCCGTTGGGACATTTTTTGCCATCCCCAGGCTTCAGGAGTCCGGAGGCTTCAGTGAGGCCTGTGCGCATGTGTGTGGGGCAACATGGGGTGGGTGGGTTTTGCGCATGCGCGGGGGGCACCATGGGGGTTGTGCACATGCACAGGGGGAGGGCATGAATGTGGGCATGTGCACGCGCGCTAACATGCGCGCACACCCTTTTGCCATCACTGACCTATAGCAAACAGTAGAGTACCTAATCTAATCTGGAGTATAAAACAATGTTAAATGATGCACATTTTCTTGTTCTAAGGGTTTGGGAATCCCGTGCAGCTTCTCACTGGCTTTCATTTGCCGATGAGAACAAAGCATCCAGCCACTCCATGGTGGTGGCAGCTGAATGCTTGGGATTTTTTGGTTACTTGGTGACTTCCAAGTGAAAACAATCTATTTTATTGCTTTGATTTTCAAAAGCCACCTTACTCCAAACTAGAACTCGTCGGTGTCAGCTGTCTTGTGACTCACTACATTTTTCTTTACAGGAAAAATATGTTTCAACATTTTTGGTACTCATCGCGCCTCCCGGAACCAATTAACAATGGGTACCGAGGTAGTTGAATTTGATAGCTGACATACAGATCAGAGATCAAATATGACATAAATAAGGCAGGTTCAACTATTTATTTATTAAAGAAATTTATATAACTGCCAACTCACTCACATAGGTGACTCGAGGCAGCTTACAATACCGTATTTAAAAATCCACCACATAAAAAACCAATGACAAAACCACATTTTATCTCTTTTGAAACAGACAATTGGGGGCCAATTGTACCTCTGGGGGAATAACTTTCTATAGAAAAGGGGCCACCACCAAGAAGGGCTTATCTCATAATGACCAATTTCTACTATTAAATATATCTCCCCTCCAGTAGCACCACCAACATACAAAGCATTCTTGTGCATAAACGTCTTTAAAATACAGGTAGTTCTCTGTTTACAATCATTTGCTTAGTGACCGTTCAAAGTTACAAGACATTGAAAACAATGACTTATGACTGATTTTCACGCTTACGACTGTTGTACCATCTCCATGGTCATGTGATCAAAATCCGGGCACTTGACTCCCGGCATGCACTGTCCCAGGATCCTGTGATCACCATTTGTGACCTTCCTAGCTGGCTCCAGAATCTGGAGTGGTTCACTTAACAACAGTGGCAAAAGAAGGTTGTAAAATGGGGCAAAATTCACCTAACAACCACCTTGCTTAGCAACAGTAAGTTGGGGCTCAATTGTGGTTGTAAGTTAAGGACTTCCTGCATTCCATCATAAAATCAAATTTGTTTACCTGGCAACTAGTGTTTCCTTTGTGGTGCCTATTTTTTTCAACACGTTGTACAGCCCTTTACTGCTCCCAGCACACACTAAAGCTTTCCCCTCCCCCCAAATATTGATATTTCTATCAACCTGAACAGGATGGTCCCACTTTACAACATAGGGCGATTTTTAAAATGTTGGGAAATTTTAAGTGCCTTAAATAAGTCATTCAACCCAGCAGAAACTCCGAAGAATTCTTCTGAATTGGAAAGAGAGTTCTCAGAATTAAGATTAGACGATTTCTTGCTTCGTTTGTTTCAAACAGAACCGCTTATTATTTTGCCTATCAGAGAGAAGATACTAATCCCAACTATAAACTTTCTACTGCTCCATAATGATCGAGAAATTAATGAAGACGTGAACCAGAAGTACCCAATATCGTATTGCATGCATAGCAGAGGTGGGTTCCTACCAGTGCAGTCCGGAGCCCCGCTCCGGTAGTGGCCTGCCAATTGCGCAATTTGGGTGCAACGGCTCCGGTGCTGTCTTTGCCGGTCCGTGCACGCCGCCATCTTTTTTTTCTAATTTTCGGCAACTTTTTGGCTCTCTGAGCATGCGCAGAAGAAAAATCGTCCCGCTGCGCATGCTCAGAAGCAAAATCGTGCTAGGGGACACGCTCGTGCGAAACATCGCAATGCGCACGCAGCGCACCGGTAGGAAACGGTAAGAGGACCCCGCCCCTGATGCATAGGGATCAGATTGAAAAGTACTCTGAACTATGGAGCACATGTAATTAAGGTACAGGTAGTCCTCGGGTTACGACAGCAATTGGGGCTGGGATTGCCATCCCTAAGTGATGTAATCTAAAGTGTGCCACATTGCTTAGCAACGGCAGTCCCAATAGCCTTTGTAATTACAGGATATATAGGTCATTAGGCAGGAAGAGGAGGGAGACAAGGTTGCTGTGGGGGTGGAGAGGGTATGTGTGAAAGGGAGGTTTGCAGTGGGCCAGCGAAGGCCTGAAGGGGCTGGTGTGAATTGGGGAAAGGCCTGGGGGGGTGCTGAAAGGGTCCTGTGGGCAGGAAAAGAAGTGGGAATGACCCGTGACCTTCCCTGGTGGCTTTCACATTGATTTTCCTTGTTGGAAGCCAGGGAAGATCCCAAATATCTCCCTACAATGTTATAATAATGAGCCAGGCTCTCAAGCACCCAGACTGTGACCACACAACTGCAGAGGTGCTGCAATGGCCAAAACCTGGAGGATAGGTCATATGTCCATTTTTTTCAGCATCACTGTATAGAACAAGTGGACATAAAACCAAGGATTATCTGTGATCCTAACATGCAGTTCTTGCCACTCTTAGTAGCTGGAATGCCAAAAATTAACACCAACTCTGGTGACTTCCTGAGAAAAAGGAAAGTACAGGTAGACTTACGACTACGGTACAATTGATGTTGCTAAGGGAGACATTTGTTAAGTGAGTTTTGCCCCATTTTACAACCTGTCCTGCCACCGTTGTTAACTGAATCACTGCAGTTGATAAGTTAGTAACACGGCTGTTAAGTGAATCTGGCTCCCCCACTGTCTTTGCTTGTCAGGAGGTCGCAAAAGTTGATGTGACTTTGGGACAATACAACCATTATAAATATGAGTCAGCTGCCAAAGCATCTGAATTTTGATAATGTGAACCTGGGGATGCTGCAACGGTTGTAAATGTGAAAAACAGTAATAAGTCACTTTTTTCACTGCCGTTGTAACTTTGAACAGTCACTAAATGAACTGTTATAAGTCAAGGACTACTTGTATTACCAGAAAAAAAGTATCTTCAATCTGTAAACCAGAAGGGTCAAACTTTGGCAACTTTAAAACTTGTGGACTTCAATTCCCAGAATTCCCTAGCCAGCCCATCTTGTGGAGTTGAAATCCACAAGTCTTAAAGTTGCCAAGGTCGGACCCCTCTGGTTTACAGATTGAAGATACTGTAAACCAGCGGTTCTCAACCTGTGGGTCACGACCCCTTTGAGGGTCGAACGACCCTTTCACAGGAGTCGCCTAAGACCATCGGAAGACACATATTTCCGATGGTCTTAGGAACCGAGACACCGCTCCTCTATCCGTCTCCAGGCGAGTCCACCCACATGCAAATAGACTACTGCAAAAAAAATATCTGCATTTCTGAGCATGCGTAGAAGCTGAATTTCCGACACTGCGCACACGTCTCCATCTTGTTTTTGGCTTTTTTTTTTTGCAATTTTTTTTTTAAAATTCAGCACTGCGCATGCGTGCGCACGCAAAGTGCACATGCGCCCACGAGGCAGCGCAGGAGGAAGCAAACCGGCAGTGAGGTAAGTTAGAACCCACCCCTGAGTTTACTAATAATTTTATTATTTTATGGCTAGGGGTCACCACAACATGAGGAACTGTATTAAAGGGTCGCGGCATTAGGAAGGTTGAGAACCACTGGTGTAAACCAATCAGTTCCAAGCTGGAACTGGAGAAAAAGGTACTCAGAAAAGTGCACATGAAGATACTATAAAATGCCACTTAGGAAATGTAATTTCAAGATGTTTCCTTAAAAGTGCACCGAGACAGACAGACTCTTCCAGATATAATTCAACTGTGGCAAGAACATCTTGAAAAGGCCCCACCTTTGCCTGACACTGTTTTCTCAGGGGAGAGGTCTTCTGCCATTCGTTTTTGACTAAGGAACAAAATGCATCCTGGGTTTTAAAAAAAGAGCTAACTTTTGCCAATGGACATCTTCTGTAAATTTGCATTCTGAACCTGATGGATCCTGTACAGCACAAGTCCTCCAAGGCTCAACAGAAGGAGGGTCAATTTAGAAAGTTCACTCTACATCTCAGTAAGTTAGAACAGTGAAAGGACCCCATTGAATATTCAATCTGGCTAGGAAATTAAAAGGGTAACTCAGGGGTGAAATGCTACCGGTTCGGCCCGGTCTGGGCGTACCGGTAGCTGCAGCCGCCGGTGGTTTGGAGAACCGGCAGCGGTGGCAGCGCAAGGCTCCGCCCACCCGCCCAGACACCGCCATTTTCTTTTTTAACCCTCTGCGCATGCACAAAGCCTCCTGCAGAAGGTAAAATGTGTGCGCGCAAATCACGCGCTTCCAAACCGGTAGGGAAGGTAAGTAGATTTCACCGCTGGGGTAACTGCATTCTCATCTTTAGGCCACCTCTTTTATTTAGCAGGTATCTAAGAGATGGTCACACAGAGATGGGAAAAGCAACATAGGAAACAGTTTTTAACCTATATATTACTCACAATTCACATTTTCCTAAACAGGAATCATTGCCTTGCAGAAAATTGCCTAATTCCTCCCATACGATCAAGAAATGCATAGTGCCACCATGGACACCTACGTTCCAACATGAATGGCCTGATATGTCAAGCACGTTGCCAAGCACTTCAAGAACCTGTTTGGCCAGGCTTGCTTCAGGGATCAAATATAAATATTTTGAGTTACGTGATTCGGCCGCCCTGCAAAGGAGAAGCATGCTCAAGTGCTGCCAACATAAATTTCATACATGCTGTCTCTTGAGCTACACTGCTTGTTCCTCGTCAACAGGACTGCCTCCCTTGAATCTCTTAAGCCTGCAGTTCATTTCAACAGAGCTAAAACAGAAGGAGCAGGACATTGATTGAAATGCTTTATATCAGGCTAGAATTTGTCACAAGGTTGTTAGATGTAATCAGAGAACAAGTATTCTTTTGCAGATTTTGTAATCTCCCTTTACTAAGGTGAGCTACAGCAAATCAGTTAAGCACCCTTTAAACGATTAAAAAAAAGAGAGAATTAAAGACTAGTGAATAAAGAAGTTTTTAAGCATCCCAAATGAGGGAAAATTAACTGCCAAGGATGATTAGAGAGAAGAGATAGATGGACTGCCTTTAAGAGGATATTGTAGGACAGTGATGGCTAACCTTTTCTGGACCGAGTGCCCGAAGCGCGTGCATGCGCGCCCGCCCCCCTGAACTTGCAAAATGCAATGCACGCACGGCCCCATGTGTGCCCCCGTGGGCCCCGCGCATTCGTGCACAGGTCCCCGTGCACATGTGCGCGTGCCCCCTGTGCAGGCATGTGCAGCCACCTGCAGGCCTGCGTGGCCCCCCACCCCCCATGCATGCACGTGCGGCCCCCCAGGCGCCCCCACGCATGCGTGCCCCCTGCACATGCACAGCAGAGACCCTGAAGACCAGCTGGCCTGCAGGAGGCACGCGCGCATGCGCAGCAGAGCTGAACTGGGGCGACGGCTCACATGCCCACAGAGAGGGCGCTGCGTGCCACCTCTGGCACGCGTGCCATAGGTTCGCCATCATGGTTCTAGGACTATGCAGCCAATCTGAAAAATGACCCTATCCCTGGCATTCATCAGTCTAACTCTTCTCACAATCCAGCCAAAGAATAGAGTCTAGGATGCTTATTTTAAGGCAAAGGTATCACTTCTACTGAGAATTTGGTTCAAAATCATTTAGGGCTGTATAGGCCAGTACCAATGTGTTAAATTGGAATAGCTGCAGCACTGCAATTTGTTTTGTGAATGATTTACACCATAAGGGTGACCTCAGGCAGCTCTAGAAAAGACTAGACAAAATTGTGAACAATAATTATTAGTCTTGTGAAGCTGAACAGAATGTCCTTGGGAAGAGCAGTACAACTCTGATTATCAGGTAACTGGACAAACAGAAGATACTTCTGCCTTACTAGGCTGACCACCACTGGAGGGATGGGGGGAGAGTTGAATTTGATAAGAGTCTTAGTCTGATTCAAAAGTGTCTGCTTATGCTTTCTTAGCAGAAAGATGTCAGGGTTTGTACCTTGGGAAATAGTCTCTAGAAACTATGAGATGTACATATCTATGTGCAGTCACATTTGGAAAACATGCCAGCGAAGTATGGAAAAAGAAATACCAGTGTCTGTGCATATACACAAAGTTTTGCATATTCCTTCACCAAACCATGTTCCCCTACAGTAGTATTTTTTTCAAATTTGGCAACTCTAAAATCTGTGGGCTTCAACACCCAGAATTCTCCAGCCAGGAGGTCCTACATCTTCAACTTTGAAAAACCACTGCTCTAGAGCAGGGATTCCAAACGTGGCAACTTTAAGACTTGTGGACTTCAACTCCCAGAATTCCTCAGCCAGTACAAGTCTTAAAGTTGCCACGTTTGGAGACCCGCCTGCTCTAGAGGAAGCAGATTAATGAGAAGTTGACGTTATCAATCTTCTTTTTAGCCAATAGCTGTGCAAGGGAGATTTGAGTAGGCTTTTCCCGACTACATAATTCTACCGTAACAAACATATGCCAAAAATTTCACTTGTAAAAGTATCTTCAGTTCTAAAATCACTGTTAAAAAAAAAACTAAAATACTTGAAAGTTTTTGAATTTGGTATTTGTTATATACTATAAAATGGAGAATCTTGCAAAGTTATCATTTCTGCTGTATGTTTAGTTCCTGTAACAATTGTGTTTTTGAAGCTTATCTTTCATGAGGTAAGTATTACCTGTATTCAAGATACAGTATTAATATAGACCACACAAGCGGTTAGCACTTTGAGAGACTCCTTATTTAAACCCCACTTTTACTCAAAGCTACCATTAACCATAAAAAGACAAAGCAATAGGCATCTCTGATGTAACAAACCAGGCATCCCATCCACAGGCAAATGTTTTATGTAGCAGCAAGAAAAGTATAGCTATTTTTTGTTCTAAAAAATTAAGCTCGTCCTACATAATTGCTGGCTTTGCTTGCTTTGCACAGTGCTGCCTTGATCTTATAATAAAGCTTATCAATGTGTGATGCAACAAGGAGGTTGTTTTCGAGCTAGCTTGTCACACAACTTTATGTTGATTTAGGGCTGAGAGGGAGGGAGTGGCCCAAGGGCATCCAGTTGATTTCCATGCCTAAGGGTTTTTCTTGCCTCTAATCCACCATTTAACTACTACACAACACTGTCTTCTGGTTTTGAGTTGGGAGGTGTCAATTTTTTTGGCCAAAGGTCTAGATACAGATGAATATACCTTATTTTTCGCACTATAAGACGCACTTCTCCCCCCAAAGTGGGTGGAAATGTCTGTGCGTCTTATAGAGTGAATGTTGCCGAAGCCCCACCCACCCGCCGGCCCCCCACCCTTTGGCCTCTGCCTCCCAGCAATTTGCCTCCTTGCAGCAAACAGCAAGCAGCCTGGTCAGCTTCAGCACAGACTGATTTAGCATGAGCAGATGATTGGCAGTTGGATCGGCCTCCCAGAATACCACCGATCAGCTGTTCCAGGCTGCGGAGATCGCCGCCACCTATTGCCGCCTCTGCGCACCCCATTTTCCGCCTCCACGCATCGCATTTTTGGACTGTTCCAGGTGGCGGGAATTGCCTCCACCACTGTTCGGCGATGATAGGTGGCGGCGGCAGCAATCCCTGCCCCCTGGAACGGGCTAAAAACGGGACACGCGGAGGCTGAAAACGGGGCAGGCGGAGGCCAAAAATGGGACACGCGGAAGCCAAAAAGGGGATGCGTGAAGGCGACGATGGGCGGCGGCGATGGGCGGCGGCGATCCCTGCAGCCTGGAACAGCTGATCGGTGGTATTCCAGGAGGCCGATTCAACCGCCAATCAGCTGCTTGTGCTAAATCAGGCTGTGCTGAAGCTGACCAGGCTGTTTGCTGTTAGAAGGCAAATTGCTGGGAGGCAGAGGCAGATTTTTTTCTTGTTTTCCTCCCCAAAAGCTAGGTGTGTCTTATGGTCTGGAGCGTCTTATATTGAAAAAAGTACGGTAAATCCTCACACTCAATGCAGACCTGCCATTATGTAGAAGATATGACCCAATTAACTCTAAACAGGGCTTTATTAAAATACCAGGTTCTACGCTGGCTGTTTGGGAAATTGAAAACACATCATTTCCATTCTTTCTACTGTAATGGAAAAATCACATTGAAAAGATACCGTCTGTTAAGCATGTTGTTTGTTTCACAACTATATCATTTCTTTCTATAGTGGCGCTTTTAAAGGAACAAATTACCTGACGGCTGTAATCTCTCAGCTACACGGTTCACAGAATGCATATTAGATTGAATGAATCAGTAGATCAGAATGAGATTGTGCCTGACAATAGCACTGTAAGTTTATTTAGAAGAGGTTTGAAAATCTTGGCAACTGCCTCCCTCTCTCACCTTTGGGTTGTCTCAAAAAGAAAACATGAATATGCTTAAACATAAATTTATACAGCTAGTCTTTGACTTACAGTCACAATTGAGCCCCAAATTTCTGTTGCTAAACAAGACAGTGGGTAAGTGAATTTTGGCCCATTTTACCATGTTTCTTGCCACAGTTGTTAAGTGCTTCACTGCAGCTGTTAAGTGAGTTATTAAGTGGATCTGGTTTCCCCGTTGACTTTGCTTGTCGCAAAAAGTGGTCACATGACCCGGACACTGACACATGGCAGTTGCCAAGCATATGAATTTTGAACCCGTGACTGTCGTAAATGTGAAAAACCCGTGACTGTCGTAAATGTGAAAAACAGTCATAAACCATTTTTAAAGTCCTCCTGTAACTTCAAACAGTCACTAAATGAATGGTTGTAAAGTCAAGGACTACCTGTATTGAAAGATGAAATGAATGAATTCCTTCATTAGGATACATTGGTTTTCTTCTACCTATCAAACTTTAATGATATTAGGAAGAATTTTGATAGATAAAACTGATCAGGGCAACTAATATTCCACTGTGGGAGTGTTTTTTTCAAGTATTTCTGAGTCTTTGGCAAAGATTGTTCTGTTCAGCAGTATTCATATCATTCTGTTTAATAAGTTCAGACCAGGCCAGTATTTTGGGACAGGATTAAAGGCAAATCTACACTGAGAATTGGCCTCCAATGTCTCCATTTATAAGAGGAGAAGGCATTACTATTAGTCTTCTCATCATTCCTATCACCCATCTCCTCCCACTTATGACTGCAAGACTGTAACTTGTTGCTTGTATCCTTACAATTTATATTGATATTGATTGTTTCCTGATTGCTTATTTGTACCCTATGGCAATCATTAAGTGTTGTACCTCATGATTCTTGACAAATATATCTTTTCTTTTATGTACACTGAGAGCATATGCACCAAAGACAAATTCCTTGTGTGTCCAATCACATTTGGCCAATAAAGAATTCTATTCTATTCTAGTCTTTGGTGCGGAAAGTTTATGTGTACAAGATTTCATTAAGTCCCATCTTCCCATAAGCTGTTCCAACAAGGGGACATACTAAAGCAATTGATCATGCACTGGAAGGAGTTGCTGTCAGATGATCATACATGCTAAAAAGAGACACACTGGATTATAGCCCTGAAAGAGAATAGGACATGCTGTAAACAATCTTCCAAACATACATATTGATCACCCTTTTGCACGCTGTCATCTCATTCCTGGCTCTCACCTGTGCATGTTTCCATTGGTGGTGAAGGACTGATCGCATACTGAGCATTTATAAGGCCTCTCCCCAGAGTGAACTAGCATGTGGCGATCGAGGGAGCTTGCAGAGCTCAAAGACTTTCCACAGATGCTGCAGGAATGGTCTGTTCCTCCAGTGTCAGTGTTATGCTAAGGGAAGCAACAGATTTTTCTTTTGAGTTCCTCCTGGTTCAGGGTCAAGGACATACTAGTCAATTGCAACCATCACCGTTCTAAGAAGGTTCAATGCAACAGACTCAAGTTAGCATGATGTAATCATTCCAGTTATCACTCAGCCTAAAAATAAAATACATAGCAGGAAGCAGGGAGGAAAAAAGGCAAAAATTGGGGAAAATATATGTACTTTTTTAACATCTTGAATCGATCACCATATAAAGCATCGATAAACAGCTTTTCTTCCTCTCTGGAATGTTGCGTAAAGACAACTAATTTCTGTTCTGAACCATGAAACATTCAGAAAAGTTACTGAGATAATGACCAAAAGGAAATAGAATGAGCTTGTATGGAATGCCTCTAACAGCCTTGAAAAATGAGGTTTATGGGCCAATTCAAACTCTCTGGGTTCATTCCCAATAAGGTCTTGAGAGTACATCAGAGATATAACTGGTCTTAAATGCACTGTTTCGGGGCAGGTTTCCCTGGTATGACTATCAGATGGTTGCTACTCATCCCCCACAAATCGCCAAAGAAAAAGACCTCAATTTTATCTCTCTGTTTACAGCAGATCCATATAAAAACACTAATTCAAATGGGGGAAAAAATTCTGTACATACATGTGTGTGCACATGCATACATCTGTCCCAATTGGGTCAGCAGAATCCCAAAAGGTCATTTCCTACAGCTATCTAAAGGTAAAGCTTAAAACACAGAATAGGTTTTCCCATTTAGACTTCCTTCCTACTGCCAGGCAATACAATGCCTTTTATGAGATCTATTTTGCTATTCAACCATAGGAACTCCTGAAAAGTACTGGTTTTTATCCTTCGTGCTATTATGATAAATGAATATTCATTCATCTTCTTTGTTATGGAGTTATGGGAAGATTATTAACCTGCCATCATGTCCCATCCCAATTTTTCTTTTCTTTCTTCTAACTCATTTTTGTTTCTGATCCATATACCATATTTTTCAGAGTATAAGATGCATCTTTTTCCCCCCCTAAAAGAGGCTGAAAATTTGGGTGCGTCTTATACTCCGAATGTAGCTTTTTCTAAGCTTTTTCCCCCCAGCCCTAACGAGGTGCTAACAGCTCTTCCTGGCTTGCAGGCTTGTTTTCATTGCTACTCCCTCTGAAAAGGGTTTTTTCAGCCCTACCGAGGTGCTAATGATCTTCCCAGCTTGCAGGATTTTTTCATTGCTACTCCCTCCAAAGATGATTTTTTTCAGCCCTAACCAGGGAATAAAATGATGTGCTGAAGCTGACCAGACTAAGAACGCTAGCCAGATGAATACCTGGTAGGTAATTTTTCCCACCTATTTTCCTCCCCAAAAACTAAGCTGCGTCTTATACTCCAGTGCGTCTTATACTCCGAAAAATACGGTAGTTATAGCTAAATCACTTGACCTGGAGAACTAAATCAATGGACCTCTGTATTTTTATTCCCTACTTTTCATATTCCTTCAAAAAAAATGTATGCAGAAAAATAACATGTACACTTATGCACCGATGGCAAAGCATAGTATTAGCATATGATCTAAATCTGGGGGGAATGCTGAGTTTTTTTGGAGTGATCAAGGAGACATTATTTACAAAAATCGGATTCCTCGACAAGCGGCTTCCCAAGTTTCAGTATGTAAAAACAGGGAGGCAAAAAAGCAAAACTATAACTTGGTTGTGACTATCTGCTGGGATCTTTGGCAATCCAGGTAGTCCTCGACTTACGACCACAGCTGAGCCCAAAATTTTATGTTGTTCAATGAGACATTTGTTCAGTGAGTTTTGACCCATGTTACGACCTTTCTTGCCACAGTTGTTAAGTGAATCACGACAACTGATAAGTTAGTAACATGACTGTTAAGTCAATATGGCTTCCCCGTTGACTTTGATCGTCAGAAGGTCGCCAAAGGTGATCACATGATCCTGGGGCCTTGCAACCATCATTAATATGAACCAGTTGCCAAATGTCTGAAATGTGACCACATGACCATGGGGATGCTGCAAAGGTCATTCACTGTGGAAAAACAGTCCTAAGTCACTTTTTTCTGTGCTGTTGTAACTTCGAACGGTCACTAAACGAACTGTTGTTAAGTCGAGGACTACCTGTATAGCAGCCAATGCCCAAGGAATTAGGATGTTTTGGAATAAAGCAAACAGCTATGGTTGCTGTGACACAGCATTCTCCTAAATCTTGGGAAGATTTGAAATATGAGGGTGAGTCAAAAAGTAATGCCATTTTCTTTAGGTCAGGTATAATTACCAACACAGGAGCATGTAGCATACATCAAAATGAAGCTGGTCCTCTGTGGATCACATCCCTACTTCTCAACATAGTCACCGTTTCTCTCAATAGCAATGTTCCACCTTCGAATGAGAGCATGTATCCCTGCCTCATAAAATTCTGTTGACTGTTCTTTGAGCCACTTCTTCACTGCAGTTTTCACTTCCTCGTCACTGGAATAATGTTTGCCTCTCAAACCCTCTTTCATGGGGCTTCAGACTATCATCTCTTCGGCCCCATGAAAGAGGGTTTGAGAGGCAAACATTATTCCAGTGACGAGGAAGTGAAGAAGTGGCTCAAAGAACAGTCAACAGAATTTTTACGAGGCAGGGATACATGCTCTCATTCGAAGGTGGAACATTGCTATTGAGAGAAACGGTGACTATGCTGAGAAGTAGGGATGCGATCCACAGAGGACCAGCTTCATTTTGATGTATGCTACATGTTCCTGTGTTGGTAATTATACCTGCCCTAAAAAAATGGCATTACTTTATGACTCACCCTCCAAGCACACATATTCCTGAATACCAAAGAAGTAAATTTCAGCCCAACCCTAATTGAAACTACAGCAGTTTTCTGAAATTTCTGATCTGGCATCAATAGGGAAAGGAGGCGGGGGGGAGGGGGAGAATGAAGCAATAGCAACAGAAGGACAAAGACTGTGAAGCATAATTATCTTTAAAATAAAAATGGTTCACAGCGGGAAGAAGGAGAGGCTTCGAGATATACATTCAGGGCCAACATAATTTTGGGTTTTGCAGGGAGAAACTAGTATACTGTATGTTACTATAAATTTATCAATACATCTCTGGATTAAAAATATTGTGTTGTAAAATTACCAACTTACCTGACGAATATGCATAGTCAGCTGATGTTGGGTAACGCAGTTCTTTTCACATAGAGGGCAGATGTAGGAAGACTTCTCATCTTTTGTTTCCTATTTTTTTTAAAAAAAATATGTTTTCATAATGTTAATTAAAAGCCGAGTTATCATTGCAAACATTTACAAAGAAAATGTTACAGTGAGGTAATGATTATACTCCCTCATAATGGCTGAGGGAGCGCGTGAGACTCTGAAAGAACGGGCGGCAGGAGCTATCTCCATTCCCCTCCCTTCAGCAGTCCGAGAAGCCACAAACGTGCGGTGATGATCCCAGGCATTTTCGCACGTTTGAGGCTTCTCGAGCTGCTGAGGGGAAGGGGAATGGGTGGTAGGACCTATCTCAGTTCCCCTCCTTTCAGCAGTCCGAGAAGCCACGAACGCGCAGTGATGATCCCAGGCATTTTCGCACGTTCGAGGCTTCTCGAGCTGCTGAGGGGAGGGGGAATGGGCAGCAGGAGCCTAGGATCATCAAATGGGGAGAAGCATTCAGGCCGGATGGAGCCTCCTAGAAGAACTGCTGCCACGGTCTTGCTGCTCCTGCTGCGGGAGGCTGCATTGCGGATGGGCAATGCCCCCCACTTCTCCAGCCACTGCCAAGCTCCTGAGGCCCACGTCCACCCGGTCACATGGCTGGCAAGCCACACCCACAAAATAAGCCACGCCCACAGTGGTAGTAAAAAAATTAGGAACTCGCCCCTGCCTCATATTCACACGTAGTGAATTCTTGCAGTGTCAACATGGGGAAAATATTATTTAAAAGGCATTTTTTTAAAAAATACAATCAAAGAAAAAAGACGGTTCTTTCAACCAAGGGTGTGGAAAGAGCCCCACTACAACATCTAAAATTATGGAAATGATTTGATCAACCAGATTATAAAAAGCTATGAAGGAGGAACATAAGACCAGCACATTTTTATTCCTCATCATGGATCCCAAAAGATCATTATAATCAGCTACCCTGTAGAAAAACATCCTGGAAATTTTTCTGCCTTGTCTCTTCAATGACAATAATCAGGAACAACCAACACAGTAGACTTTCAACTGGATTCTTTTCTTCCTCCCCACAGAGTCATTGCCAACTATTATTCTGATCATACAAATTTATAGTTCCTTTGTGGTAAAATAATATTTATTGTTTGTTTGTTTTTTGTTTATCTTGCTTGTAAGTCATTTTAGAAATTTTTTACCTTAAGAGAGACTATAAATAAAGGTAATAGCAATAAATAAAGGCCTATAGTTTCAAATATTAAAGTATTAATAGTCTTAGCCTTCATGCGGCTGTCTAATCCAGGGTCACCAATGCACGGCCCAGGGAAGCATCTGTGCCTGCCAACATCTCTCTTGCAGATTGCTAGCCTCCTTACCTCATCTGATACTTCATATTTTAAATATATCTATTTTTAAATTAAACAAGTGAAATATGACATATTGCAAAGCAAAGTACTGGCCTCCGGTATCACCTTTCCTTGCAGGAATATCCTTGGGCCCAGAAACTTTCTTCAAAAATAAAAATGATGGAGAGCTGCAGTTCTCTGGCTTTGCTTGGAAATTTGCCTGGCTTCCCAAAAAATGAAACATCCATAGCAGAGACTGCGGCAGGAGTCAGTCAGAGGAAGCGAAAGGTAGGTTATATCCCTCATGCTACCCATTCCCTGAACGAACACGCTCCTTGCGATACCCAAAATGCCACACCCAGCTAGAAAAAAATGGAAACTCTTGGCATATTTTTTAAACTTACATATGCTGGAAATTTTCACATCATCTTGATATTACAAAATGTGCAACCTAAACTACTTGCTGCATGAAAGGAGCATTTTCTTCTTCTGTCTATCATGGGTAGCATGAGGGATATAATCTACCTTTGCCATCATTACAGTTATTTGAAGACTCTAGGTCCGTGATGGCGAACCTATGGCACGGGTGCCACAAGTGGCACGCAGAGCCATATCGGTGGGCACGCGACCTCAGGTCCGGCGTGCATGTGTGCACCAGCCGGCTGATTTTCGGGCCTTCTGGGCCCACTGGGAGTCGGGAAACAGGCTGTTTCCAGCCTCCAGAGGGGGTGGGGAAGGCCGTTTTCGCCCTCCCCAGGCTCCTAGAAAGCCTCTGGAGCCTGGGGAGAGCGAAAAATGGGCGTGCCATTGCATGCTGGGAGCAGGGGGGTCATGCGTGCATGTGCGGGGGTGCATGGAATTATGAGTGTGGGCACGCACACATGTGATCCCCCGCATTCCCCCCCCTTTTGGCACGCGAACCAAAAAAGGTTCGCCATCACTGCTCTAGGTTCTAGAGTTATGAAATATTTCCAAATTAATCGTAACAGTCTAACTCAAGGCTTCTCTAGGTAGATTATATCCCTTCTGTAGATTTCCTAGAACCTGATCAAATACAATGATATCCTTCAGTTTCCCCATCTGCAGTAATAGAAATCACTCCAAACTGAAAACAACAGAGAGAGAAGGAAATTGCTGTACATTCTAATCTAAACCTTAAGAACAGAACAAGTTATATATAAGAATATGGGATGGGAAACACACACACAAAAAAGGTACAGTAATACATCATAGGGGAGGGAATTGGCAAAATTATAATGGATATGTTTTCTAGCTTTCCCGATTAAAATTTGACAACGATACTTGCATTAAACATGAAACACTTCTTTTAAAAAATGAAAAAAGGACCCATAGGCTAAATGTCTATGGAGAGTCTCAATCATCCAGGTCATGGCTCAAAGAAGCTTCTTAGATGAAAATCAAAATGTTTTCAAAGGGAAAACAACAACAACAACAACAAAGTCCAGTTGCCTTTTGCAAAAAGCACTTTAGGGATCCACAGGTTGCTCAATTAGAACCTGCAAATATACAGTATGTTTGCATCACTTCTGCATAACAAGGAATTATAGCAGCCTCACCAATGCTCAGCTACAGAGAAGTCACAAGAAGAATTTTACTTTCTGTTACTTGTTATTTATTGCTGCATTCCCCCCACTCCACCCCAGCTTGTAAGACAATCCAGAATCAGAGTTAAAAAAACAAAAAGAAACCTTCAATTGGTCCTGCTGTTTTGGGGGAAGAAGCAAAGAAAAAAGCTAGGGAACAGAATGATTCCTGATTAGTTATAGGTATGATGGGCACTGCTCAAGAAACCAAAACAATTTGTGTCTACCCAGAACATCCTGATTCATTCACTGGTATTTTTCAAAATGCCTTTGGGATATTGAATCAGACACCAACATTTCTGTCAAAGGACAGACTGGAAACAAGTTAATCATTTTCTCTTGCCCAACTTCTTCAAAGAGTCAATATAATTATCAGCTATTCTACCATACATAGCACATCTAGTTTTACTTTAACTTTCCCAGGTTGTGTCCACACTTTTTTTTTAAAAAAAAGTTTAAACTGTCTCCAGCATTCTAAAATGAGCTGTCCAATCCTTCCTGATATATTATGAAAAAAAAATACTGCAGTCATTTTAGTAGAATGTAATCCTAAATAATTTAAATTTGCTCCACATATAAGCGTGCATGTAAATTTCTGTGAGTTTTAAATCCCTCAAAATACTAGGGGCATTTTAATTAATTATTCGCCTGCTGCCTCTAAAACTTTATTATTGTTGTTGTTCATCAGCCAGATGTTTAGTCTGGGTTTGGCATTTTTATCCATCAATCAAGTCCTGTCCAAGGATCTGAGATAGGCAGGTACTGTAAAAGTACTGTCAAATGTACTGTTGCAGGATATAAGTTGTTCCAAGCCTTTTGCAATTGATTGATGGTAACTTTGTCAATGTTGAAGGTGTTCAAGGGATGCCCCAGATGTTCTGGGATTGCATCCAAGATTGCACCTATTACTGTTGGTTCTATCTTTGCTTTCTTTTGCCACTGTGGTCATACTTCTATTTACACATCATTGTATTTCATGATTTTCTCCAGTTCTCTCTTATTCTGCTGGCTCCAGGTATTGCCACATCCACTATGCAGACCTTTTTTTGCCTTTATCGTCATCAGTTGTTAAGTCTGGGGTATTATGCAGCAGGTGACCCTCTGAATTCTAGAACATTTTAGTTTCTTTCCGTTACTTTGTCCATTTTATTGTCCCGCCTATGCTTGCAAGGCAAATGGTATTTCTTGCAGATATTCCAATGCACCATTGTTGTTATTTCACGATGCCATAGTTTGTAGTCAATCTGTGCAATCTTCTTGCAGTAGCTAACTAGGTGGTCCGCTGTTTCTTCAGTTTCTTTGCATAAGTGGCATCTGCTGTCTGTTGCTGTCATCTCAACTCTGGCTTTATATGCATTTGTTCTTAAGCCTTGGTCTTGTGCAGCCAGAATTAGCCCCTTTTAGTCTCTTTCAACACCAAATTCTAGTGTACTCTTGATAGTTCACTTAAAGAAAGGCCCAATCTTCTCCTTTATACACTAGGCCTCTATGTCCCATCTCTACAATTGCACAGCACTGAATTTAAACTCCAGTAGATGCATTTTTTTGGAGATTGAGCCAAAAACCTTCCAAAAACCTTGTTAATAGTTTACAAGGCAAAGTTACTGAGCTATTTCCTTTCATCTACACCACTTAAAGTTGGTCAAACTATGTGCCATTAAGACTTATTTGTCTCTTAGCAACAACACAGATTTTCTCTAAGTCAATTTACCCTAACCTGGTTTTTCTAATCTTCCAATGATGTTCTCCTCACCACTGTAACTGAGTCCATCTACCTTGCTGCGGATTGTCTTCTTCCTTCCTTCACCCTTTCCCAGCATTAGAACCTATTCTGAAGAGCTGGGTCTTTGGCAATGTGTATAAGTGTGAGTGTGTATCTATATACCACATCACACACGGAAATGCAACTATACATTTTTAAGTTACTTTCAAAGACATCTGAACATGGAATACCATTCATTAAGATAGGAGTGCAAATCAAGCACATTTAGACTCCGGAGAGCTTTGACTGTAACTAAGGCTTTATAGATGCTTAAGTGCTTAGCTGTTCCTGAATTGTTCTTTTCCTCACAGTTATTACAGCAAACCTGTCAAAACTAAGACAGCAAACTATTCATTCAGCTCAGAAAAGTTCCCAGAAAAAGTGAACATACCGTATTTTTTGGAGTATAAGACGCACCTTTTTCCTCCCTAAAAGAGGCTGAAAATTTGGGTGCGTCTTATACTCCGAATGTAGCTTTTTCGAAGCTTTTTTCCCCAGCCCTAACGAGGTGCTAACATCTTCCCGGCTTCCTATTCCCTCCAAAGAAGGTTTTTTTCCAGCCCTAAGTCTTTGCAGGCTTGTTTTCATTCCTACTCCCTCTGAAAAAGCGGTGCTTTTCAGCCCTAACGCGGTGCTAACGATCTTCCTGGCTTGCAGCATTTTTTTTATTCCTACTCCCTCCGAAGCAGTTTTTCCTGCCCTAAGTCTTTGCAGGCTTGCTTTCATTCATACTTCCTCTGAAAAAGGCTTTTTCATCCCTAACCAGAGGATAAAATAATGTGCTGAAGCTGAACAGACTAAGGACGCTAGCCAGATGAATACCTGGTAGGTAGATTTTTTCCCCCCTATTTTTCTCCCCCAAAACTAAGGTGCGTCTTATACTCCGAAAAATACGGTACTTTTAAAGTACCTTGTTAGAATATTTTATACTGGATTTTGGGAAATCCACCAGCAAAATATCCAGCAGATGCTTCAGATAGATTTCTTTAAAAATGGCTTAACTCTGGTATCACTTCACTGTTAAACCTTTTCTTATACTCAGGAGCATGCAACCTTTTTTTAAAAAAATATTCCATTTATACTACTAGCCGTTGCAATTTATATAGGGGTGTGAGCCACAAATAAACAAAACAGTTATTGAAATTCTTCTTTTTGCCTTTCTCTTAAAAAAATAAGTAAGTGTGACATGGTGAATAAGCACTCTATATTTTCCTTATGCATGGCTAAAGTAACACAAACTTTGTGTGCTCATCTGTTCCTATTAAAACACTTCTTAACACATCCTATACCTATTACAGGTAGTCCTCGATTTACGACCACAATTGAGTCCAAAATTTATGTTGCTAAGTGAGAAATTTTTTAAGTGAGTTTTGCTCCCTTTTCTTGTCACGTTTGTTAACCAAATCACTGCAGTTGTTAAATTAGTAACACGGTTGTTAAGGGAATCTGGTTTCCCCACTGAACTTTGCTTGTCAGAAGGTTGCAAAAGGTGATCCCATGAATCCAGGATAATGCAACCGTCATAAATGTGAGTCAGTTATCAAGCATCCGAATATAAAAATCACTTGACCATGGGGGATGCTGCAATTGCCATAAGTGTGAAAAATGATCGTAAGTCACCTTTTTCAGTGCCGTTGTAACTTTGAACAGTCACTAAATGAACTGTTACAACTCGAGGACTACCTGTACTAAAGTTCTTCTCAAGGACCTTCGAATTCTAGCTGGCTCACAGAATTACCTTCAGGTGCATCTCTTTCTTCCACCATGCTAAATATTGTCTCAGCAGAACAAACATATGGGGAGGAAATATATTTGTGCAGGCTTTCCTGTGAAATCAGGCTATATAGCTCCCTTGCTGAAACGAAGCCTATCTATCCCTCTGTGCAATGCCATTAATTGTTTGGAAGCCTTGTTTTCTAACATCTGCCCCTTTCAAACAAGCAAATTACCGAAGAGCGATTATTAGTCACCTTGAAAGCAAAGAACAAGATGCACTAGGCAACTCGATCAGAACTGATTAGGGAAAAACTTCAGATTTAATATTAGCCCAAGTCTGTGCAAGTACCAGGCCTGTGTGCTGCCTTTGCTTTCAACATCCCCACCGCCAACAATGTCTCAGCTGGTGGACATAAACCAAACAGGCTTAATACCCTGAAACAGGCTAGCTAAAAGGAAGAATCTGTTTGGACTCTAAATTACATTAAATTTACTAAATTATTACATTAAAACTGTAATAGTTCTAATACAACTCTCTCTCTCTCTCTCTCTCTCTCTCTCTCTCTCTCTCTCTCTCTCTCTCTCTCTCTCTCTCTCTCTCTCTCTCTCTCTCTCTCTCTCTCTCTCTCTCTCTCTCTCTCTCTCTCTCTCTCTGTGTGTGTTTGGGTTTTTTTTAAGTTTGGCTGAAGAATTTGGATTGGGGCAATACTGCTTGTCTAGGCTGGAGTATTTCTGATGGGGGGGAATCTTATCTCAAACAAAGTACCAAACAAAAAGCAGCCAATTTGATAAGAAGTCTGATATGTCTTTATCAGGTGACCTCTGATACAGGTGGGAAAAAAGCACCCCCGGGATTTCTTGATCCCTCACATCATGAAACCAACTATGATGATGATGTCCGTCCATCGTATTCGAAGAGGACCTTGACATCTATCAATTGGGGGGGATGTCAAGACTTGCACGTGAATTGGATTAAAGTGAGGGAGAGGTGCACATAGTCAGCCTCACTCTCTCTTCCCAGATTCCATCTTGCTCCAAATAGCAGGACAAAAGTCGAGACAGTTGGAGATGGGCTGGGCGCAGTGGCTGACCAGGGCGTCTTTCGTGTCTTGCCGTGCTCTTAGCGTACCACATCGCTTGCAGAGACTGCCTTCATAACCGTTGTCCTATTCTAGTAGGTTTCATCCGCTCAGTCCGCCAGAATCTGTCTTCACATGCTCGGGATAGACAAGTCCCTATCTCACTGAAGGTCGATGACCCAACGGCTACTCTCAACCTGGTTTGGCCAGCCTATCGAAGCTGTTGCCTGGGCTGTGGCCATTGCGCATGCTACAGCTGCTAGGAGCCACAGGTGAGAGCTGAGTGACAGGTGGGGACCAAAGGTGAAATGATTTTAAAGGACATATTTAAAAATGATTTTAAAGGACATATTCTCTGAACTGGATTAAGATCCTTCATCCTAACCTGGATCTCTCTTACTAATAGGTGTCCCTGCAGATTTTAGTCCACTAGTCATTGCCGATTATAGGGTTCCGTGCTCATCTCGGTTTTAAGGCCATTGAGCCAGCGCTGTCCGACATCATGGAGCGCTGTTACTTTCCCACCAAAGTGGTACCTATTTATCTACTCGCATTTGCGTGTTTTTGAGTTGCTAGGTTAGCAGGAGGTGGGGCATGAAAAAAAGAGCTCACCTGGGCTGCCGGCTTTCTAGCAGACAAGCTCAGCACCTTAATCACTGAGCCACCACGCTGCCCTCTCTTAACTAATAAAGGAATGAAAATTGCATTTCCCAGTTACAAAGTGATTTAAAAGCATTTTCAACATGTTAAGTCCAACATGTAACTTCAACTCAAATGTTTCCTCCCATAAGATTTAACCAAAAAAAAAAAGCACATTAGCCCACGAAATAACCTAGTATTATGCAAACTTTATTCAAAATAATTCATCTGGTCCAGGATTTTATCTCCATTGGCAACCAAAATATTACAAGTAGGTCATGAAGCAACAGCTTTCCAGTGTAGTTACTAGTGTATATTGCCTGTGAATATGGAGATTTTATTTCTTTCTCTTGGAGGACTGCCTCCTCCCAGTAAAATTGAGCAACGCAGTTCAACAGCACAAGATTGGAATCAAACAGTTCCCCCTACTATCTTCTCTCCTTGTGTCAGACATTCAGAATGCCATGTTTAAACTTCAACACAATCTTTAAAACGTTGCGCTCTGTCAATGCAGCAGGAATTGCCATCGGATAGTCTACATCTGCCTATCTACAGCAGTTTTGTGGTAAGGATCACTAGCAAATAAAATAATGACTGGGGCTCATCTGCTTATATACCATTCTAGGTACTCCAGTCCAAACACAGCAAATCTACTTAAATGTCAATTTCTATTTTGATTGATAGGAAAGTCACTCATAGCCCCTCTTCATTATTTATTTGTTTATTTATTACAGTGCAAGTACCGTATTTTTCGGAGTATAAGACGCACCTTTTTCCTCCCTAAAAGTGGCTGAAAATTTGAGTGCGTCTTATACTTCAAATGTAGCTTTTTTCCAGCCCTAACTAGGTGCTAACAGATGCTTTGTCATTGTTACTCTCTCCAAAGAATGTTTTTCCAGCCCTAAGTCTTTGCAGAATTTTTTTTCATTGCTCTACTTACACAGAATAAGTTTTTTTCTAGCCCTAACCAGGTGCTATCTTCCCAGCTCTTACCGGCTTGCAGGCTCTTTCATTGTTACTCTCTCAGAAAAATGTTTTTCCAGCCCTAAGTCTTTGCAGGGGTTTTTTCATTGCTCTACTTGCTCTGAATAAGTTTTTTTCTAGCCCTAACTAGGTGCTAACGATCTTCCCAGCTCTTACTGGCTTGCATGCTCTTTCATTGTTACTCTCTCAGAAGAAGGTTTTTTTAAGTCCTAACCAGGGGATAAAATAATGTGCTGAAGCTGACCAGACTAAGGATGCTAGCCATATGAATAACAAACTGGTAGATTGTTTTCCCCTATTTTCCTCCTCAAAAACTAAGGTGCGTCCTATACTCCGGTGCGTCTTATACTCCGAAAGATACGGTATTTATGCTAATCCTGCCGCATTTACTGTCTTGATCCAATGCCCAGTGAAAGGGTTGGTGTGATTAAAGGGCCAGTGGCTCTAAGTAAAGTTTACACAAACATATCCATGTTCTTCCTGCTTTTCCAAAAAAGTGCTACACAAAGGACCAAAGGGAAGGAAATATAGTCCAGCCCAATGGCTCTATCACACATACCTCAAACCTTGGCAGACTAGGTAAAAATTAGGGTATTGCTGTGCCCATCTGCTGCCAGCAGAGCTAGCAGCAGACTCAGACGAGGGGGAGCCTGGGCCAGCTTCGGAGACTTTGGAAGGCTCTGATGAGGAAGCAGAAGCAGAGGTAGATGCAGAGCCAGCGCCTTCTGTCCGCCCCCAGGTGGAGAGGCAGATGTCTTCAGGCCTGAGCTGAGTGAGTGAGGGGGAGGCACACATGTGGCCCTTCCCAGATACGCGTATGCGTAGAGAAGAGAAGAGAGGAGAGGAGAGCAACGGAAGGCAATAAGCTGGCTCTCAGGGAAAAGAAGTCGTAGATCCTAGCCAGCCCCTCCCTGGCTGGGAAAAGACTTTCATTTGTGACTAATTATTTTTGGTTTTGTCTATCCAACGTGAATAAAGACAGTTCGTGCCGTTTTAAGAAAAAAGGGGTTTGTGTTACTCGTGAGTAAGTGGTTTCTCATTGCTTGCGAAGGCTGGGTCAGAACAGGTATAATGTTCAGGAAAACATTGGTCCCTCGGCAAAAGCCTTGTGTTACTAGTTTCTCTATGCAACCACAGTTTCTGCTAACATCCTGCACAAAGAAATGTGGTCCAAGCAGGGTGCCATCACTTCCAGCCTTGCCTAATATCTTAAGTCATTCTTGTACGTTCTCTGACTGGGAGAAAACATGAATTACTTTGAAGCAGAGATGCCCTTGCAAGGCATTCCTGTAAATTACAGCTGCCAAGGGCAGTTCCTGCCGTCTGTGGCAACTCCATACTTTTCCCAATTTGTAGAGAAGTTTACATTACAGAAAGGAGAACCACCCCCATCAATAGTGAAGAGGGTCTCTAGAAGAGAAGCCAAGTGAGCCTACGCTAGGATTGCATCTTCCCTGCTGAAATTAATGTCATCCATCCAAATTCTAAGCATGAGCTGTGTCAGGTGCAAAGGACAGGAATGGGACCATACATTCAGTTCCAATTAAGAAGATTGAATGCTCAAGCTTATACACAAAAATCTAGTCAACTAAGGTCAGCTGAAGTGGTGCAGTGGTTAAATGCTGCGACTGCAGGCTGACTGCTATTCAGCAGTTCAGCTGTTCAAATCTCACTAGGCTCAAGGTTGACTCAGCCTTCCATCCTTCCGAGGTCGGTAAAATGAGGACCCAGATTGTTGGGGGCAATATGCTGAACTCTGTAAACCGCTTAGAGAGAGCTGAAAAGCACTATGAAGCGGTATATAAGTAAAGTACTATTGCTATAAGTAAAGTGCTATTGCACTAAATTAGATAAGAGTTAAAGATAAGAGTTAAGAGAATTCAAACGGGGACTGGACTTGGATAGCTTGTGGCAACATAACAACTCCAGGCTGATTCCTCTCTTGACTCTTTCTCCACACTCTGCCTCTTCTTCTCTTAGATCTGTGAGATTTGTGCTAAATAAGGCAGCCAAAGAAGCAATTGATAGCTTCAACATTTTAACACTGCTTTGAAATTCACTGCAGAATAGTTAGTAGCCTGATGCTGCAAGATCGAAAACATCTTGTGATCCAATGCTGGTTACGCCCCAACTTTAGGAAACTGGCAAGACATATGTGCCTTGCCAAGTCACATTGATTTCTCAATACATGTTCGTTATGCTTCAAAGACTCCTTAAAAATTGCAGCATTTTTTTTCTTAAGCAGGCCAATTTACTCCTAAATTGTTTCTTGTTCTCATAGAAGAAGGTACCTAGACATCTGAAACCCTTACAAAAATTGGAGATAAGAAAGGATGGTTCTATTTCTGTACTTTGCTTATTACTAAGCCTGGCTTGATTTTGGAGGTCCTTTCACAGCCGCTTAACAACTAAACACATCATTCAAAGTTTCATCCTCCAAGATCCTTTCCAACCTTATGATTATATGATCTTTTACAACAAAAAGTAGATAAAACAAAAAGTTTCCTGATTGCTTATTTGTACCCTATGACAATCATTAAGTGTTGTAACTCATGATTCTTGACAAATTTATCTTTCCTTTTATGTGCACTGAGAGCATATGCACCAAAGACAAATTCCTTGTGTGTCCAATCATACTTGGCCAATAAAGAATTCCTATTCTATTCTATTCTATTCTATTCTATTCTATTCTATTCTATTCTATTCTATTCTATTCTATTCTATTCTATTCCATTCCATTCCATTCCATTCCATTCCATTCCATTCTAGTCTATTCTAAAGAAACGCTGAAAACCAGTGGTGGGTTGCTGCCAGTTTGGACCGATTCGCCCAAACCGGTGGCGGAAATTTGCCCCCGCTTGCCGAACCGGCAGCGATGGCCGGCTGGCCACACCTCCGAACCGGTCCTCCGGTCGCTGCTCCTTGAAAGCGGCTGGCAAATAACCCTCTGCGCATGTGCAAAGGCTTCTGCGCATGCGCAGAGGGTCATTTCCCCAACGTGATGAACTTCCGACGCGATGCGAACCGGTAGGGAAGGAAAATGGAACCCACCCCTGCTGCAAACATCTTCTTTTTTTCTGATAATAACCCACCAAAAAGGCAAGAAGGTCAAGTCACTTGCCTATAACAGATCTGGGAAACAGAAACCACGCAGCTTCCCCTTCCAGCCCTGGAAGGTAAACAATAGAGGAAGCAGCAAGGGAAATGGAGCAAGAGGAGGAATGAAAGCATGTATAAAAAGCATGTGTGGCCTGACTGCAATTTTCCAACCTAGTACGGTAATCATTTCCAACCAATCATGATTAGTGGAGTTCATTTATTTCCAATTTGCTCAAAAGCTATTTATTCACAAATGCTTAGGCTCAAGAGCTGCTCCATAATAATACAGACTGGCTTTTGAATACACAGTATATACATTTCTCATTAGTTGGGAAGACTGATAGAATTTAGCTGACCAGGAGGAGGCAGAGTAGGGAGGTAATAATTCACGTGAAATTGTGTTCCTCTGAAAAATAATTATTTATATACCTCCCTGCAACCGGTTAGATCACATAGAGCTGGCCTGCTCCGGGTCCCGTCAGCTAAACAGTGTTGGCTGGTGGGCCCGAGGGCGAGGGCATTCTCTGTGGCAGCTCCTACCCTCTGGAACCAGCTGCCCCCCCCCCCCCCGAGATCCGGACAGTCCCCACCTTATTGGCCTTCAGAAAAGCTCTGAAGACCTGACTCTTTCGGCAAGCCTGGGGCCAATGAATGATTTATTGATGCTGGCCCATGGATGTAATGATTGGTTGATTGAAAGTTTTTTAAACTGTTATATTGTGGTTTTTTAATTCTGTTTTTAAACGTTTTTTATATTAATACTATTTGTATCCCTGTTAGCCGCTCAGAGTCCCTGCGGAGTTGAGCGGCATATAAATACAAATAATAAATACAAACAATAAATAAATAAATTATTCCTTACCTGGTTTCTCCTGCCAATCCGACTAGGAGTAAGAGATTTTGATGGGGACTTGACATTTTGAGATGCCATACTGCCATTTTCAGCAATCTTTCCCAAGCTCATAACTGCTGCCATTGCTGTGTCAAGAAAGGGGAAATCCGCACCCTCAAAACAGTTGACAATCTTGGTGCTGCTGTACAACCGCTTAAGATTTGGAGTTTGTTCTCTGGAATTATAAACAGACATACATATAAACCTGTAGTGTCTTACCAAACCATAATTCAAAACTATGATCGCCTATATGTACTGCATGACACATTTTTTAAGAATGAAGAGACAAAACTAATAAGGAGAAAGGGAAGGCAAGTATTTTTATTAGATATTATTATTATTATTATTATTATTATTATTATTATTATTATTATTATTATTATTATTATTATTATTATTATTATTATTATTATTATTATTATTATTATCATCATCATCATCATCATTATCATCATCATCATTATTATTATTACTATTATTTACAATGTTAAATTGTAAATTGTTTTATCCCATCTTTCCCCTAGGTAAAATATATGTACACTTCTTGCTCATTTTTTTTCTCCGTATCAATAAGCCTACGAATTCTAAAACTATTTCAACAACCAAAGGCAAGTACTGTATTGTGCTCCTTTAGGCTATGACATATGATCACTGGCAGCTATAGGTAATTCTCGACTTACTATCATAATTGGGACAGAACCTTCTGATGCTAAGCAATGAGATCATTGAGTCCTTACATGAGCTGTGGTGGCGCAGTGGTTAGAATGCAGCATTACAGGCTAACTCTGCTGACTGACAGGAGTTCGATTTTGACCAGTTCAAGATTGATTCAGCCTTCCATCCTTCCGAGGTCGGCAAAATGAGGACCCAGATTGTTGGGGATAATATGCTGACTCTGTAAACCACTTAGAAAGGGCTGTAAAGCATGTGAAGAGGTATATAAGTCTAAGTGCTATTGCTACATGACCACATCTGATTTTACCTTTTTTTTCCCATGGTTCTTAAGAGAATCGTGTGGTCACTAAGCAAATCACAGAATCTAGCTTTCCCTCTAGATTTTACTTGTTGAAAGCCACCTGGTAAGGTTGCAAATGGTGATTAAGTGACCCCACAACACTGAAACGGTTATAAATTCATACCGGTTGCCATGTACACTAATTGGGATCATGTGATCACAAGGACATTGAGATCATAGGCAAAATTACTGGTCATATTACTTTCTTCAGCACTGTTTTAACTTTGAATGCTACTAAACAAATAGTTGTAAGCTGAGGATTAGCTGAAGTCCTCGTCGCATAATAGAAGAAAAATTGGCTTTCGGTTCAAGACATATAAACTGCATTAAAATAACATTTATAGATGAACATTGATTACCATATCAGTCTACCTTAGTAAGGTTACACTGATGGCAGAATTGGATTAAGTACTGTACTCATCCCAGGCTGTACTCCCATTTCTTCAAAGTGAGTACAACCTCATTTACTTCCTAAACCTGAGTAACTAGACCTGAGTATATTTATTCATAATACATCTATGAGATAAAATTAATTGGCCCTCACCTAATACTGTTATAGACAAAGCAGAAACCCTAGAGTCAAACAGAAGTTCTACCATACCATTTTGTACAAATAACATAATGTAAATGAACATATTCACCATGTTCCCCAATTCCCAAGTGCCAATATAATCAGACACTATGAGTGAAGGTATTAAAAAATTGCTCAGAGAACTTCCCTGTTGTTGATAACTAAACTATAATAAGCAATGATGAAAATTACATGAAAATGACACAAAATAATCTGCTTTTACAATATTTCTCTCTCTCTCTCTCTCTCTCTCTCTCTCCTCAAAATAATCTGCTTCTTCATTTCTAAAAGCTGCCACAAATCCATCTTCTCAAGGATCTTTGGTCTAACTATTAATATAAGTCACCAAGTCTTGAAATGAGTTTTAGATTAAAGCAAGTCTATGATGTTCACACATCACACTAAGCCACAACATGACTTAGTTTGGCTTTGGCTTAGAAAAATCCATGTGCCCAGGATTGTGTTTTGTAAATGGTGGTTTCTTATCTTACTGGAAAGGATGATTTGGATCCTCCCTAATTTTGTCACCGAGCTAAGATCTTTATGTATTGTTCATCCATAATTATTGCTCTAAATAACTGTTCTATGATTAATTCTTTACTTTTTATTGTTTTATTTCCTTTATGACATTTACTATTGCTAAGTTTAATTTTATTAGCATACAGATTAAGTCTGACACAAATATATACTTCCCCCAGCTTGCTATACCACTTTAAGGCAATTTTAGCATGTATACATTGTACAGTAATGTTTTAGTTATGCTATTTTACCATATTTTAATATTTTTGTACCGTTAAAATGCCTTCACCTTCATTGTTGTTTAAGAAAGGCAAGTTATAATATTTTATTGCTACAATGAAAATGAAAGCATAAAAAGTCTCCAAATTGAGTTCCTTTATTATATAACATTTTGAAACAGGATAATTTAAAAATAAAGGCTTCATACATATAAGAGGGCAGAGGGCATTTACTGGAATAATCCAAAACCTATCCAAACGTTTTCAAAGAAAAAAATTAATAATCCAGAAAGTATAATTATTCTGCATAATTAAAGCAGCAGCTATTAAAGTATCATTATCAAGTCTGATCAAGCCATCTTGATTCATCATTGTCCCATTTATTTTCAGCATTGTTGTTGTCGTCTTATTCGCAATTCAAACAAATTCAGATATACATCTGTAGCTACGTCTCAAACTGATGATGTAGACTTTTCCACATCATAGAACAGTGATGGCGAACCTATGGCACGCGTGCCACAGGTGGAACGCGGAGCCATATCTGCTGGCACGCGAGCCATTGCCCTAACTCCGCTCCAATGCGCATGTACACACCGGCCAGCTGATTTTCGGCTTGCGTGGGGGCTCTGGGACGGCGTTTTTGGCCTCCAGGGGACAGGGGAAGCCGTTTTCGCCCTCCCCAGGCTCCAAGAAAACCTCTGGAGCCTGGGGAGGGCGAAAAAATGGGCCTACAGGGCCCACCTGAAGTCGGGAAATGGGGGAGCGGGGGGGATCGTGTGTGCATGCACGGGGAGCGGGGCAGCACGGGGGATCACAGGTGCATGCGCAGGGGGCAGGAGGGCATTGAATTATGGGTGTGGGCACTCGCAGGTGCGCAATAGCATGCGCAGCGTGCTTTTGGCACACAAGGGAAAAAAGGTTCGCCATCACTGTCATAGAACATCAAACTATTTCAGACCATGGAACCTCTTAGTTTAAAAAAAAAATTCCACAATTCCTGATCAAGGGGCAAAGCCTTAGTCCGGGGTCCCCAAACTTGGCAAATTTAAGACTTGTGGGCTTCAACTCCCAGAATTCTCCAGCCAGCTATGCTATCCTGGCTGAGAATTCTGGGAGTTGAAGTCCACAAGTCTTAAAGTTGCCAAGTTTGAATACCTCTGGCCTTAGTGATTAAAAAATGGATCTATTTGAACAGTGGGCAGGAAATTTTAGTGCCATGATACTTTAGGATTCTGCAGCATTCTGCTTAAAGAATCCTGATGCAGACAATACAGAGAGTACGATAAAAGGAAGACCATGATGGGAAACTAGAAGAGAAAAACTCAGTAGGAGAAGAATGACTCAGAACATTTTTTTTTTCAAATAAAAGGTTGGCACAAATAACTGCAGTGGACAGAAAAGGATTTACCTCAAGGACAGAAAGATGTCTAGACAGATCTGCTGCCTAGTATGCCGAGAAAGGATCAAGCATTATAGGTCAGGAGCCCATCCTGCCTGGTGAATCTTCTCAATTTCAATGTTATCAAGAAAAAAGGAAGTCAAATTTACAATCTGCAATTACTGTCATGCTACATGTGCGATCCCACGTTGTAGTTGGAGTAAAGGTATACATTTTTTTAAAAAAGCACAGAAGCATTGGAAATTGGACAGTGAATACTCCTTACAACAGCTGCTTAGATATTTTCATAAGAAGAAATATAGCTTTTTGTAAAAATACAGTTTAGTTTGCTTTCAAGAAAATGAAGCATTTTTTGCACATCTTTTGGGAGACACTGGGCTGTCTCACAGAAATTTAAGCTCAGCTGCCTCTCAAGAGTCTCCACACCTCCAATGGCATCTTCTGCCAGTTAGAATGTCAACACAAGACTAACAATGCCGCAGAAACGTAATTTTTTATGGTCACATTCTCATGAAATGTTTCCCTGAGGAAAATGATCTTTGCCCTCAAGGAGCGAGTTCCCAGGACATTGATGTAGTTTTAATGAAAGCTACACACAAACTGGCGAGTTGCACTGTCAAAAAATGGACCTGTTTAGATGAAGGGTAAAAAAAGGAAGCATTATCACAGGTTAAAGGTCACAGAAATGCCCCCTTTGCTTCCATTTGGATCCAGGCCCTCCAAGAAAAGGAACAAGCAATAGCTGCAAGACTCAAAAGCATTAACACATATAAATAAGACTACTAGAAGCTACCAACAGCAAACAAATCAGTGGGCTTTTGACAAAGGCCAGCTCAGAGGCAATGTCAGAGTGGTCAGCCCAAATATCCTGGAAAAAAGGCCCTGGGAGATGAGACATGATTTAAATAATAACAATACAAAAAAGAAGAAATAAAATTAAACCAAGGCTTGCCATTTCTCATTCCGTCTCAACAGGAAGAAACTTGCTAAATTTGTTTGCTGTTGGGATTTTTGGATGGTCAATAGATGAACTGTTGTAAGTCAAGGATTACCTGTATTTATGTATCATTTTTATCTGATCAGCACCCAGCAATCTCAGATACTGTGGCTGTTTTGTCTCATGCGTCACGAGCCAATCAGAGCAACTGAAATAGTTTGGGTTATTTCTTTTTATTGCTCCCATATGTTTGCATAAACTAAATTGTACATTGAACCATATTGCATCCTTTCCTGAAATTCTTTTCTGTTTGTTGATTTGGATAATCTATGAACATTATTATTTTATTCAAACCAACTTTAAACCACGGGAGGGACGAGAGAAGCCTGGTGTACAATCTCAGCAACCCAAGGAAAAACCCTGAGCCAGAGGTGGGTTCCTGCCGGAGCTGCCCAATACGCAGCTCCGGTAGGGAGCGGCGGATTTCGCAACCGCTCTGGAGCCCTCTCTGCCGGTCCACCCGGCGCGTCGCCATTTTTTTTCGGTGATTTTCGGGCGATTTTGCTTCTGCGCATGCGCGAAAGCAAAATCGCGCCAAAATCTCCCAAGGGGACACGCGCGCGCACGAGATTTTGGCAATATCTTGCCTCTGCGCATGCGCGGAAGCAAAATCGCACCGAAATCTCGCACGCATGAGTCCCCTCGCGAGATTTCGGCACAATTTTGCTTCCGCACATGCGCAGAAGCATAATCACGTAAGGGGGTGCGCACACGTAGGGGGCGCCCACGCCCCCGAAGCATGGAGATGCGCGCACATGGCTCCGGCAGCGAGGTAAGTGAGCAACCCGCCCCTGCCCTGAGCAAAGCGCTTTTTCTCACAAACAATTTTACTAGCATTTGTTCTACACTTCTACCACTTCTTCCCACATGATTAAAGAAAAAACTATAGGAAAACCAATCGCTGAATTCTGTTCAGAGTCAATGGAAAGGTATTATGCAAATAAGTGTCCCATTAGGAGAAAATGATGACTTTTGGTAAAAGAGAGAGGAGCATTTCCTCATAAAGCTTCACATCCTTTGTAGTCTACAAGTCCTCCCTCATCTGCCTGATCCTGGCAATAGCCAAGGCACTGTTGGGCCATAGAGGGAAAGTGAGTGCAAACGGAAAATTCCACCACACCCAATTATATATAAAATACTTCACCGCTATACATGAGTTAGAAGTGAACCTACTCCTTGGAGAATGTATAGGTAGTCCTCAACTTATGTCAATTGAGCCCAAAGTTTCTGTTGCTAAGTGAGATGTTTGTTAAGTGAGTTTTGCCCCCATTTTACGATCTTTACCACCGTTAAGTGAATCTTTGCGATTTTAAAATTAGTAACACAGTTGTTAAGTGAATCTGGCTTTCCCATTGACTTTGTTTGTCAGAAGGTGATCACATGAGCCCGGGTCACTGCAACGGTCATAAATGAGAGTCGGTTGACAAACGCCCGAATTTTGATCATGTAACCATGGGGGATATTGGAAAGGTCGTTGTGAAAAATGGTCAAAAGTCACTTTTTTTCAGTACCGGTGTAACTTTGAATGGTCACTAAATGAACTGTTGTAAGCCGGGGGGGGGGGCTACCTGTATATGGTCAAGAGGAATAATATTGATAATATTGATGAATATATTGAATTATTGATGATATATTACTTTTGGATCATTGGATTGAGAATATATATGCCCAAGAGGAATAGCTATTGCTAGTATATAACTTCTGGCTTGATGAGCCACGTCTGTCCTCTCTGAGGACTGAATCGTAACTGGGGATTCCAGGCAAGGCGGAGCCCCTGAATTCAAATTAACAGACTCAGTCCTCAGATAATTGGACAAGGTCAACCCATCCTGGATGATAACTCCACCCACTATGGAGAATGAGAATTTGGGACTCACCCTGTATAAGGAATGGGACAACTTGCCACAGCCAGCTTGCTGAGGCCAGTTCACCATGGCCAACTCACCACAGCCAACTTGTTGCATGCAACTCATCACAGCCAACTCTCTGCGGGACAATGTAACAATTCTATGTAATTATTTAAAATAAATAAAAAATATTTTAATTTTTGCCATTCACATTTATTCTGTCCCTCCTTTTGCATCCTTTCTTTAATGATTCTATTCCATCATTTCTTTGATATTAGAGTAACTCTTGTCCTGTGGTGAGTTGGCCGTGGCAAATTATTATAGACCCCCTTGTACAGGTTTGAATTCTTCCATCTAGTGCAGTGATGGCGAACCTATGGCACGCGTGCCAGCCATATCTGAGGGCACGCGAGGTGTTGCCGTATGTCAGCTCCAGTGCGCATGTGCTCGCTGGCCAGCTGATTTTCAGCCTTCTTTTTGGCTGTTTTCGCTCTCCCTAGGCTTCAGGAAAGCCTCCTGAAGCCTGGGGATGGCAAAAAATGGCCCAACCGGAAGTTCACTTGTGTGTTCACCCCCAGCCTCCTTTTCGCTGTCAGAGGTCTTCAGGAACTTCTTCGGCTTTGGACAGTTGTAGCCAGGCCTCCGACACCTCGGCCCATTTCTTCTGCAGCCCATTTCTACTGCAGCCGCCAAGGCTTTGCTGAAGGCCTCTGCAGCCGATAGCAGAGCTCTAGATCGATCCGGAGCTCTGTTATTGGCTAGAGAGGCCTTCAGGAAAGGCTTTTAGGAAAGGCCTCTGCAGCTGATAACAGAGCTCCGGATCGATCCAGAGCTCTGTTATCGGCTAGAGAGGCCTTCAGGAAAGCCTTGCAGGCTGCAGAAGAAACGGGCAGAGGTGTGGGAGGCCTGGTTGCAACTATCCGAAGCTAAGTAGTAGGGCAGCTCCACTGTAGGTAAGTAGTAGAGCAGCTCCACAGCTTCAGTGAGGCCTGTGCGCATGCGCGGGTGGGCAGTGCGGGGATTGTGTGCATGCGTGGGGGGAGTGCATTGCATTATGGGTGTGGGCACCCGCATGCTCACAATCGTGCGCACGCACACCCTTTTGACACCCAAGCCAAAAAAGGTTCTCCATCACTGATCTAGTGCCCTCTAGAAGTATTGGGGCTATTTCTTGCCTTATACTAGCTGGCAATTGTGTGTGTTTTCACAATGAGTCTTGCTTAGTCATGCTGCTTTACAAGTTAATCCATGGAAATCGCTTCTCCATCCATTCACACACACTCCCAATCCCTTCTCTTCTCTATTTGTGTTTTTGGTGATCCCTGGCAGCACAAAAATAGACTTTCTTTCCCAATGTACAAGTCAAGTCCCTCCCTTCCCACCTGAACCCAAGCAGCAATCACTCAGCAGCCTGGGTTCTGCTGATCTCTGAGGATTAAGGATAACGTCAGACAGTGATACAGGCACTTTAAAAAGGGGAGAAATGAGAAAGAAGCCATGTTGATCCAAACTAACCTTTAAAATGTGAATTCTGAGTTGTTGGTGTAAGCTGAGTCCTGATGATGTCAGCACAAATGAAGGATTAGTACAAAAACTGCCTAGAAAAAAAGAAAATGAAAAAGATAAGGGTCTTCCACAACTGCTTTTTTTAAATTGTATTACATGTCTGCCACTTCTTTGTCAGTGGATGACTTGATATTTGTATTTTTAGTACACAGGCCATTTTCCTTCAGACCTGTAGGAAAATTAAATTGATTTGTTTTAATTTAGTATTGGCAAACCTCTCAGAATAAAAAGCCTGCAGGAAGCTGATACCTGCCTCAGAACCACACATAATGTTTATGATTTGTTTTTCTATTAGCCGCCCCCCACCCCAAAAAAATCAGTTACCAGAGTTCATACTTTGAAATCTACAACAGCAATTTGTAAGGCTTACACCCATATAAGGATGTAATATACAAGCACCACAAATATCTAGAGAAAACTGAACAGCTTACAGCTGACCTACAATGTGATGGAAAACAAAACTTGATAATCTAAGCCAAAAAAAAAATATTGAGAAATATTAGTGCCTGGTACTTGGTGCATCGTTTTTGTACCAGAAGAGTACAAGCAAAACATGCAAAATATTTTTCACTGACATTATAAATTCACCAGTACCTCGGATCATAGGAGGCTTTACAAATTAAACCCTACACTGCACCTCTGAAATTCAGACATTTTCATATCTTCAAGATACATTTCCCCAAAATTTCAGCACATGACTTGAAAGAGATAAGCAAAAGATAGCATCACACCCCTGTTCTTATTGATTTTGAAGTAAAACAGTATTTGATTTATTCGTTTTGAACCATTTTATGCCATCCCCTCAAAGTAGCTCCTGAATCGATGAATATTTCTGATGCACAGTGTCAGCCTAGGTTCCATTTCTTGATGACATTAACTGGCTGAACTCTGGAGATTTTTTTAAAAAAAAATAGCCTTTTTTTCAATTGGAAATTCTAGGTAAAATGATAAAATGGTTGATTCCCTCATCCATAGCATTTATAGATGATGGCAGAAATTGTAGCCCAATACATTTGAAGAGAACACTGCATTTGTTTCCAAAACGAAAGAAGTGCTACTACTAAAGACCCCATAATCAGAGAGATAAAAAATGAACATTAAGACCTTATATATGCAACCCCAGCCCAATTATCAGAGTATCAGAGTCCCTCCCCTCGAGTCCCTAAAGGAGCGCTGCTTCCACTCAACATGTTGCTTCACAGCCTGTATTGTTCAATCAGCTGTCAGATTTATCTTTATCTGCTAAGAGAATGCCAGAAAACAAGGGTTTGGCCCATTTCAGCCTGCTTTTAAGAACATGTCCAGGCAAACTAGAAATCAAGGTTTTCAAAGAGAGATAGTCTGTAGGGTTGCTAGCAGCATCATGGGCTGCACAAGTTGGAACAGCACTAGAATTTCAAATGCACACACCACTACTTCAGGCAACAACTTATCAAAGTCAAACACACTGTTTCTCCCTAGTCCTTTTCGCTCCAGACTAGAAGCAATTAATGGGGACATATAAAAGAACTTGCTTTCCTTACACATTATATTGTTCCTTTGGTGTAACCACATGCAGACTTATCCTCTTTAACTTTAAGGCAAAACACTGCCGTTGCCCTTTTCTCTCTCTGAAAAGAAACAATTCCTTGGATTAAGTTTGCTTACAAATGTTTACATGCTTTACAAAGGCTTTTAGTGAACACACCATTTTGGGATTTAATTCTAAGGCTTCCTGGTTTCCTGAAGCAAAAACCAATATACAGCCTTTTTTTTTTTTTTTTTTTGCTTTTGAGAGGAGAAATCTGGGATGGACTTGGGCCTTAACATCTTCAGATTTCTGCACTGTCAACTCAGCTTCGATATTACTGCATAAAGTATTTGCAACTTTTTGTCATTGCTCCTTAACAACATTTGCATACTATCCTGAAGCACATCTATTTGTTGTTGTTGTTATTTACATAATGCTATTCCCCCACCCCCCCCAGTAAGCAAATCTAATGTCAAAAATGCTAATCCAGAACAGATTCCTTAACTGTTTATCACCATTGCAGAGTTCCTCTTTCTCACTGCAAAGCCACCTGGATTTATCTACAACTTGCATCAGGACCTCTTGAAGTTTGCAATACCAAAAAATAAAATAAAATAATCACAGCAAGGGGAGGAGGTTTGCAGCTGTTTCGGCCACTCAACTCTAATGACTGAAGTAGCAGGGGCAGTTAGAAAAAGACTGAAGCCAAAAAAACCAGGAAAATGAAGGAAAGATGCAAATCAACAGGTGTGTCTAGCCAAATTTTCTTTACTGGACAGTTGAAGGTTACAATGTTTAAATAGCTAATTTTTCATCCTGAGATCATTCAACAATAATAGGAGCATATATATACCAAAAGCTAAGATCAGGATAGTGAATGTTAACATTGCATGAGTGCATACTATATATATCTACATTGCACAGAACTTACGGAGAACTTATCCACAAAACAAGCTAAGTCAGAATCTTCATAACAATAGCATTTTCTACCATTAGCTAGGATATATAGAAGGGCCGAGGTGGCGCAGCGGTTAGAGGCAGTACTGCAGGCCACTTTAGCTGACTGTGATCCGCAGGTCAGCGGTTCAAATCTCACCGGCTCAAGGTTGACTCAGCCTTCCATCCTTCCGAGGTAGGTAAAATGAGGACCCAGATTGTTGGGGGCAATATAAATATACATTGCTTACTGGTGTAAACCGCTTAGAGAGTGCTTGCACTGTGAGGCGGTATATAAATCTCACAAATAAATAAATAAAAGGGGGAAAAATTATATTTACTGCAATGTTTTATACTTGCAATGTGGCATTTGAGCAATCAAGGCCCAAAAATATTTTAGGAAACTTTGAAATAAAAAAAGGAAAACCAAACAAAAATAATTGCTTTCATGCCTGAAAATAGTCTCTGTATTGAATATACAGATTTGAAATAAGGATGTAATCCTTATTTTGTGATAGATGACCCAACTTTGAAATATTTCAGATAATTCTAGAAAGTAAGTAGCCAGACTACAGAATAGAGAACACAACAGCAGAATGAATGAGAACCAAAACAGTGGTATCACAAGTCTAATTCTTATCTATCTATATAAAAAAGGCTGTATGTATGTATGTGCCAGCATAACTCTGGAACGGCTAAAGCAATTTTAACCAAACTTGGTACACAGATGACCTACCCTCTGGAAACAAATACTGGAGGGGGTAAGACACCCCTAACACCCCTCGGGGCGGGGGTGTCTGTGTGTGTGTGTTCTAGCATAACTTTGGAACGCCTGGACCGTTAAGGAGAGCGAGTGCAGCGTCCTAGAGCGCATGGGAGGGGGAAGGGAGAGGGCAGGGATGATGGGCATGGGAGTAGGGGGAAGAAAGGCCCCTCCCAATGGCTCCCTGTCAGAGGCAGACAGCGCCCTCTGGTGGATTTGGGGCAAAGTGCCAGGATCATAGAAAGGGCGGGAAAGATGAGTGCATGGGAGGGGGAAGGGAGAAGGCAGGGATGATGGTCATGGGAGTAGGGGGAAGAAAGGCCCCTCCCAATGGCTCCCCGTCAGACAAATGCTTCGACATCTATAAATACCCGGGCAACACCGGGTTATCAGTGTAGTATAGCTTTAAAAACACTGCACCCAGTGGTGGGTTCCTACCGGTGCAGTCCACTCTATAGCACCGGTAGCGGCCCACTGGTGATGTCACAGTACCGGTGCGGTCGGTTGCCGGTGCCTGGGTGCTGCCATTTTTTTAAAAAAAATTAATTTTTTTTAAAAAATTTCTTCTGCGCATGCCCAGAAGCCGAGCTTCTGGCACTGCCCATGCGCTGCCTTCCTACCCCACAGTGAGTCCAAGCAGGGAAGGATGGCTGAGGGAGCGTGTGAGACACTGAAAGAATGGGCGGCAGGAGCTATCTCCATTCCCCTCCCTTCAGCAGTCCGAGAAGCCACGAATGCGCGGTGATGATCCTAGGCATTTTCGCACGTTTGAGACTTCTCAAGCTGCTGAGGGGAGGGGGAATGGGCAGCAGGACCTATCTCAGTTCCCCTCCCTTCAGCAGTCCGAGAAGCCATGCCCACCCGGTCACATGGCTGGCAAGCCACACCCACAAAATAAGCCACACCCACAGAGTGGTAGTAAAAAAGTTAGGAACCCGCCCCTGACTGCACCCCAACTGTGGACAAACTGGGGCTGCCACAGGGCATGTAATGACAGCCCTTGCTACATTCATGGCTTTCACATCCCAGTTTGACCATCAATTGGTCATGCAAATGCCAAGATCTGGAACACCCTGGACAGCCAAGGGACGATCAGTCTGGCTATTCTTACTAAGCCACAGTGGAAACTGAAGAAGCCGTAATGCCCTGATGAAGGAAAAGCTGCAATTCAGTGATGTCAGAAATCTCTCTGGGCATTTGCTCCTTGCACCTGTTAACTAGGAGAAAGGCAGGGAATCTCCCTTCCCACCCCTGGCTTAGGAGCCTAGCAAGCAAGGGGAGGAAGGTCGACTTTGACCTTCATAGCCAAAGATGCTTTCCTCCACAATAATACACCGAAGCAACATATTTACAGAAGGAGCATATTTACGCAGCCACTTACACACTAAGTTAAGGCATTTTTCCTCACTAATTGACAGGGAAGGATTTAAAGTGCACTGTGTTCAGGCAAAGACAGCAGTGAGTTAACCAATCAATGCCCACTTTTCACTGCTTTTATGACCTTCAACCATCTTCAATATCTTTTTTGCCTATCTTTCCAACCACAAATCTTTCTGCTGAAAATCTTTTCAGGGATCCCCAAAGAGAAAGGAACAAGGCTGCTTCTGATGTTTTCTGCATGTTATTCTAACTTGTTATTTTCTCCAGACTCCCCATCAAAAGCCTCTTTAAGCTCATTAACAATGCATAAACCTCACCACTCCCCCCCCCCAAAAATAAAATCTCTCCAACCCAGGAACTACAAATAGCATCCAAATACAAATCAAGTGACCAATGGCTGACCGCAAAGCTATTCATGTGGCAATAGTCAGTGATCCAATTTTTGACTCACTCCAAAAACAAATATGGGATTGACTGGAATAAAGGAGAAAGTCAAGCTTCCCTAAGTGAAAAGGAAAGACAGCGCATGAACTCGAGTTGTGAAAAAACAGAGGCTTCAGTTCAGGGGTGGGTTCCAGTTACCTTTGCTACCGGTGCGCATCGTGATATTTCACGCGCATGCGCTCGCTGTGCTTGCGCACATGTTTGCTTCCACGATTATATTTCCGTGCATGCTCAGAAGGACGTTTCAGCCCGAAACACAGCTAAGGAGCTACTCAGCTGTGCTTCGGACAAGGAAATAAAGGTCAGTATTAACCCGAGGGCGGGCTTTTTTTCAAAGTAGAGGATGAGGAGAAACCCGGAAAAAATCGCCAAAAATTCCCCCAAAAAAAGATGGCGGCGCCCACAGACTGGATTACATCACCAGCAGGCTGCTACCAGTGCACACATACTGGTCCGCACCGGTAGGAACCCACCCCTGCTTCAGTTATGAAGTTCAGCATCCTTCGGGGCATTTTCATCCTCTTTTTTAAAATATGTTTGTTTTGGCATTTAATAAGAAGAGTACAGCAGTTGCCTTTTACTTGACATGTGAATTCCCACTCTACTTCTACTATGCTTTGCTTCCCTCACACCAATTTAGAAATTCATTACAATAAACAAGACAAACACATCATAAGAGTCAAAAGAGTTGGTAGCCCCTTAGCCAATGCAGGCTGATTTCCGAAAGCCTAAGAAATGTGGAAAACAACTGAAGAAGTTGAAAATAGAAAATGATTTCCATGTTACAGGTAGCCCTTGACTTACAGCCTCAATTGAGCCCAAAATTTCTGTTGTGAAGTGAGACCTTTGTTAAGTGAGTTTTGCCCCATTGTACGACCTTTCTGGCCACAGTTGTTAAGTGAATCACTGCAGTTGATGACTTAGTAACCCAGTTGTTAAGTGAACCTGTCTTCCCCATTGACTTTGCTTGTCAGGTCACAAAAAAAAGGATCACATGACCCTAGGATATTGCAATGGTCACAAATATAGGTCAGTTGCCAAGCCTCTGAATTTTGATCACATGATCATGGGGATGCTGTAAAAGTCGTAACTGTGAAAAACAGTCATAAGACACTGTTTTCTGTGTCGTCGTAACTTTGAACGCTCACTAAACAAACTGTTGTAAGTCAAGGACTACACTGTATACACTATTACTTGGGCCAGGTTATTTGAGGGACCACCTTGCCCCAATTGCACCCACCCATCCCATCAGGTCCTGCAAGAGGTTTCATGAGCCAAAGAGCTTCACTTGGCGGGACCAAGGAGGAGAGACCTTTCCGCCATGGCCCCTTCCCTTTGGAGCATCATCTCCTCCAAGGTGAAGTTGGCCACAACCTATTGGCTCTTCAGAAGTCCCTCAGAACTTGGTTTTGCCATCAGAAAGCACGGAGCCCATCAAATGGCTGGTATAAATTTGACTGAATTCTTCCCCGTCTTTTTTGTTATTATGGGGTTTTTTTTAACTGGATAAAGTATACTGGTTGTTTAGTGTCTGTTTTAATTGTGTACACTGCCCAGAGTTGCATCAGGCTATATAAATTCAATAAACAAATAAATAAATAAACCTGAGGGAGGCTTTATCTCTAGCATCTGATGTAAACAAAGTAAACAACACCCTTGCAAGTTCTAAATAGAAAATACCTGGGGATGAAAAGCAAGAAACAGCAGCATCAATAACAACCATTTGTTGGTATTCCAGATACGTCTTAGTTAAAGGGATGTCTCTGAAACAAGATTGGCTTGTTTAACTGAGTAGCAGCTCATTAAGAAGAAATCAATAAACCTCATTATGTCTTAAATCAAGCCATTCCCAATCAACATTTGGTTTAAGAAAAAAAAAGAGACCCTAATCTAGGATTATGGCTTTTTTAAAATCCTTCCCATCACATCTATCTTTCAGTGACACTGATGTTAACTTTTTTGAAAAAAATTTAAAAAAGCAATTTAAAATATGGGAATATTTTATTCTCGGTGTTTTTCCTTTTAACGGAGGCTGAGGAAAAAACCCTGTGAAACTTTCAAAGTAACCAAAGAAATTCACGATATAAACCTGCTGAAAGTCATCGTCTCACTACCTCCTCTTCTCCCCCCACCCCCGGCCCAATGAATTCTGCTCGAAAGCAGCATTTGCAATCCTGGCTGCTCTTACTGACTGGATTAAGGGACAAAGCTGGGAGACAGCTGCCACACAGTCATTTATTACGGAGCGCCACTCCTCTCAAGTCAAGAGCAAAACAGACCCTCTTATTTTCAGCTGTTTTATCCCTGGGGGTTTCTTTGCTTGGACGGCTTTAGTGACTAGGCGTCTCCTAAACAAATGCCCCTCCAACTTTCCCCCCCACCCCACCCTCTTATCATCCGCATCATTTTGTCTTCAGCTCCCTGACATCACACTTCCAACATACACAATGATCCAGTCTGCTGTCTCTTATTACAAACGTCTCCCACCTTTTGAAGATGAGTTTCACTGGGAAAAGAGTTTAAGATACCAGCAAGATATATGCACGGCTTTATTTGCTTTTAATTAGCTGAATAAATTATCAAGATGCTTTCTATTTCTTGTAAGCCAGGCTAACATTCTGGTCTCCGAAAGAGGAAAAAGACAACTCATTAAGATGGGTAATTGCCACTCATCCTGTCCCCCTTCCCAACAGTATGAAAAAGAGTCAAACCAATTGCCCATCACACATTGCACATACACAGTTGCGGCATTGGCCACAGCCCAACCACGCATGTCACTACAAAATGCATCCCCTTGCAATAAAAGTCATTAACTTAAATAAGGCTCGTTCCCAGATCCACAAAATTATTGCACTCTTTCTTAACATTAATTTAGTGAGAAATACTTGGAACCAGTACTTGGAACCTAGCAGGGGTGGGTTCTATTTACCTTCCCTACCGGTTCGCATCACGACGGAAGTACACGTTTTGCGCGTGCGCGCGAAGCGAGTGCACATGCGTTTGTCACTTCCCAGAAATGACCCTCTGCGCATGCACAGAAGTCTTTGCGCATGTGCAGAGGGTTTTTTGCAATCCACGGCGACTGGAGGACCGGTTCGGGAGCGTGGACCACTGGTCATCGCTGCTGGTTCGGCGAGCAGCACCAAATTTCTGCTACCGGTTCTGAAGAACCGCTACCGGTTCTAAACCGGCAGCAATCCACCACCTAGGCCTTATGCTTCAAAGCCAGGGACAATCCCATGCTGAATTGGAGAGCTGGATTAGTGTGCTTGTGAGATCTTCATGATTGCACTGGACTTCTCAGGATTTCAGAAAGCTAGCACAACTCTAGGGATGATTAACCTGAGTAAACTGGGGAAGTGGGATTGCCTGAAGGTTGAGCGCAGAATACTCATGCTACACAGTGTACAGAAGACACAATTCCAGCCTTTCTTTACTGTTTGAAGCAGAAGACCATGGGTTCAGTCTTCTCACTAATTCTACGAATCTCCTGTTACAGTGGTACCTCGGAACTCATCGCTAATTGGTTCTGGGAGGCACGATCAGCACCAAAATGATGAGTACCAAATATTTTTTTTCTGATAAGGAATAATGTAGTGAATCACAAGGCAGCTGACACTGACAAGTTCTAGCTTGTGCATTGGGTACTAAACAAACAATGAGTACCAGGACAAATTTTTCACATCAAAATGCGCTGAGTACTAAATTCAATGAGTTTCATAGCAGTTGAGTACCAAGATACCACTGTACAACCATAGGCAGGTGATATGGGAGGAAGCATCCTCAGAAAGGAACCCTCTCTCCACAGGAAGGGAGCTAAGTTACGGGACTTCTACTTTGAAAGAGACATAAACAAAGCTGGCACTTTTACGGTACCTGCACCTAGTACAATGCATGCTGAACACCATAGGAATGCAACATATTGTTTTCCTAGCCTGATTGTTCAGTTCAGTTAATCTACTTCTACAATCTTAGTGTGTCTCAGTGTGTCTAACAAGGCATCGTCCAGCCTTCCGTAACCTGCTACCTCAGTTGTGTCGGTAATTCCCATCATATCTGAGACTTTGAGAAGTCTAATAGCTTTCTTCTGCTATAAGCAATTTTGGCAAGCCAGGGACTATTCGATTCTTTTCTATTTTTTTTTTTAAAGTTCAACATTAAAAGGGTAATTCTTAATGATATGAGCTCTTTGTGCCATTTTTCTCTCAGAGATTTATTTATTTATTTATTTGGGAATTCTTCTATGCCGCCCTACTTCCTAAGGACTCAGGGAGATGTAGGCTTTATAGCATGTAAAGTATTACCTAGAAATATCCTCAGTTCATTCAAACACAAGTCCCATTGCATTGGTTTTTTTTTAGAGTCCTGTTAAAAATTAAATCATTATTTGTAGAAAAAAATCTTTTAAAAAACTGGCTTTTCAAGTAAGACAGGGATAATTTTTAGACAATGGTGCAAAAGAACTTTCAATTCAGGTTTCAATTCAATTCAGGTGAAAATTCAATTCAGGTTTGTTTTGTTATAGGTTGTGTTTTTTATTTGAAGCCAAAAGGGGGCCAAACCCAAACAGAATATGTAGACTCGAGAGGTGGCTTAAAATCTTTCTGGGCTAAGCACTTTTGAGCATTTTTAAACCTTTTTTGTTTTTTTTTGGGGGGGGGGGGGCAGACTGCCTTTACAAGGTGCTAACCAGGAGAAGATGTGGGAGAAAGATGAAGCCATCATCTCCAAGTGCTCGCTATGACATTGTGAAGTAGTTGGTGAATCTTAATCACTGCAAACAGGTGTCACAACATACCAGCTGAGTATTAAACTGAAGCCAGCAGTCGAATTTCATACAATCAATGTCTAAATTAAGAAACAAGAAACAACGAACAAGCCTCCTGCTCCAGTGTATGATCTGTACTCCAGCACAGATCCATATTTGTGGTAGAAGGCAAAATCCTATTTTACTTACTTGGAAACACTTTACTCAAGGATCTCTGAATATAAATAAAGGCACTGGAGGAGGAGGGGAGAAAGCAGAGAAAGCAAAACCCTCCCTTTGATGGTCTTCTGGAATTCCTAGCCTCAGCACTACATTTTTAGGTAGCTAAGCAAATAATGTTGGTCAAATGATTTCCAGACTATATTCCTCAAATGAGGCAGATCCAAGAGCCAGCAACAGTAAATAAAACCGGCAAAAGGCAATACCTTTGTTAGGTCAACTGTAATTGTACAAAATTGCTGCAAGCTTTTGCGTTCCAAGCTTGTAGAAATGTTGTAGTATTTCAATTGGTTTGACAGAGGTAATACCTTTAAGGACCTTTCTTCTCGTTTATCACTGCCTTTTACTTGTACGGGTAGTCCTTGACTTACGATCACAATTGAGCTCAAAATTGATGTTGCTCAGTGAGACATTTGTTAAGTGGGTTTTGCCCCATTTTACGACCTTTCCTGCCACATTTGTTAAGTGAATCACTGCGGTTGTTAAATTAGTAACATCGTTAAGTGAATCTGGCTTTCCCATTGCTTTCACTTGTCAGGAGGTTGCAAAAGGTGATCACATGACCCCAGAACACTGCAACCGTCATAAGTATGAAGCAGTTGTCAAGCATCTGAATGTAAATCACATGGCAGTGGGGATGCTGCAATGGTCATTAGCGTGAAAAATGATCTCAAGTCACTTCTTTCAATGCCGTTGTAACTCCGAATGGTCACTAAATGAACTGTTGTAAGTCTAGGATTACCTAAATTTCTATCTATCTATCTGTTTCATCTACCTCTCTATCCCTACACATCCATCCATCCATCCATCCAATCATCCATCCAATCATATATCCATATATCCATCCATCCATCCATCCATCCATCCATCCATCCATCCATCCATCCATCCATCCATCCATCCATCCATCTCTATCTATCTATCTATCTATCTATCTATCTATCTATCTATCTATCTATCTATCTATCTATCTATCTATCTATCTATCTATCTATCTAATCTATCTATCTATCTATCTATCTATCTATCTATCTATCTATCTATCTATCTATCTATCTATCTATCTATCTATCTATCTATCTATCTATCTATCTATCTATCTATCTATCTATCTATCTATCTAATCAGAAGACATCTGATAACCAGCGGTAGATTGCTCCCGGTTTGGCCTGGTTCTAAGAACCGGTAGCGCCGGCAGTGGGGGGCTTCGCCACCCACCCGGGACGCTTCGCCCACCCGCCGGGGCGCTTCTGTGCATGCGCAGAAGCGTTGCGCGCGCGTGCGCACACAAACCGGTAGCAAAGGGTTTTAGAACCCACTACTGCTGATAACCTATGAAGAAATAAGTTACAACTCTTGAAAACTGATGCCTCTTAGCAGGATGGGTTAGAAAACGTGCTGCCAGATGCCCTCTGTTACCCCAGAGTAACACAGCTGTTCCCCTACAAAGAGATCCTTGCCACATTCCTTATGTCAAATTGGAACAATTCTGCAGCTCGCTCCTGAGTTTTAGACAACCTGATCTAAAAGAAATCTATTAAATTTCCTTTCTTGAGGAGCAAAAGGCTTTAAAATAGTAGTAGGGCAGTTCAGAAGAATGTGGCTTGATTCTGGGGATTACCACACTTGGAAGATGTCAAGCACTTGTATCCTGGCTATATTTCATACCTTCCTAAACTCAGGGGAATGATTAGTTCATAATAACCCATTCCCCAGGGTGCCTAATTGCTTAACTGGCTTATTGAAACAAAAAACGGCCGTGCCAGTCTGAGTCACATAAGATTAGGGGTGATGATTTTCTTTTTCATTTACAGACTTACCCACTAACATAACAAAAACAAAAAACACACACACACACACACAACCACTCGTGAGACCTACTACGTTTTGAGAATGTACTTGCTGCTTAATTGGTAACAAATGTGCTGGAGTTTCCCATCCTCCCCTTCTCATAAAGCGGCAGCACCGAGGATGAGAAGGAGGAAGAGAGCAAAAACAGAGGGAGGGAGAGATAGGGGGGGGGGGGAACTAAAGAAAGGATGCAATAAAACAAGAGATCACATGTCTCTCGCCTAGCGGTTCCATGAAGTTGTCAAAACTGCATTAATCATTTAGAAAGGCTGTCCTCAACGGGAACGTTAACATACAAAATTAAATGAATGTTGAGGGTTGGACTGCGGAGGGAACAACATACATACATACATACATACATACATACATACATACATACATACATACATATGTATGTATGTATGTATATAACCAATCCTTCGGAAAGAAAAGACAAAGTCAACCTATGAACTATAGAACAGAACGCTACACGTGTCGTTTCTATGCAAAGCAACTGCATTTAATGGTTTGAGGGTTCAACACATTCCCGGTGTTCCTGACACCACCACACTACTGAGTCAGCATACACTGAGAGCAGGCACGTCTCTTTCTATTTTGAATCCATGAATGCAGGAAAGTTCCAGTCGGTCATTGCTTAAGTTTGCAAGGGAGTCCCCAGCAGCCCAAGTCTTGTCTGTTTTTATCTTTTGCTGACCACTCAGCAGTCTTTGGATTTCCTGCTAGGTCTCCGAAAGGAGGCCGGTTCAACTTATGTAAATATTGTTCATATTGAGAGCTTTGGAGTTTTGCCCAAGCAGTGTTATTGTACAGGCCTCTCTAATGCAACCGCACATCGTCTCACAAACGGGAAGGGCTTGGTGCCATTAGACTTAACTCACTTACCTTTAAGCTCTATTTTTTCCCCCTGAATATTATTTTTTGCTACAAAACTAAAAGGGGCGTGTGACTCCCGACCCCTTAACCAACACATGCTAAATTCTTTCAGACCAGATCACCTTAAAATTAACTGCCACCTATCTAGGTATTGTTCCTAAGCAGATGTCAATAGCACAATGCTTTGAGTCCAAAACTTAATCAGAGTCCTTGTATAAGTCTTATAAATAACTCAAGATACTAGCAGTTTACTCAATTCAGTGGAGGAGTAAGTGTCATTTGGGAGGCTCTGGTGACTTTCAGAGATGCTGACTCACAGATAACCGGAGATCCTGTTTGTGAAGCTGGGTCTAAGGATGGGGAGGAAGGGGGGGTCATTGCCACGCTCTGCTGTGTGGCTGCTTCTCTGGCTGGGCTCTCTGACCTTGTGGCTACATTGTGTACTGGGACACATCAACCTGCCTTTTGGGGGTGTGGAGTCAGCGATGGCTTGGGAGTTCATGGCTACCATGACCCTGATCTGAACCCAGCTGCTGTGGCCTAGAGATAGAGCTCTTGCCTCACAATCAGGAGGTTGTGAGTTCAATCCTACGTAGAGGCAGATCCAGGGTATCCTGCTTGGGCAGGGGGTTGGACTAGATGACCTGTAAGGTCCCTTCCAACTCTGTTAATCTGTAATTAAATCTGTAATTCATTGAGCGTCCACCACACGGAAGTGTGATCTGATTTTTTCCTCAGCAATAGTAGCATGATCTGGATATTAATGTTTGTATCAGTCCCTTGTCAAGGTCTTATCACTCTTTGATTGCCCTGGAGTTTCTCCATGGCTGCTCCTTGCCAAGGGGAGCCAGGACCTGTTCAATTGGTCTGATCCAGGCACTGCTGGACCCGTCAGGCTTCAGAGGAAATCTGTCTGATGCAACTGACACATTAGTCATCACTTGGAATTATAGAGTAACAATGATCCCGGAGATCCCCCTCAGTTTTCATAGGAACTCTAGGAAATGAAACAAGAGAAGAGATACCTCTAAAATGTCAGAGGACGACGAAGAGCAAATCAAATATGACTGGTCTGGGCAAAAGCCTTTCTTAAAAGATTGCTTCATGGCAATAAGTCTAGGCAAAATGGAGGTGTTTTTTCATTCTTATTAAGTCTACAGACTGCCAACAGGCAGCCCTGTTTAAGATGAATCCAGACCCTCTGGGCATGGAATATATGCAGTGTCGTTGTGAGGACTATTCAAGGCATCGGTCTAATAAAGTTCCTCAGATTTGCCGTTACTTGGAGACTAGCCTATACAAGTCCTATGGAGTTGGCTGAAGTATGGCCTGGCTTCTTTACCTGGAAGAAATTTAAGCTTGATTGCACTAAGGAAATGAATGTGTTATTGAGGCTATGATTGGACCACCGCTGGTAAATCCATCTCTTGCTAACTGGTCAGAGGCCCCAACAGACAACATGCCATTAGGTCCAAGCAGTAGTGAATTCACCCTTGACAGAGGAAGTAGTCTTACCTGCCCTTAGAAAGTGGTGGTTTATAGTTTCGTCAAGCAGCCATCAGTGGACTCAACAGTACTAGATTTCATCTTTTCTTTATTTTAGATATTTATCCCACCTTTTCTTCATGCACATCTCATGGTGGCTAACATACCAATATTCCTTCCTCCTCATTTTCCCCATTACAAATCTGTGAGGTGAGTTAGGTTGGCCCAAAGTCATCCAGTCAGTTTTTAATGCCTAAGGTGGACTAGAACTCTCAGTCTCCTGGTCCCCAGGCCAGCATCTTATCCACTACACCAAACTGCCTCTTTTCCCCCCCAACCTTCCCTTTTGGGGGGGGGGGGGGCAAAGAAGTTATTGAGAACTGAGTTAGGCTACAGAGAACCTGGGCAAAAGCTAATAATTTGGATCCCTTTTGGTTGCATTTCATTCCTGAGTATTGTATTGAGATAGCTCAGTTGCACTTATGTGGATACCTCTGGTTGGTATCCACATAATGCAGGTGGTGAATGCCATCCTGGTCCTCCTTGTTAAGGGGGGCATTCCCCCGTAGAGGCGATCTGTGGATCTTTGCTTCTTTGAAGTCATTCTCATTAGAAAATAAAACCGAGATTCAAATCTAATTAACAAAATATTTATTTCAGTACCAAAGTAATAAAAAATCCTTAATAAGCTACATCTTATCGGCTAATGAAAGTCACGTCTGCCTTCGGCAGAAATGGAAAAGAAAAGAAGGAGTTGACTCCTGGAATGCACGCATGCGTAGTAAAATATATCACATGTCTGCTTGACCATAAATACAAGAAACAGTAGATCTGCACAACTGGCAATATTCACATCGTGACACTCCTTATCTCTCAGCAGCTTTCAATAATATCAATTATGTTATTCCCTCTGCATTGGCTCAGGAGGCTAGGAGTGGGAGACATGGTGTTGCAGTTTTTCTATTTCTTCCTTCAAGGTTGGTTCTAGTTTGGTATTGGTAGAGGGCTAGATAGATCTGAACACCTGTTTTGCTGGATATTACTCTCCCCCCACTCCTATTTAGCATCCACATAAAACTACTAGGTGAGGACATCTGACAGCATATGGTCAGGTATCATCAGTACAGTGTTTGACTCTTGGCAACTGCCTAGACTAGTTCCTTAAGTTTTCTTGGCAAGATTTCTCAGAAGTGGTTTGCCATTGCTTCCTTCCTAGGGCTAAGGGAGAGTGACTGGCCCAAAGTCACCTAGATAGCTAGTGCCCAAGGCAGAACTACTAATCAGTCTCCCAGTTTCTACCTTTAACCATACCGCCAAACTGGTTGTCTGATGATACCCAATTGTATATCTTGATCCCTGGTCAACCAAGTCAAGTTCCCCCCCCCCCCCCAATGTTTGGAGGCCTGGATGAAGAGAAACAAGCATAGGCTCAATTCAAACAGAACCAAATGTGTGGGGATTTTCAGGCTCTTAAATGTGGGGATTTTCCACCATTGTTTCTGAATGCAGTTACTGTCACGGTGTGATTTATTGCCTGTTACATGTATATGCAGGGAGATGCATCCATATCTAATATAATGGTTTATTCCTGAGCACGTGATTGATATGTTCTTGTACGCATGTGTGCATTCCTGAATCTCCGTTCTATCCTTCTTCTTCTGACTTCCAATGGGAGAAGTCGCATTTTATATCAGACATGTAAACAAATGAGATTTTATTGTTTTTGTATCGAAATAAATATTTTAATTAGAACTTTAAACTACGGTTTCTTTTCTAATGTCTGAATTCCGGGGAAAAGATCAAACATCACCTCTGTGAGATTTATTCTCACTTTGTCAGTTACATACCCTCAGAAGGAACTGACAGTTAATTTGAGGGCCTTCCAAGACTCTCAGCTCCTGGGGCAGCCATGGCGAGGAGGGCCTTGCACAAATATAACATGTCCCCCAACTGCACTCATTCCTGAATCAGAAATGTCTTGCCTGGATCCCCTCCCATCAGGATTATCACAAGGTGCTCTACATGAGGAGACCACATTGGTTCAAAATGTGGTAATACAGTCTCATTTTCCATCCTGACTACCATTTTATAAAAATGAAGCAACAGAGACCTGGTTTGTAACATGGTTTTTTAAAAAAAGCATCAAATACATTTATTAACAATAACATATCTAAGCGGACACTTATTAAACTAAAAACATTTGCTTTTAGTTCTGCCAGACCAATGTCATCTGTAAATTGAATATAGCAGTCTCTTCTAAAAGACCATACTTTACTCCATCAGGAACTTTGAGTTAACTATGGCTTTAAAATACCAAGGCACGTAAAAACAACAAAAACAACAGCCAGTGTTTCACACAGCATAGAGGCACAAAATGTCTTTTAATGGACTTGTAGCAAGAAACGATGAAATACCAATGGAGTTTAACAAAGTGATATAAAGGTATTGTTTTAACAACTATACACATTATTTCAGAAACACAATTTGTTCCAACACTAGTCAGCAATTCAAACTATAGTAGTAGTGTACTAAGTCTTATATTATAATAATAATCACATGTTCAAAGCATCATCTGAAATAATGCATACAACCAGCATGCAAAATGATTACTCTGACTGAACTAATGCAATTAAAGCCATAATTGATTTTTTTTAATTAAATTCATCTGTCACCCATCTCACTGCCAGGCGACTCTGAAAAATCATCAAATTATTAAAATTGTAGATTGTGCAAAGAGGCAGGGGGAAAAGTTGATCACACACTCAGCTTGTGCAAAACGTTTGCACAAACTGGTTATAAACAATGACATTACACAGTTGCTAAACTGATATAGCAATAGCAATAGCACTTAGACTTATATACCGCTTCATAGTGCTTTACAGTCCTCTCTAAGCGGTTTACAGAGTTCAGGATATTGTCCCCAACAATCTGGGTCCTCATTTTACTGACCTCAGAAGGATGGAAGGCTGAGTCAACCTTGAGCCGGTGAGATATGAACAGCTGAACTGCTGAACTAGCAGTCAGATGAAATAGCCTACAGTGCTGCACTTTAACCACTGCGCCACCTCGGCTCTTTTACTCATTTACTTGAACATCTGTGAAAATGATCATTATGCCAGCAATGAAAAAGTTGTGGGAACATAGAATTGAAAAAGTAGTAGAAAATGAACAAGTTAAAATGCTTTGGGATTTCCGAATACAGACGGATAAAATCTTGGCTGATAATGCACCAAATATAACTGTGGATGAAAAGAAGAAAGTGTGAACAATTGATGTGGTAACACCCAGGATAATAAAATAGAGCACAAAGAAATTGAGATCTAAAGATCACAAAGTATCAAGATCTGAAAACTGAAAGATTATGGATTATGGTGGTCCCAGGGATTATTGGCACACTTGGTACCATAGCAAAAAAAAAGCCTGTGTGGTACTGAGAAAACTTTTTCAGTGAGAAAATGAGCTTAGATCTGCACATATAGTACTCCAATACATTACAACATCCTAGGTCAGTGATGGCGAACCTATGGCACACGTGCCACAGGTGGCACGTGGAGCCATATCAGAGGGCACGCGAGGCGTTACCCTGTCAGCTCCACGGGCAAACCGGAAGTTTGGAAAAATGCACTTCCGGTTTGCCGTTGGGCTGTTTTTAGCACTCCGGAGGGTTTAGGGAAGCTTCCTGAAGCCCCGGAATGCGAAAAATGTCGAAACAGGCAAACCGGAAGTTCGAAAAATGCACTTCCGGTTTGCCGTTGGGCTGTTTTTAGCACTCCGGAGGGTTCAGGGAAGCTTTCTGAAGCCCCGGAGTGCAAAAAACAGCCCAACGGGCAAACCGGAAGTGCGTTTTTCCAAACTTCCGGTTTGCCCGTTTTGCTGTTTTTCACCGTCCCAGGTTTCGGTAAGGCCTTTGCGTGGGGGTGGGGTGGGGGTGCGCATGTGCAGGGGGCAGCGTGGGGGGGGGTTGTGCGCATGCGTGGGGGGAGAGGGAATGGGGGTGGGCACGTGTGCATGCGCTAGCGTGCGCATACACACCCTTTTGGCACACGAACCAAAAAAGGTTCGCCATCACTGTCCTAGGTTCTTGGGAAGAACTGGATGTGTATGAAGGCCAACACCAGCTAAAGAACTGGCAGCTGTGACTTCACATTGTTGTGACACAACAAAAATAGTTAATAGGTACCAGTGCAATCCCAAAACACACGAAGCACTACTTGAACACCACTGGTGTTAACAAAATCACCATCATTCAATTGCAAAAGGAAGTAGAACAGCTTCCATCCTTCAACAATGCCGTTAACACCATCAAACACCATCTGCCTATCTGAGGTCCTTGAGAAGGACCGGCTAGGTGGATAAAAATGCCAAATCCAGCCTAAACATTTGGCTAACTGTGAAACCAACAACAATTAAAGCTGCAAATCTTCTGACCAAACACTGCTAGAATATATATAGAGAGAGCGGTTTCTCAAAGATTTGCTGTACGGAAAAATAGGGAACAAGAAAGTGCTAGCTCATTTGTCTTGAATCTTATGATGTTTTTCCTCTATCCTGCCCCCATCTTTATCCTCCTCCCTAAAGTTAAATTTGTTTTTCCTCCTCCTTTCTAAGAATAAGAAAAAAAGCTACTATTCAAAACAGTTAAATTGCATTTCACCAAATATTCAAACCTGCTGCCTAGAATGCCAACATACCAGCATGGTCATTACAGAGCATTACTCAAGATTGTAATTTTACATTTAATTATCCAGAAAATCCATATTCATTATCCAGAAAAAGCAAACCGTTTAGCATCAGAAGAAGTCACTCTGCTTTGTATATGAATATTTTAAAATGTTTTTTTTTTATGCTGAGTTATTTGGGAGACCCAACGCCACGGCTGATCCAAAAAGCCCTGTCGTCGTCGTCAGTCCCCAATCAATTCATATATGAAAACAGCAACAATCAACACATTCAGTTTTAGATTTAAAGCTGCTATAGTCTATTATAGTTCCACATTGGAATTCTCAAGTGTGGGGACTATGCGTTCCAGCATGGAATCCAACAAGGCAAGCCAAGTCACAAAATAACTTACTCTGCAATGTAGAATTAGTGGGCCTAATATATCTCTGAATTCATCTTATAACTTTAAAAAAAACCCACAATTCCTCATTACTGTAAAGGAAAGTTCTGAAAAACTGGGGCGGCATGTTCAGTATCTTTGAGGACTTGGAACTTGAGGAGGATAATACCCCATACATAATCAAGTTTGCTTTTAATCTAGAGGAACAATTCTAGAGAGCAAAAGGGAAATCTCCTGCCTGGCTGCTATGTCTGGTTAGCAGAATATTTTCCCAATAACATCACTCAGATTAACGGAGTCTTCCTGGGCACAGCCCAGTGTAGTGATTGCAGCAACATATTGTCATGTTATCTGAAATTCCTCTTGACCTGTGGACTTTGATAAAGCAGACAGGATTCTCCATCATAAATCCCTGTCCACATGTGTGCTCGATTCTTGCACCTCCTGGCTCCTTCAGGGATCCACATTGAATCGTGGAAGTGACCAATGCCTCACTTGGATTAATGCCAACAATCCTGAAATCGTTTGTGGTTCAATTTCTCCTAAAAAAAATCCCCCTTTCGATCCATTTATATTTGACGTATGTATGATGTATGTAGGTATGTATGTATGTTTGTATGTATGATACCACTTTTATTATTTTTACAAATAACTCAAGCTGATGAACATATCCAACACATCATCCTTCTCCTATTTTCCCCACAACAACAACCCTGTGAGGTGGGCTGGGCTGAGTGCAGAGTGACTGATCCAAAGTCACCCAGCTAACTTTCGTGGCTAAGGCAGGAATTGAACTCATGGCCTCCCACTTTCTAGCCTAGTGCCCTAACCATTAGACCAGGGGTCAGCAACTCGTGGCTCTGGAGCCACATGTGGCTCTTTCATCCCTCTGCTGCGCCTCCCTGTCGCCAGTCAGCTCCACAATTGATAGGGCTTTTGGTTAGGACAAGTAGAGGAAAAAGGACGCCGCGCAGGAGGAGACTCTATGGTTGGGGAACCAGACGTCCGATCGGCAGAGGAAAAAGGATGCCGTGCTAGGAGACTCTATGGTGGGGGAACTGGACTTCCAGTCAGCTCCAGAATTGAACGGGGGCTTCCGGTTAGGACCTTTGTGGCTCTTTGAGTGTTTAAGGTTGCCGACCCCTGCATTACACCAAACTAGCTCTCCAAGCACTTTGACTAAAAGCTCCTCTTTTTAGGGAAAATCACCAAGATTGTGGTCAGCCTATGACTTCTGGTCATTCTAGACGAAGGAATTATCTTCACCCTTTTCAATCAGGATTCAGATGTGGGCATGCACAATTTGTTTCGACCTGAATAGATTAGTGCATTCTTCCTAGTGTTTTCGCACATCACAGCGCTTTTGATTCTGTTGAGCATGTTACCCTTCTGCAAGCTTTGGGAATTGAAAGCAGTATTCTACTTCTTCCTCAATTGTTGTTATTAGTTGCGGTCATGTCCGACCCATCGCGACCCCATGGACAACATTCCCCCAGGACTTCCTGTCCTCCACCATTCTCTGGAGTCCATTTAAGCTCACACCGACTGCTTCAGTGACTCCATCCAGCCACCTCGTTCTCAGTCATCCCCTTCTTCTTCTTTTGCCCTCAATCTTTCCCAGCAGAAAGGCTCTTCTCCAGTGAGTCCTTCCTTCTCATTTGGTGGCCAAAGGATTTGAGTTTCATCTTCAGGACTTGGCCTTCTAAAGAGAAGTCAGGGTTGATCTCCTCTAGGACTGACCAGTTTGATCGCCTTGCAGTCCAAGGGACTCGCAGGAGTCTTCTCCAGCACCATAGTTCAAAGGCCTCAATTCTTTGGCGCTCAGCCTTTCTTTCTCAGTAGGTGGTTCCAATTAGGTTGGGGAGAAGAATTAAGCCAAGAGGTTGCTTACTTAGGGGGTTCCTTCCCTGCTCTTTAATATTTTTTCCAAAAGTACAAGAAGCAATACTAAGCCCACTTGTCAGTTCAGGGTATGATATTACCTCCTGGGAAGCACAGATGAAATCGGTGTTTTGACCCAGCATCTGGAGGCTTTCAGGATCTAGTTGACACAAAACAGGATAATGTTGAACTCAAGCGAACAGAGATCCTGCTTGTTCATTAAAGTTCCTCAGTGTCTCTTGGCAAAAACCCCTGGACTCATGGCTACGGCTAGATTGGTAGGAACAGGCCATGGCCAGAACTGTTGTACAGATTCAACTGGTATACTGGTTGCAGCCCTATCTGAAAGGGAATGACCTTGTCACCATTCATTTGGCATACCGCAATGAAAAAGCTAACTTTGAAAATCATTTGGAAGGCTTCAATTGGTTTAGAATGCAGTATTCTGGCTACTAGTGTGTACCCATTGACATCAATATATTCGACCTGTGCTTTAGGCCCTGAGCTGTATTCCTACAGTATTAACTTCTGAGCGCAATCGAAAGTGCTGCTTTTGAGTTTTAAAGTGCTGTTTGGCTTGGCACTAAAGTATTTTACAAGATTGGGGTTTTTTTTCATCCAGTTTCAACACACCTGGGACCAGGTGTGCTTGAAGAACTTGCTAGTGTCCCTCAACTTTTGCAAGGTGGAGGTTCTTAAGTGCTATGTCTCAGTTGTTCCACTAGCCTTGTAAAATATCTCTTCCTCGAAATATAATCAACTCCCACTTCAATTAGCATTTCTGAGGTTGCTCCAAAAAGAGATATTTAGAAGAGGATCTGAACTGAGGTTGCTACTATCTAAGATTTGTTGGGGGTTTTTCCCATTTTTATTAAGTTAGATTCTGGATATATTAGAGAATTTTTAAACAGGAAAGCATCATTTAATTGTGACAGCAACAAATCTAATAAATGCATTTAATTCAATTAATTTTCAAAATGTATCGCTTTACACTAGTTCATTTACAACTCCCACCTTGCTGTACCACATTCTTTGTCGTATAATAGCTACTATGATATAATGTTCTTCAGCTGTATCAAGTTGCATAACCCACAATTTATGGACAACATGGCTGGAGATATTACAAGCAGTTCAGGGACGGGTTGCTCTCTTACCTCGCTACCGGTGCGCTGCGCGCGCATCACCACATTTTGTACATGCGTGCGCTTGCTATGCGCGCGTGCCCCCTTGCGCAATTTTGCTTCCATGCATGTGCAGGAAGCAAAAATCAGCAAAATCTTGCGAGGGGACACGCGGGCGCGATTTCGGTGATTTTTTGCTTCCTGCGCATGCGCAAAAAAAATCGCCGGAATCTCGCGTGCACGTCCCCTCATGAGATTTTGCTTCCGCGCATGCGCAGGAAGCAAAAAAACCCCCAAAATTCTGAAAAAAAGATGGTGACGTGCGACGGATCGGTGAAGACGATACCGGAGCCGGCACGTGCAAATTGCGTAATCTGCCGGCCGCTACCGGTGCAGCAGAGTCGACAGCACCAGTAGGAACCCACCACTGAAGTTGCCTATCATATCTAGAGAACAGCAGGTTGGGGAAAGGCTACAGTGCAGAATCACTATTCTTTGCGGGAGGGGGCAAAGAAAATTGGCTAATGTATATTTGACTGCCCAGAATCAATCAAAGAGGTTACTGCAGCTTCTTCACTTGCTGAAATCTATGATCATTCCTTCCTCAGTACTAATGGACACTATCAACTGAGCAGTTACTAAGGGTAACAATTTAACATCAATGTGTTATTTATGAATTTCAGACTTACTTTAGAAGCTTTATATATATAAATCCTTGTTCAATTTTGCAAAAAAAAAAAAGACTATCCCTTTAACAACACCCACACAAGCATACACACACCCTCCCAATATTTACTGAAAATATTTGTGTACAAGACTTTGTCTATCCCAATGTTTCCTGGAACTTGGGGATTGTGAGAAATTCAGCACTGTAACTGTCAGTGAAGTGTGATGCGCAACCTATACATCTGGTTGAAAAGCTAACGGTATCACAAGAGCTTTCCCTCTTACTGCACACAGGGAATTCGTGTGCAGCATTTTAGCAACTCCGATCACCCCACATAAAATTAAGATCACTTACTCTTTATGAACACGGACTTCATCCCCATAGGAACACATTTGTCAAGCTGCAACAGCACAAGCCAATTATGAATGTAGCTTGGAAGCTATTGTATTGACTGAATTGAACAAATATTGTTTAAAGACACACACAAAAACCCTTTATATCTGTAATTTTAGCATCCCCAGGTTTGTCAAACTCCCATTTTAGTTCCTGGCACTTCCTAAAGTACGCTTCACTTAACAGTTATGGATATATCTGAAGGGAGGGGTGAACATGGAATTGATTGCTCCCAAAGATCTTGTTTCCATGTAGCATTCTCTTAAATCTTCTCCAAGAAACAACTCAGAGCTTCTAGGTGTGTCACATTCCTTTTTGTAAGCATTCCTGCTGTGCATAAGGGAATGTAAATATTGCTGCAATAGGCTCTGTGCATAGAGATGACTGTTTTATGAAGATACTGTCTGTCAAGCAAACAAGGAGTAATAAGAGCAATATAAGAATTACATCCTCAGCAGATTTCACAAGGGAAAAAAGTCATGGGTATTGACTGATACACAAATTCTTTGGGCCAGATACAGCCAAAGGAGGTGCTAAGTTCCGAGATTGTAGATAGTCCACCTCGGGGAACGGTTCAACAGTTTACTCCCTCTGAGGAGAAGGAACCTACACTAGGAAACAATGCTTTAGCTCAATTCTCTCCTTGTAAATCGAAAATTAACACAGAATTTTTTTTTCTATACAGGAAAGCATTAACATTTAAAATGACACAAACCCATTCGCTTCTGCCGTGTGAAATTTAGCAATAGCAATAGCACTTAGACTTATATACCGCTTCATAGTGCTTTGCAGCCCTCTCTAAGCGGTTTACAGAGTTCAGCATATTGCCCCCAACAATCTGGGTCCTCATTTTACCGACCTCAGAAGGATGGAAGGCTGAGTCAACCTTGAGCTGGTGAGATTTGAACAGCTGAACTGCTGAACTAGCAGTTCAGGTTGCAGTGCTGCTTTTAACCACTGCGCCACCTCGGCTCCTACAATTTGGAGCCTTGAGGCACCTTCTCAGTTATTTCCAAGTTTCCTTTCAAACACTTCTGGCAAAATCTGACGGACGGACCACATGGGAAAAGACAATCCCAAAAACTCATCCTTACAGCAGAATAAAACAGCCAGAAACTGAGGTTTCTCGCCCCCCTGGGCTTAGACTTTTTCAGACATGACTTGAGCAGCCTGGGAAGAAACTACACTACAGCTACCATGCCATGACACGTTTATTGGAAGTCTATTGGAAATTTATTTCTGAGAACCCAATGATCTTGCAGTGCTGTAAAAGCTAGTGCCTTATCCCAAGTCTGATGCAACTATTTTCCATGGCTCCACCACAGTACCTTGGCATCTAATAGCCTGGAAAAGAGGGTTCTAAGCAAATACCAAATCATTGACTGTTTAGAAGTTGTCATCTATGAGTCATTGTGGGCTTTCAGAGGCTTCATCCCAAAGATAAGGAGGTATGAGATTCTCTGGTCAAAGTTGGGCTCAGGCAGCAGATGGGATTGTTACTTTCTACCATCTCCTTGCTGCAGCCTTCCTGAACTGCTGGATGCTGTCACTGGGCTGAAAGTTGAGATCCTGAGCTTATGGTTCTTGGGGACTTCAACCTTCCACCTGAAAACATTTGAGTTTAGGAGCAATTTTGGATCTGTTTCAGGTCATGAGGGTGATGCATACTAGAGGTTAAAGATTAGACCTTGGTTCTGCCTCGGGGTAGTTGAAATGTGATCTGGTGTTGGAGGATATAGCTCTATTTCTATTACTGTGGCAAGAACACTTTATGATTGCTGTTTGGCTTGTTGGTGTCATCCACACACTTCAAAGAATCAAAGTCAGTTAGATTGGTCTACATCCCAAGCAATTAATGGACCCAGCTCAGAGGTGGGTTTCAGCAGGTTCTGACCAATTCTGGAAAACCGGTAGCGGAAATTTTGAGTAGTTTGGAGAACCGATAAATACCACCTCTGACTGGCCCCGCCCCCATCTATTCTCTGCCTCTCAAGTCCCAGCTGATCAGGAGGGAATGGGGATTTTGCAGTATCCTTCCCCTGGAGTGGGGTGGGAATGGAGATTTTACAGTATCCTTCCCCTGCCACGCCCACCAAGCCAAGACACACCACGCCCACAGAACTGGCAGTAAAAAAATTTGAATCCCACCACTGATCCAGCTGGATTTTGGAAATAAGAACGAACCTGATCAAGCACAAGTAAGAAGCCATATTATGAACTACATCATGATGGTGAGATTGGCAAAACATTCTCATTTCTCTGCCCTTGTTGCATCTGCCAGCGGATATTCAATGGTCCCATTTAGGGTGACCCATTTCTTGCTGGGGGATGGGCTGCCGCACCATATGCAAGGCCATTGTGAGGAATGTTCTCACTATCTGGCAGATAAAATCATTTGGATTTGCTCAGAGATTGACTCCGTGATTCCCAAGGAACTGAAAACGGTTTTCCAACTTATTAGCTCAGCCACTTGTTCCGGTCCCTCCCGTATGATTAAGGCTACCCACGAGGTGACCTGTGGTTGAGTCCATGCAGTAGGTGTCAATTAGTTTGAGGGAGGGATGGTCCATTCAGTCTTGAAGGAAGCTGTGGTACACCATCTCCTCAAGAAGACATCACTGGATTTAACCCTCCTGGACAACTACTGAAGTTTTGTCCAGGACTGACGTTTTATAGGGAAGATGCTTGAGGTGGCAATCAGGCTTCAGCTCCAGAGGACCCTAGAGCAGCGGTCACCAACTGGGGGTCCGTGGACCACTGGTGATACGCGAGAAAATTTTGGTGGTCTGCATAAAAATTATTTGCATTTTTATATTTATTATTTATTTATTTATTATTAGGTTCTTCTATGCCGCCCTACTCCCTAAGGACTCAGGGCGGCGTACAACATTTTAAGAGAACGCTAAACAATAAACTTATTTAAAAACAGTTTTAAAAAGTTAAAAAAGACATCCAACAACATACATACAGGGGGAGATCTCGGATATAAACTTGTCTCAGACCCCTGCCTGAAGGAAGAGCCATGTCTTAATGGCTTTCCAGAAGGCCAGCAGGGTGGGGATAATTCGGATCTCTGGGGGAAGTTGGTTCCAGAGCACGGGCCCCCCCACAGAGAAGGCCCTCCCCCTAGGGCCCGCCAGTCAGCATTGTTTGGCTGACGGGACCTGGAGGAGACCCACTCTGTGGGACCTAACCGGTGGGAAGTATAAGGCAGAATGCGGTCCCCGGAGGTAACGTGGTCCTAAGCCATGTAGGGCTTTAAAGATGATGATCAACACCTTATATTGCACTAAATACTATTTATCTTTTTTAAAAATGCATATTAGTGGTCCGCGGGATTTAAAATTATGAATTTAGTGGTCCCTGAGGTCCAAAAGGTTGGTGACCCCTGTCTTAGAGGATGAGGATTATTTGGACCCATTTCAGTTAAGTTTCATGCTGGGACCGAGTATAGAGATGCCATTGGTCATGCTTGTTAATGACCTGAGATGGAGCAGGATGAGAGTATTGCATCCATGTTTTTGCTCCTTGATCTCTCAGCAGCTTTCTATACCATTCACCACAGCATCCTTTTGGTTTTGGGGGGTTGAGAGTGGGAGATACTGTTTTAAAGTCTTTTCCCCTTTTCTCTGTGGCTGGTTTCAATTGGCATTGATAAGTAGAAAGATATCATATCCATGGCAGTGGGTGGGGTGCTACAGGGATCAATGCTCATGTCCTTTCTGCTTAAAACCTACATGAAACCTCTGAGAACAGTGATTTGCCAGTTTGGGTCAAGTATCATCAGCAAATGGATGATACTCACACATCTCAATCCCTTGGCTGGGCAAGTTTTTAGCTGTTGAAGTCCTGACCCAGTGCCTGGAAGCCAGGTGGGTCTGGAGAGGAGGAAGAGACTTGGGCAAAACCCTGTCAAGCCCATCAAGGTAGATCACACCAGGAAACCAATGCACTGTCCTTTTATTGTAAATCTGTAGTAACAGAATCTTGCAAGTCTAAATGTGCTTCCTTCCCTCACTTTATCTTTCTGTGAACTAGGGAGGGATGTCTGAGAGGTTACTCACATTACATTCTTGCTCCAGACTCAGGCTCCTTTTATCTGAGCATTGCTTGGTTTCTCCTGTCCTTCAAGGCCGTTCCCTCTGCATCTTTTGACAAGACCAAGCAGCTTTGACTGTTTGGGGCACCCAAATTTAGAGGTATCCCATTACTATAAAAATCCCTCTTGGTTTGGTTTTGCTTTATTTTATTTTATTTTTATTTTATTTTGGTTTGCTCTGTTTCGGTTGTTTTTGTACTTGGCTCTTATTTTCTGTTGTATTTTTCTTTTCATGAGTTGGGGGGGGGGTAGTTGTAAACTGCCCAGAGTCATTTGGATATTGAGAGAGAGAGAGAAGGAAAGAAAGAAAGAAAGAAAGAAAGAAAGAAGGAAAGAAGAAAAGAAAGAGAGAGGGGGGGAGGGAGAGAGAGAGAGAGAGAGAGAGAGAGAGAGAGAGAGAGAGAGAGAGAGAGAGAGAGAGAAAGAAAGAAAGAAAGAAAGAAAGAAAGAAAGAAAGAAAGAAAGAAAGAAAGAAAGAAAGAAAGAAAGAAAGAAAGAAAGATTCTAAATTCTATTAGAATTTCTTCACCCTAAATGCAATTATAAATAGGCAGCTCCTTCCAAAAGAAGGCAGGGAGTAATAATATTTCCACATAATCCATAATTAGCCGTGTATTTTGTCTTTTGGGGGAAAAAAAGGATGGAGCATCAGATTTGCAACTTAAATACATTGGTAGAATTGATGCCCTTTGGCAATCATATAAACCCTTAAGGGAGGATAATTCAAAGAGATAATAATACAATATATATTTATAATTACTATTAAAAATTGTGGGGTTCAAAAGATAAGGGAACACCTAAACTTGCTCCAGTTAAGGGGAAACTGAGACACTTGTTGGGTGAAGAAAAAACATCCTTGTGCCAAATTACTAAATCCTGTTCAGCAATCACCATATGCGGAAAACTACTTCTATCAATGTTTTTTTTCCCCTACAAATCCTGCAAAGCAGCTTACCAGCTACATTTTCATTAGAAATATCAGAAGATGGAAAACTCTAAATTTATATTTATATTTATATTTATACACACACACACACACACACACACACACACACACACACACACACACACATATATATACCCAATTTTTTTCAGAATTGCACTGGCACTCACTATCATAGACAAAATGCCTTTCTGAGGGCTGTAGTGTCATTCCTCTAAAAAAGATATTTCCAATGTAATGAAACTTTAAAAATGCACATAGCTCTGTTCATATTTGTAAAAGGAAGATAAAACAGGCCTATAACCAAGCAAGGCAGTTTGAAACATGTTTGATCAGTGGATTATATAAGTCAGTGAATAGTGAGTGAGCCAAACCCTATTAGGAAGGACTCCCTTGCCTTAACAGCCTGACAGAATAATTTGAAGGATGTTACAGAAGAACCAGCACTCCCTCTCGCCAGCTAGCTATTAAAGGCACTGCAATTTCATCCAGAACGCAACCTTATTTTAAGTCAAGTGACTTGCTGCCTTGTGTGAATCACAGGGGATCCTAAGAAGAGTAATGACCATGTTCAATTATCAATCTGTGTCAAGTTTGTCCCATTCTCAAAGACACTGTCGTTGCAAGTTTCCATAGGTTTTGGTTCATAACCAATTTTAAGAATCAAAATCTGAACTTTTTTGGAGTCATTAGAACAAAAGCGAGAGCCAGTTGGGTGCAATGCTGCACTGGGTTAGAAACCGGGAGACTGTGACTTCTAATCCTGCCTTAAGCACAAAGCCAATTGGTGACCTTGGGCCAGTTGCTCCCTCAGCCCTAGGAAGGAGTCAATGGCAAACCCCTTCAAAAACCTTGCAAGAAAATTGCATGGATTAGTCTAGGACTCAATAATGACTCAAACAAAAAACTGAGAGAAAGGAGGGAGGGAGAGAAAAATTGAAGTACCGTATTTTTTCAGAGTATAAGACGCACCGGAGTATAAGACTCCGTTTTGGGGGAGGAAAATAGGGAAAAAAATCTACCTACCAGGTATTCATCTGGCTAGCGTCCTTAGTCTGGTCAGCTTCAGCACATTATTTTATCCCCTGGTTAGGGCTGAAAAAACCTTTTTCAGAGGGAGTAGGAATGAAAACAAGCCTGCAAATACTTAGGGCTGGTAAAAAACTACTTCAAGGGAGTAGGAATAAAAAAATGCTGCAAGCCAGTAAGATCGTTAGTACCTCATTAGGGCTGAAAAAAACCTTTTTCAGAGGAGTAGGAATGAAAACAAGCCTGCAAAGAAGAGTAGGAAGCCGGGAAGATTGTTAGCACCTCCTTAGGGCTGGGAAACAAAGCTTCAGAAAAGCTACATTCGGAGTATAAGACGCACCCAAATTTTCAGCCTCTTTTAGGGAGGAAAAAGGTGCACCTTATACTCCGAAAAATACGGTAGCTGCCTTAGAAATTAGAAACAAAATTAAAAGTGGTGAATTTATTACTTCCCCCCCAAAAAAGCCATGTTAGTTCTTCAATAACTGGAAGGTGGGGGGAGAAATTGTTAAGAAGATACATAGGAAGACCCTTCCTTTTCTAATAAATTCTGGAATGACTCTTTTTGTCTCCATGATATTTTAAAGCAACTCTGTGCGGACCTCAATTTGCAGAATTCCCAAATCTTAAAAACTGCTGAGGTTGAGAAACACTGATCTACCAGTATATCATCACAAGTGCTTGCTACATATGAACACAATAGCCAGACAATAATTTAGACTCCTCCTTATAAAGTTCGCATCATCCAGCGGAAGAGATAAATAGCTGTGGAAAATTTGAGCTTAGGTAGCAGATGATTTTTCACTTGGGGAGCTAAGAGATTCACAGATTGCTGCCTGAAATCATAGAAGACCTTTGTTTAAATAAAACTAAATTCAGGGCTTAGATTTTTAAAAGTTAGAAACAAGTGTGGCTTTAAAGGCTGCTTTTGCTCTATAATCTCCCATGTCAATACTAAAGGGTGGATTTTAAAATCTTCCCCTTTGTATTGCTTAACTTATAACCAACATAAATTATAAAGTAGAAAGTGGGAAAGTTCCCCTTTATCATCACAAATCAGAATTGCTACTGATAACAGATTTGGATGCAAAAATTCAAAAATTTGAGGCTGCAAAATGGGCCCCTGGCTGAGGAGGAATTTCCATCTGAGCTCAGTTTCCACAATGACATGAAAGAAAGGCTTCTTCATTTCCAAGGCCAGAGAAGCTTCTAGAGCTCTCCGAAATCTCACTTTTGCTTTTGTTTTCTTTTTTTAAAAGCAGACCAGCAGCTTTTGTAGACTTATTTACAGCAGCTGACACCTTCTTAAAATTGAGGTACAAGAACAGAAGGATAGAAATAGTTGGGAAGTGGAAACAGGCCGACTACCCGTCAGATGTAAAAATTATTAGTAAAATATTGGAATGCGCCGAAATGGACAAATTGACAATGGAGCTAAACGAAAGAGATGAATCAGAATATTACAAAGTTTGGAGTAGATGGTATATCTGGTTAGAAAATAGAAATAAAAATTAGACAATAACATATGAATATCAATATGTATGTATGTAAGAGAATGTAAAAAAAAGGGATATGTGTGTAAATAGTAATAATGTAAATAATAATGTAACAATAGAGTAGAATATATTAAAAAATTAGAATTTAGATAAGTAACTGTTATTAGTGATACCGGTACGAACTCGCTGTAATGAGGAAAATTGTGTGTTTTATGTTTTTTTATTGTTTTTAATCTAGAAAATGTTCGATAAAAATTATTACTTTTTTTTAAAAAAAGAAATAGTTGGGAAGGAGAGTGGATCTTTAATGCACTCTCCATAACTGTGGTGGGGGGAAAAGGACTTATAGGGCTCAAGTAATTGACATAAAATGATCCCGATTGCAAGTATTCCATCCAGAACCCCCTTTTCATGATTTATTGAATCTGAAAGAAGGACAGATAGCAACTTCACTTGGCACAGTCCAGGAAAACATGCAGAAAAACAGCTGTGGGGAGGGGCAGGGAGAGCGCCTCTGTTTCTTTGCACAGCCCTAGCTAGCTAGGCCCATTTCTGTACAAGCATTCCAGCCAAAATGACAGGTTTGCTTTTGGCAGCGGCAGAAGCAGCATTCATCCAGCCCGTCTCTCAGATGGAACCTACACAGACTTTCAAGTCAAAGCTGAGAGGCAACGGCTACGTGCAACTTCTGTTTGTCACCACACAGCAGCACACTGCCTCCATTTCCTTCTAAGTAATTCCAAAGGGAAATGTAATGCTTTCAAAGTTGTTCTTCCCACCACACCCAATTCTTTCTCAAAAGCAGAGCCACTCCTTGTTTTTTTCTAGTCACCAAGAAAGGTGAAAACTTCCCGCTCGCAAGGAAGTTGCCAGGGTTTCAGCACAGTCTATTTGCTGCCGAATCCTTCACAAGGGGCACCGGGCCGGGCCACCTTGCCCTCAACTTTGGTGTCTTTCCAAAGTTTGGAGAGGGGCAGAAATCTCTTCCTCTTCATCTGCTAGGTGAGGAGCGTCTATAGTTCCTTGCCCTAATAAACAATTGGGCCTGCTCTGATTGTGGAATTGCAATGGGCTTTCTCTATTAAAGGGAGGATGGTAGCCTTTTTTTTTGAACAAATACAGGGAGTCCTCGATTTGCAACAGTTCGTTTAGTGACCAAAGTTACGACAGCCCTGAAAAAAGTGAGCCATCACCATTTTTCACACATCCTTTGCAGCATCCTCATGGTTAGGTAATCAAAATTTGGATGCTTGGCAACTGACTCATCGTTTATGACGGTTGCTGATGTGATCCCCTTTTGCGACCTCCTTACAAGCAAAGTCAATGGGGAAGCCAGATTCACTTAATGACCATGTTATTAACTTAACAGCTGCAGTGATTCACTTAACAACTGGTAAGAAAGGTCACAAAAGGCAAAATTCACTTAACAACTACTATCTCGCTTAGCAACAGAAAGTTTGGGCTCAATTGTGGTCATAAGTCGAGGACTAACTGTACCTCATTCACTTCAAGGCTCTCAGCACCCCTTGTGCCCTTCTTCAACGATGCTGATTTATCCAACAGCCAGACTCATTCCAGTTCATGTATTCCTTAAGTCAACTGAGTGGATTCCATTCTTTTATCACCTGTTTCTTTTATTGTTGTTGTTGTTGTTGTTGTTAGTTGGGAAGTCGTGCTCGACCCATTGCGACCCCATGGACAATGTTCCTCCAGGCCTTCCTGTTCTCTACCATCCTCTGGAGTCCATTTAAACTCATGCCGACTGCTTCAGTGACTCCATCCAGCCACCTCATTCTCTGTTGTTCCCTTCTTCTTTTGCCCTCAATCTTTCCCAGCATTAGGCTCTTCTCCAGCGAGTCATTCCTTCTCATCTGGTGGCCAAAGTATTTTGAGTTTCATCTTCAGGATCTGGCCTTCTAAAGAGCAGTCAGGGTTGATCTCCTCTAGGACTGACAGGTTTGATCGCCTTGCAGTCCAAGGGACTCGCAGGAGTCTTCTCCAGTACCATAGTTCAAAGGCCTCAATTCTTTGGCGCTCAGCCTTTCTTATGGTCCAACTTTCACAGCCTTACATTGCAACTGGGAAATCCATAGCCTTGACTATACACACTTTTGTTGGCAGGGTGATGTCTCTGCTTTTTAGTATGCTGTCTAGATTTGTCATAGCTTTCCTCCCCAGGAGCAAGCGTCTTTTAATTTCTTGGCTGCAGTCCCCATCTGCAGTGATCTTGGAGCCCAGGAAAATAAAATCTGTCACTACCTCCATTTCTTCCCCATCTATTTGCCAGGAATTGAGAGGGCCGGATGCCATGATCTTAGTTTTCTTAATGTTGAGTTTCAAGCCAACTTTTGCACTCTCCTTCACCCGCATCAAGAGGCTCTTTAGTTCCTCTTCACTTTCTGCCATTATCATCTGGTATCATCTGCATATCTGAGGTTGTTGATATTTCTCTCCAGTGTCTTAAAACAGTACCGAGAAATGGTACAATTATATCCACAAAAACAACACTTACATAAAAGGAGGGCTGAGGTAAATTAGCCTGGTAATGTGCTCAATAAATAAATAAATAAATAAATAAATAAATAAATAAATAAATAAATAAATGAATGAATGAATGAATGAATGAATGAATGAATGAATGAATGAATGAATAAATAAATAAATAAATAAATAAATGGCAAACCACTACCATTGGAATCAGTTAGTAGCAACATTTTGTTGAAGAATGTTATCAGCAACATTTACCTATCTATCCATATATGTATTATTTTCAGTTATTCCTTATTGTTGTAGTCCATTTAGCAACCGCCTTGTTATAATGGTGTGCAAAAAGTAATTATGAAACCAATTTTTGCATTTACCAATTTTTGCATAGGTCTCTAAAGCAAAGAAATGCTGAAGTAAGATTATAAGCCCCATTCTGCTTAATGGCCAAGTTGCCAGTCCCTATTGTGGTACGGTAGCTAAACAAGAACTATTTGTAGTTAATTAGGATATCAATCTTGAACTTACCTCAGTCTTCTCTCGATCTTGCTAAACTGCTTATGGACACCCTCTCCCCCCATTTATTTATCTCTTACAGAGTGAGAAAGAGAGAGATATTGAGATAGCTTTATTATATTTCTGGCATATCTGGTTCTTTTTTTAGTGCCTCGTATCTTAGGAATGATGGGCAAGTAAATATTTTAAATCAATGAATAATATTTCATTGTACTATATTATAAACTGTTCAGGCACCTCCAGTATTGGGGGTGGTTTAAACTGTTTAATTAAAAAAAGAGCAACAAAAATAAGTCACATGTTAAATGAGTTCATGAGGTTAAAAATAAATGGCTAGAAAAGGACCAGTGCTCCTTCCAAGAGCTATCGGAAAAATAGAAGATTAAAACAACATCAACTGCAAATACAGTAACACGCAGGTGGTAAGCTAGAATAACTTCATCTGCCCACTGCAAAACCATGTCTTTAAAAAAAAAGACAGGAGAGATATCTAAAATGCATCTACGTCTTTCCCCAAGTAGTCAGGTTTTTTGTGGTAAGGGAAAAAAAGCTATCAGCAGCACTGGGAAAATACAGGAGAGTTACTAAATGAGCAACATGTCAAGTATCCCTCCCATTGCTGAGTTCAATTAATGAGTCATGTTGATTCCACAATCAACTTTTGTCTGGAACCAACTCAAGAGGGCTTTTTTTTTTCCATCAGGCATGTCAAGGATTAAATCTGAAATTTTCCAAAAGGTTCCTTCCCAAATCCAGATTGTCTAACCACTGGCACTCCTATTCCTATCAAGGATCAATACAGGCTGGCTTTCAATAAACATTATACTTTATATTAATTGATACTAAGATAGGGAATATAGTAACAATTATGTTTAAGAAATTGTGTAAATCAGGAAGTTCCCTTAGATATGAAATCGAGATCCTTAAACAAGCCATAGCTTGTGTGCTGCAACCCAATCTACAATAGACCGTAGCGATAACAATATTCATATACTATAGAAGATGCTATAAGGACGTCTCACAGTAGTGTTTTGCAAACTTGGCAACTTTAAGATGTGTGGACTTCAGCTCCCAGAATTCTCAACATGGCTGGCTGGAGAATTCTGGGAGTTGAGGTCCATACATGTTAAAGTTGCCAGGTTTGAGAAACAATGTCTTAAGGCAGGGGTGTCAAACTGGCGGCCATATGTGTCACGCGCAGGCCACGCCCACCCCACGCCAGTTTGACACCACTGCTGATGGGAAAACCGTCGTAAAACCTCACATGACAGCAATGTGATGCAGCGAGTTTGACACCCATGTCTTAAAGCCTATGTAATGCTGATCATGTTCTAAGAGTTAACTTGCAGTGAGATGAGTGGCAAACAAATTTAATAAATAATAAAAACAAACATATATGTATTAGAATTCTATTACTGACAAGGAATTTTATTAATCCACAACTATGGATTCAAACTAGTCCAGGGGTGTCAAAGTTAAGGTCCGCGGGCTGGATCCAGCTCATGGGGTGCTTAGATCTGGTCCATGGGGTTACCCTGGAAACAGTGAAGGACCGGCCCGCACTGCCTCTGGCAGCAAAAATGGAGCTCATGAGGCCATATGCGGCTTTCTCGAGCTCCGTTTTCGCTGGCAGAGGGTTGCAGGAAGCCGTTGCAGCCGTTTTCGCTGGGAGAGCGCTCGGGCCAGCACAGGCGCCCCAACAGAAGTGATGTCGAGCTGGTCACGCCCAACCCTAGCCCTAACCCCAGCCACACCCACCCCATCCCGAGGTCAAACACAACCCTGATGCGGCCCTCAATGAAATCGAGTTTGACACCCCGGTTCGAGTTTGACTTCAGCAAAAAATCTTATTCAAACATTTTAAAGCTCACTATTAACCAAAAATTATTAGTAACAAGAACATAATCACAAGCCTGCATATAAAAGCTGTTCCTCTATACCTAGGCCAGTGATGGCGAACCTTTTTTTCCTCGGGTGCCAAAATAGTGCGCGCGTGCGCTATCACATGCACATGCGTGCCCACACCCATAATTCAAAGCCCCTCACTTGCCCCACCCCCTGCGCATGTGTGTGCGACCCCCCCACTCCCCCATTTCCCGACTTCCAGTCAGCCCGGTAGGCCCGTTTTTCGCCCTCTCCAGGCTCCACAGCTTTCTTGGAGCTTGGGGAGGGCGAAAACGCTCCATCCCCGCCACCCTGGAGGTCCTCCAGAGGCCGAAATCGCCCTCCCAGAGCCTCCACGCGAGCCAAAAATTAGCTGGCGGGCACGCACATGCGCACTGGAGCTGAGCTAGGGCAACGGCTCGCGTGCCAGCAGATATGGCTCCGCGTGCCATAGGTTCACCATCACTGACCTAGGCCATTGAAATCCTACAAAAATTTAAGGAGATTCAAGCAAACAGATTATATCCAGAGCTGCAGGCCAAACATACAGCTTTTTTAAAAAAAGACAAGAAACAAAAGAACGATCATAAATGACAGGCTCCTGATAGCATTTACACATGTTCAAGCAATAGGCGCATAATGCTTCCTATGTTTTACATAGCAGTGACTTTTGCAAACATGTTCCAAAAAGAGTGAATTTTATAATCCTCCATACTGTTGAAAGGATTGGGGTCATAACTCAATCCCTGACCTTTAGCAGGGCTGCAGGGGGTGGGGAGTGCTAATTGACATTTTTCCATATGCTTTTCCTTGGGGCAGGGAGGGAAATAATATGTACAAGAAGCCTCTTGAAGGAAACTATTACTATTCTTACTCTTGACCCACATTCTCAAACCAGCCAAAATCTCGGCAACAAATTCTGTTTTGGGAGGGTGCAGCTAAGTTAGGTTAACTTTTTCATATTAAAAAAAAAAGAATAGATTTACTGTTATCGTAAGGAAAATGTAACTGTACCATTATTCAGTTTTGTCAAGCTTGGGAACCATAAAAATGTCTCTTTAATGATCAAATGCAACCAGTACAGGTAGTCCCCATTGAGCAATCATTCACAATTACGAGGATGATGAAAAAACGTAATTTTAAGACCAATCTTCACATATACAAACTTTGCAGGTCAAAACAAAAAAAAGCTGAAGTATGATCAGCACAGTTGTGGTTTCACTTAACAACCGGCTCATTTAAAAACAGATTTATTGGTCCCAATTATGATAGTTAAATGAGTATTAACTAAGATTGAAAATACATCAATGTATTTTCCAAATCCCTCTCACTTTAAGATCTGAACAGTAGCTAAAAGCTTGAAGCAACTAACAATTAAAAACAAATATAATCTTTAACACTAAGGAGTCAGAATAATTACAAAATAAAATAACCCTGGATAAATTTCGTGGCAAAAATCATATTGGTAATTTATTTGATACTGCCTTCAGACATCTAAATTTCATCAACTGAGGGATAAAATTGTTCAATTCTTCCCCCAAGTGCTTACAACTAGACATTGCTTCCAAAAAAGCAGGCATAAAAATCTTCAGTACACTGGATGTGTTTTTCATTCCTGTGCAATTGAACGTTCAAAAGGCAGAGGCAGCTCAAGTTATTTTAGCATCTCCAAATAATTATCTTTATTTTGTAAGGGCTGAGTTATGTGTAAAATTTGACTTTGCCCAGAAGAATGACCTCTCCACCTTAAATGTATGGAGAGAAGGTCAGGCTAGCAGAAAGCTGGTAGATGTGTGGAATTCCAAAATTGCGATAAACACAGCAAGGCTGGCTGCAATCACAACAAACTCTTTTATTTCCAATGCTGATATAAATATAACTTTTCTTACCCTTTCATCATCAGCCATAACAAAATTACTATTACCTACTGTTTAAAAATAGAAGAATGCCATATCATAAAGTTTGGTTGGACATTCCAGCTGAACTCAGGGAACATGAAGATCAGTCTGCTGGATCAGTCTGAAAACTATCTTACTCTTTTATCAGTTTGGATTTCACAATAGCCAAGCAAATGGCTGTGGGATGCTTACAAATAGAAAACAAATATATACCATACCCATCGGTCCTTGCCATTCCCTTGCAACTGGTTTGAGGCAAGCTGTCCTCAACTCAGAGGTTACAACTTGTCCTCTGTGAACTTATCCAATTCTCCTTTAAACCGTCCAAATTAATGGCCATCACCACACCTTGTGGTAATGAATTCCACAGGTTAATTACAGAGGAGATAATCCAAATCTGTAATGCTTACCAGTGAAGAGCCCTTAAACTCACTGGCTTGAGGGCTGAACAGAAAAAGCTGAGGCTTAGAGTTGTTCGGGAAAGAAAGAAAAAAACAAAAATAGTACTATTACAGTGACATGGCAAAAAGCCTAACCAGTCCAAAGGCTTCCAACAGGGAGAAGGGATAAAGAAACCCAAGCATCTCTTCCTTATGGGAACCTAAAATGTGCTCCAAGACTAGAGCACATGTGGATACTAGTCCACATTAAATTTCTACACTTGGATCAAGGTACTTTGGATTCAATTCCTATACTCTTTTGCATCTGCAAAACAATCAACTGCTTTAAATGGGAGCCTCTATGACCGTGATGGTGAACCTATGGCACGCATGCCAAAGGTGGCACACAGAGCCCTCTCTGTGAGCACGCACCGTCGCCAGCTACTCTTCTGGTTTCCGGCCAGCTGGTCTTTGTGGGCGCCGGAGAGCCGGAAAACAGACTGAAAACGGCCCTGAAAACGGCCCTAAAAACAGCTAAAAAACAGGCATGCGCGCATCTGTCAGCTGGTCTTCGAGTTTCCGGCTCTCCGGTGCGCGCGCATGCACATGCATGCACGCCTGTTCTAGTTTGGGCACTTGGTGCCGAAAAGGTTTGCCACATCTATGAGGTTCCAGAGCATTTTGCAGAATCAAACACAACAGTGAAATGGGGAGAAGGTTAGTAATGACTGCACAAACCTGTATTTACAAGCTGCCAAGAAAGCCCCATCAGCTATACAAGACTGCTCCTTCACCTCGTGTATTAGGTAATTGGACAGTTTGCTTTGAAAGAATTAACAGAAGGTTAATTCGGAAGGTCTTCTGGGAAAGTTAAAATGCTGGAGGATGTTGCACACGGAAAAAGGCAGCTATTAAAAGAAACCACAGAATTACCTTCATTTAGGACACCAAATAAGAAAGTACGTTAGTTATTCTGTATGGCAGGGGTGGGGAACGACGGCCCTTTTGGACTTCAACTCCCAGAATTCCTGAGCCAGCCATGCTTCTGGGAGTTGAAGTCCACAAATCATAAAAGGACCACAGTTCCCTACGTCTGCTATATTGCTTCAGCTTCAGCAACTTCTCAAACAAAGATGCTTGATGAAGGCAGACAGAGAAGGACTTATCAGCTTAGTAAATGGGAAAGAGGGTCCAATTAACTACCAAGCAATCAGACATAATTCACCCTGATGAGGCCAATCACAGAAGACAAGGAGTAGGAAATGCAAAGCCCAACCACTCATATAATACTGGAGGCAACACCTTTTCCTAAAGCACACAAAAATGGGTCAAAGTGAGGTTATGCTACCTTTGTGGAGAAAAATAATCCACTTGAAAGCTAATACTATGAATCCAAAATAACATAAATATTTTCCCAATGCTTTGCTTCCATCCTGACTATGAAAAGTTTCTAAATATCAGTTCAGTCACTGAACCCGGTGGAACTCTCCGACACCCAAAATGTGAAAATATTAACTGTTTGGGAGTTGTATTAAATTTTTTTCACTTCGTCCCATATTGCTGTTGGGTGTGTGTGCTGAGAACAAACATTTGTTGAAAAAAAGCATTATGGTATATTGTGTCTTCATCTGTGACTTGAACTGATTTGTTTGTGGTAACAAATGATATGCTAGCAGCCAGAGAGAGACACACATAATATAACTGGCATTATATTTTGAAATGCTTCAGCCTTTGCCATCTTGGGAGTTATGTGTTGTTAATAAGGATAAATAAGGAGTTCATCATCTACAACAGAGGTGGGGAATGATGGCCCCTTTATGACTTGAGGACTTCAATTCCCAGAATTCCTGGCTCAGAAATTCTAGGAGTTGAAGTCCACAAGTCATAAAAGGGCAATCATTCTCCATCCCTGATCTACAATGGATATAGCAATCAATTGTTTTTCACCAAAAGCTAGGAGGAAAGGTGGCACAACCGTCCTCGCTGAGCGACTGAGTGTAAAAACTGAAGGGCATAGCAACAGTGACGTCACATAACAGTTCTGACAGACTCAGTCCAATCAGAGAGCAGACGGATTTAACCCATGCCTGGCTGCTATATCCACCATGAGGGAGAACATTAGAAGATTCAGGAACTATTGCTTGTAGCTGCCATTTCTTAAAACTAATCATCTGAATTGAATTTATACTGTGACTTGACATAGCAATATTCAAAAACTCAGGACTGTTATATCAAGATTTCCTCTCTTTCACTATTTTTGCAATGATGTGTTTAGCGTTAGAACTGGCACAAGAAACCCAATTTAAAAGTTGCACCATATGCCAAAATTATTATGCAATGAACTATGTGCACACAGTGGCTCACCACAGCCATCGGGCAGTTTTCTCCCACACTACCTCAAACTGTCATGAAAGAAGCGTTCACCTACAACATTATTGGCGTGAGGAAAAGTATACACAAAAAATGGCTAAGTATTAACAACTATTATGAGACGCTATGAGTGTGCCAGTTGCAATTATAATATATATGAGTGTGCCAGTTGCAATGATTATATATATATATATATATATATATATATATATATATATATATATATATATATATATATATATATATATATATATATATATATATATATATATATATATATATATATATATATCTATCTATCTCATAAGACAAATATATTCAATTACAGATATAAGTCCCCTTATTCCAAAATAGACAAAGGGGGAAATAGGAATTCAGTATCTACCACATAGAAAGACAGTTTGTTTTATATAATCTGGGTAGTCCTCAACGATAGTTATAACGATTCAGTGACTGTTTTAAGTTACAACAGCATTGAAAAAGTGATTTATGACCAGTCCTCACACTTACAACTATCACAGCATCTCCACAGTCACATGATCAAAATTCACGGGTTGGCAACCAGTATATATTTATGATGGTTGCAATATCCCAGGGTTGCCATTTGCAACCTTCCCAGCTGGCTTCCAGCAAAGCAAAATCAACGAGGGAACCAAAAGTCACTTAACAACTGCATGATTCAATTAACTGTGGCAAAAGAGATTGTAAAATCAGGAATGATTGATTTAACAATCCCCCTTGCTTAGCAACAGAAATTCTGGTCCCAATTGTTCTGGACATACAATAAGTTGAGGACTTCCTGTACCTAAACACAGCGTAATAATGCTAAACGATTTGATAGGCCACAAAATCCCGGAACTGGTTACAAGGGAACGCATATCCAAATACTATGAAACATTAGGGAGAAACAGGCTGGACTTAATCAGTTGGGAAGCAACTCATCAATGATGTTCTGTAAAATATTTGCCCTGAAAGTGTTCATCAGTAGGAACATGAAGATCACGGCAATGATCTTTAGCGTCCAGGTTGAATAAAGCACAATGCTGACCATTTCCCCATAGCGACAGAGCCAATTCTCCCCAAATATAAGTCACTCCTTCCACTCACACGCACCAGTTTCAGGTCAAGAACCACGCAGTGAAACTACAGGCTTCACTGTCGAACAGTCAGTCAAATGATGGAGGTTCAGACATTCACATCCACTGCCATCAAGAGTACAAGAACATACATGTGAACTAATCAAAAGGAAAGGCAGTTACCTGCCAGATATTGGAGTATATATTAAGAAAGAAAAAAGAGGAGAAAGGAAGAACTTAAAAGGGATGGTGTTAGAAACTCTACCCACCGAACGATCTCCTGCCAGATGTGATTTTATTGAAACTAGCCTGAAATCCAAGTTCTAATAATTAAGCAGAGCACTGCAGACATCAAAAAAGGACAGTGTGTCCTCTTTACTTGCCATAAAACCATGGCAAGTGAGTATATAGCCTCCAGTGTATTTTTATGTATATACAAACACAACTTATGTATGCACTTCTAGGAGAGTACCTGGCAGCTGGATGCTGTAGCAAACCAAAACTCAGAATATATATGGTGTGTTTACTAAACCATCTGGTATCAACAGATTGCAAAAGATGGACAACAAGCACTTCAGGCGAGATGCTGGTCTGCCTTTTCCATGGCTGCCCCTATCTTATGGAATACCACAGGTGATCTGGCAGGCGCCCAACCCTTCTAGCCTTTTAGAACTCACATCAAGACCCAGATGCTGGGATAGAGTGAAGGTATCTGGAGTTGGTTGAGGGACATCCTAAGGCAGTGATGACTAATCTTTTTGTCATCGCGTGCCCGCACCCATAATGCAAAGTGCGTGCAACACCCCCTCATGCGCCCCGCCCAGTGCATGTGTGCACAACCCTCCATGTGCACCCCGCTCCCACACACACGTGCACAATCACCGCATGCGCTCCGCACCCGCACATGTGTGCACAACCTGTGTGCGCACACGACCTTGCACTCCCCACTCCGCCCCTCGCATGCGCGCACAAACCCCCCCCTGCATGCACCCCGCCCTCCTCTCACCCATTTTTGGCTTCCAGGTTGGTGCAGGAGGCCTTCGAGGCCCAAAATGGGGCACGCCCCCCTGCGCCCCCTTTTGGGCCTAGAAAGCCAACCTGGAAGCCAAAATGGGGCGTGGGAGCACCACACGAGGCCCCAAAATCCAATGCGAGTGTGCCCCGCCCCCCATGCATCTCCTGCATACGCCACACCGCGCCCTCGCGCATGCGCGGGAGAGACCCGAAGACCCGCTGGCCGGTGGGAGGCGCGCATGGACACGCGGTGGGGCTGGGCTGGGGCAACGGCTGGCGTGCCCACAGAGAGGGCTCTGCGTGCCAACTGTTGCACGCATGCCATAGGTTCGCCATCACGATCCTAAGGAGATGACTGAAGCACAGGGGGTTTTTTTCTGGCTGTTATGGTTCATGATTTTATATAGGTAGTCCTCGACTTACAAAAGTTCATTTAGTGACCGCTCAAAGTTAGCGCGGAACTGAAAAAAGTGACTTATGACCATTTTCTTTCTTTTTTTAAAAATAATCTTTATTGAAATTTTACAATAAAAAAGAACACGAACAACACAACAACACACGGACATAACACATATAGCACGAACGAATACACATATTTACACGCAACATTACAAAGAAATCGAGTACTTTTTTACAGCGTTCTTGAAGTATTTGTTTTGTATCGAAATCTGTATATACATTTTAAGTATGTTCCATAACGTAGGTGTCGGTGGTAGTCATCCATAGGTTAATTCATTTAATTACAACTTACAGAAGAAAGTGGTTTTAAACATATCTCAATTCATCTGCCAAGTTTTTAATTTTGGGTTTTGGCTGATCCAATTATATAGCTTGTTCCATATTTGGTAGAAATCTGTATCGTCCTTCCCATGTATCTGCATTGTTAATTTGCACATTTCTGCGCACTCCAGTATTTTTCTGATGACCATCGAGGCAGTGGGGGTATGTTCTAATTTCCAATTTTGGGCATATGTTAATCTGGCTGCTGTAACTATATGTAGTATTAAATATCTTTCTTCTTTTGAGTATTTTGTACGGAGTATCCCTAATAAAAAAAATTCAGGTTTTAGTGGGATTTCTCTCTGTATTATTTCTTCCAGCCAAGCTCTAATTTTGTTCCAGAAGGTTCTGGCTTTAGGGCACGTCCACCATTGGTGGTAGTAAGTTCCTCTCTCTTTTTTACACTTCCAACATTTTGAGGAGGTTGTTGGGAACATTTTTGCCAGTCGGGCCGGGGGGAGGTGCCAGCGATAAAACATTTTGTATATATTTTCTTTGTATGTGGCCGCTAGTGTAAGTTTGTAGTTTAGTTCCCAAACTTTATCCCATTCTGAGAGTGTTATTGAATAGCCAAAGTTTTGTGCCCAAGCTATCATGTTGCCTTTCACCACTTCTTCAAAAAGATTATATTCTAACATAAAGTCATAGAGCCGAGAAATTATTTTCCCATCTGGTCCTAGTAAAATTTTATCTAAAGCATGTTCATTTTGAAAGCCGGGTTGTATCGCGTCCCTGGTATACCTCGTACTAATCTGTAGGTAGTGCCACCAATCTAGTTCAATTCCGAGTGTTCTAAGTTCTTGCCTTGATCTAATATTATCGTGGTCATCTAAAATTTGTTTGTAGGTAAATATTTTTTTATTGTTTAGTAGGTTATGACCATTTTCACACTTATGACCACTGCAGCATCCCCATGGTTGCATGATTTACATTCATATGCTTGACAACTGGTTCAGATTTACGACCGTTGCAGTGTCCCCGGGTCATGTGGCCATCTTTTGCGACCTTCTGACAAGCAAAAGTCAATGGGGAATCACTTAACAACCATGTTACTAATTTAACAACTGTAATGATTCACTTAACAAATGTGGCAAGAAAAGTCATAAAACGGGACACAACTCACTGTTGAGTTATGCATGCAATTTCTCACTTAGCAATGTAAATTCTGGGCTCAATTGTGGTCGTAAGTAAAAGGACTACCTGTACTTATATTATTGGTTTAATTGTTGTGAGCCGCTCAGAGTTGTGTTTAAGATGGGCAGCCAGCCATACAAATCTTCAAAATAAATGAAATGAAATAAACTCAACTTCCCAGAATTGATCACAAATTCTTCCCTCATTATTCCTTGAATGCATGCATTGATACTAGATGTGACTCGCCAATAATTGAAAAGCTTCCTTGAAGTTGGCAGCTTTTTTTCAACTATTAAAACAAATGAATAGCAACATGGGAAACCCTCAGCAGTGTTAGCTGTAACCTTGCATGCCATTTTTTTTTCCTCCTCTCTACATAGTCACAAGACAATTTCGACAGAGGGCAAGAACACAAGGCACAGAATTTCCTCAAGGAAACTGCTGGGAGCAGCGAAGAAGACTGCTGATCTTCGCCCACCCCAAGTGCAAGCAAGGATAGGCTTCATAAGACCATTTAGAAGAAAATTTGGGGAGGGGTATCGAAAGAGGTAAGAAGAAAAAATTTAATGAAGATGCCTCAAAGCACAGAGAACCCGACTCATAACTGGATTTAGAGTCCTGTCTAACCTGTTTTGCGGTATGTACTGTTTAACTGTATGTGTTTTTTTTCCCCTCGCTCCCTCCCTCTCTCTCTTCTCATTTCTTGGCAAGATGATCACAGCCCCTTTCCTTCCTCTCTTTCACATATTAACACAACACAGGCCTCTGAGAAGGCGACACTTTAAAAGAAGCACCACACTAAGTACAGTATATCAACCTGGCAAGACCTGCATTATCAACACACAGCATCTGTATTTTCAGCATTGAATTACTCAACCATTCTCTTTTTCTTAGTTTTTGTTAAAACCTCTTTGGTGTCTTCTCCAGGAAAAGGGGGGGGGGAATCTTGCTTCACAGAAGCATTAATATCTTATGTATTATATGGACTCAGTCCAACGTATTCAATATAGTTCCTGTATTCCTTTCACTGATCCCTATCTTTGTCTCTAATACCAAACCAAAACCAGAACGTGGCTGTGCTCCACTCACTTTCCTGATTCCTTCAAGATTTAGATGGATTGACACCTGTCACTCCAAGTCAAGGCAAATAAAGGAAAGGGGGAAAAAGTCAGTAAGGGCCAGCGGGTTCTCCAGGCAAATAGTTAGGCTCTTCAAGGAAATGGACTTTCTACTTGGCAAACAAGAGGTTCTATGCAAATAAAATATGGTTGATATATATCCTCAGAGGTGGTTATCTGGGAAGCAGCGTGGTTTTCTGCTTGGACGTGAAAATAGTTTGGGAACTTATAGGACAGTGATGGCGAACCTATGGCACGGGTGCCACAGGTGGCACGCGGAGCCATATCTGCCGGCACACGAGCCTTTGCCTAGCTCAGCTCCAGCACGCATGTGCACGCAGGCCAGCTGATTTTTGGCTCGCACGGAGGCTCTGGGAGGGCGTTTTCAGCTTCCGGAGGGCCTCCGGGGGGACTGGGGAGGGTGTTTTTGCCCTCCCCGGGCTCCAGGGAAGCCTCTGGAGCCTGGGGAGGATGAAAAATGGGCCTACTGGGCCCACCAGAAGTTGGGAAACGGGCCATTTCTGGCCTCCAGAGGGCCTCCGGGGGAACGGGGGAAGCCGTTTTCGCCCTCCCCAGGCATTGAATTATGGGTGTGGGCACTCGCGCATGCGCGATAGCACGCGCGCATGCACTTTCGGCACCCAAGGGAAAAAAGGTTCGCCATCACCGTTATAGGAGGTACAGCAGAAGATCTTTAATCTCAATAGGCCAATGTAATCGTTTTCAGTTCTTAAATATATTATAGTCTTAACTCAGGATTCTCTTCCCCCAAAGGGAAGGGGAAAACATGAAGTCTCCTAGATAACACACATGTATGAACTGATACATACACACAAACACACATTATTGTTTGTGAAGCTTTTTAATTTAGAAAAAAAAAAAACCCGACTTGTATAATTCCCTAACAAACCAGAGAAAGTATACGGAGGACATCCCACAGGCTAATAGTTTAAGACTGTGAATGTAAACTATTTTAATCAGTGTTATATTTTAAGACGGGTGAATGGACAACATAATGACTTCCAGATACTGCTGTATTCCCATTACCCCTGCCAGCAGTTTGTGGGGAGAGCTGATAGAAGTTGTATAGATAGAGGTTTATCCGGGAGGTGTCTGAGCCTACGAATTTTGAGAAAGCAGGCTGGGTTCTCTGCAATGTTCATTCTGTCAAACATAGACTGGTCCTCTATTTGAACTGGCTAGTTAAGGCAACCACAGATAGGACAAGAATCTGAATGAAGATCAATGCCACCATGAGGGAAGGAAAGGTTCTGGTTACCTCAAAGAGACACTGGTCTGACGCCTCTCAAGAGGCAAATGTTGGATCCAATGTTACTGGATAGCTGCCAACCTAATTCTAATCTCCCCTTTGTCACAGCAACGACTGCGGTTAGACAGGTAGTCCTCGACTTACAACAGTTCATTTAGTGACTGTTTAAAGTTACAACGGCACTGAAAAAAGCGAATCTTGCAGCATCCCCATGGTCACATGATCAAAGTTCAGTTGAATTCAGTGGCAAGTGGTTCATATTTATGATGGCTGCAGTGTCCCAGGATCATGTGATCACCCTTTGTGACCTTCTGACAAACAAAGTCAATGGGGAATCCAGACTCATTTAACAACCATGTTACTAAACGCAATGATTCACTTAACAACTGTGGCATGAAAAGTCGTAAAATGGGGCAAAACTCACTTAAGAAATGTTTCACTTAGCAACATGCATTTTGGGCTCAATTGTGGTCATAACTCGAGGACTACCTGTACTTAAAACATTTTTATAGTAATGTTCAGATGTGCAAATGAGCAATCCCCGCTAACTTGCCAACATTTCATCATTAACTCAGAATTGCGGGAATTGAAAAATCATGGTATAAAGTCTCCCTAGTGATCTGCTTTATGTTTTTCCCTCCCGTTTTCTTAAGCTAAAACGAGTACGATATTAGAATCATGTTTTAAGTATAGGTTCAGGGATATAATACAGACATTTCAACACTTGTAGTGGCAGCCAAGCCATGAAGGTTCATATATAAAGAATGACAACCTGGCGTATTAGATTAGACAGCTCCATCTCTAATCTGAGGTAGGGTTTAGCAGATGCTTCATGTCAACCAATGTGTCTTACAGAGTAACCTCAGCAGATCGCCAAGTGATCATCCCTAGGTGTTTTTATTTAAGATGGCCACAAATGCCCAGAATCCAGCCCATACAACATCACCCTTGTCTGCTAAATGGCAGTATTTTTACCTTCGGAGATGTATTTTTAAAGGATTATTTCAGCTTCAGTTAAGCTTGCATTGGAAAGAATGCATGCAAATTTAAGAAAAAGAGATCTTTCAAAAAAAAAAACCCACCAGCAGCCAACTATCCCAGACAAAATGGTGCTGTTGGGATACAAAAATCTGGTTTGCGCAAAGACCTTCTGCAGCTCAAACGGGTCCCAAACCGAGTGGGATGCAGCCTGTTATATTGAACAGTTGTGCTCCAGCAACAAATAGGGCATTCATGAAAACTGGAAGAGCTTCTGTTCTGAGGCTTTAAGTTCTGCAAATGAAACAATCCACTGCTGATGCTTTTATGAGGGAGTGTTAAAAAAAAAAATAGACCGAGGGGTAGGGGTAAGACAGAAAGAGAGGGATGCCTCAGCTGCAGAAAATGTTATATGCAAAAGAAATACCAATTTAAAAAACCCACAGACACACAAGATGAATAAGAGCTACTGTTGCACACTGTCACCCATTACTGACTTAGTTGGCAACGCAGGAAATGTTGCCCAAAGGCACAAAGCATAGCATAATAGATAATACATGGAAAGTTAGGATGGGGGGTTGCAGGGGCAGTGAGAGAAGGCTGGATAAAGATGTAATAAAGAAGGAAAGTCCCAGCGGGGGAGGGAGGCAGGGTACACATTTTGTCTTTAAAGAAATGTACGACTTCTAAAAGACCCCCTTCCCAAAACAGATTCCTAGGTTGATCCGCCAAATAAGACTACTTGATGTCAAGTTTAGTGGATGGCTAGGCCTTGGGGTTGCTCTCGGTTCGGCCCGGTTCTGTGAACCGATAGCAGCGCCGCCGGGATGCTCCGCCCGCCCACCCGGGACACTCTGCCCACCCGCTCAGGTCGCTTCTGCACGCGCGAACCAGTAGCAACAGGTTTTAGAACCCACTACTGGGCCTTGTCCATACTTACATCAAAAAGGAAACATCTGGTACAAATTAAATGCTATTGTAGACATCCTTTGTACATTTTTTAGAGCTGTAACTATTACAGGTAGTCCTCGCCTTACGTCCATTTGTTTAACAGTTTAAAGTTACAACGGCCTTGTAAAAAAGAATTACAACCAGTCCTAGAAGTTACAACCCTGCAGTCAAGAGATTGCCATTGTGGGCACTTGGTAGCCATCTTGCATTTACAACAGTTTACAGCATTTTCAGTCATATGGTTGCAATTTGTGACTTTCCCATTGTGTCATAGGCTGAGAACTACCTGTAAACTAAAGGTAATTTACACAAAATGCTCTACCTCAAAGTACAGAAGCCCCACCCCACAATAGTGTACAGGCCACATGAGAAACAGGTGAGACATTTGTAATAGTGAGTTTTGACCCATTTTATGACCTCTCTTGGCACAGTTGTTAAGTGAATCACTGCCATTGTTAAGTTAGTAGCAGGGCTGTGGAGTCGATAGATAAATGTTCCGACTCTGACTCCTCAGTTTTTTGTACTTCCGACTCCGACTCCAGGTACCCAAAATTTCCTCCGACTCCGACTCCTCAGTTTTTTGTACTTCCGACTCCGACTCCGACTCCAGGTACCCAAAATTTCCTCCGACTCTGACTCCTCAGTTTTTTGTACTTCCGACTCCGACTCCAGGTACCCAAAATTTCCTCCGACTCCGACTCCTCAGTTTTTTGTACTTCCGACTCCGACTCCGACTCCAGGTACCCAAAATTTCCTCCGACTCCGACTCCTCGACTCCAACTCCACAACACTGGTTAGTAGCACGGTTGTTAAGTGAATCTGGCCTCCTCATGGACTTTGCTTTGCAGAAGGGTACAAAAGGGGATCACATGACCCAGGGACACTGCCCCTGTCATAATGTGAGTCAGTTGCCAAGCATCTGAATTTTGATGACATGAGCATGGGGATGCTGCAATGGTCGTAAGTGAGAAAAACGGTCATAAGTCACTTTTTTTCCAGTGCCATTGTAACATTGAATGGTCACTAAATAAACTGTTATAAGTCAAGGAGTACTTCCAATTTAGTGCTCCCTGCATGCGGAAGACGTATCAAAAAGATGTATATAACTCAGTGTTTCATTTCGCACATTTCAGTAAATCAATTGTATTTAAAACATTATTAGAATTAATTATATTAATATAAGATATTAATATTTTTCCTAACAGGTTGCATTTAGCTATTCAAATTTCAGTTAAGATTGACAATGGGCATGAAAAACGAATAGGTTTTTACTTCTCAAAATCACAAATGTATCATTCATACATACACACAACTAATTGACTTTTCCCTTGTATTTAATACCTGTTGCAATTTTAAAATGTTAGTGTTTTCTATACATCGTGTAATTTTTTTGCAAAAATGTACAGCTTAAAAAACCGTATTTTTAAAATGAACTGTTATGATGCAGTTTTTAAACCAAAAAAACCAAACAAACAAACCCTGTTTAAAAATATTAAGAGTCTAAAAAATAAAATAAAAACCCCCAAAGTCACCCAATAAGCTTCCAGGGCTGACAGTGTATTAAAACCTGGATCTCCAGCTCCTTAGCACAAACACTTTAATCCCTACACCACATGCTCTCTCCTTGTTCTCTGTATGGCAAATATAGGGAGTGCATCTGGGAAGCAGCTGTTTGCCAAAGGTCTGTGTGTTTATTAGCAGAGGTGAAGCTTAAATCAGCTGCTTCCTTGTTCACAGACTATATTCTCTTTAACCATCTCTCTATGCTAGCTACCCAACCCAAGAGAAGTTTGCTCGGTATCAACATCTAATCTTCAACACTAGTATATGCATCCAAGAGGCCTCCCCTCTATCTGTGGTGCTGGCTGAGAAATTTGGGGAATCGAAGTCCACACATCTTAAAGGACACAAGGTTGAGAAACCTTGATCTGAAGCCACAGAAATCTATCCCCAAAAATAAAATAGGCCAGGGGTTCCCAAACTTGGCAACTTTAAGACTTATGGACTTCGATTCCCCAAATTTCTCAGCCAGCACCACAGATAGAGGGGAGGCCTCCTGGATGCTATACTGGCTGGAGAATTCTGGGAGTTGAAGTCCACAAGTCTTAAAGTTGCCAAGTTTGAAGACCTCTGCAATAGGCAATAGCCCTTAGACCAGTGGTTCTCAACCTTCCTAATGCCACGACCCTTTAATACAGTTCCTCATGTTATGGTGACCCCCAACCATAAAATAATAAAATTATTAGGAAACTCAGGGGTGGGTTCTAACTTACCTCGCTGCCGGTTCGTTTCCTCCTGCGCTAAAAAATTGCAAAAAAAAAACCCCGAAAACAAGATGGCGAAGCATGCACAGTGTGAGAAAACTGGCTTCTGCGCATGCTCAGAAGTTCCCATGGTACAGATTTTTTTTTTTGCAGTAGTCTATTTGCATGTGGGTGGACCCGCCTGGAGACGGATAGAGGAGCAGTGTCTCAGTTCCTAAGACCATCAGAAATATGTGTTTTCCGATGGTCTTAGGCAACCCCTGTGAAAGGGTCATTCGACCCCCAGGTTGAGAACCGCTGCCTTAGACTTATATACCACTTCACAGTGCTTCACAGCCCTCTAAGCGGTTTACAGAGTCAGCATATTGCCCCCAACAATCTAGGTCCTCATTTTACTGACCTCAGAAAGGTGGAAGGCTGAGTCAACCTTCAGCCAGTGACATTCGAACTGCTGGCAGCCGGCAGTCAGCAGAAGTAGCCTGCAGTACCACATTCTAACCACTGTGCCATCACGGCTCTCAAGCAATAGCAATAAGCAGATGAAACCAATTTTAAAACCGCACATGTCAGCTTTAGAAGCCCAGAGGTCATGGGCCAGCCAGAAGTAGTATTAATGTTAGCTAGGAGACAGGAAAGAAAAAGGATCAATAAAATGGATTGCTGGACGTCAAGATTTAGAAATGAAGATGTGATTGGTTAAAGGACACTCCTTTTGCATCTCAGCCAGGCATGCTTAAGATGCCTAAGTGGTGCATTGTTTAGAATGCAGAATTAAGAGCCATGGTGGCACAGTGGTTAGAATTCAGTACTGCAGGCTGCTTCTGCTGACTGCTGGCTGCCCGCAGTTTGGCAGTTCGAATCTCACCAGGCTCAAGGTTGACTCATCCTTCCATCCTTCCAAGGCCAGTAAAATGAGGACCTCCAGATTGTTGGGGGCAATATGCTGACTCTGTAAACCACTTAGAGAGGGCTGTAAAGCACCACGACGCGGTGTATAACTCTAAGGGTTACTACAGGGACCCAAAGAACAGCTACCTCAGCAACTTATAAGAGGCATTCAATGGTTGGGAAATGAGTCCTCAACGTTTTAAAGGGTACTGTGCATTCTTTCAAATGTATTTATTTATCAAATTTCTCCACCGCCCATCTCGCCTAAGTGACTGTGAAAAGCAACAGAGTTAAGAACAGCATTCAAGAGGTTGTTTATTTTGGTTTGCAAGAGTTATAAATTGAATTATAAAGTTGAAAACGTTTTAAAAAGCAGAGGGAGGGTCCTGAAGCCAAGTGTGGTTGCATGCCCCACTCAGACCCCTCCCCCATGCCAGTTGGCTGAATATCTTGATGCTCTTCTGGAAGCCTGGGAATGGGGGGGGGGGCTGCCTCACCTCGGGGGCAATTCCATAGGGCCGAGGCAACAGCAGAGGAGGCTTTCTTTGTAGATTATTTATTTATTTGTTTATTTGTTTATTTGTTTATTTATTTTATTATTTATAATAAATATTATAAATGTAGTCATTCTTCTCATCCTTGGTTTCAGCACTGATGCATAGATGCTTTTTGCAAGCGCATATATACACACACACACACCACCCGAGTTTTTCTACATGAATTTATTTATTATTTATTTATTAGTGACATTTATATACCACCTCACAGTGCAAGCACTCTCTAAGCGGTTTACACTAGTAAGCAATGTATATTTATATTGCCCCCCAACAATCTGGGTCCTCATTTTACCTACCTCGGAAGGATGGAAGGCTGAGTCAACCTTGAGCCGGTGAGATTTGAACCGCTGACCTGCGGATCACAGTCAGCTGAAGTGGCCTGCAGTACCCCACTCTAACTGCTGCGCCACCTCGGCTCAGCTGTCTCGGCTTAGATCCCACTAAGTGAAATTCTTTAGGCAACGGGGGTCTGCTACACCAGGTCTGACGGTCTCAGCACCCAGTGTGCAAAAGGTGCGACTTCTCTATAATGAAAGCGTCGTCAGTTTAACCCATTCTGTCCCAAATGATTCACCAGTACAGAGCAGCATATCACAACAGTCCAATCTGACTTATTTTTTGTTATAAGATTTTTATCCTGCCTTTTCTCCTTGAGCTCAGCATTGCTTAGGTAGGATGTAAAGCACCCGGGCCTCGAGGCTTGACAGTAGGTTGAGCTGAGAAAAGGAATTGGGGGAGGGGGTGTTTTTCAAAATTATCCAATGTCGTGTCTGACAGCAGGCAAGGACCTAGTTCTCTTTAGTCATCATCCAACACAGTTAACCATCAAAAAGTGGCTTATCGAAGTGCTTTGCGTATCAAAGCAGGCAGGTAGTTGCAAGAATTGTGCTCGGCTGGGGAAACAGACCTGACAGTTTTGAGCCTCAGCCCGCTGGAAAAGCATGGAAAACTCTCAAGTGTGTGGCAGCTGCACTCTGTCTCACAACACCCTCCCCTCAAATGGTTCCATTTTGCAGCTGCCTTGCTGCAAATGAGCATTTTGTTCCTGTGTGATCGCTTCCTTCCCGTATCTAACCCTGACAGGCAGGCAGAATGGGTGCACCTCATGATTAGGAGGATAGAGGAGCAGAACTTGTAAGACTTGCAAGGTGGACGCTTGCAGCACCAGGAAGAGCAACCTGTTCTTCAGCCCAAGGCTACTGCTTCAGTACTTATCCTGCTGGGCAAATGCCAGGGGCCGTTGCTATTGCTGCCACTGACACGGTTTAATTAGATGGCAACCGCACCAAGCAGAAATCCAGGGTGGTATACAATGGCCAATGGCTAGTCTAGGTGTGCGGCCTAGGTATTCTTAATATGTCACACACACATACGCAACTCCTGCTTAGTAGCCCACAAAGGTACAGGGATGATCCAACTTGTTCATTCAACTGAACTACCCCAATGCAGAGTATGGCCTAAATGAAATCATGTCATTTACTTTTACTGGAAAACTACTGAGAAAGGGCATTGTTTTTCTTACCTAAACTCCCATTCTCGTAGGGTGGAGCTAGCCTTGGAGGCTAGCTCCACCCACTATGGAGAATTGGAAATGCTATTTTTGTGTGAAACACCCCAAAAAAAGGGTTTTCGCTGTTAACTTATCAATAAGGAGCCAAGGTGGCACAGTAGTTAAATGCAGCTACTGCAGGCTACTTCAGCTGACTGCTAGTTCAGCTGTTCAAATCTCACCAGGCTCAAGGTTGACTCAGCCTTCCATCCTTCTGAGGTCAGTAAAATGAGGACCCAGATTGTTGGGGGCAATATGCTGAACTCTGTAAACCGCTTAGAGAGGGCTGTAAAGCAGTATGAAGCGGTATATAGGTCTAAGTGCTATTGCTCTTGCTCTTGCTAATAAATCATGCTCACAACTCAAAGATGGAGAACTTCACCCCATCCACTTTGAAACTGTCACCTGACCTGCACAGTGCAGCTCGGCGGGCTTGATGCACAGTTACTACAGATACTTCAAAGAAAATTGATATTTGAACCAATGTTGCAGTTTGCTGCTATTAATGGGGAGGGGACCACAAACAAATCCCCAAATCTGGAGCCAGTTCCATTCTGCCCCCAAGGCAATTAAGACACAACTTTGCCGGGTCAAAAACAGCAAGCTGATCCCCACAGCAGATAAACACTTCAATCACGTGACTCATTCTACATCAATTTAAATATATCACGTGGATTCACTGAACTGAAATGCACAGCGTGACATAACAAAATCTTGTTTTCCTTTCATTTTTCATTTTGACATTGTATTATATTTTGCTTATCGGGGTGAAATTGCCAAGTCAAGTAAGAATGCCCTCTTCCAAATATTCAAGGACTTGCCATATGGGACAATATCCTGCTGATACTTTTAATGCCGCTGTAAAGCTTTGCAATGGAATGGTCAGTTTTATAACAGATGGTCACAACCAACACCAAAATCACTCACCCAGAGATAAAATAGATATTTTCTCAAAACAAACTCTTGAAACATATGAAGTGATGGGTATATCTACAACTCCGCAATCAATGTATTTTTAGCAGAGGTATACTTGCACTTCCTGTTAACAGTGCATACAAAGATTTCTTCTGTATTCTATGCCAGCAATTTTGTCCCCCCCCTCCCTAACACAATAATTAATACAAACTTGTATTTAACAAGATAATTTAAAGAAAATGGATGGCCATATCTTTTTTAACAGAGTACTATGACAAAACTACAAAGCTCCCCAAATAAAACAATGCAAATTAACGAATTCAGTTGAAAGGGAATGCAAAGTAAAATATATGCCACAATTCGTGTATGGTGGCGTTTTTGAGAAGAGGTTTTATTTTGTGAAGAAAAAAATAGTTTGAACAAAAACGAACACAAATGTAAATGTAGTTTTATGAGAGACTGCTGCTCAAACCAGTTCTTAACCTTTACAGATCATCTATGTACTGGTTTCAAGATAATTTGTCAAGTACTCGTAGCATCGGACAGTCTGAAACAGACATTTTAGTTGTATTTTTAGTTGCACCATGTCTTTCTACCGAGGCTGAAATTGCAAGACTGCCTTTATATATAATCTCTCTCTCTCCCTCCCTCCCTCCCTCTTCCTTTTCAGTGCTGCAGCTAAAGATGCAGGCCAAAGTACAAGCAAGAAAATTTAGCCAACCGTAGTTGAAGAGGCTCACCTCCTCCCTGCCCCATGTGGCATATCTGGGCCAATCACTATGCTACACCCAGCTGTTCTGCTCTGCGCCTGCATCCAATGACTGACAGCAGTGCACTGTTACTGCAGAAGGTGTCATCCATCACTGGAGAAATAGAGCTTTGCAGTGTACCAGAAACTTTAGACAGCTTAAATCCATCTTAACATCTGCATTTTCTCCTTTCACAAGGCACTCTTTTAAATTGGGAGGAGGGGGTGTTCAGAAAATGCACATACACAGAGAAGAATAAACGGGGGGGGGGGAATCAAAATATTCATGAAACTTTCTGTCAAGACAGCTGGTTTTCAGTTACCAAAACCCCAAAACAATATAACTGCCTGCCACCAAGTTTTTAGTTAATATAGCTTCTTTCCTCCAGCATTTTAAAGCGCCGGGTGAAATCTAATTCAACGAATTGTTGGTAACATGTGCCCCAATTGATGCCACTGTAAAAATAAAATATAACGCGGCAAAATGAAAAATATACCTAGAGGATGCCTGCTTGCTGAGAATTCTGGGACCAAACTTTGCAAACTGCTTATGGAGTGAGGCAGCTGGTACTTCTAATCTGAAGACTCTTCAAACTTCTCTAAAGAAAGTGTATTTTTAAATTATTAATTACATGCATGGGTTTGAACTTGTGTGCACACACGTAACAAAAGTATGTATGAAGTTCCTAACGTTTTACTCCCAGGAATTATGTTATAGTACCTTTAAAAAAAACATTTAAATCTATTAACAGCATCCAAGATGCACCCCACAAACTTTTCCATAAGCTTTCAAGTCTCTTTTTTTTAATAACTTAGATATGAAGAACTAACAGATTAATCAAAGGGCAAAAGCAAAAGGAATATTCCTAGGTGTGTGTGTGTGTGTGTGTGTGTGTGTGTGTGTGTGTGTGTGTGTGTGTGTGTACGTACACTCAATCTTTGGGCTCCAATTATCTCTTTGAATAAATGCTACTATTCTCATCCCCAGGATTTCACCTTGATTGCATTGTACAATATTCCCCTCCCATGACTTAAGTATTATGTCATTCAAAATGTTAACACAGAGACACTAATCTCTGAACAATTTAAAACAATCTTCCAATCAAAATCCTGCAAAATTCCAGAGGAGAAAATATGGTGAAATAGCAGCGGGGTTACAGAGTGTACTCAAAGAGGAAAGAACACAGTGACCAACCAGCCTGTTTATTCTGCACTAAATTTGCCTCTTGTTTCAAGAATTGCAAAGCAACCCACTCGTGACAATTTTACTCCAAGATTTGCAATCCAGTGAGCCAGGAAAAAGACTCTGTTTCCAAGGCAATCATGGAACTCACTCAATGAGTTGGATCAGTTGACAGGTAGTCCTCATTTAGCAACCACAATTGGGACTGGAAACCTGGTTTGCTAAAACAGTTGTTAAGTAAAATTGCAACTGTGCTTATGATCTTACTTTCCTTTCCTTTGCTTTACAGTATAGAAACGCAAAGGTCATAAATGCATGAATTTGTCAAAAACTTATTCGTTCTTCACCATCATAACTGCAAATTTGCAAACTGCAAATCATTCACAACTAGTCAAGGAGAGAACCAACCTAGAACTAAGGATAAATTTCCTGACAGTTAGAACAATAATCATTGGAACGACAGACATGCCTCCAGAAGTTGTATGTTGCTCCAACACTGGAAGTTTTCAAGAAAAGATTAAAGAACACATTTGTCTGAAATGGTACAGGACTTCCTTCCTGAGCAAGAGGGGTTGGACTAGAAGATCTCCAATGTTCCTTCCAACTCTGCATTCTGTTTCTCTGTTAAATGAGGCAGTCACTGAACTAGGTCTACCTGTATTCCCTTTCAAACTAATCTGCTTCACAGAGCAGTTGTGAGGACAACATTAGAGAGGCCATGAGGCTCTAGAAGTGGCAGAGTATAAATACTATGAATCAGTCCACAGAGGAGATTTTAAATCTGAACTCACCAAAACCAGGATCCCATTTAAAAATTGCATTTAAATGTTTGCACTCAAGCATGAGTTAGATCAGCATATACTGGAAGAGTCTGTTCTTAACATATCCTTGACAAGGACATTTATAGTGCAGGTCAATTTAAATGCAGGGGGTGGGTGGGGAAATCCTGGGATGCTGGGATTAAGATGTGCTGCTTCTTTCTTTGCTTCAAAAAAAAGTTTGCACCAACCATGTGGAGAAAAACAATTATGAAGCCTGATTTCTAAGTTTCTTCATTGAAATCAAAAATGCAAAGTCTTCCATCTTTCTGACCTTGGACTTGTTCATTTTGTTGGTGTCTTTCAGCACAGTCTCTTTACTAAACCATTTAAGGCACAGTGAGCCCTGATAAAAGAAGTTAATGTTTACTGAAACCTGTGCATGAACTGTACTAGACCTGATAGAACTTTTTTTTTAAGAAAAAGCCAAAGTTTTGCTTACAGCATCTATTACCATTTTAAAAAATGGGCAAATTATGATTTTCTAGTAAACCATAATCAAATAGGAAGCACAAGGAGGATATGGGGACCCAATAACGGAGTATGGACAAATATGTGCAACTCTTTTTTTTACCGTAGATAATTATGTGAGAGGAAAGTGAGAAATGACAGCACTCATTGCATGTGTGCAAGTGAACAAGAAACAGTTGTCTGTATAGAGGTTTACAGGCTCATATTACAGGTGCAGATCCCAAATTATATTCTCAGAATTCCCAGGAAAGGCTGCAAAAACTCCTTCCCTGGACTCTAGTGAGCCACACACGTTAACTCTGTGACACACAACGAGGCACCATATAAATACAACGCGTAGAACAGCCCAGTGCACATATTCTGGAGAGAGAGAGAAGTTCCCCGAGGATGGACTCCAGCATGAGCCCAAAAGCTGGTAAGAATAAACCTTTGGTCCTGGTGACCGACTCAGATTGGATCCTGCAACACATTAACGGTGGCCAATACTGGATCAGATGGTCCCATGGTCCAAATCAATACAAGGTCGCTCCTATAAAGGGGCTACAGCAGGGGTGGGTTCTGGCTTACCTCGCTGCCGGTTCGTTTCCCGATGTGCCGCGCAAGCACTTGTACAGTGCTAAAAACCCAGCTTCTGCGCGTGCGCAAAAGCAAAAAACAAAATGGCGGCTCCTACAGCGGCGGCGAGTCTGTTTGGGGGGGCGTGGCAGGCCTGGGTCGCTGCCGGTTCCAGTGACCCAAGCCACCCAGTTACTACCAGTTCCATAGAACCGGTCCGAACCGGGAGAAACCCACCTCTGGGCTACGGGCATCAAATGCTACATCCACTGCTTTAAAATATGCATTTTAAACCGCACAAGACCATGGCTTTAAGGTACAAACATTGCATTTTGCAATGTGTATCATGTTGCCATCCTAGCAAGAGCATCAAAGATACAAGCCAAAGATCAAGGATCAGGGTCACAAAATTACTGAATTCTTCATCCATATCTAACAGATGCTGTCAGCTATTAAGCAAGCACATCAAAAGAGATGGCCCAATTCAAATTATTCACATAATACATTCAGCATAACTTTATACGTCGATCAGCACTTCATGCAACTGCTGAGGATATTCCCATAAGGGAATTCTTGCTCATCCGAAGGAACCGTGAAGAATGAAAGCACTGTACACCGAATGCCATCATATTTTGCACTACCAATCCAGTAATGGTCTTCTACACTTCTCTATTAAGATAACATAAATATACACCTGCCTTCATCATTGCTTTTATTTATCTGAGACTACTTGATCACAAAAGTTAAAAAGAAATAATCTGGACGTCTAAACAGTGGTGGGAAAAAATGTGCCTTTTTTTCCTGCTCTCCCCCATTTCTCCTCTTAAAGCAAGATGCTCCCAGGTGTTTAAACCAACTTTTTTCCCCTTCCCTACACAGCAGCAATAGAACTACAGTCACCTTGGAAACAAACATTGCCCAGTGTTTGCAGAACAAACAATGGTACCTTTTCAGCCAGTACGAAGCAGGCAGGGCAAGGGGCAGTCAAGCAATTCTAGGGTTTACAGGAGTGTTAACATATTGCATTCATTCACCAAGTCAAAAAAAAATACTTCAACACCAAAAGAGAGATTCTTTCCAAAAGAGTGAATCTTTGGCTGGAAACCACAGCCAGACAAGATGAGAAGATCAGCCCAGACTCGCAATGTGTATGCAATCTTTATGCCATTGTTGACTCCAAGTGTTATTTCTAAATGCCTCATGCAGATGATTAATTTTTTAGCTCATTCTTCATACATATACACACACAGATCTGCATCCCCTATACCAGTGATGCCTAACCTTTTTGCCGTCTCATGCCAAAAGCAGGGGTTGCGCCGGGGGGGGTGTTGTGTGTGTGCCCACACCCATAATTCAATGAGCCCTGCCCCCCCATGTGCACGCGACTCCCCTGCCCTACCCCCCCCCCCGCTTTTGGCACATGATGGCATGGTGGGCCCGTTTTTCGCCCAGCCCAGGCTCCAGATAGGCTTTCTAGGAGCCTAGGGAGGGCAAAAACGGCCTTCCCCACACCCCGGAGGCCCTCCGGAGGCCAGAAACGGCCCATTTGCCGATTTCCGGTGGGACCAGAAGGCTTGTTTTTCGCCCTCCCCAATCTCCAGAGGCAAAAACACCTCCCCCACCCCACCCCAGAGGCCCTCCGGAGGCCAGAAACACTCTTCCAAATGGGCCGCTCGAGACTCCTGGGAGGGGAGGGGGGCATGGCCAGCCGAAAATCAGCTGGCCAGAGCACGCTGGAGCTGATCTACGGCAATGGCTCCCGTGCCGGCAGATATGGCTCTGCGTGCCACCTATACTAAATATATTGTATAATTCATTCCTCTTTATTTCACAAATCCTTTTTATGAAGGTGATTTTCCTGCCTAGACAGGGGATTGGACTAGAAGAAATCAACGTGCTTTCCAACTCTGTTATTCTGATTGTCGACTGTTCTTCAAGTTGAGGGTAAGGTAAAAGTCTGCATGAAGATATATTATGAGCAACCAGACACCTGCTTCTGTACTCAGCTGACAAAAACAGGGATTCAAAACCATATCCTGAATGTACACACAAGAGAATTCAGGTCACAACACTAGTGTCAAACACCAGACACCCCAGATTGTTTAAAGAGCTGCAGCTACTTAATCTCTAATAAATAAATAAAACACTTGGTAAAAGAAAAATATACAGGCATTCTGTAAATAGGGATAATATGCTGATCCTCAATCCTCAATGTATACAAAATGAACCCTTTTGCATAAAAGAAATAACAGGTAGCAGAGAAAGGATTATGCTGATTCAATTAATGCCTAACTGTCGTTGATACCATCTTTGCATTTATTTATTTATTTATTTATTTATTTATTTATTTATTTATTTATTTATTCATTTATTCATTTATTTTAGAGTTCTTCTATGCCACCCTACTCCCTGGGGACTCAGGGTGGCGTACAGCATTTTAAAGAACTAAACAATAACATTATTAAAAACAATTTTAAAACATTTTTTAAAAGGACATACAAAACCATGCATACGTGGGGGAGACCTCAGATGTAAAGTTGTCTCAAAATCACCCCGCCTGCAGGAAGAGCCATGTCTTAATGGCTTTTCGGAAGGCCAGCAGGTTGGGGATAATTCGGATCTCTGGGGGTAGTTGGTTCCAGAGAACAGGGGCCCCTACAGAGAAGGCCCTCCCCCTAGGCCCCACAAGCCGGCATTGTTTGGCTGACGGGACCCGGAGGAGACCCACTCTGTGGGACATTTATTTAATGATAAATGTCTAACTATCTCTAGAATGAGTAGGATGAAAGTATATTGTTGTTCCAGGTTGAACAGAAATAGTTGCTGCTTGATAGACGTGTACAAAAATTAACATTTAAAAAAAAAACCCGAACAGAGGAAAAAACCCAGAAACCCAATGTCGTCAAAATTTCTGCTAAAGCATCCTGAATACACAATCTGGTAAATAAAATATTTGCTTTCCCTGATGAAGTAACTGATGAAGTAACTTTTTTTGAAGTTCAACATAGGCCATCCGGGTGGAACATATCGATGTTTTATTTCTCACCAAACAACTCTGCTCTGAAATCCTGGTTATCCCTTCCTGAAAAGTATTACTTCTGGCAAACTCCTACTGTGTCAATTTCCTTGTTGCAGAGAAACAAAGCAACTTTAAAAGGCGTTATCACCCAGTTGTCCTCATCACCACAATCCTAGAAAGTCAATTCAAGTAGCCCTTTTCTCAGCAAACCCACACAGGCTGAGGAAGGAATTAAAAGTGAGCGTAAGGTGTTAAATTCACACTTGACAGGAGTGGCACACAAACACAACACCCTAGGAAAAACAGATAAAGATTGCTGCTCCTATACAACAAGGTATACTTTTGAGGACCAAATGTGTGTTGTAGCAGCAACTGATATAACACACATTTGGTGGAAACCCACATAAATGGATGGAAACTAATCAAAGAGTGAGACAACCTGGAATTAAGGAGAAACTTCCTAAAAATTAACCAGTGGAACAGCTTGCCATCAGAAGTTGTGGGTGCTTTGTCACTGGAGGTTTTTAATAAGAGATTGGAGAGCCACTTGTCTGAAATGATATATAGCCGTGATGGCGAACTTATGGCACGTGTGCCACAGGTGGCATGCAGAGCCTTCTCTGCGGGCACGCCAGCCGTCAACCCAGCCCAGCTCCACCGTGCATGCGTGTGTGCCTCCCGCCAACCAGCTGGTCTTCAGGTCTCTGCCGCGCATGTGAGGGGGTAGGGCGCATGCATGGGGGGCATTTTGGGAATTCGCGTGCGTGTGTGCGCCCCTCGCACCTCATTTTGGGCCTGGAAGGCCTATACCAACCTGGAAGCCAAAACAGGGCACCGGGGGCATCGCGCACAGCCCCCCGTGCCCCATTTTGGGCCTGGAAGGCCTCCTGCACCAACCTGGAAGCCAAAATGGGGCACTGGGGGCACTGCGCATGCCCCCCGTGCCCCATTTTAGGCCTGGAAGGCCACCTACACCAACCTGGAAGCCGAAACAGGGCGTGGGACGCCCCCCCGCACCCCGCGTGCCCCATTTTGGGTCTGGAAGGCCTCCTGCACCAACCTGGAAGCAAAAAATGGGTGAGGGGGTGGGGCGCATGCGCGGGGGCGCTTGCATTGCATTTTGGGGCACTCAGCACCAAAAAGGTTCGCCATCACTGATATATAGGGTCTCCTGCTTGAGCAGAGGGTTGGACTAGAAGACCTCCAAGGTCCCTGCCAGCTCTACTCTGATTGAACTCTGATTTCACAGCATCCTTTTTTTTCCTCCCTACATTTCATCATCTTGGGCAGGAGGGCACTAAGGAAAGGAAACAAGAAACGAACCGAGGGGGAGACGCACAATCAGATGCAGACAAAAACCAAGAGTGAAAGTTTTTCATCGCCTTTAAAAAACCGCACCCACAGAAAAAACACCTCTGAATTGCGAAGCCTGACAAGCTGAAGCCACGGTTACACAGAAGAGGTACTGAAGAAATCTGTCCACCTCCCCCTTCTCACTCACACTATCACACATCCTCAGGCTGCCAACTGGGAGGACTGTTTGCAGGGCAGGGAGAGGGAAGAGGTGTTGCAGCCAGCACCCCCCACCCACCCTGCCCCACAGCTCCGCTGTGACTCTTTGCTGCCCTTGCCCTTCACCAATGAATGAACATCCTCCACTTATGTGGAGCCCCTCCCTGTTTCTGCAAAGCGATGATTATTTGCTGCTTTGCACGTATCTAAACTCCTGCAGCCTCTTTTGTGTGTTCACAGAGGTGTCTCCCCACCCCAGATCCCACCTTCTAAAGCCAAGCAAGGCCTCCCCAACTCTACTTACCAGCCATGAGCCTATAGTACTCATTCTTCTACTCTAACCTCCCTCAGGCACTTTTCCTATACTTCTCTCATAATACTGTTTTTAAGGAACTGGAGGTTTTGCCAACTTTTTGCCAGCTCCTCTGCTGTGAAGAAATTTACCCATTTCTGCAGCTGATGTTCCTGTTTGGTGCAGAAACACATCAAGCTAGGATTCACCAAACAATTGGCAACCTTATATTGTACGTTTTCTCAAATTATTCACAAATCGGTGCAAGGTAACCTGTAATTTATATTCACTGGCTTAGATTTGAATAAGTTCCTTACTCGGCGTAGACTTATATACACATCACCAGACTGAAGGGATGCTTAGGATCAAATTATTTTTCAGACCTACAAAACAGAAGTCCAAAGGGGAAAGCTTCCATTTTCATTGCAAATACATGGCAAGAAAGCTTGCTGCAAAATTTGTGCTTCCTTTTTTTTAAAAAAAGCAAAGGTATTAGAGCCTTGCTACCCCACTGTTCACTGGTAGATTATATGGCAAGAAGACATGTTCAAAATTTATGCTTTAAAAAAAGCAATTAAAAGTACTATAGGTAATCTTCAAAGTTCAACCACAATTGGGACCAGAATTACAGTTACTAAGAGATGCAGTCATTAAGCAAATCATCATTTGACTGGATCAGATTTTGAGACTATTTTTACCATGGCCATTAAACAAATCACCATGGTCATTAAGTGAATCACATGGTTGTTAAGTGAATCGCATCATTAAGCGAATCTGGCTTCCCCAATTGACTTTGCTTGTCGAAAGTCGGCTGGGAAGGTTGCAAATCAGGAGCACATGACCGCAAGACACTGCAAACTATCATACTGTAAATGCAAGCCAGTTGCTAAGCTCCAAATTGCAATCACAAGACCACAGTGGTGGTGTGAAACTTGTAACTTCAAGGACAGATTGTAAGTCATTTTTTTCTGAGGCCATCATAACTTCATTGTTAAACGGATAGTCCTACGTCAAGGACTACCTATAGAGCAACGGTTCTCAACCTGGGGGTCGAACGACCCTTTCACAGGGGTCGGGAGACTTCGCCTGGATGCCGCCATTTGGGTTCTTTTACCCTCTGTGCATGCGCAGAATGCTTTGTGCATGCGCAGAGGGTAAAAGAACCCAAATGGCGGCGGCGGGGCAGGGGGCATGGCGGCGGCGGAGTGGGTCGCGCTGGGGGCGGGGCGCAGGGCGCGGCATTAGGAAGGTTGAGAACCACTGCTCTAGAGCCTTGCTGTTCAAGGCAAGCAGGCAGGTAGGCAAAAATTCACCTCCATCTGTGTCTTGTCCTTCTCTTCATTCAACTTCTTTTTATGCAACTGAAAGGAAAAAAGAGATAGGCCATTTCTTCTCAAATTAAGAACACTATGTCCCAAAGGTGCTTTTTCAAGAGGCAACTGGACTTTCTTGTTTTTCTTTGAAGACATTTCACTCCTCATCCAAGAAGCCTCTTCAGCTTCAGCAAGAAGCTTCATGGATGAGAAGCAAAACTTCTTCAAAGAAAAACAAGGAAGTTCAGCTGCCTCTTGAAAAAGCACCTTTGGGACAGCTATGACCTGGATGACTGAGAATCTCCATAGACATTTTAAAATACTGTATTTCTCATTCCCACCCACCCCCCCACAAAAAACAAAGACAGGTAGTAGTGAGAAGACGACTCACTCGCTCTCCAACTCTGTTTATTATTAGTATTTGTATCCTGTTTTTTGTGCAGGAGGTCAGGACCCCCAAAACTTTACCCTTAGACTGTCCACTGTTGACCTCACCCGATTCCTAAGTGGTCAGTAAGGGGCGTGCATAAGTGCACCAGCGTGCCTACCATCCCTGTCCTAATGTTCCCTCTTATCAGTACCCATCTTATGTATATAAACAATGTTATATCCATGTACAGTATATTACTAACACGTACTTGACTAAATAAATAAATAAATAAATAAAATAAAGGATGGCAACCTTCTCCTATCTTTCATTACAACAACAACCCTGGAAGGTAGACTGAGCTGAAAAACTGTGAGAGGTCCAAATTATCCAGTATTCTCCCATGGATGAAGCTGGACTAGAATGTGGGTCTTTTGTCTTCTAGTCCAACATCCAGGGGTGAAATCCAGCAGGTTCTGACAGGTTCTGGAGAACCGGTAGCGGAAATTTTGAGTAGTTTGGACAACCGGTAGCGGAAATTTTGAGTAGTTCGGAGAACCAGCAAATACCACCTCTGGCTGGCCCCCAAGTGGGGTGAGAATGGAGATTTTGCAATATCCTTCCCCTGCCAAGCCCGCCAAGCCACGCCCACCAAGCCACGCCCACAGAACCGGAAGTAAAAAAATTGGATTTCACCACTGTCCAACACTTTAAACATTCACCAACACTGTCAAAGTAATTGATATTAAAAACGGGCAGGATGATATAATGGGAGAAGATTTGGAAAGCACAATTCACTTACATCAGTTACACAAATACTGTCCAGATGAGACTGCTATCTCTTCATCTGATTCCAGGATTATTAGCAGATATACAGACAACTGTGTCTTTATGAGGCAAACATTTTCACCTATTTATTTTGTTTACACAGCAAGCTCTTGTTACAAGATACTAAAAACAGGTGAGACAAGATTTTTCTCCTGGTAAGTTGGCAGTTCTCAAAAAAGTAACAAATGACCCCTGTTCACCATGGCAAGTATCGACAAACCAGTCACCTAGATATCAAATATAGCATGATTCGAGCAAAGTTTACTGCTTCAAGTGTGCTTAGAAATCCACCTTAATTATTAGTAAGAACTATGGTTAATTTGCAACACTACACAGCTCAACATGCTATTACAAAGACTCATTTTTTTTCAAATATTATTTTTATCTTTAATTTGTGAAAAACAGCACAAAACCCCAAGACAAATCTAAACTTGCATTTAAGAAAGCATTAAGAGAATAGTCTTTTTTTAGAATTATTAAGATATTTTTGTTTGCTTCTGCTCAATAGATTATATGTAAGAGCCAGCATTATAAAATCTTACTATACATTATATACTATATACTGAAATATATTAATAACCCACTGTTAGATCAAATCTAATAATTAAATAGAAAACAGAGTCGCTGGAAAGCCCAAAGTTCCCTCTCTGTTTTTAATTACAGCAGCATTAGTCAGAACACCTTCCCAAAATGGAATCGTATAAACCAGATTAATTAACCAGATGCATTAGATTTGCCATATCCTCAAAAGCCAAAGCTCTCAGCCTATATCTCTCAGTCAGCAGGCAAAATTTTAATATTTGATTTGCCTTTTTAATTGAACATATTAAAGAAAATATATAAACATAAAAGAATAAATGAATGTAAAACAGCTGAATAAACCAGGGATTTTAAAACATCATGGAGATAATCGCTTTCTAATATACCATTAATTTATTGCAAATAGTTAAGGGTGTTTTCACAGAATAACAGAGTTGGAGAGAGAGAATGAGAATTAAATAATCATGATAAAAGATTAAAAACTATTAAATTTCAGCTAAAAACGAATGCCAAAAATGATGCTTAACATAATGTAAATTATCAAATGAAATCATACATTATAATACATTTATTGCATTAAATTCAGTCCAGTTTGGGGTATGCTACCAATCCAGGTATTAAATTACAGTCTATACTGCAGTTTCTAGTTTGAAATACATAGGTACTTGGTTTCTTCATTTCATTTTCCAAATTACATCCACTATACTGTAGTTTAGGGATAGGCAAAGTTGGCTCTTCTATGACTCGTGGACTTCAACTCCCAGAATTCCTAAGCTAGCATGATTGGCTCAGAAATTCTGGGAGTTGAAGTCCACGAGTCATAGAAGAGCCAACTTTGCCTACCCCTGCTGTAGTTGGTCCAAGTGACTCCATGGATGACACAGGATATGTTTGTCACATTCCAGTCCAGCTTTTTGCTTACCATTGTGGACTGAACCTCAGTAGTGGGAAATAATGGTAAGCACATCAACTGGTAGCACTTTATGGAAAAGACTGTCTGCCTGATCTTGAATACTACACTGCCACTCACAAGGTAGCTTGTTAATAACTTTTTCTTACCATTTTATCTGCTATTCATTATTTATTTTATTAGTAACATTTATATACCGCCTCACAGTGCAAGCACTCTCTAAGCCAGTGGTTCCCAACCTTCCTAATACCGCGACACGCCCCCCGCCCCCGTGCCCCCACCGTGCCCCACCCCGCCGCCGCAATTTGGGTTCTTTTACCCTCTGCACATGCTCAAAGAGTGCTGTGCATGCGCAGACGGTAAAAGTACCCAAATGGCGGCAGCAGGGTGGGGCGTGGTGGGGGCGCGGGCTGTGGAGTGCGATATGGCCAGGCTTGTGGCAGTGGGGGGGAGCTGAGGATGCCGGGGCGACTCCTGGGAAATGGTCGTTTGACCCCCAAAGGGGTCCCGACCCCCAGGTTGGGAACCTCTGCTCTAAGCGGTTTACACCATTAAGCAATGTATATTTATATTGCCCCCAACAATCTGGATCCTCGTTTTACCTACCTCGGAAGGATGGAAGGCTGAGTCAACCTTGAGCCGGTGAGATTTGAACCGCTGACCTGCGGATCACAGTCAGCTAAAGTGGCCTGCAGTACCCCACTCTAACCGCTGCGCCACCTCGGCTCTTGATATATATCAGTGATGGCGAACCTTTTTTTCCTCGGGTGCCGAAAGCGCGTGCGCATATGCTATCGCACATGCGTGAGTGCCCACACCCATAATTCAATCCCTGGGGAGGGCAAAAATGGCCTCCCCCACCACCCTGGAGGCTAGAAACAGCCCATTTCCCAACTTCTGGTGGGCCTAGTAGGCCCGTTTTTCGTCCTCCCCAGGCTCCAGAGGCTTCCCTGGAGCTTGGGGAAGGTGAAAATGCCCTCCCCCACCCGCCAGAAGCCCACCGGAAGCCGAAAACACCCTCCCAGAGCCTCTGTGCGAGCCGAAAATCAATGGCTGGAGTGCACATGAACGCTGGAGCTGAACTAGGGCAACGGCTCGCGTGCCGGCAGATATGGCTCCGCGTGCCACCTGTGGCACGCGTGCCATAGGTTCGCCATCACTGATATATATCATGATAGCAATGAGACACTTTCAGCTTCAGAACTTGCTTTTAGCACCTGGTATTAAGCTTTAAATACAGAAAAACATCAACTGAACCTAAAGCATCCCTAACCCTGGTTCATAGGCCTAACCCTACTAGGTGAAGCATCCTAGTTTGTTGGCCTTCACCATCTTTATCCAAGATAAAACAGTGCCCTATCGAACCAATACACTTGGGGCGCAGCACTTCCATCCTGAAACTGCAACATCTGCACACATTTGCTTATAGGTACCTGCACACAAGATACACTACTTTGCACCACTTTCTAAGCATGAGAGACGTACAACTTTTCAACACTGAGATTCATCTCAAGATTAGGTAGACATTCATATGAGAAGGCATACTGGTCCACACCAAGGCTGTACAACTTGCAATTCTCTCTCCTCTTCTTCTTCTTCTTTTTTTAAATTGTATAAAATACAAAAAAAGAAAATAGGAAATTAAGGGAATGGGAAAAGGGGGTGTGAAATACAAGGAGGAAGAGAAAAAGAAAGAAAAGGAGGCATTGACTTCCAACTCTTCCTAGCACAGTACAAGATAAATACACTCCAGCCTCAACTTTTTGCTTTTACATATTAATATATAACTAGCCATTTCTATAACACCAAATCTTTCTAATCAACAAAACCAAAATCGAAGTTTCATTTTTTTTTCCTCTTCAACTTGCAATTCTCAAGATTGTTTCAAGCGAAGGATTCAGGTCACTGGCAAAAATGGGTGGGTCATTTTCTGTAATGGTATGGGGGAATGATCTTGGGAGACAGGGGAAGACATATGCTATCTAAGAAACAGTCAGATAAGAGGAACTACAGCCCATTACTGCATAATGGACAGAGCAAGAGGCTCCCTAATTAACTGGGGCAACAGCAGGAGACTTGCAGTTTCAGGCTTGCAAGGTTTTGTTAATGTAGCTTTAAAGTACAGCAGAATTAGCTTATCTGGCCATGTTTCCTGTATGGTCTACCTGGTAATGCTGAAACTTTCTCAGAAGCCTGAGCCTGGGGAGGGTGAAAAACATGCCTACCTGCTAGGCCTGAAACGGGGCATGGGGGGGGGTTGTGGGGGGATGGGGGGGATGGGGGGGCGCAAAGACATGCGCAGGGGAGCGGGGCAGTGCACATGCACGGGGCGTAGGAGGGCATTGCATTATGGGTGTGCGCACACGTGTATGCTTTTGGCACCCAAGGAAAAAAAGGTTAGCCATCACTGTCCTATTAGGATGAAAATGGGCATTTGTACAATTTGTACAATCACTTTGCTTCAACATTACTGTACTGCACAATTTGGAAATGTACAGTTGCCAATTTGGATTCAAAATTCAATACTCAAATATGAAATGAAATACATGTAGTTTATTATTTATTGTACGCAGTGGTACCTCGGTACCCATCGTTAATTGGTTCCGGGAGATGCGATGAGTACCAAAAACGATGAGTACCAAACAATTTTTTCCCATAAGGAATAATGTAGTGAGAGTCACAGGGCAGTCAACAATGACAAGTTTTAGCTTGTGCATAGAGTACCAAACAATGAGTAGCGGGAGAAATTTTTCACGTCAAAATGCGTTCAGTACCAAAATCAATGAATTTCAAAGCAGTTTGAGTACCAAGTTACCACTATATATGGTAAGTTTACAAAGACAAGAGTTTAAACTGAGAAGTTTACATATATTATTAAGCCAAAATATAGCTTGTCTGTTTCTGATTTAACAGGGTGTGAAAACTCATCTCTAGGAAGCAATTTTTATTTTATTTTTTGCAACAAACCATAAACTGAAATACTGGTTAAATCTGAATCCCAAATTTCAGTTTGTACCTGATTTTTACACTCTTTTTTTTCTTAGCTCTTGGCAGCAGAAATGGACATAACAAACCAGGAACTAGCTGAAGAACCCACAATTACTTTGCTCATTTGCAAGATTCAGTTTTATCTAATAAGCAACATCTTAATAAGAATTGTTTTAAAATTAAGCACAACTAAAAAAAATACACTCAGAAGACCACAAAACTTTCAAAAGGATTGTGTTGTTTGAAACTTCCAAAAATGTAACAATTTGTTGGCAAACGTCTTACCATACTAACACTGTGTTTTCTTATGGGCAGCCAATGACAAATAGACACCATCAACAGTTTTCACAGTGACTGTACCAAAAATTATGCTAGTTGCTCTTGGACAAACAAATGTCTGCATTGCAAATTCAAACAGTACATATTGACAACAAAGAACTGCTATTAGAAGGTGACTACCTCACTAATCCTCCATTATTTTAAAATATACACGCATTTCATCTTCTATTCTCTATCTTGCTTTAACAATAACTTCCCAGTTGCAAAACCAGCAATCTAGTCTCAAACTTATCTGCCATTATGAATCAAGGTGAATAATGAATGTGCTTGTTTCCTCAAGAAAAGTATCTGACACTGAACCAAAACACCAACACAATTAGGGAGGGAAGTGTTGTACAAAGAAAGAATATGGGCCAAAAGAGATAGGCAATTCTCACAGAAAGTTACTTTCAGTACCTTTATAAATACATAAGCCTATTGAATATACATATTCAAGATGGTAACTTGTAGCCAGAGGTAGCCTGGATGTAGTTAATCACAAATTAGAAGTCAATACACAGCAATTGAAGAATGGAAATTATTGAAGAAAATCAGACCCCAAAGCAGGGGTGAAATGCTACCGGTTCGGGCCGGTTCGGGCGTACCAGTAGCGGCGGCCACCGGTGGTTCGGAGAACCTGTAGCAGCAGCAGTACGAGGCTCCGCCCACCCACCCGGACGTCGCCATTTTCTTTTTTTTAACCCTCTGTGCATGCGCAAAGCCTTCTGCGCATGCGCAGAGGGTAAAAAAGTGCACGCGACGGTGGCGCACACGCGAGGGAGCTAGATTGCGCGCACACAAAGCGCACGCTTCTGAACCGGTAGGGAAGGTAAGTAGATTTCACCGCTGCCCCAAAGGTTAGTAAATCTCCCACTATGTTAGACTATAATCAATAATAAATCCACATTTATTCTGAAGAAATTTAACAGTGAATTAGTTACGGATGGCAGTGGAATATTAATTGGTTTTTCCAACTCAATGCAATCTTTATAAAAGAATATATTCATTTAATTGTTATATTTTTAGTTACTAGGAAAAACTATTCATGAAGAAACCATGTGGTCACTAGGAGATTAACATGACTCAGTGGCACATAATCAATTAGTGAAAATTTATACATAAACCAGTCCAATGTTTTGTGAGTGGATATATGCACAACACTTTTTTTCTATTTCTGCTTGGTCCAGAGGCCATCCTTAGAAATAACAGCATTTGGAAAAATATCATAGAACTACTGATATCGTACATCAGGGGTGGCCAAACCGTGGCGCATGCGCCAAACGTGGCGCATTGGATGATTACAAGTGGCGCATTGCATCCTCCAGCGGTGAAATGCTCCCGGTTTGCTTTTACCTGTCTGTCGTCGGAGAACCGATCGTGAAGGCAGCGCGACGCTCCACCCACCCGCCGGGACACTGCCATTTGAGTTCTTTTACCCTGTGCGCATGCACAAAGCGTTCTGTGCATGTGCAGAGGGTAAAAGAACTCAAATGGCGGTGTCCCAGCGGGTGGGTGGAGCATCGCACTGCCTTCGCGATCGGCTCTCCGACAACCAACAGGTAAAAGCGACTCAATCGCTGGGAGCATTTCACCCCTGACCTTGCGCCTACTTATTTTTGAAATGTCTTTTGAAATGGCGTAAATTAATTAATTGAATTGCATGATTGAGTTATTCCTTTTCCTCCCTTAAGCAAAGCAGATCCTACCTCTATCCCTATTTTACAACCCCAAACGTGAAAGTAAGAAGGTAAAAAACGTGATTGAGTTGTACGGTGCATCTGAACTCATCTGTGAAAAATTTGGTGCATGGTATGCTTAAGGTTGGCCACCACTGCCATACACCATATAACCTTCGTGCACTCTTTCTGGAAAAAATGAGCAAAAGTTGCCATTGTATCCAAAAGAGTTCAGACACAATGTTTTTAAGAGCTAAATGATCTCGAGTAAACATTCTAAATCAAAATTCCCAATTATGATAGAAACATAATTCCTACAGTGAATATACAGTAGCAGCATATATATAATTCACCACCTGCATTCAACACTATTCTGCTAAATCATAATCACTGCATTCAAAAAAAAAAGATGAACCAAAATAAGTGATGTACTACATTCCATTGTTGTAGATCTGGTACAATTCAAGTTAGGTACTCAGAATTGAGGTTCTTCTGTGTAACCAAGAAAGCAATTCACACAATTTCCTCCCCGTTCTTTTGTGAATGGACCAACAAGTAAGATATTTCCAAAATGTAACTGCAGAACAATAAATGAATGTGAGATAAATAGTTGGGGCTATATAATTAAACATGAGAAATGTTTGTATGGTATCAACCGGGAATAATATTCCCCCACACGTCTAGAAATCTGAAGATATAGCTGTTCAAAAGCCATCAGTCACATTTATCTAAATTATTAAACAAATCAAACAATACAAAATCTATTCCTGCTACAAGTGTACCACAGACAGGAACCATGTCCAAACTTGTTTTATGAACATACTTCCATTTTCTCTAATGAAAATTCATGTTTAATGTTTGTCCAAACTTCCTTTTGTTAAACAGTATGTATTGGCCAGAGTCATTTTGGCAACTAGAATATGACAAAGTATTTAAATGTGTTTGTTTTGTGCCTTTGAGTCAGTACTGACTCCTGATGACTGCATGGACCAGTCTCTGCAGTTATCCAGCAAGCTTTCAGAAATGGTTCACCATTGCCTGCTTCCTATGGCGACCAAGGTTTTATCCATTGCTTGGACTCTCATAGCAGAGCACAGGAGAAGGACTAGAACTCACAGGCCCCCAAGTTCGACAATGACTTTAACCACCACATCATTTTAATTTGGGAAAGTATATATCTACATGCATTCTTGAGAATAAGACCTGGACATACCAATGAAACTATTTTGAAGTGTGTAGCCTTAGTTCAACAAGATCAATATAGAGTTTGTTTTCAAATTAAGTTGCAAAACAAGCTTTTCACATATTGACGACTGGTCTCTATATATACTACGTAATGATTCACTTTCTATAAATGCCACCAGTATGGTTTAATTTTCAATTGAGGTATTGTTCGTGTAAGATTCGTTTCAAAAAATGCTGATCTATACCAGTATGTCTGAAACCGAAGCAAAATCCAGTTCAAAGCAACCGATTCATAGTCCCCTTGCCATATTGTATGTATCTTCTAATGTATTTGATAGATGATCATACATTAGATAATTAGTGTAAGATCAAACGGTGTGGAGAGACCTGGCCCATAGAATCACCAAGAGCAGGACACGACTGAACGGATAACATCATCATCATCAATATATTTAGCATCCGACTCCATCCCAGTGTTAATTAATTATGCACATTAGATCTTTTAATTAATTCTGTAGTTCAAACTCCACATGCAGGTTCAAAATAGCATTACAACCTACATCACTTTCTAGAACACGATGCTGGCCCAGAGATCCAACCTTAATAAGTTGGATCTTAATAATAATAACTTGTTGCAGTGGGAGAGCAACTATAAGGTTTTCTATTCTGAGAAGAAATCAGTAGTTACCAAATGCAAAAGGTGTCACTGAAATGATAAGGGTAAAAAAAAAGGAATGGGAAAAAGATGATCAAGTCTTTCCATTTGAACTGAGTCAGATTAAGGATTCAGCACTGTAATGGCCACAGAACTACACATTCTACACAGCTAGCCAAAATCTTATACGGGTAGTCCTATACTTACAACCACAATTTATTTATTTATTTATTTTATTTAATCATATTTCTATGCCGCCCAACTCCCTAGGGACTCTGGGCGGCTCACAACAGGAACAAACATAAATCAGTATAAAGACATTTTAAAAAGCGGATTAAAAAACATATTTTCAGTTTAAAATAGTTTCAGCCATCCATACATTCATGGGCCGACTTCACTAATCATCGTCAAAAGTCAATGGCCCCAGGCTTGTCGGAAAAGCCAGGTCTTTACAGCTTTCCGGAAGGCCAATAAGGTGGGGGTTATGCGGATCTCGGGAAGTAGCTGATTCCAGAGAGCCGGGGCAGCCACAGAGAAGGCTCTCCCCCGTGGGCCCGCCAGCCGACACTGTTTAGCTGACGGGACCCGAAGAAGACCAACCCTGTGGGATCTTACCGGTTGCTGGGAGGTATGTGGTAGAAGGCGGTCTCGGAGATAATCTGGCCCTGAGCCATGTAGGGCTTTAACGGTAATAACCAACACCTTGAATTGTGTCCGGAGACCAATAGGAAGCTAGTGCACAGGAATTGAGCCAACAATTGAGCCCCAAATTTATGTTGTTAAGTGAAAGATTTGTTAAAGTGAATTTGTCCCATTTTAGGACCTTTCTGGTCACATTTATTAAGTGAATCACCGCAGCTGTTAAATTGAATAACCTGGTTGTTAAGTGAATTCTGGCTTCTCCATTTGCTTTGCTGGTCAGAAGGTCACAAAATGACTCCTGAACACTGCAATCATCATAAGTATGAACCAGTTGCCAAGCATCTGAATTTTGATCACCTGATCATGGGGATGCTTCAAAGGTTGTAACTGTGAAAAACAGTCACAAGTCACTACTTTCAGTGCCGTTGTAACTTTGAATGGTCACTAAATGAACTGTTGTAAATAGAGGACTACCTGTATTCTGATTTCATGATAATTTGGCAAGAATCTAAAAGACAGAGTTATCAACAGCTGGCCTCATGCGTTTTTTTGGATTTTGTTAAACTCAAGAGCTGTTTAAGAGCAATTTGAAAATTTTGTGGAAGAAATTTCAGATCAGAAAGTTCTTTGAAACATACTATGTAAAGAGAACCCACTCAGAAAAGAAATCTCCTTGGATTGCAGTCATTTTGGTATAGGCAGCAGTGCAGACAGTATGGTTATTTCAAGAAGATAACTCAACCATCTCTCAGTCGTTGATGCTACAAGATCTTCAACAAGGCTTATAGGGGTTGCAACTACATTCCCAAGAATCTACATTCCTGATACTTCAGGGAAACTTCAATCTCACTCAACGTTTCTATCCAAACTAGCAGATTTCCTGACTCACAGAGTAAGTCTTGCCTGGATTAAACTTCAGCTTGTAAATACTCATCTGACCTAGAATAGCCTCTAAAAATCTGTTGAAGAATGCTAGGATTCTACTTAGGATTTCTAATTTGAAAATGGAAGAACAACTTGCTCAAGTTACTTTTATGCAGATGAGGTGTTCATCAGATGCATAAAACAAAGGTGTTTTATGCAGATGCAATGTTCATCAGCTCAAGGACCATACCTGGATTTGCACAGTGTGCTCAGGGTCATACTCCCAAAATAGACAAACAAAGCATCCAAATTAAGCTCGGCTTAAAGGATGACACTAAAATTTTATACTTCTGCAAAATTTAAAGGCATCCATTTTTCCTTTTAAAAAAACAATTCAAATTCCCAAATGCATAAAATTAGTCCAATTGTCGGGGGGGGGGGGGCTCTGAAGTACAGATGAGGGCTACTCACATATTTTAAACCCTTGATGTTTGTGGTAACAAAAGAACAGGATGGATCTTCCGAGGAAATTCGAAGCTGCAGAACTGAGCTACAATCTCTAACCTCAGCTTCTAAATACTGAATTTCGGGTACTACTGAAATCATTATAATCAGGGGCGGGTTCCTAATTTTTTTACTACCACTCTGTGGGCGTGGCTTATTTTGTGGGTGTGGCTTGTCAGCCATGTGACTGGGTGGGCATGGGCCTCGGGAGCTTGGCAGCAGCAGGAGAAGCGGGGGGCATTGCCCACCTGCAATGCAGCCCCCCGCAGCGGGAGCAGCAAGACCGCAGCAGCGATTCTTCTAGGAGGCTCTGTCCGGCCTGAATGCATCTCCCCATTTGATGATCCTAGGCTCCTGCCGCCCGTTCCCCCTCCCCTCGGCAGCTCGAGAAGCCTCAAACGTGCAAAAATGCCTAGGATCAGCACCATGCGTTCGTGGCTTCTCGGACTGCTGAAGGGAGGGGAATGGAGATAGCTCCTGCCACACGTTCTTTCAGCGTCTCACGCTCCCTCAGCCATCCTCCCCTGCTTGGACTCACTGTGGAGTAGGAAGGCAGCGCATGCGCAGTGCCGGAAGCTCGGCTTCTGGGCATGCGCAGAAGAAATTTTTTTTTTGAAAAATTAAAAAAAAAATTTAAAAAATAGCGGCTCCCAGGCACCGGCAACCGACCGCACCGGTACTGTGACGTCACCAGCGGGCCGCTACCGGTGCTATAGAGTGGACCACACCGGTAGGAACCCACCACTGATTATAATATACTGTGGTATCACTTGACCAAGAATGATATGTTAAGAGATGATACTAAAGGCAGGAGAACTAATCAGCTGTCCACCTTCCACTTTTCTACATTAAGTCTTCTACTCTTGCGTTCAAGGTCTTTTCTACCCTCAAAATCTAGTCAGAAAGCACACTGGACTGAATCCAAACTGTTAGGATCTCACTAGAAAGGACGTTGGTCTTACCTGATACGTCTCTTCTCAGTGCGCTGCGGGAGAACAGCAGATGTCATATAGCAATGACAGTTATTCAGAACCAAATTGCCAAAATCTTAAGCTTTGGCATCCTTTAGGTAGCCATATTCTTTCCACTTCAGAATTTTCTCTTTTTTATTACAGAAATACAACTGTTAACATACAGTATTGCTGGATCCAGCTGCAGCACCAAGTGTCAATGCAGCAGAAGGGACTGATGAGTACATATTCCATTAGCAAACAAAATATAAGGTGTAAACCAGGTGACCAGCAAAGCCCATATACCTGCAATAAATAATCAACACACAATGGCATAGAGAATTCCAAAACTACATAGTGGTATAAATATGTAATTCTGTTGCCTTTTGGTTCTACAGCAGAATTTTCAAATCAATGGCCGACATACTTAAGCAAATCTGAAAGGTATACGGAGGGTGTGGCAGGCCATCAAATGTCTACAACATGGATTGCTTAACAATTTCCACACATGCCCACAATCTTTATACAATACTTTAATGCATGTGCTGAAATCAAGATGCGTTCTAAACTGGAGGGCATACCTGGGTATGTAAGAATCTTTTCTCATATAACTAAAGACTAGTTGCAACAGTGACCAAAATAATCCTTGGAGTCGAGCTTGATTTGGGGCAATTACATGGGTACATCTATGTACTTTTCTTTTTCTGGATTTTTTTTTTCAACTTCCTAATCATCTTGCTCCCTCCCTCCCCCCCCCACACCATTTTTTTCTAGATCTAATTTTGTTTAGCGTTCTTGAAATCAGCCAAGATTGGTGAGTTGCAGCCACCTGCTGCAGTAACACTAAGCCTCTACAGGAAAGAAATCCAGTGGACTGTAGTTTATTTGGTAACCCAAAACGAAGAAAATGGTGGATCAATAAAGCTGCAAACCAATCAATAAAAAGAGAAAGGAGATTAGTATCACTTCTTACAGATATTAAGGCAAAAAGTAGTAAGACAGAGAAAAATTACCCAGCTATGAAAGTGGTAGCTACAGTATGATCTAGTTCAGGGGTGTCAAACCCGTGTTGTCACAGTGTCATGTGACGTATCAAGACTTTTTCCCCTTCGCTAAAATGGGGGTGGGGGTGGCCAGCACGTGATGCATCCGGCCCGCAGGCCACGAGTTTGACACCTCATCTAGTTCACACATTAGACTAGACCAGGGGTCTACAACCTGCGGCTCCGGAGCCGAATGCGGGTCTTTGGGCTCTCTGCTGTGGCTCCCTGTCGGGTGATCCCATCGCTGACTGGCCCTGCCCCTCGCCCTCCCCTCCCAGTCACTCCTTGCCTAGCTTGAGAAGGTAAGGGCGACGGCGGGGGATGAGAGGGAGAGATACACACACACACACACAGATACAGAGAGGGGGAGAGAGGTGGGGAGAGTGAGAGAGATATACAGAGAGGGGGAGGGAGGGGGGGGGTCAAAGGGTTTTGTGGCTCCTGGTGTTTTTTTAACAAGGAGTTGTCTGCCCTAATGACCTGCTGGATAGGTGTGGCTAGGGGGGTCATGTGACTGGGTGGGAGTGAGTGATATCGAGTTGGCCACGCCCACCCAGGTTTTGTGGCTCCAGGTGTTTTCTTTTCTGTGGGAAATGGGTCCAAATAGCTCTTTGAGTGTTTAAGGTTGCAGACCCCTGGACTAGACCATAACATGGTCTGTTTTGCTAAGACTTAGAACATGATTCCAGCAAATGGTAAACAACAGTTAAGCCATCACAGCTTCACACAATAGGAGACCAAGCTTCTAAAACTAAAGTTCCTGTCTGTAGTTTCCTAGGTTTAATATACATCACGGCGGAACACAGAAAGTAAATGCTTGAGCAGATCAGAATTAACAACAGCCATGAAAAGGCTTACATACTAGGAATTAATATAACAATCAGACGTGTGTTATTTGGTGTTCTTCCCCCCCCCAAAAAAATTAAACAATTTGGTACAAGTTTTCTTCCCCCTAGGGAAAAGAAGCATCTGCTGACAACCACAAAGCAAGAACAAAAAGCATTCTTATTGCTGAACCTCATTTACAGAATTACACTCTTTTTAAAAAAAGTCCAGTGGATTAAAGGTAGCAAAAATGTCATCGGAAATGTTCTGTTAGTCAGAGTCCTTCCATCTTTTCACTTCGATTTTATACTTCCTGTTATCTTGTTGCACATAGCAGACTGATCTAAACCACTGGACTAAAAGTATCATTCTTCCCAGCCACCATGGTCCATGGCTGTGCTGGCTAGAAATTATAGTGTTATAATACAACACATCTATACGACTTGGGAAAGACTTAGAACAAAACTGTAAGCACAAGTACAATACTAACCACTGCTGTTGTTTGCAAAACAAAAATATTTCCCAGGAAAGCAAACAGCTTAGAGCAGTGTAAAAAAAATTTTTTTTTCCTCTCAGGACCCTTTTTCACTTTTAAAAATTATGGAAAACCCTGCAAAGAGTTTTGTTTATGAATTATATTTATTGACATTTACCACATCGAAAATTAAATTTGACCCATTAGCTGCCATTATGCTTCTCACAAGTGTCTGAGGGGACTTTAATATGATATTCTTTTTCAACATAGGCTGACAAATAATTCTGATTTCGTGGATCTCTGAGAGGATCTTGAGAGGATCCACACTTTGAGAAAGACTGGTTTAGAGAGAAGTAGTCATAGCATACACAGAGAGCAATCTTATTAAAAGAGACAGCCATCCCCTGTGAACCGACATGGAATACTTAAATGCCAAGCAGAACACGGCAGTTTTAATTATAACCCCTTTGTGACAATTCTTTTTTTTTCCCCAGTAGGGCTTGGCACATCCCAACAAGTCTGGCCAATAATCAGGGATTATGGAACTTGTAGTCTAGACTGAGCAAATGGAAATAATGCCTGTGATGCCTTTAATAGCTATTTAGAAGAGTGGGCACATAGGAGGAACTACTTAAACAAAATTCTCCCTTGCTTTTGCCTTTATAGAGGGTTACCTTTTTTTGGAAATACCAAATCTCCGTGATGTCAAGAGAAATAAAGCACAATTACTGAAGGAAGTAAATAACCAAGCACGGCTATAATACCTTCATTCATCTCTGTGCAGGAATACTCAACAGGTCCCACTGCAATCAATTACAAAATGTTCCATAGATTATGTGAAGCAACCACCATAATCATGAAGTTAATAGAGAGAGTATTAAATTTCGGTGAGTCATCTGGAACCAATAGATCATCTGGAACTACAGTTCTAAAATTAGGGATGAGAGCTTCCTCCAACCACCACGACACCTCTTACTAAATACAAAAATTGAAGCAACCGAAGATCCAAGTTGGTGAAGTGGTTTTCAAAATGTTCTGCTTAAATGGAAACTTGTTCTTCATTGCTGTCTGCCGAGAGGTTGGTGTTGACCAATGTGATACAGGTAGTCCTCAACTTACGACCACAACTGAGCCCAAAATTTCTGTTGTTAAGTGAGGCACTTGTTAAGTGAGCTCTGGCCCATTTTACGATCTTTCTTGCCACCGTTGTTAAGTGAATCCCTGCGGTGGATAAAATCAGTAACCCGTTTGTTAAATGAATATGAGTCATATGAGTCAAGCATCTGAATTTTGATCACATGATCATTGGGATGCCGCAAAAGTCTCAATTGTGAAAAATGGTCATAAGTGACTTTTTCCAGTGCCATTATAACTTTGAATGGTCACTAAATAACTGTTGTAAGTCAAGGACTACCTGTATGTGACTTCAAGCACCAGGTTAACTCATGATTTAACCATGGTCTACTGAATAAGCCACAACAAGCTAAGCTAGTATGTTATGGTAAGCAAAGAATATTATGGTTTAACACAGTGTGAACGAAACCTTAAAACAAGAGGCTCCAAATAACCTGCAATACCTAATTTTTCCTAAAAAAAAACCAAATAGGATGCTACCGTTTTGCTTTTCAGAGTAGGTTTGTCAAACCCAGACAATACATTCTTGCACTGCAAATGGGATCATTTTCAAATGGTAACAAGAGAATAATTTGCCTTGTTCCATGAATTTTTTTTTTCATTCTTAAACAAGACTACAGTGGTCCAGTGCTGACGAAGTGTTATAACATGAGGTTACATCACTAATTCTTCCAGAACAGACCAATACCACAATGTGTCTACACAGGTTGCAACCACCAAAGAAGGGATATAAACTCATATCCCAGTCTGACTTCGACAAGCAAAAACAAGTCCAGCCATGATCAGGATTTGGGATGGAAACAGAAGCGCCTTGCATATTCCCAGCAACCAACTGCCAACTTCATAAATGCCAGGCAATTTTTGTGAACTTCATTAAATCATGCACAATATGAAAAATCTAAAGATATACAGCAAGTATTGATGCAAAACAAAAGAACAGAACCTAGACACATGAATGTCATGTGCTTCAAATCCTCTAAACTCTTTCCCATATACTGTAAGAGGAAACTCAGCATCATTAACTTGCAAATTGTCTTTGTGGAGGGACAAATACATCTCTAATATGTTAACCAATTTACCTATTAATTTTCAGGAAGCTACCATTATACAGCTTAACATTTTTCATTTGGCTTTTTCCATCAACCAGTTCAGCTCAACTCTGCAGCCTTGAACTTAAATTCATTAAAATAATAGTAAAAGACTCATGAAATGGCTGTTGGCTGAATTAGTTCATCTTCCAATGCCACAGCACAAGTATAGGAGCCAATCTATTCTTAAGATATCATACCAGTTTTTTTTTCAGCTTCAGCAACAAAGCTTCAGAAAAGCATTTATAAAAAGGGGTTTAAAAAATCAGCTAAAGAAGCCAGGGAGAGGAGCACATCAAAGTATGACCTTACCTATACATTTGGTTAAATATAAAAAACGCAAAATTCAGAAACATGGACCAATTAGTATAGGCCCGTGATGGCGAGCCTAAGGCACGCATGTCACAGGTGGCATACAGAGCCTTCTCTGCAGGCACACCAGTCGTCGCCCCAGCCCAGTTCTACCGCACATGCGCGCGCCTCCCGCTGGCCAGCTGGTCTTTGGGTCTCTGTCACGCATGCGCGGGGGGCGGGGCACATGTGCGGAGGGCACTCGCATTGCATTTTGGGGATTTGTGCGTGTGCCCCCCATGCCCCATTTTGGGCCTGGAAGGCCTCCTGCACCAACCTGGAAGCCAAAAATGGGCAAGGGGAAGGGCGCATGTGCAGGGGACGCATGCGCGTGCATGGGGGGCGCATGCACAGGGGACGCTCGCATTGCATTTTGGGGGGGTGCGCGCACGCACGCTTTCGGCACCAAAAAGGTTCGCCATCACTGGTATAGGCCTTGGCATTATCCATTCCCTTTATTAATTATTATAAGATGTTAGCAAAAAAATTTCCCCATGTAACAAACAAGCTACTGAGGCTGTCTGAGGTAATGCAGCATTAACACTGCCTAATCATCCTTTTGACAATTAGGAACACGGTTATCAATTTGCACATACAAGACTTACCTCCACCTTTTCAATTTTTGCAACCGGCATTTTATGTCCACAAAGCAAGAAAAGATTTCTCTTATTTTAATTTTTGCCATCTTTTATTGTCTTGTGGAATCGCTTTATATTATATTTACTTCTTTGTACAGGTAGTCCTCGACTTACAACCTCAACTGAGCCCAAAAGTTCTGTTGCTAAATGAGACAGTTGTTAAGTGAGTTTTGCCCCATTTTACGACCTTTCCTGCCATGGTAATTAAAGGAATCGCTGTAGTTGTTAAATTAGTAACACGGTTGTTAAGTGAATTTTCGCTTCCCCATTGACTGTGCTTGTCCGAAGGTCACAAAAGGGGATCACATGACCCCGGGGCGCTGCAACCATCATAAATATGAGTCAGGTGCCAAGCAATGTTCCCTGTAATATCAGAAAACGGCTGCGAGGCCGTGCAGGCGCGCTGCCTCTGCCATTAGGAAATGCCACGCGGAAGTTAGAAACTTCCACACGGCGTTCTGTCATTACGTGCGTGGCTTAGAGGGTTAGAGGGAACAGTGGTGCCAAGTATCCAAATTTTGAGGATGTGGCCATGCAGATGCTGCAACAGTCATAAGTGTGAAAAATGGTCATAAGTCACTTTAAGTGCCGTTGTAGCTTCAAACGGTCACTAAACAAAAGGTTATAAGTCAAGGACTACCTGTAAGTACAATACCATACTACTGAAGATTTATTGCTATTGGTTGCATCTCAGATCACTATTGTTTTATGCTTTGTGTTCTCCCAGGAGAAAAGCATCGTTATCCTTCACCTCAGTGCCCAAATCTAAGCGGAGGAAAGGAAGTGATCACAGAGCCTGCAAAGTGGGTAAGGGAGGCTGCAAGAGAACCAAGCCATTGAAAAGATCATTGCTCTGATAAAAGCACCAAGGTTCAAATCTTGGCAACTGCAGTTGAAAATCCCGCTTAGTAAGTTATCAGGACAACAGGAAAAACAAAACCGCTGTGTGCAAATGCAGCTGTCAAACCAACTGGATAGCTGTCGGTTCTGATAAGCAGTGATGATGCCTCTAATGGAGCATCCAGGAATGTCCACAAGGGGAAGGCTGCCAAAAATCAAGATGGCAGCTGCAATTGTGAGATCAAATAGCCCCACCCTTTCTTTAAATGTATAACATCACACTCAAGCAACACATGGGAAAGTCACATAAAAAGAGGCAAGGCTCCAATTACATGGCCGTGCCTGCCATCTTGACTTTTATGACCTGCTTCCTGTGGAAATCTCTGATGCATTTTTGAGCTAAGCAGCATTAACCATTAGCACCCAGCTTCCAAATTTCTGCTGAAACTTAAATCTGAACTAATATTATTTTAGCCATGTTGTCCTCACTCCATTTATAGAATTTGTTTACTGATTATAATTGAGGAATTTAATGGCCTACTTTCTATACCGCTCCAAACCACAATTTTACTAACCATGATTTGTGGAGGAAACAGCTGTCATAAGCAACGATTTAAAAACCACAATGCTTTAGGATCACCCTACATGCTAAGCCAAAATCAAGCAACTTCATTGTGAATATGGGAATTCAGTCACGTTTTTCACACTAACAAGGTCAATCCACTTCCATGTATGCACAAAGATGTTCTCTAAGGAAAGGAGAACTTCTAATAAAAGTTACTCTTGAAATAATACACAAAGGAAGAAATTAGTAGTCATATGAATATTAGTTTCATATGACTACTTATGAAATGGCCTTTCAAATCGTTGGATAAATATCCTACTAGCTAAGCAAAAGCTAATAATGAGGTTATCTCCCATATGGAAATTTATTCAGATTGGCCCCAATAAAGGACCATTTCTCAGAATGGGGCTGTTAATATAAAAATCCGCTGGAGAAACAAAATTTCTAAAATAAAAAAGTAAAGTTTTACAATCTTGAAAATAACTTTTAAGGATGTTATGTTACTATTTCTGGTAACTCCTTGCAGACTTTTGCTGATTAATATTGAATGATGAATTTTCACACTTTGATAAAGGATGAGATATTGGAAGAAGAGGGGTTTTTTTTAACTGAAATATTAGTGAAGGCATTAAGTAATTGAAATATTTTTATACTTGAGGGAGGGAGGAGTCAAATTTATATATCTTTTCTTATTTTCTTTTTCACTTCCCATACTTCTTTGTCTTTACTTTCTTTCAGTTTGTGTTAGTTATTTTGCCTTTGTACTTATAAACATTGATAAAATTATTTAAAAAATAACTTTAAGGATGTTACAAGTGACATTCCACAGCTGATACCTGCAGATGTCCTGGCCTACAATTTCATTACCCCCAAATGGATTGCCAGGCTAACTGGAGAGAGTAAGAATTTTAACCTGGAGGCGATCTAGTTGGAGAAAACCATTGTGGCTTGCTGCCCAAATAGTATAAATTTGTCAATGACTCAACATGGGGGAGGAAAAAAAGGAACATGCTTTCAAAGGACTTCCTTAGATTTACCTAGGCATACCAGAGACATAGCAAAATCTGATGCTGAATTAAAAGTGATATTTTTAAAATCGCAAACTACAAATCTGACCCTAATACAAATAACCATTTGCGTCTGGAGACGCAATACAGACCCTGGCCTAAAGCAAAGGGAAAGAAAATAGCTTCAAAGCAATCCATAATCCTCTTCTGGGTGTCCTTAACCTAACAATGCTTGTCTGGGGGGTTTCAATTGCTATCCTCGGGTCTTGTTGGTATTACCCCCTTGGAAGTCTGGAGGTGAATCCTTCTTAAAACTATTCAGCTACCCTATCTCAGAGGCCCTCCAATTCCCTTAACATGACTTACTTGAATAACATTGAATAAACAATCCCCACCCATCACCTACTTCTTTTGTCCACAGCTTCTATTCAGAGAACTACCTTTATTGACTGCAAAGCAGGTTTGCATGAAAAACTGGGGAGGTAGTTAGAACCAGATGCACTAGAATGACTTCTGGAGGCAACAAAATCCACAGGTTCTTCAGCTACAGAGAGAGAGAGATTGGGTGTAATTCCAGAATCATTGCCTTCGCCAGGAGACATGGATCTGCGTGATTCAATTAGCAAGCCTGACCTTTCTCAGTTAGCTTATGCTCAGTCATTTCCCACTGCACTAAATCCAAACTGTACAATACCCTACCTCGTCTATATGTGTGTGTGTACACACGCACAGTGCAGCACAGCAATAATGCTTGGGCCTCAGTCTCAAGCAAAACTCAGTAATTTTTCAGGAGAGCTTCAAGTTCCATAACTTGGATCAGAACAGCCTCAAGAAGATTCATAAAGAACCAAGGCAAGGATGCTTCAGTTAAGCTACCACACCACAGCTGTTGCCATCCTAAGAATTGCTACCTTCAAAGTACTGTCCTTTTAATACCAATGGGATGGTTTCTGCAGCCATGTTCAGTTACTCCAATAACTCTTGAGGACAGATTGCTGGTTTTTAATGGCCTTTATTCAAAAGTGAAACTTAAACACACTTGGGATGTTCTCTGTACAACTACAGGTAGTCCTCGACGTACGACCACAATTGAGCCCAACATTTCTGTTGCTACGTGAGACATTTATTAAGTGAGTTTTACCCCATGTTACAACCTTTCTTGACCCAGTTGTTTGTTAAGTGAATCACTGCCGTTCTTAAGTGAGTAACATGGTTGTTAAGTGAATCTGGCTTCCCCATTGACTTTGCCTGTCAGGTGGTCATAAAAGATGGTCACATGACCCCACGACACTGCAACCGAGGTGGTGCAGCGGTTAGAGGCAGGTACTGCAGGCCACTTTAGCTGACACTGATCTGCAGGTCAGCGGTTCAAATCTCACCGGCTCAAGGTTGACTCAGCCTTCCATCCTTCCGAGGTAGGTAAAATGAGGACCCAGATTGTTGGGGGCAATATAAATATACATTGCTTACTGCAACCGAGGTGGTGCAGCGGTTAGAGGCAGGTACTGCAGGCCACTTTAGCTGACACTGATCTGCAGGTCAGCGGTTCAAATCTCACCGGCTCAAGGTTGACTCAGCCTTCCATCCTTCCGAGGTAGGTAAAATGAGGACCCAGATTGTTGGGGGCAATATAAATATACATTGCTTACTGGTGTAAACCGCTTAGAGAGTGCTTGCACTGTGAGGCGGTATATAAATCTCACAAATAAATAAATAAATAAACCATCATAAATATGAGTCAGCTGCCAACCATTTGAATTTTGATCACATGACAATGAAGATGCTTCAATGGTCATAAGCCATTTTTTTTCACTGATGTTGCAACTTTGAACGGTTACTAAAGTCCAGGACCACCTGTACATAGATTGCCCCCTAAAGCTGCCCCAAACACTACACTTGTGTTCACCATCTTTAGTTCAGATAAGCTGATTTCCTGAACAAATTAAAAGCTCATCTTTCACACATCTAACTTTTTCCTATATAGCAGCACCTTCTCATACAGTATCCATACCCAGGTAAAGCAAGAGAGCAAATTCCAAATATCCTTAACCCCATGCAGTAAAAATAAATGATTTAGCTCTTATCAATCCTCTCATGCCTACTCCCAAATAACATTTTCCAACCCAGCAAATCATTTGACAGGTTACGATTTTGCAAGAAATTCATGAACACTTCATACATTATTGTTGTTATTGTTTTTGGCAATAGCTAGAGTGGGGAAGGTAAAAGTAGCAGGTATTTTAAGCAAAGAGATTTTAAAAAATGGGCATTTTAGATTCATGTGCAACAATGGCAATTTCTCAGCTATACCCACTGTACATAAATGCTACCAACATAGGAACAAAAAAAAAACATTTTCTCCACTTCTTTATTCAAGTTAAACCATGTTTAAAAGTAAAAATAGGAGTTTAAACATTGCATAAATCTGGTCTCTATTATGTTTTCATCTACCATTATCATATGAAATTGTCAATTACTTTGCTATGTCTTCTACTGTTTCAAATCTAGTTTTCATTGTTTTTATCGTTGCCATCAGGGCTAGAAACCGCACAACTTTCTATGAAATTCTGTAGGCAATTATACAGCCATATAATGCTCTGTTTAAAAGATATAATCAGTTCCTTGCTGGATCGGACCCCTGGCCCATCCAGTCTAGTAGTCTGTTCTCACAATGGCCAACCGATTGTAATATTAATAAATATCAATACATATAATGTTAACAGCAATAAGAATGAAGTTATTTTAAAAAACATGTTTTTAAAAAAACATTTTAAAAAATATGACTTTGTCATATACCATAATCATCTGTTCATTCAGAATTACCAGCCCCCATAAGATTTTCTTACAAATTCTCATTTATGCCATTCTCGAAGGGGAGGAGGGGAGAATCCTTTTTTTGCCATCCCTCTTATATGCTTTCTCCTTCATACACTCATTTTAGAAAGATCTTTTAAGAGAAGATGAATAGAAACTTAAAGCAATTCCTACCCTTTCTAAACTTCAAACTGCTCTTCAGAAAAGCACTTTATATCTGTAAAAGAGAAAAAAAAATCAAGTTATAATAATCAGGTGCAATGTAAAAAAATTCTATTAACCAACTGGGCAAAAGTAAAAGAATTAAGAAAACCAACTTATTTTTCTTTAGTTTGAATGCTAGAGATCAATCAAGCAATACAAAAGAACAGACTTAAATCATATGCAAAAATGGGAAGAACCCAAAATACTACTATACTGGACTGTTTTACTTTCTCCACCCATCTTACATCTGGTTGAGGGACAAAAATTATATACTACCTGTGCTTCAAAACTCACATGGGTCAAGGAGTCTAGAGGACAGAACAAAAAAAAAAAACCCAAGAATTTTATGTGTTTTTTTAATTGTTTAAAAAAGCATTTGGAAAACACCAACTTTCCATTCAAAGACATATTTAGACTTTTCTGATAAGTGATCCCCAGTATTCCAAAATTATTCTTGGATGGAAGCATGCTGAGTTGCAGTTCGCATTGAAGCTACTACTGTAGTAACTAGGGCAACAATCTCACAAATCCTTGAGAGACAGCTTCACCAAAGACTTCTGTCCTAACTACGTATCTTCTGGAGTTAGGAGTGGGTAACCTTCCCTTAGCAGGCCCATACAAAGCCCGTCAGAAATCTTCTGCAAGATCAAGAGTGGAATTTTTTCCTCTCCAGCCATCTGCTGGGGGTGGGTGGGGAGGGGAATAAAAGGTTAAGACAGAAACAGTATGTAGCCCCACCCACCTAGGATTCTGGCCCCACTTTGAGGAACAAGAGCCTGGTGCAAAAAAGGTATTCACTACTGCGTCTTCTAACATTAGGTTCATGATGCCAAGTTTCTATAAGATTTTTCTTTTATAAAGGCATTGTTTAAAGTGTGTCATACCACTGCAAATTTTTAAGCAAGGAAGTATCCCTGTTTCTTTTTTAGTATAGTACTTTCTCTTGACAAATGAGACATCTCATTTCAGGAAGCAAAGACAGGTCACACACTCACTAAATATAAGAAACGCTCTTGTACATTTATTTACAATAATTTAGAATTTTCCAATGCTCCAATACTGGAACAATGCTCCAATGAATTTTCCAATGCACTGAAAGCTTTCAAGAAGATATTAGACAACCGAAATGGTATAGGGTTTCCTGCCTGAGCAGCGGGGTTGGAAGAGAAGATCTCCAAGGTCCCTTTCAACTGTTATTATTCTGATTCCTAAATGACCTTCCAACGTAAAATATTGCCATGTTGGGTGGTGTTTTGCTAGCTCTTCCAGTAGATGTATCATTACACAATTCAATTAATTAAAATGTTAGACAATTGCATTTCATTGACAAAAAGAAGCAAGAGAGTGGAAACCCTGATAGATGCAGTTGGGTTAATTTTAGCATCTGTTTAGCTGCTTAGCAACACTTATCCTATGACCTTCTATGCACCACCTACTTTCACAAAGGATAATAAGTACAACCTGAGAGATCTAGCAACGATACCTAGTTTTCACTAGCTGTGACCAGTATAAACATCACTTTGCACTACAAGGGGAAAAAAACCCAATGTAGTTGAACAATATATTACTTCAATAATGGAAAGGGGATACTGGAATGTAAGCTTATCAAGTAAGTGATGAAAACCCATAAAACTCCTAAAAAAAGTAGAGAGAGTTTTCAAGCACACCTTCTGCCCCAGGCCAAAACAAGTTTATCAAAGCCACTAGCTATGCAAGGAGGACTTTTGGTTTTTGCATCTTAAAGTTTTACTTCAAAAGAATTCTCGGCCCTCAAAAGACAAAATAAGTGCTGTAACAATGCAAGGATGAAAGCATCTCCTGCTCAAGTTGGATTAGAACCAAGCTGCATTCAACTTTTTCAAACTTCTTAATTTTTAGAGAGCAAAATCAAAAGTGTTCTTATCCTGAAATGTTGCTTTAAAATAGAAGAGTTAGAGTGAAACAGAAATTAAAATGCAAGTTCATGGAAATTGCAAGTAACTGAAATGGCATGCATTATTTTCCTAAGCAAAATGATATGCAAAACTGTAGTTTTCCTGTTTAAATATACTGTTGGAACGGAGACACACACTCACACACACCCCAAACATCAGTTTCGGGGGCCAATTGCACTAAAACAAATAAAACCATTAGGTGCATCTTAAAGCAAAGGATGAAAAGAAATGTTGTGGTAACTTGATTGATTGGATGATGGAGCCATGCTGTTTCTGAGTTTCTAACACACAAAAGGGTCTTTTCTCTGAGGGATGTACATAACACCAGTTAATGCTAATGGGCATTATATACAGACATCAAGAGAAGACTATACCCCTAAGCCTTCAAACAGGAACATAAAACAAATATGGCTTGTGTGATCATGAGTCACTAGGTACCTCCCTTTTTCTCTTGTATATGCCCACATAAGTTGATCTTTGGGAACTGGGACCACTGTTAACCTTTTCCAAACTCTTCTAGAATGTCTAAAAAAAAATTCTAATAGCCATCTCACTGACAAAGCCTTTAAAATTGGTGGGGCAACTGTTATCAGAAGAATGTAATGAGTTACCAAAAATGCCACCAAGGAATCCAGACTGCTGGTTTTCAGATCAAAAGGAAATCGGTTCTGGTCCTGTTTACCATATTCACACTGATGCAATTCACATTCACTAACTACATTCACTGCAATTCCGCTTGTTTAAAAGGCAAAGCAGTCACAGAGTAAAACAGTAGGACAAGTGAACCAAAATTGCCACACGGTAGATCCACTTAGTGCAAAAAAAAAAAAGTACCAGATTTAATGCAAATACACTTTTAATCTGTTCCTTCCTTCCTCCACCCACAATCATTTTCCTCCCTCATAAAAATATATTTATTTAAAATGCCAGAGATGTAAGGAAAAGTTTTGGGACAGGCCAGTGAGTTTTTTTAAACCTTATGTCCTCCACCCCACCCCACCCCACCCTCCAGAAGTGTGTCCTCCGGTGCTAGTTCTGTGTGTTGTGAAGTTGCGGTAGAATAGGGGCTGCTCATCAGGATCTGGCCTCTAGTTCTATCTTCGAAACTGAGCCACAAGGAGCCACCGAGGGCAAAATCTGCTGAGCCAGGAGAAACGCCTGCCTGCCCTCCCCTTTTATAACCTATCAAGGATGCATTGCAGAGCACTCCAGAGGGGGAGAGAGATAGTGTAACGCGGAGGTAAGAGGGGGTGGGAAAGAGCAAGCGCAGAAGCGAGGGAGGGAGGGGGGGGGAGCCAGAACAAACTTATCAACGGACATGACAAAGTTCAATCCACCTCCACCATCAACAGGCTGCCGCTACAGCAGCATTAGCAGCCGCAGCAGCAGCCGGCGGCTCCTCCCTCTACGAAGTTTTCAGCATCTCCAACTCGCCTCCTCTGCCCAGCAACGAGATGCGTTTCGCCTGTTGCACAACTGCTGGAAACGGACGAGGAACTGATGAGAAGCTCAGCAGCGGGAGCAGCAACCACGTTTCCCGCGGCTGCTGCTCTTTCCTCTCTCTCTCTCCCTCTCTCTCTCTCTCTCTCTCTCCCAGGCAGCCCCTCGTTAACTAAGGGCAGGGAGCAGCAAAAGTCAGCGGCGGCGAAGTTTTAAGATCCAGCGCCCCGAAGCAAGCAGCAGCAATTTTATTTTATTTTTGCAGGCTCACTTTGTTTGCTTTTACAAAGTGTTGGGGGGGGGGGGAACTGTAGAGAACGAAGGATCAGGCCGACCTTTCGCTTAAGCGCTCAAAGAAAGGAGGAACTGTATCCCTGTCTGTCAAGTCAAGAAGGGAAAGGGGGGGGATATTCCGATCTGCAAGGGGCGTGGGAGAGGAAAGCCTTCCCCCGCTTCTTAGCAACGTTTAAGGTCGCAGCTTCCTAAGAGACGAGTCCCGACTAGTCTGCATCAACACGTACAGAACTGGGGGTGGGGGGTGGGGGGGGAGGGAGAAGGAAAGAGGGGAGTGTTTTGCAATCCGTTTTAGATGTAGCCATCGGAGAGGTGGGGGGGGGCCTTCGGGCGATGGGTTGAAAGGCGGAGAGAAAGGAACCACAGATCTGGACCACTCTTTTAAGATGTTAAAACTTCCCTCGTTTAGTTAAAAACAGCCTCGCAGAAAGAAAGCGAGACCCGTTTTCCTGGTTTCGGATACATTCGGACGCTTTTCCTGTCCTCGTGACAATGCGAGTGTGCGCTTCCTTCTATGACCCAGAGCCAGAGAGAGAGGTCTGTCCAGTTGACACAGCATAGGGGGGGGAGGAGGGCTAGGCGATCTCCTCTTTCCCTCTTCCCCAAAAACTTTCTGGGAAATTCAGAAAGGGCGTGAAGGGCTTTGGATGGTGCCTGGCACCTTCCCTTGGAAGGCCAAGGGAAAAAGCCAGAGAAGCTGGCATGATCCGCCAAAGCTCCTACCTCCCACTTCCCCGCCCAGGGTGGAGGGGAGGGTAGTGAAGGGGAACGAGAAGTACCGAAGTGCGAATTAAAAAGACACACACATAACACAGATGCTTCCAGCGAGCGCCCTAAAACAAGTTGGGAAAAGTTAGCAGCAACAGATGCCCGGGAAGAGCAAAAGCCCCAAACGAGTCTCTCTCTCCCACCTCCGCCCACCCACCCCCGCTTTCAATACACACACACACACACACAACCACTCCGACCGCTTCTCTACCTTGAGAAAGACGACGCCCCTGCCACATAAAAAGAGGGGAGCCCAACGCCATCTCGCTCCCCATCATCTTTGTCAACAAATCATAAAAACTTCACCAACTGGAGAAAAGGGGGAAGCGAACGACGAGCCAGAGGAGGGATGTGCTTGACGCGAGCGAGGCCAATTGGGTTAAAAGATGCTGCTTCTCGCAGGCCCTTTCCAACTTCGCTGGTTAAAAATAAACTTTGCTGTAGGAGGGGAGGCGAGAGAGATGATCTGGATGAATTCCTGAGCTCAGGCGGTTTAATATGGATGAGCATCAGGTCCTGCAGGCAACAGTCTGCAACGGGTGTTGCTGGTTGGTACAGTTTGCAACACGGAAGAAGGGGGGGAGTGGCGGGGGGAGGCCAGGAGGAGCGGGGGATGGGGGTGGAAAAGCAGAAAAAGGCTGCATGGACTTTTCAGCATCATCGAAGCTGCTGGCAGACAACTTTTTCTAAACTTTTTTTTTCCCCCTCTCCTCCCTTCCGTAAAAAGCTACGACGCAAACATTAAAAGGAGAAAAAGTCATGTCACTCTCAAAACGGTCAAAGCTCCCTACGCGACTTCTCCTCCTCCTCCTCCTCCCCCCTTCCGTCTCATCAACCCGCAAATACATTCCCCGCTTGCTTTCTAAACCATCGGCTTCACCGAAAACTTTTTTTTCCTCCCTTTTTTTTCCTTTTCTTTCCAAGGCGCAGGTAGAAATTTGACCTTGCGCTCTAGGCGTAGACTTACGTTTGACTTGCTCCAGACTGGGCTGCTTGGGTCGAGCCATGATGGAAAGCTGGACTGGCGATGGTGCGATCAGAGTGGTGGGTTCGGTTTAAAAAAATAACAATAATGGAGGGAGGGGAGAAAATAGGTGGAAGGGGAAAAGAGGGGGAAGACAGCCAAGGGAGAGAAAAACGAAGTTTGTTCCGGAGGGAGAAGGGGGGGGGGAGAGAGAGAGAGAGAGAGAGAGGAATCAAATTCAAAATGGCGTTTCTATGGATGTGCAAAGTTCATCAACTCTACGATAAGTTCCCTTCCTCCTCTTCCCCGCTGGAAGAAGATGGACAAAGTTATGGACCGTCGGCTCTACAGCGGTGCTTCGAATGCGCCCCCGTCCTCGCCCCCCTGCCCACTCCTCAGCCGCTCTCCCCCTCTCACCCTAAGTAGACACATCACGTGTTGCTCCTGCTAGTCTCCAGGGGACGTGTTACTCAGCCAGGCTGCTGCTCGCTTGTTGGTTGCGAGCGGTAGCATCCCTATCTCTCTCTCGCTCGCTCGCTCCTTCTCTTTGGCTGGGAGGGGCTCCTCCTCCTCCTCCTCCTCCAAGAAGAGAAGTGAGTACAACTTTTCTCCTTCCTCCTCCTTTCTCTCTCTCTCTCTCTCTCTCTCTCTTTTTCCTTCCTCCCCCCCTCCCCCGGTCGTCTTGAGCCAGGAAGCGTCCTACTTAGCAACTTGGCCGACACTTTGCCAAAGCATCAGAGGACAACTTTCTGCCTCTTCCCTGCCGCCGCCCCCCCACTTTGCAGCCTTGCGCGTATTAATAAATAACTTTTCCCTTCCCTTCCTTCGAATGATGGTGGGGATACGAAGGAGGAAGTGTGCAGACTAGAAAGGCTCTTGGCGGTAACGTACCATCTGGCGGCGGTGGCGACTGCTGCCTCCCCTCCATTACACACAGACTTCCAGTTGTAAAGGAGGAAGCGCTTGCTGCTTGCGCCGAGAGAGGCAGTTGGGTGTTAGCGACTGATAAAAGCGCCAGGGATGCAGACCGGACGGTATCAGCTTGGAAGGGATCTCGGGCTGCCCCGCTCCCTGTCTCTCTAGCGGCTTAATCCATTGTCAGCCAGGTGCCACGCATTCATCTCTCTTTCTCCCCCCCCCCCCATCTAATTAAGCAGAAAGGCGAAGAAGCCCCGTGTAATGTTGCTCCATCCAACCTCCAGGCGAGAGGTTGGATGGAGCAACAAGTCGGCGCAATTAGCAATAAGGCTTGCAAGCTCCGATATGTAAGCTAGGTTCAGGGCGGCTAGCAGGAGGATTTCTCATCCCTTTGCCACCCAGACAAATGGACAGGCTCTTTCCTCCATGTTACTTCTGATATTATTCACCCTTTTTTTTAAGCAGCCAGAACATACTAAGGTGTTTTGCAGAGGATGTTTTAATTATTATTTGTAAGCTTTGTTTTGTATCAGGCTTGTGTTACTTGCTTCTTTATTTTTTTTAAAAAAAAATAAAAGCCTGTTATGGGAATCTAACAAAGTATAGTATCTCAGTAGTCTCATTATGTCCATTTTTGAGCAGGGGATGATGTCTGGTGAATTCACTTTTTGAAAGTATAATTTGGTTGGTTGGGGCATAGTATAAAGTGAGAAGTCTTTCGTTAGGGTTTATTTAGCATGATGTGCCAATGGGAGCATTTTGTCATATTTGACAAACTGATTGAAAATCTTGGTTCTGCATTAGGTGGGATCATCTGTAATTTAATTAATTTCTTAGCTGCCTTGTAAATCTATGTGCCCAAGGATAACTTGTATGCCAGCATAGCTCAGTCTTGAACGTAGTTCATCAGGCCTTATGTCCAAATGAACTGTGCCCTTAACTTTTTTTTTATTACTTCCTGCTGTCTGATCTTTTTGGATGCTCATAAGTAAGTTCCATAGGTAGCTGCAGAACTTGCTCCCAAGTAAGCATTTTTAGAATGTAGCCTTAAGAACATGCTGTTTATTCCTTTAATGTAATAGTTGGGTTTAATTTTGGTTCAGCTCAGGTACCCAAGTTAATACTTTAATAGTTTCTTATTTGTTTGAATCCAAATCTGTCAAACATGGAGGCCACGAGAAAGGAAATGGGGGTGCAGGAATTGCAGGATTTGGGGGCAACTCCGGAGCATGATAAAAAGCATGATAAAGGTCCATGAGGAAGGGGTATGTGAATAATATAAAATAGCACTTTCTTTTCTCCTACACAGAGGCTCTGTTGAATTTTGGTCTATACTAGGGATGAAAAAAGTTCTACTATTTGTGGGACAAGTGGTTTGCATCAATTTATTTATTTATTAGTGAGACTTATATACCGCCTCATAGTGCAAGCACTCTAAGCGGTTTACACCATTAAGCAATGTATATTTATATTGCCCCCAACAATCTGGGTCCTCATTTTACCTACCTTGGAAGGCTGAGTCAACCCTGAGCCGGTGAGATTTGAACAGCTGAACTGCTGGTCACAATCAGTTAAAGTAGTCTGCAGTACTGCACTCTAACTGCTGCGCCACCTCGGCTCTTGTCCCAGACTAGTGGAATACAGGTAGTCCTCAATTTACAACACTTTATTTAGTGACCATTCAAAGTTACATTGGCACTGAAAAAAGTGTCTTGTGACCATTTTTCACACTTAACGACCGTTGCAGCATCCTCATGGTCACGTGATCAAAATTTGGATGCTTGGCAACTAATTCGTATGTATTATTGTCCTGGGGTCATGTGATCCCCTTTTGCAACCACCTGAAGAGCAATGTCAATGGGGGAAGCCACATTCACTTAACAACCGTGTTACTAACTTAACAAATACAATGATTCACTTAACAACTGTGGCAGAAAAAGTCGTAAAATGGGGTGAACTCACTTAACAAAATGTTTCACTTAGCAACATAAATTTTGGCCTCAATTGTGGTTGTAACTTGAGGACTACATGTATTAGGCCTTCAAGAACTCAAAAGATTGCTAAGTGGGTGACCAGAATTGGTGAGTGAAACAGGATTTCCAATGAATACGTACTGGGGATACTACAACAGATAGCATACAGTAACATCGCCTACAATAGGGAAGCACATTTGATTTGCAAAGCAATTTTAAAATGAACATTTGCCAGAGTGCCGTATTCAATGGGAGTCAAAGAACCTCTTTGGGTTACACTAATAAATCTAGTTTATAGAACTGTATGGGAATGTTTTTTTGATGCCATTATTAAATTGTTTCCAGGCAAGTGTGTTGGGAGGAGGGCTCTCTACTGTAACTGCAGTACACTGGTCTGAAATCACATGGACACATTCAGACACCCAAACAATGTTCCCTCTAAGCTGCGCGGCTGCGCAACCGCGCATGTGATAAGAAAATGCTGCGCAGCAGTTTCCAACTGCCCCGCGCCGTTTTCTAATGTCAGAGGGAACATTGCACCCAAGTCAATGTGCTATTCCTGCACACAATTTCTACTCCAATTCATACAACTGACCTAGGCTCTTACATCCTTAACATTCATCCAGTTAGGCTATGTTCAGAGTTTGTAGGATACACTGAAGCATGAACCTAACCACACTGCTTGGATGCACGCACTCTGTTAAAAGATGGTTCATTGTGTCCTGTTCGCTATGGAGTCAGGCTTCCTCTTCTTTCCCTTATTTCTGGTGATCACAGAGAACATCTGAAAAGGAGAGGCCTTGCAAACCGAAGATTATCCAGACCTGGTACAAACCCTTCCAAATAATAACGGAAGGAAAAATGTTCCTGCTCAAATGCCCACTCATTTCAGTGTATTTGTCCTCTCTCCCCCTCCCCAGCCAGGCATAAATCAGTATTTTGGAATCACTGCATACGCTTAACCTTCATTGTGGTCTCTGAGATGCTCCTGGTTTGGGAGTGGGTGTTAAACTCTTGACAAGTCTCTAGGTTCCCCTGCATATTTTGTTCAGCACTGAATGGTTTCAGAAAGGATTAGCATTCCCCCAAAAATGAGGTTGCTATTTCTGTGATATTTCTGAATATTCGTATTCAGAAAGAAAAGGGAGAGAATCCATAATTCACCTATGGAAGAGAAGGCCTTAAGTTCAGACTCATGCAATTATTTATCTTGGTTTTCAGATTACCAGTGATCAACAGATTGTCTCACTGTAAAGCACTGTCATTTGTCCATGTGCCTCCTGATGCTTAGGACCTTTTCTGATTGAATCAGGAAGCAGAGATGGCAACTGATGAACCACATAAGAAAGGCTAATTCAGTCCCCACACCCTAGCTCAGAGTGATCAATTTAGGTGGCATTGCCAAAAGGGTGAAAACGGATCCCCATAAAAATGGAATGCATTTTCATAAAATGTACTTGCGTTGATCCCAATGACTTAAATTTAGAAATCATTACTATGAATTAAACAAAGTACAACATCCCTTAGCATAAATGCAGAAGACTATGTCCTGCTAATTATGTGCCTCACTGTTAATAGGTAACTTAAGGACCCCACTCTCTCTTTCTTGTTAGGGTTCTTTATCTTCCAACTAGATTTGAAGAACTGACTGGTCTTGAAACAGGATTGTCCTCAGTAGATCAGCTGCCGAATTCTATTCAGCCTTCTTTAAAAAAAAACACTCAAAGGCAAAGAATGATATAAACTTGGCATGTTTAGTTTTCTTTTGCCACTTAAGTTCTTTCTGGAGATGTTAGAGTAGACAGTTCAGATTCCAAGCTATACCAGGAAGAGGAAAAAAGCAAAATTGGAAAATGCCAGACAGAGAAAGATGACACCACTATGAGATGTCGTCTTCCTTCCCTTTCTCCTTTAGTTCTTAGGAAACCAAGCTTAGCCATTGCATTACAGTACAAGATTCTCCTTTCAGAATCTTCTCTCCCTATTTGATTTCTTCAGGAAAAGGGGGAAAAACAGATTGCAGAAAAAGAAAGCTTTTCTCATCTAGAAACTCTATTTCTTTAGCATTAACTCTTCACTCCCATTAGCACAAAAAGACAGAGTGAGAGAGTGAGTAGGTCATCTTATATGTTAAAAGACATACTCAGCTCTTCCCAAAGTTTGGTGGAATTTCTTAGATACAGAGGTAAATAACTGAATTCCAGTTGTCCTACCTCAGGGGTCTCCAAACCTGGCAACTTTAAGACCTGTGGACTTCAATTCCCAGAATTCCTCAACCAGTCATCTGGCTGGGGAACTCTGGGAAGTGAAGTCCACAAGTCTTAAAGTTACCAGTTTGGAGGGCCCTGTTCTACATAACAGATGGTAGCTGGGTGACTTTGGGTCACTCTGTTTCAGTGCAACAACCTCACCTGTCGCTTTTGTGTGAAAACAGGAGAAGAAAGCATTATGTACACCTTAAATTTTCAAAACAAAACTGGGATATAAATTTAGCAAGTAAATAAATAATTACAGCAACTGATTTGACAGTGCTTGTTTTAAAATGTCGTCTTAGATTGCTGAGCTAGTGAAATCTGTGATGCTGACTAACAGAGGGTATGCTTATTAGTTCTTTATGTAAGGTGTTCATAAACCACATACTAATGCAAAGCCTTGCCAAGATGATGTGCAGAAAACAAATGAACAATAATACGTTACAAAGAAAATACACAGCATTACCTACATAAGTAAAGTTGGATTACGTAGCTCCCAGTTCTCTTTGAGGAAAGCACTAATAAAATAATGGGTTTAAGGCCTTCTAAAATGCCTGCAGGAAAGGAATCACATAAATGCCAGCCCTGGGCAGTTCTCTCAATCGTGGAACCACTACAGGGAATCTAAGGCAGCAGATAACAAAAATCTTCAATTAGATATAGCTCTGAATTAATGAAATACTGCAATGTTTCTCAACCTTGGCAACTTTTAAAATGTATGGGCTTCAACTCCTGGGGAATTCTGGGAGTTGAAGTCCATACATTTTAACAGTTGCCCAAGTTGAGAAACACTGATCTACTTGCATTAGCTCTATGTTGGGGCCAAACAGGCAGGATTGAAGGCCTTTCTCTATTTCCACCCACACCCTTTTTAATGCCATGTATTCAAAATACTACCTTCATCTCCTTTTCAACCCATACCTGATGTAGTTTAAAAGTTGCCCTTCACTGTTCTGGTGTTACAGCAGTACTTGACGAATACTCCAACACTGGAAGTTTTTAAGAAGATGTTGGACAACTATTTGTCTGAAGTAGTGTAGGATTTCCTGCCTATGCAGGGGGTTGGACTAGAAGACCTCCAAGGTCCCTTCCAACTCTATTATTATTATTATTATTATTATTATTATTATTATTATTATTATTATTATTATTATTATTATTATTATTATTATTATTATTATTATTATTATTATTATTATTATGCATGTGAAACTATGGCAATTCTGTCCTGGGTGCAATCTGAGATATTTCACTGGCCGTTCAAGTCAATGCCACAGTCAAAGGTTCAATCAACATTTATTGGATATTTTAGGTTGGTGAAGGCATGTTCTCTTCCTTCCTTGCGTACTGTCTTTCAGATATGCTTGGGCACTTCAGAGTTTGGTTCTTTCAAAGCTGGCATTTCTCTCTCTCCGTCAGCTCCCCAAACTCAGATATTTGGATCAGTCTCAACAACAGTTGGTTAGCAGTCACAAAATGGACAACTACACAGTATTGTAAGAAAATGAGAGGTTCTCTTTTCCTGCTACTTCACATACCTCTTTCTATGCCTGTCAGCTACATGTGCCAGACTGCTCTTGAATGTGGGTTGAGCGCTTATTCTAGAATTGTGCTATTTCAACTGAGAGGCCTTCTAAACATACGTGTGCAAGACGCATATAACCAGAGCAATTTTTGACAAGAGTTAAATCCACTGGTCTAGCAATTATCAGAACTGGACTCTTCTCCGTCTCCATCCTACTATCTCCATCCTATTGTGTGACCAGTCAATTGTTTTCCTACTGATTAGGGACATTTGGTAAAAGGAGAGGGAAACAGAGCTAGAGATACTATACACCTATACTTGTCCTTAAAGCATCCCGTACACCATAAACAAGGACAATATTGATGGCAGCATTGTGCCTGTGCCGGTACAAGGATTGCCAGTGGAGCAGCAAGTTTGACCATATCTTGGTGCAATTTTATGCTCCTGAAAAAGTTATGAATAACTCTGTATTTTGATTGTTAAGAAGCCCTTGATATTGCCTTAACATCAGACACCCACAGTGCAGGGATGGGTTCTAACTTATCTCGCTGCCGGTTCACTTCCTCCTGCGCTGCATGGCTGCGTGTGCATTGCATGCAGCGTGGTCGTGCCGCAGGGGCGCGCAGCACGCGCATGCACAGTGCTGAAAAATCACCAAAAAAATGTCCCCCCCCCCAAAAAAAGCCAAAAACGAGATGGCAGTGCATACGCAGTGTCGGGGACTGGGCTTCTGCACATGCGCAGAAGAAGAAAAAAATCAGGAAAAAATTCCCAAATTTTTTTTTCCAAAAAAAAGATGGTGGCATCCATGGACCGACACCAACAGAACCGGCTCCGTGATGTCACCAGTTGTTTGCTACCGGTTCGGGCGAACCGGTGGAACCAGGAGGAACCCACCTCTGCCACAGTGAGCCTGAAAAATAAGATTTCTACATTTCATATCCACCCCTGTAAACATGGACAAGCAATCTGCAGCATTTAGGCCAACCAATCTGATCCAGTGTAACTGTTTAGTTTTTTTTTTTTGCAATGGATTAATTAAACAAAATAAAATGGGAAGCTGACAGACTTCAAGGCTTCCGTTTTCAGTATTCTGTTTTTTCTCTCGGACTATCTCTGCAGAATCTCTCTATTCCACACATATTCTTAGAACATGCATGGTTTTGTAAAGTCTGTTTACTTGCTTAGAAAACAAGATAAATTGGGATGATTGGAAGCATGGAGGTGGGGGCCATCCATCTAGTGGCTGGGGAAGGTAGATATCAATGTGTCCCTTAGGAAGTAGATACTATACCCAAATGCTGTCCCATAGTTCTTTACTGTGAATGGAATTCACACATTAAACTAAACTGTTAAGGAGTTATTGTGCTGTTAAGTACATACACAGCGAAATGTGTTGTAGTAATGGTGTTGCAGTTTGATATGAATGCTATTCAGTCAATAAACAGAATATCTTTAGTATGTACAAAGTAGTTTTTACTTGAATAGTAGCAAAGTTAAATAGGAAGTCCAAGTCATACACAGGTATTCAGTCAATGCGAAGTTTCTTCTTCTTGCCTATCTTTGTTTTAACTCACAAACAAAGATTACAGCTATTCTATACTATCACAGATAGTAACTCTTCTCTTCACAGCAATTTCACACAGTCATAAAGTAATCTACTCATCAGTAAAGCAGCAGAGAGTCTTCAATCCGGAGCACACCGTCAAACACCACTCACCACACCCAACCACACTGAGCATGCTCTCTTGCTTGCTTATATAGTAATCATCCACAATGCATTTAAAGCAATATTTGTGGCTTAATCATATATTAACACACCCAATCATTTGGACGGGGTTCTAACATAAACCATAATCTGATTGGCTTGGTTTTAACTTATTGTGTAAACCGTACTAAATGTAGGCATTAAATTATGGTTCAAATTTTAACCACACTTTCCCATTATAATCCATAGATCCCAATCATTGATTTGTCTTTTAACTGGAAGGAGAATTCTATACAGGATGAATCAGGGGCATAATCCAACAAAGTTTTTCATGGTTTGAAACAAATGAAAACCAAACTGTTAAACTTCAGGCTCAGTTTTAAACAGGAAAAAAAAACAGAATTTAAACAATTGGGCTACTTTAACAATGGAATACATTTTATCCTGTGATGGCGCTATTGCTTTTGTTACCTGCCCTAAACTGTGGATGGAAAGACCTATAAATCTACACAAATCCATGCAAAAAAGCTCTAGAAATTGCAGCAAGATTTGACTTATGACCGATTTACCAGCAAAAGCTTTAGGAAGTTAATTGGTACTCAATTTTAATTCATGATCTCATAAACCTGAGGACACATTTTGGTAGCTGAGCCTATTTAGATCTGGGGGGATGGCTGCAAAAGAGCATTTGGAAAAGAATTATTTAAAGGTCTCTTTCTAAAACCGAATAGAGGCTTTCATGATGAAGCCAATGGGACTTGTTACCAAAGAACAAGTCCCATTGGAACTTCATGTTGAATCAAATACACATGGGCTTCTAAATTCACTCTACCTTCCAACTTCCTAACCTCTTATAGCCATCTTTTTGGCACAAGATAATACAAAGTCTTTATAAACGGCTATATACAATATGCAATCTGCTACTGTGTGAATAAGTATTTACAGCTTGGGATGCCAATTCAATATTTAGACATTAGAAACAGACACACCTATAATCAGCCTGCAGGAAAATAAGGAGGGGAAACACTAAAATGGGCCAACAGCTCCCATATGTTCCCTATTCTTTTGCAGCTTCATTTAGTACAACACTTGAGAGAAAAATGCATCCAATTGTATTGCAACAGAATTGCTTTTTTCCCCTTGGAATGTCACTCCCAGCCCAACAGTTTCCAAACATTACAATGTATTTGCATAGTTAGTTTAATTTAATAAATGTTTAAAAATAAAAAATGAATATTAAAATATACATTTTGCCATATACAGTGGTACCTCGGTACTCAACTGCTTTGAAATTCATCGAATTTGGTACTCAACGCATTTTGGCACGGAAATTTTTGTCCCGGTACTTAATTGTTGGTTTGGTACTCAACGCACAAGCTAGAACTTGTCAGGGTTGGCTGCCTTGTGACTCACTACATTATTGATTATGGGAAAAAATAGTTACTCATCGTTTTTGGTATTCATTGCACCTCCTGGAACCAATTAACAATGAGTACCAAGGTACCACTGTATAAGTGAAAGCTTCCTATTGAAATATCTATTTTTGTAAAATATAAATGATAAACTTATTTTTAAGAGATTAACAGAGTTGGAAGGGACCTTGTAGGTCATCTAGTCCAACCCCCCCCGCTCAAGCAGGAGACCCGACACCATTTCTGACAAATGGCAGTCCAATCTCTTCTTGAAAGTCTCAAGTGATGAAGCTCCCACAACTTCCGAAGGCAAGCTGTTCCACTGGTTGATTGTTCTCACTGTCAGAAAGTTCCTCCTTATTTCTAGGTTGAATCTCTCCTTGATCAGTTTCCATTCATTATTCCTTGTCTGTCCTTCGGGTGCTTTGGAAAATAGCTTGACCCCCCTCCTCTCTGTGGCAGCCCCTCAAATATTGGAACACTGCTATCATGTCTCCCCTGGTCCTTCTCTTCACTAGACTAGCCATGCCCAGTTCCTGCAACCGCTCTTCGTATGTTTTAGTCTCCAGTCCCCTGATCATCCTGGTTGCTCTCCTCTGCACTTTTTCTAGAGTCTCAACATCTTTTTTATAATGTGGTGACCAAAACTGGATGCAGTATTTATTCATTCAGAGGGCAGATGTCCCTATCTATGTTTATATACCCATTCATATAGGTATAGATAGATGACCACCAGTATGGTCTAATGATTAGGGTGCTGGATTAGGAGTGGAAAGACCCAGGTTCTAGTCCTCCCTTAGAAACAGAAGCTGGCTGGGTGACTTTGAACTAGTGACTATCTTTCAGCCCTAGATTGGATAACTCAAAAACATCTTATCTACCAACCTGCAGAATGTGGTAGATCCACCCCATAACCTTTAATGAAGAAGTCTTCATCCTATTGTGCATTCATTTAGGATGATGATATATGGAATATTTGTTTAGTACTTTAATCACATGTTAGTCACATGACTGTGCAAATGTTAGATGATATATGCTGCTACCTGCAGTAAAGTTCAAGATTGGTACATATTTCAAGTAAAAAGAGCCAACTGGGCTGCCAATCTGCTTCAACATCTTTGATGAGCTAGAATCTTCCGAAGCTTCTGCAGGGAGGAGCTAAGGGAGGAGCCACAGGATGATGTCCTTCAGAATCGTGGTATCAGTTTCTCAGCAGAACCCATCCAGCATTTGCCTCACCTTCCAGCAAGGAAAGAGTGGCCCTGAATTTATAAGGTCATCTCAACATTTCACAAGAAGGCAATCAGTAGTATCACTCCGTCTTTAGAGAAACAATAGTTTTCAGTGACAGACGGTCTCCTCCTGATACCGTTATCACTATGTGAATGAGTTATTAATCAGGACATCTGAATCCGTTAACAGACAAAAAGAGGAATGGCTGCTCGGTAGATGGTCTTTCAGAATGATTAGATCAACTCTGTAATGGTCTGTGACTACAAGCCGGATGGAACCTCAGAGCCTGAGAATAAAATAAGTTCCAGAATATACAGTAATTCTCTTAGTCCATGACGGCAAAAGGACCTTAAGAACGAAAAGGCTAGCCAATGTATTGTGTGCACTACGATCCATTTCATCAGATCTGTGACTTCAACTGAAAAGTAAGAATGTGTGGCTACAAATGCATAGTTCTAGAGAGGGAAACAGTAAGGAGTGGATCCTATTTTCATTGGTGCAGAGTCTTGATCATTTAAAGCCCAATGGTATAAATAGCCCATCTCTTATTCACCAAAGTTTCCAATGGTGATAACAGTGTTGTTTTAGATTTGCATTGTTAAAGAGACTATCTCTCCTAAATGTAGGTTTCCCAGAGGCGCATTAACCCCTTTAATTCCAGCGTTTGATCGAGTCTGTGGCCGGAAAAGCTCTACCTAGTCATACTCTTCCCTGTTTTTTATTTTAAAAGCGAGTAAGCCTGATAACCTTCCTTCAGTTTCATCCACTCTCAAAATTCATCACAAGAATTTGGCTTTCTTCTGAATGGGTTGCTGGCTTGTTTCCTAGGTGGGTCACTGCTTGAATAAAGTAGGGCCCTAATTAATGTATTGCAAAAGTAAGCTGAAGATGATGGTTTTGCCCATCATCACATCACCGTTGGGCAACTCTATGTGTGTAATTCAGGAGCACTCCACATTGCACCCAAATGGGTTTGCCTGAAATTCACCCCCATTTATTTCTTCTCCCTGCTAAAATTTCTACTCTGACAGATCTAACAGCGTTTGAGGCCTGATGAAAATGTCTGAAAAGCCTGTCTATTCAAGAGCTGAAGTCTATTCAAGAGCTGAAGTGGTACAGTGGTTAAATGCTGCGACTGCAGGCTGACTGCTAGTTCAGCAGTTCAGCTGTTCAAATCTCACTAGGCTCAAGGTTGACTCAGCCTTCCATCCTTCCGAGGTGGGTAAAATGAGGACCCAGATTGTTGGGGGCAATATGCTGAACTCTGTAAACCGCTTAGAGAGGGCTGTAAAGCACTATGAAGCGGTATATAAGTAAAGTGCTATTGCTATTGCTATATGGGATGTTGACGGAACAGTTGTGATTTTTCTCATTACTAAATTACACTGTCTCAAAAAAAACCAACCCTCCCTATCTTGATTGCATGTATTTTTAGAATTAATTTATATATTTATATATTTATTTATTTATTTTATTTGTCAAGTACATGTTGGTAATATACAGTTGTGATTTTTCTCATTACTAAATTACACTGTCTCAAAAAAAACCAACCCTCCCTATCTTGATTGCATGTATTTTTAGAATTAATTTATATATTTATATATTTATTTATTTATTTTATTTGTCAAGTACATGTTGGTAATATACATAGATAAAACATTGTTTATATACATAAGATGGGTACTGATAAGCGGGAACATTAGGACAGGGATGGTAGGCACGCTGGTGCACTTATGCACGCCCCTTACTGACCTCTTAGGAATCGGGTGAGGTCGACAGTGGACAGTCTAAGGGTAAAGTTTTGGGGGTTTGGTGACGAAACCACAGAGTCAGATAGTGAGTTCCAGGCATTTACCACTCTGTTGCTAAAGTCATATTTTCTACAGTCAAGTTTGGAGCGGTTCACTTTGAGTTTGTATCTGTTATGTGCTCGTGTATTGTTGTGGTTGAAGCTGAAGTAGTCATTGACAGGAAGGACATTGTAGCAGATAATTTTATGAGTTATGCTTAGGTCGTGCCGAAGGCGACGTAGTTCTAAGCTTTCTAAGCCCAGGATTTCAAGTCTGGTTGCGTAAGGTATTCTGTTGTGAGTAGAGGAGTGGAGGGCTCTTCTTGTAAAGTATCTCTGGACACTTTCTAATGTATTTATGTCCGATATGCGGTGTGGGTTCCAGACAGATGAGCTGTATTCGAGGATTGGTCTGGCGAATGTTTTGTATGCTCTGGTTAGTAGTGTGATATTACCGGAGAAGAAGCTACGTAAGGTTAGGTTAACAACTCTTGAAGCCTTTTTGGCAATGTTGTTGCAGTGGGCTTTGGCACTTGTATGATGTACTTATATGTATGATGTGCTGGATTTTTTTTAATTGACCTCTCGGTATGTTTAATACATTGCCCTTCTGTAGTTCTAATGTTACAGAGGGATAGTATCAAGATCACATGAAGTACTAGTACCGCTTTATACTGCACTGGTAAGACCTGGTTTGGAATGCTGCATCCAGTTTTGCTCACCACCATACCAAAAAACCCCAAAACTTTAGAAAGTATACAGAGAAGAGCAAGAAAGATGATTAGGGATCTGGAAACTAAAACATACAGTGAACGATTGCAGGGACTAGGGATGTCTAGTCTAAGAAAGAGAAGGACTAGGGGTGACATGATAGCAGTCTTCCAATATTTGAGGGGCTGTCACAGAGAAGAAGGGGTTAAACTATTCTCCAAAGCACCTGAGGGCAAGACAAGAATATGGAAACTTATCAAAGAGAGATCAGAACTAAGGAGAAATTTCCTGTTAGTGAGAACAATCAGTGGAAAGGTTGTGGGTGTTTATGGAGGTTTTTAAGAAGAGATTGGACAGCCATTTGTCTGGAATGGTATACTATAAGTCAGTGATGGCTAACCTTTTTTTCCTCGGGTGCTGAAAGAGTGGGTGCATGCGCAATAGCGCGTGCGCACATGCCCACACCCATAATGCAATGCCCCCCATGCTGTCCCACCCCCCTGCACATGCGACGCCCCCACGCTCCCCCACACACACATGCGTGCACGACCCCCCCACACCCTGTTTTGGGCCTAGCAGGCCTCCCTGAAGCCTCTGGTAAGCCTGTTTTTCACCCTTCCCAGGTTCTGGAGGCTTTCCTGGAGCCTGAGGGGGGTGAAAACGGCCTCCCCCGGCCACCCGGAGGCCCTCTGGAGGCCGAAAACAGCCCGTTTCCGGACTTCCGGGAGGCCTATTTTTCGTCCTGCCAGAGCCTCTGCGCGAGCCCTGTACTTATCTGGCATCCAAAACAGGCCGCGTGGAGACTCCTGGGAGGGGAGGGGTGGCGTGGGCGGGGCCAGCTGAAAATCAGCTACATGCTGGAGCTGACCTAGGGCAACAGCTACGTGTCCGCAGAGATGGCTCCGCGTGCCACCTGTGGCACACATGCCATAGGTTCGCCATCACGGCTATAGGTTCTCATGCTTGAGCTAGGGATTGGACCAGAAGACTTTTGAGGTCCCTTCCAACTCTTATTATTCTGTTATTCTATCACAATAAGTTCCTTACTTCTTCATGGACTCATCTCTTCTCTGTCTTTTCTAACTCACTCTCTTCTCTGGTTGGCTGGACTGAGAAATGGTGATTAGCCCAGAAACACTCACTTGCAAAGAAGGCGTTTGAACATCAGTTTAATTATCATTAAACCCAGTCAACTTTCTTTCTGGGTGAGAGTTTCTGTTTCTGTTTCTGGATGGACCAGTTTGGAAGAAAAGAACGTCTTCTTTTTTATCTGCCTCACCAAGTCTACCTTCACCTGATCTTTGGACCTTTTGCAGGAAGAATGTTGCTGTCCTGTACTACCTGCACCCTGTGGGAAGGAAAGGAGGTGAAAAGAGGGTGTGGTGGATCTTAATGACTCCTCACAAGTATAGCCTTGCCCTTAGCTACCTGCATATTCATTTCAGGTGAATAACGATGACTTCCAGGCATTTAAACCACAGACATGGTTTAGGTGAGTGGTAAACAACTTTACCTGATTTAGTTTTTATCGCAGGCAGCAAAGAAGATGGCAGTTTCACCCACATCGTCTTAGAAATAATGTTCACATCACTGTGTATCTCCACTCCGTGTTCTAACTCCACCCAGTTTGGCACATTTTTGTTCTTTTGACCAAATGGTAAGCTAGTACATTTGAGCCGCCACAAGCCATTTTTTAAAAAACAGCAATAATTATGTTGTGAACAAGCAGCATTGGGCTCTGTGTTGGCATTTCACAATGGGGAAAAAAGGATGTTTGCCTTATCTCAGTGTTTCAGGTTCCACAGGATTAAATTTCAAGTCAACTGATTCTACATGTTCTTTTTATTATTTTACCATTACATATTTATAGCAATGAAATGTAAGCCTTTCCTTAAGGGAAGGAACAAGCAGCTTCCAAAAAATGAAAAACACTAAGAGGGCAATATCAAAATGTAAAGGCAAAATATTCAACAGGACCCTCCTTATTAGGCTGTGCACCAATGCAGGATAGATATCCACAGCTGAAGTAAGACAGGACTTTGGCTTATACATAAGGCTAATTACCAAATCCGTAGATCTTTTGCTCCATCTTTCATATATGCAGTTTTCATTTGCAATCCCAAAGATGTATTGAGCTGACAGGAGTGTGAAACTAGCATCTATGTCAGTGTTTCCCAACCTTGGTAACTTGAAGATGTCTGGACTTCAACTCCCAGAATTCCCCAGCCAGCGAATGCTGGCTGGGGAATTCTGGGAGTTGAAGTCCAGACATCTTCAAGTTGTCAAGGTTGGGAAACACTGATCTATGTGCTACAATTCCAGTAGAAGATGAGGCTGCTGTAAAGAGTATTTCACTAACACACTCAAAGCCTGCCTGAGTTTTTCATTGTTATCTGTCTCAGTCCATCCATCCAAGATATTATAATCTAATATTTCTGATGGTTCAAAAAGTTTTTTAAAAATCCTTCTAAATAGCTCAAGGACCTATCTAATTCAGCATTCTGTATCACCTTATGGCCAACAAGGTCATTAGAAATCTCTCACATTTGATCAACATTCAGATGAAACCAGAATACTTCTTACTACTGTGGTTCCTGAAAATAACACCCGGTCTTATATTTTTGGAGGGAGCCCTCCAAAGTAAGCACTAGGGCTTATTTTGGGGGAAACACGATCAGCCCAGCTGGGCACCCTGCCCCCCCCCGGTGCGCACACAAGAGGCGGCAAGCGTGCGGGGACCAACGGCAGTAGCTGCAGCTGTCCCTTGGTTGGCACACACTGGGGCTGCGCAGCTTGTGCATTGCAGGTGAGTTGATTCCCTGTCTAAGCGGCAGACAGAGGCAGAGACACGGGGGGGGGGAGGCAGGCAATCCAGACACATTGCGCAAGCCGCAGGAAAACAGAGTGTCAGTTGGCCAGAATGGGCAGGCGGCTGCAGTAGGCTCGTCTTTGTGCGGCGGCACCAGCAGCAGACGGAGACAGAGGCATGGGGTGGAAGGCAGGCGATCCCGACACGCCACGCAGACTGCAGGCAAACCAAAATACGAAGACGAACCTCCCGCAGCCACCCACCGCTCTGGCCCACTGACTCGGATTTCTTGCGGCCTGTGCAGTGCATCCAGATTGCATGCCTCCCCCCCCCCCCCGCCTCTGCCTCCAGCTGCTGCTTGGACAGGTAATCAACCTGCGCTGCGTGGGCTGCCGCTACTGCCGGACACCATTAGCCGCCTCCTGTACTGGCCATGCCCACCCGCCTTCAGTAGGTCTTATTTTTGGGGTAGGTCTTACAGTAGGATTACAGAAGGATTACAGAAAGTCAATTTGAAAAGATTCATGGATGATTGGTTTTCTATATGGCAATGGAAGCGAGGTTATTAAATGCACAAAAATGGAAGAATACAGAAATATGCACCACAAAGGAATGGACTGTGAAAGTGATAGAGCTTGTAGAAATGGCTAAGTTAACTTGTTTGATCAGGGAGGGAACAACCACTACTTTTCTAAAAGAATGAAAACCCTTTTTGGACTTTTTGCTGAAAATGGATAAAAATAAACAGGTGATTTCTGGATCTACCAATTTAAATAAGGGGCATATATGAGCAAAAGGAAACTTGTCATGTAATTTTGAAAGGGGAAGATGATATTATATGTCTATAACTGCTATACAGAAGATCAGAAATGTATTTGGTTTTTATCCTGCCTTTATACTTTTTTATAAATAGCTCAAGGTGGTGAACGTAATATTTCCTCCTATTTTTCCCACAACCACCATTTGTGATAGATTGGGCTGAGAGAGAATGACTGGCCCAAGGTCACCCAGCTGGCTTTCTTGCATTAGGTGGGACTAGAACTCTCAGTCTCCTGGTTTCTAGCCTGCTGCCTTAACTTCTGGAGCAAACTGGTTTAAACAAATTGTTTCTTTAAGGTGGGGGTTTTTTTTTTGCTCTTTATCATTTTCTATTGTTTTTGATATTGTACTTTTTCTTTCTCGTTTCTTTTATATTTCTTTCAGTGTATCTTTCTGTATGGAATATCTCACATTTGAACAGAAGCCAGATCAAGACTAATATTCAGTAGTAATTTAACTCTCCACACATTTATTTTGTCCCCTTTCAAACGCTCTACAACAGGGGTTCCCAAACTTGGCAACTTTAAGACTTGTGGACTTCAACTCCCAGAATTCTCCAGCCAGCTGGAAAATTCTGGGAGTTGAAGTCCACAAATTCTTAAAGTTTGGGGACACCTGCTCTACAATGATGGCTATTGCTACTTCTGAAGGTTATCGTATTTCAAGGAATTTAGACCTGGGAAACATATGACTGTTAAAGGAGGAGGAAGGAGAGCCTTGGACAAGATATTGCACACACCAGATATAGAAGAAAGTGTGAGGAAATAACTCAAAATAACCCTGCCTTGATTTTGTTTAGTATAAGATAGGACAGAAACTTGAACATGCTTTCAAGATTTTGTTATCGCACCTTACAACAATAAACTAGCATTCCTAGAGTCCCTATTATGTTTGTTTCTTGACCTGGTCTATTTTCAAGGGCTGGTAATTTCATAATTTAACTCATATGTCATTGTAGTTAAAGACTGGAGAGAATGAGGCTCAGATCTCACTCAGTCATCATCTCTAAACTAACTTTCCTCATTCACAGACATGGGAAGATAATTGCTTCACACTGCCTTTAGTTTCTGAAAGTAAGTTGAATACAAAAGCAAGCAACAAATAAAGATGTGGAAACCCATCCAAAACCTGTGAGAAGTAATGTATCTTCAGCATACCAAACTTTAGCTGTGGTCTTCATCGAATCATTGACATAGAGCCAATTACTAGGTTATTATAGAATACAGGTACTCCTAGACTTACAATTCATTTAGTGACCATTTGAAGTTACAACGGTACTGAAAAAAATGACTTATGATAGCTTTTCATATGACTATTATGGCACCCCCATGGTCCCATGATCAAAATTCAGACACAACTGGGAAAGAATTTGGGGGAGAGGAGCAGGCTTAATGATGTGAATTGCAGGATAAATTAGGAGTAGCAATAGAGTAGCCCCTGGAAACATGAATTCCAAGCCTGATTAAGAATGAAAGCAAAAAATACTGAACATTTGAGAATTCTCTCCTAACTCCAACTAAATGGCTGCATGAAAAAAGAGCACCTGTACCTGTTAAAAGAAACTAGGTAGATCTGTATGTGTATGCACACATCTGTATTATACAGTATATTATTACACACTTGTGTGTGCGTGCACACACTAAGAGCATTCAGTTTTTTTATTAAATAATGGCAATATTTGCCATGATTTTGTTAAAGAGGGACTTTTTGTTTTGAATTCAAACCACTGTTGGGATTCACAAATTTAAATGTTATGCATTAAAACAGCATTCATCAACTCAGGCAGGCTCCTAAGCAAATTTGAGCAATTTAAATGTACAGAGTCTTTTTTTTAAATTCTAAGAATCTGTGGCTGGTTAAGGAATGTCCAAAAACGGCGAGCAAGGTAGGTCCAGTCTCATCTTGCATATGGACCAGCAGTTCAGTAGTGATTTGTTTTCTGCTAATCAGAGCTTTGTGATCGAGGTTCCTTGACAGCAGAAATAGAAGTTCAGGGGGTGGGTCCTCGGTTTTCTGCATGTTCAGCTGTTCTGTCGGCATGGTGGAGTTAAGCACGTAATGATCCTTGAAGCACCAGATTACATACCAAATGAAAAGTAGGAAAAGGAGTGGCAATTGTAAACAAAAAAGGGATTATGATGCCTTGGGAGCACTGGGTATGTTGAATTTCTCCCTGCCCCGAGTTTTATAAAAGTTTGGCAACCATATGGGCCTGGAGTAATCACGCAAAATAAACATATGTAGGAAATACCTTATTGTAACTTTTATGTAGACAAGATTCAAAGCACTTTATTAAAAACTATTAGAATGAGTTTATACTGAGGGCAAACAAGCTTTATTTTCCTCTTTGAATCCCTGCAATCTGCTATCATCTTGACCCAACCAACGGCTGCAAATTATTGAACCCAAAAAAATAAAAATGAAAAGGGAATAAGCCATGATGTAGTTTGTCTAATAATGGCTTAAAACAAGGTAGGATTTGTCTTTTCTTCTTCTTAGCATGTAAGTAAATCAAAAGACACATGCAAAGAAGTGATGAAATTAAATGAAAATATTCCCCCCCAAAATAGGCATAGATAGTCCATATTTAGTAAGTATTATTTATGTTTATATTATTTATCACCTGCACGGGAGAAAGAATCTTTTCTGTTGGAATGATTTGTAGCATAATTTAACAATCTATTATTATTCTCATAATAAAACAGGATAGCAATAGGAAAAAACAAGGAACTGCAGTATTAAAACAAATTGTCTTTATAAAGGTTTCTCATCAGCGGTTGGTTCCTAGCGGTTCGGACCAGTTCTATAGAAGTTAGTAACTTGGCGGCTTGGGTCGCTGGAACCGGCAGCGACCCAGGCCTGCCACGCCCCTGAGCCGGTTCTCTCGGTGGCGTCTATGGTGCTGCCATCTTGTTTTTTGCTTCTGCGCATGCACAGCTTTTTTTTTTAGTACTGCGCATGTGCGTGCGTGTGGGCAAAGCGCGCACGTGGCACGTCCCTGAACAAACCAGGAGTAGCAGAATCCAGAACCCACCCCTGTTTCTCATGCATATAAGATCTCTGTGTGCGCGAGAAAGTGTGTGTAAATATACTGTATATAAATAATTTTTACATAACATCTTGGTATTAATAAGGATGGGGAGAATCCATTTTCATTTTTCATCTGCCAATTTCATTAGAATAGATATACACAAAAACCTGTGTGCCTCTGAAAATACTAATCTTTGCTTCAAAATCAAATTCATATACTTCTTCCCAGATCATAACATCATGACATTGCAAAATAGTCCAATATTCTAACAATTCAGTTGCTATTCTCACTTTAAAAAACTATATAGCCACAAAACAATCAATTCTTGATATGTTTGGAATTGATTTTTGCATTTTTGTTTCCACCCTCTCTACCCACAAATGTCCAGAGTGGATCTATACATGATGTTTGAGATGATTTTTTAAAATTCCATAATTATGTCTTCGATCAAATGCAATATGATCCAAACACATTTTAGTAAAAATGATTCAGATCTGTTCAGCTGTCAAGAACTGGGAGGTTGCTTTTTTTTTAAATAATCTAAAACTATATAGTCCAAATGAATAACTCTTGAGTATGTTATCACATACAGCAGCTGACAATAGAAACTATTTTCTAGAATACCGTAAGCATAGAGCAGACAGATCTACAGAAATAGTTCCCTATGTCTGATTGGCCAACCAAGCTGCATCCATGAGCCTCCAGGGAGAACTTAGGAGGAAGTCAGGAAACAGGAAGTGTCTGTTAAACTCGATGGCTACCTTAGATACAGCCATACAGCAAACTGATTGTTTTAGACTGCATATGTGTATTTCTCTCACCACCTTTGTTTTATCCTTCCTGTTCTTGAAATGTAGCAGGTCCTCACTTGGAAGGTACCAGTGGTGGAAGTTTGTATATGCACCTAAGCTGCTTGCTTGTTTTGCAAAGGAAAATGTGGAGAAAGTGATTTGGGATCATCAGACACACATATAAACACCCACACACTTTTTCCACTTCAAGTGCGCCGACCAACTCAAGAATATTGTTTTAGCACTGTCTTAAAACATGACCTAAGTACACTTGGTTAACAATAAAGAAATCTATATCTGGACAATACTTGCATAGGACACTGGCTAGTAAAGCTGTAATTGAAGAAATAAAGGTGAAAGATGTAATAAAGAAATAGTGTATATTTCTCTACTTGAGCAGCATTGTACATGCAATATAATTAAGGGTTTTGCTGATTACCATTCATGTCAGGACCATCCATAGGAGGGAAAAGGGGCAAGCAATCTCACAAGTATTATGATGTCATTCCACAAATGACACAGATAATGTTGTGTGAATCAGTTGTAAAACACAACGGAGGCAAATTACATAATTATCATTTGTACAAAGATGTATATGAGATCACCAACTTGTATCAGTTATCTGTAATCCCTGCTTCACTGCTTTCAGGCACTCTTATTTTACTGCATCACAAACTGTGTGGATCTAGGAACTGAGAAGTTTGGAGCCACACAGCCCTCAGGTAGTATGATTGGTTATGGTTCAGTATCTTGCCACATCTAGATCATTAGGTGAAGTCATTAAAACATGGATCAGTTAGCCATGGGTTTGCATGTTGCGCAAACAACCTCCTCCCAAAATCAGGCTTCCTGTTTTCACAACTAACAATGACAGGGTCTACCCAATAGTTAACAGACACATTTATGCATTTGCTTGCTTGTTTACAGTATATATAAACTGCCCCACTCCTGAAGGATTTTGCCAGTGTGAAACAACACACATACACAAAGAATTACAGAATGAACAAACAGTATCATTCTAGTTTGCCTATGATAGATGCTTTAATTCAGATCATCTGAAACCAAAAGATTGTTAAGCTATCGGCTTTTACTCATTTCTAAAGTTTTAACTATATGTAGCCCCAGCATGTTAAGTAAATCCAACCAGTGGATCATATGAAGCCCCAAAACTAGATTGAGCAAATCATGGCTCAATATATGAAAGTAATGAGATCTCAGTGACAAAATACCTTGCTTGTTTATCAGTCAGTGCAAAGTGAATCTAGTCATTGCAATTTCCAAACCATGGTTCATGGCTTAGTATGAGCCAGGATGTACAATGGGTGTTGTATGGCTGGTTTCCTAAATTTGTAATGACCTAACAGGACTTTACATACGGTATATTGTCTAAAACTATTCATTGGCATAGGGATCTATTTTTTATCTGCCCGGAGGCTGAAGGTATCATATTATAAAGTGGACATTTTTCTTGGGTATCCATCATTTTTCTAACCACTTCAACTGGAAACTTTACATTTTAGTTTGCTCTGAAATACTATTTGAAATTCACCAGTGATTCACCAAGTATGAAGCAAAGCCAGGGACCACCCGTGACAGGTGGTGCATTTTCACTTGGCCCAGGACCAAAATCATAGAGGAAAATGCAGAAAAACTGAGTTTCTCTTTGGGCCTTTTGTGTGTTGCTGGCAAGCTAACTTTTGGTGATTGTGATTGTGATTGTGATTAAAATACAAAAGAATGGGGACTTGAAGGTAGTTGAGATGCAAAATATTGGCAAAATATTGAAATATAAAATAATATTGAATAATCTCAATAGAGGTTAATAGAGAACATACACAGTTTTTATATAACCTTATTTGTTATCTTCTTTCTTGTTCCTCCACGTTAGCACCTCAAGGTAGACCAAGTTAGGAAACAGACACTATATGAACTGCTAGAACTCTTTGTTGTTATGGGGTGTTTAGCAGAATCTTGAAACTGACAGGTGTTCTCTCTTTCCCCTTTTACACTAAAGAAAATTGGTGGAGAAATCTTGACTTTTCCTCAGCCTCTTCTGTATTATCAGGGTTAAATTAATGTTTACATGGCATACGCCAGGGGTCAGCAACTCGCGGCTCTGGAGCCGCATGTGGCTCTTTCATCCCTCTGCTGCGACTCCGTTGCCAGTCGGCTCCACAATTGATAGGGCTTTCTGTTAGGACAGGTAGAGGAAAAAGGATGCCGCGCTAGGAGGATACTCTATGGTGGAGGAACCGGACTTCCAGTCGGCAGAGAAAAAAGGACACCACCCTAGGAGGAGACTCTATGGCGGGGGAAGGGGACTTCCTGTTGGCTCCAGAATTGAACAGGGGGCTTCCAGTTAGGACCTTTGTGGTTCTTTGAGTGTTTAAGGTTGCCGACCCCTGGAATAGGCTCTGGTTACTTGAGGATCACCTATCTATCTCCCATGGGCCCTGAGTCCCATGGGAGTTGGGCGGCCTATAAGAACCACTAATAAAATTAAATAAATAAATAAATAACATCTGCCCAGCTGATTCAATTCTGCAAGTTTGGCACATTGCAAATTCCTTCAATGGAACAATACCATCTATCAAGATCCAGAAATGCACCTTCCTGTAGCATTGCCTGCCTTCTGGAATAAGGTTCCCCCAAAAATCCATATGACCCCCACTTTATTATTGTTTAGAAGAGTTGTGAAGATCTGGCTCTTCACCCAGCCCTTTAGCAAGGAAGTGTGTGACCTTCCCTTCATCATGCTTGCTATCTTTTCTTCATTTTGCTCTTTGATTTTTTTTGCTGATTTCTTTCATTATTGTTAGCTGCCCAGAATGGCTCACAAATGGACAGCATAAAGTTTAATGAATTATGGTTTGTCCCAGTCAGCCAGATGTTCAGACTGGATTTGACATTTTTTTTCACCTATTGAGTCCTTCCCAGGAACCTGGGTTAGGCAGATATTTTTGTTTCATGGAGTTAAAGGTATTGTCGGAGAATATAAGCTGTTCCAAGTAAAGCTGCCTTTTGCAATTAATGGATGGTGATTTTATCAATGTCAATGATGTGAAATAGTGCTCCAGATCTTTTGGAATTTCATCCAAGGTGCCTATCACTATTGGTACTATGTTGTTGCTGTTGTTGTTATTATTATTAGATTGATTTAATATTTAATTTGATTCACCGTCTGGGATTGGTAAAAACTTAACAGTTCAAGTCCTAACCAAGAACCTAAGAGCTGTTAAGGTAACATTGAATTCCGTCTTCAGGGCCATCTCTGCACTCCTCTATAATTGTCTTAAAGATAAATCTTATTTTGATTTTCACCTCTTGGAATCCTCCTATATAGTAAAATCTGTAAGTGCTAAATAGGCCTTCTTGGCTAGCCTATTTCCTTCTTGTTTCTTCTTGGAATGGGAGCATTTATGTGGTGTACTACAACCTCCAGCATCTTCTACCATGGGATACTGTGATTTCAACATTCTTTGTTTTAGTGCCTAATTAACTCAGGATCTTTGACCAAATCATGCACTGTAGGTTAAAACATCAATATACAATGATAAGTATTTTTCAAATGGATGCTCTCGGGCTTTTGCCTATTAAATAAAATAAAGTGGATGTAGATAACAATACAAAACAATGCATGACACACTAGTTTCTTTAAATACAAATACACATGCAAGAACATGATTTAAAAGTGGTTGCTAAACAGAGCAAGATGCTGCCTCTAAAAATGTTCTACCCATCACAAACAGCAGAGAAAACACCCAGATAAACCAACCAATTATATGGTAGTGCGTGCAAAATGATAGTGTATAAATAGGCGTTCAGAACATAAAAGTAATCAATCATGGCTGTGGCCATACTCCTGTTTTATGAATAAACCCATTGGGACTCTAAATATTTATTTTGCTACAGCGTATGTTCAAGTTATATTCATAATGACAATTTATTACATGGTGACAAAGGGCCATGAAATGTTTTTCTGCCTCTTCGTTACCTTTTATCAGTTTGTAGCATTTTTTGGATTTAGCTGGGCATTGCCCATTCTGTCCGCCATTTTCCATTTTCTTCACACTACATTGAAGAAATAAATATTTTAAAAATCACTTTTAATCACCTCCCTCCCCCCAGCTGACGTATAGCTAGAAGAGGAATCAAATATTTGCCAAGATATTAATGGTGCTAATACCTTTTTTATTGTGCCCTAATGGTTTTTTTAAACAAATCAATTACAAGATTATCTCTCTAACTGCCTGCCATGGAGTAACATCCATTTTAATATTTCTTCTTCTCCTTATCTGTTTTAATTTGGAAGGATTTTAATCTGGCAGAGTGTACTGGAAATAGTATCCTCTGCCATCAAAGAAACCCTTCTATGATTAACTATTCCAAAATACTGTATTTAAATTAATCAACATGGACAAACATTGGTGCCAAGAGGCACCAAGTTGCTATCCTCTGGACATAGGATTTGACATATCCCAAACTTTCATTTGGAATACACCCTCATTCCTTACTAACTGATACATATTTGGGATCTTGGCATGATCCCAATAGGCTTGATAGACTCTGATTACCAAAGTGATGATCCATTAGTGATGTCAAGGGAATTCATAGAGGAAAAGGGACTGGAAATATGGATAATAAATAATGCATCTTTGGCCTTAAATTACTTTCCATCTGGGCAGAGGTGGGTTGCTCCCTGTTCGGACCGGTTGTATAGAACCGGTAGTGGGAATTTTCCCCCACTCGCTAAACCAGGAGTGATGGCCAGCTGGCCACACCTCCGAACTGGCTCGCTCGGCGGTGCCATAGGCACCGCCATCTTGTTTTTGGCTTCTGCGCATGCACAGAAGCCGAGTTTTTGGCACTGCACATGCGCAGGAGCCAAGTTTTTGGCACTGCGCATGTGTGCATGGTCATGCGGCACGGCCGTGCGGCATGCAACGCACATGTGCCCATGCGGCACGGGAAGAAGCAAACCCACCCCTGCTTTTGGGGCTGCGAGGCATGTTTTTTCCCTCATGCTGCAAGATTAAACCATTAGTTAAAGCATAAATAAATGAGGGTTGTGAATATAACTACTGTGTATGATTGCTTCAAGAATACAATTTTTTATTTTGGGAAGTCGTTTTTGCTAAAAATCACATTACTATTGATAATAATGAATAATAGAAGGAGCCATAGTGGTGCAGTGGTTAGAATGCAGCATTGCAGGCTAACTCTACCCACAGCCAGGAGTTTGATTCTGACCAATTCTTATGTTGTTTAATCATCACATTTGTATTGCTTTTCTCTTTCCATTCACTGCAATGTGGTCTGTGTGGAGTGTAAAATCTGGCTTGCTTGAAAAATTGTGCCTGGCCGAGGTTACCTATCAACCTCATTAATCAAAGTACCATTCCCTCCCACGAAGTTGTATCTTTATAAGCTTCCCAATTCATTAAAAGAAAGTTAATGCATTTTCTTAAGACCGCTCTGAAGCTGATCAGAATCATTCTTTCATATGGATGGAGGGGTCATCACCAAGAAGGCATGGCAACCTTTTCTAGCCTAACACCTTTATGAAATGGTGGGGGTTTGGAGTGCCATAATGGCCGGCCGGCCTATTTGCAAGAATCCCACTTGATTTTCAGGATACCAGCTGTGTTGAAGCTGCCTGCATATAGGAATGGAAGTTACCTTTAAAAATATTATTCATAGAACCTACAGATCTGGCTTGGGGAATTTTATCTTTCTATTATCCTTAGGCTGATTGAGCCTACAGAGAGGCAGTTCCAAAGAGTGCAGTAGTTTTGCACCAGTGCTTTGAGTGAAAAAGAACACAACTGTATAGATGAGCTTCAAACCACAAACAGGCCAGACTCAATCTTTAGATAAGAAGCAGGGTGGCAACTTGTCTGTTCCTGTATCCCAAGCACTGGCTTTTCAGATGCTAATATTTGCCTCCCCATCATCCATACGGCAGGCAACAAAACTGTATTGGTAACAGTGGCTTGACTAGATTAGGAAGGCTTGACTAGATTAGGAAGATAGAGAACATGTGAAGAGAGGAGACTGCAAACTATTTCAGGCATATTCCTGACAGCAAATTGCTCGTAACCCATCACTAGTGCTCTGGCTGAAATTTAGTTAATTATAGAATTTGGTTACTGTTGTAATTGAAATAGTTGTTTAAGTATGACTTCACAGTGGATCTTAAAAACAGAAGTATCCTTTTCATGTGAAAAACTGCCTTCAAACATGATTTCAGTCTGGTTTTTATTTACTCAAATCAAATGCCTTTTCGAGAGAAGTACTGAAAAACATCAATACCTATTTTAAAAGAAATAATAACACCTTTGGTGGGTGAACATCATTTGCGTATGAAATTTTTTCAGGTCTCAGAACTTCAGCAGTGTTGCACAACTCATTTCTCAAAGGCCCTCTAGCCAGATGGGTGTTATGAAAAAGTAGGCTAACTGGTTTCAACACATCTTTTCAAGACCGATAAGCAGGAGTTCGTTGAAGTAGCTCTGAAAAAACAAAGAGGCAAAATTAATCCTTCCTTCCACTTGCTGTTTATGAAGTTCAGATTCAAAAGAATGACACGTCTCTGTTTAAACTTTAGAACAACGATCTGCCCATTTCTAATGTGAACAGGAACTCTTTACTGTACATGATTCACATGCTGTTATCTGGACCACTGTCACATCCTTCTAGTGTCTGCCTTCAAACCTGTTGTGCAGGTGCCGAGTGTGATCTCTATCTCTAACTGGAAGCAACTCAGAGAGCCTGTCTTGGAATCTGAAGCAGGCAGGTAGTGTCAATCCTTTTGAGGTACAAACAGGCTGCCAGGCTGCCTGCCAGATACCAAAATTTGTTTGATTTTTTATTTGAGGCAAAGTGGCAGAAGAAAACCATAATGGGAATATACTCAAATATGCAAGTGGATTTCAAATACAAGCTGCTCCCTTCAGCATGCATGACTGCAAATAAGAACTAAAGAATTGTCGGTATTACTTCTGAATAAATATGCACAAGAATAGGAGGAGAAAGCCACTACTTTTCAAAAAGAACATTTCTGTCCATCTACAGCTTGATAAGCCAATTGGTTGTTGGAAGAATGTTCTGTGGACAGATGAAACCAAAATAGAGTTTTGGTAGCTCATAAATAGCACTTAGACTTATATACCGCTTCATAGTGCTTTACAGCCCTCTCTAAGCGGTTTACAGAGTTCAGCATATTGCCCCCAACAATCTGGGTCCTAATTTTACCGACCTCAGAAGGATGAAAGGCTGAGTCAACCTTGAGCCGGTGAGATTTGAACAGCTGAACTGCTGGACTGCAGTGCTGCACTTTAACCACTGCACCACCTCGGCTCTTAGTAAATCTGGACCCTGGAAACTTTTAGCAAATTATGACATAATCATTGTATGATGAACAAGGGAGGGAATCACATAAAATGGGTAAATCCAGAAGTGAGCTTAACATGTTCATTAACATTTTTTAAAGTCTCAAATCTTCCCAAAACGGAAAGTCTGTACCTTCCAATGATATTGCATTTTACTGCCATTCTATGTGTGGCCCTTAGACACCAAAAATATCCCAATGAATTTTAAAAAAATTGTAACCCCTGCAAAAAAAAATGACTCTAAGTTCTCTCTGGAGAAATCCAATTGAACTTGTCAAACAAATTAGCATTACCCATAATCTTAACTTAGCCTAAATAATCCAACTACTGTATTAAATTTTATGATAATGCAGAAACATTGCAGTTCATTTATTTCATCTTTAGCATTTTCCTAAAAATATAAGGGTTGGGTTCTGATGGAACAATGCAATAAAAAAATGTTCTGCTTAATTGGGCATCTGAAAACATTGTCCATAAATTTCAACAATAAATAGTGCAGAAGACATTTACAGTTTAATGTGTTCAGTTGTACAAACTGAAACAATTGGAATCTACCGTATTTTTCAGAGTATAAGACGCATCTTTTTCCTCCCTAAAAGAGGCTGAAAATTTGGGTGCGTCTTATACTCCAAATGTAGCTTTTCCAAAACTTTTTTTCCCAGCCCTAAGGAGGTGCTAATGATCTTCCCGGCTTCCTACTCCTCTTTGCAGGCTTGTTTTCATTCCTACTCCCTCTGAAAAAGGTTTTTTCAGCCCTAACGAGGTGCTAACCATCTTACTGGCTTGCAGCATTTTTTTATTCCTACTCCCTTGAAGTAGTTTTTTTCCAGCCCTAAGTCTTTGCAGGCTTGTTTTCATAGCTACTGCCTCCGAAGATTTTTTTCAGCCCTAACCAGGGGATAAAATAATGTGCTGAAGCTGACCAGACTAAGGACGCTAGCCAGATGAATACCTATTAGGTAGATTTTTTCCCCCCTATTTTCCTCCCCCAAAACTAAGATGCGTCTTATACTCCGGTGCGTCTTATACTCCGAAAAATACGGTATTTTAGTAAACCATGTTTAAACAAACCATATGGGAAACGAATACATGTTAATCAACGATTATGTGTTCCTTTTACCTATGTATTGGATGAATCTTCTATACTACTAAATTCTCGTGTCACTTTGATTGTAACCTTAACTGGTGCACTCCTTTTATCTTCCACGATACTCATGGCATCTCTCAGGCATCCCGCACACCTTTCCCAACCTGCATCTCATCCCATGCATCCTCTCTGACTTGCTTGGCACCTCTGCGCACCCTTCCAAACATACCTGTGCACCCAGCCCAATCTGTGCAACATTTCTCATGAACCCCTACACATCCACACGAACTCTCCCTAACTCTCTAGCACCTTTCATGCACTCCTGTGCATGTTACTCAACTCATACCACTTCCCCAGATGCCCTTCCTGATCCTGCAGCACCTCTTATGCACCCCTCGTGACATGTCGTGCACACTTGTACACCTTCCCTGACCACCACAGCAAAGAGGAAGGAATGGAGGAGGGAATCATGGAGAGAAGGAAGAGGGAGGAAGGGAAGGAGGAAGATTTCCCAGCTAGCTTCCCACCAAAAATTCAATGGGGAAGCCAACAGGAAATCAAAGGTTGTTCCTAGTTTCACTCTTCCCCTGCCGTCATTTTGTTTCTCTGCTTAGGTAACGATGACCCAATGGGTCATATGTTGTCTAGTTGGATGCAAAACTAATGGAGTTGCAGTGCAATTTTAGGCAGTAAAGCCTTTTGTTGTTTGGATTTTTAAAATTAAACCACATTATGGTTTAGTGTAGCATCCAAAAATCCCCAAACCAAAGTGTGTAAAACAACAAGACAAGAATTGTCAGATTCTGGATTGTTTGGTTTATTTTCCCCATGAACAGGAAAACAGTGGGGGTCAGCAGCATCAAGAGAACAGGCATGACCAATCAGACACCCACCCCCTTGAAAGTGGCATCACACTCATATAAAAGGGCAAGGCGGCAATTATTGTGGTTTCAACACTGTTGACACCCCCCCACCTACAAATATCCCTGCTAAACAAATGAAACTTATATTTAATATAGTCATAGACCAGCATAAGACAGAGGATAGGAATATATTCAATAAAAGGCGGCATAGGAGCAAAGAAGGCATAAAGACATAAAGTCTATATAAAAGACATATATAAGAGTATAAACTACTATAAAAATGCTCTGATGGGCACACCTGAGCCCTGGTGAGACTATAATGAATGCTAAGCACCAGCTAGAAGCCATTGTCCAGCTGCTAACAAGTTGTTTTTTTTATGTTCAAGGCAGGGGTGGGTTCCTACTTATCTTGCTGCTGGTTTGCTTCCTCCCACGCTGCGTGGGCGTGCCTCGTGGGCGCGCATGCGCACTTTGCATGCACGCGCATGCAAAGTGCCAAAAAATCCAAAGGAAAAAAAGCCAAAAACAAGATGGCGACCGCATGCACAGTGCCTGAAACTCGGCTTCTGTGCATGCTCAAAAGAAATTTTTTTAAAAAAATTCAAAAAAAAATTCAAAAAAAGTTGGCGGCGCTCATTGACCAGCAGACCGAACTGGGTTGGTGACATGATCTTGACATCACCAGTGGGTCGCTACTGGTTCGGGAGAACCGGTCCGAACCGGGAGGAACCCACTCCTGGTTCAAGGCCCTAAACGGAAAGTTATCCAGTTGGCCAACTCTGAAGCTTATGTACATGGTGCAGAAAACAGCATTTCTTTCAAGGCAAACTATTTGCCCATCAAGAACAGAAAAGATTGGGGGGGGGGGGATTAAAAACTGCAAGGACTGTTCACATGCTGAGGCTTACGGCCTTCTGAACTGCACATTGCTGTTTCTATCCTGCTTTAAGGCCTGTTACAGATTTCCTCTCCTCAATTTAGAAAAACTCAACTAAGGTCATTGATTGCATCCAAAAAATTTGGTCATCACTCCCCAAGTCACAAGGAAACACATCCCTCAGTATCCCTTAGTAACCATTTGGGAGCCTGGTTGGTGGGAAACATCAGCAGCATAAGGCCTGCTTTCCATCCAAAAGGCAGTGCCGCCGCCTGTCTCTAAAACCAAGTGGGGAGGTGGGTAGAGTCTAGTTACATTCCTGACCCACTTTCTTGTTCCCTCATTTTCCCTCCTCCTCTCTCAGGGAGCAGCCAGTCCAAGCTGTAGGAGCGTCCTTTCTGATTAGGAGATCCACGGTGGTGTGTGTACATAAGCCCTCTGCTTCTCAACTGTGGAGATGCCTCTTAGCAGTTCCTTCTCCAGCTACAATTCATTTCAGAACATGCTGCATATTGAGGACAAATTATACAAACAAATGTGAAGTGTCAGGCAGTAGTATAGATCCTATGATAATGTAGTATACAATAGTGTAGTTACAATAGTGTAGATCCTATGCACAAATAAAAATCACTTGCACCCCACAGAAGATGGGGGAGATGGAAATGCTGGATAGAGGTTCTGTTAGAATATTCATGAACTGGGAGAGCCAGTGTTAACAAGGTTAGCCAATGAATAGGCATAGCAACTAAGTCAGCCAATGGGAGCTAACCACTTCTGAGTCTGTGCAGAGAATCAAAACTGATACTTAAGCTTAAGGCTGGGTGTGACTCCAGTCTCCACTCTACTCTTCCACTCTGAACTCTGCTGAAATAAAACTAACTGTTCTCTGCTGTCTGTAACTGCTTGAAGAACTCTGCTAATGGTATTGTAAATATATAGCAATAGCACTTTACTTATATACCGCTTCATAGTGCTTTACAGCACTCTCTAAGCGGTTTACAGAGTTCAGCATATTGCCCCCAACAATCTGGGTCCTCATTTTACCCACCTCGGAAGGATGGAAGGCTGAGTCAACCTTGAGCCTAGTGAGATTTGAACAGCTGGACTGTTGAACTAGCAATCAGCTGAAGGTCGCAATGTTGCTTTTAACCACTGCGCTATCTCAGCTCCTATATATTATGTTTATAAAGAAGTTATTGAATCCAGCTGAATCAGTCATCTGTGTGCACTTCTGGTTTTTGATTTTGCAACAAACTTTAATAGGTTCTGTACAGAACGACTCACAACCACAACTGAGCCCAAAATTTCAATTGCAAAACAAAGACAGATGTTCAGAGAGCTGTGCCCCATTTTACAATCTTTTTTTTGCCAGTTAAGGAAATCATTGCAGTTGTTAAGTGAATCATGCAGTTAAGCAAATTTGGCTTCCCTCATTATCTTTACTCGTCAGATTACATGAGCCCGGGGCAGTACAACTGTCATAGATACATGCCTGTTGCCAAGTGTCCAAATTTTGATCATGTGACCATGGGGATGCTACAACAATCATAAGTGTGAAAAAGGTCACAAGTCACTTTTTTTTCTGTGTCATTTGTAACTTTGAAGGGACAAAAAACAAATGGTTGTTAAGGGAAGGACTACCCTATGTTCTTTTCCCCCAAGTCAAGTGGCAGTGTTTTTACATAAATGTCCACCACAATACAGTACATACCTTGCATCCTCTAACCTGGATGTATTCCTGCATGTGCTCTTTCCAGCTCAAATATTTTAAAAATGTCTATACTTCTGGGCACACTGTTGTAGGACAGCTCCTGCACACACAGAAATGTTTGTAAAATAAGAGACAAGAGGATTCCAGTTCTTCACCATCACATATAGATCAAGCCATTTGCATCTTTACTCTAGAATAGGACCAGGTAACCTGCAGCTCTGGAGCCAAATACTTTCTTTATAAAATGCCACCAGCACGCTCAAATTAAAATATTATCCTGGTTGAGGCTGGTGATTTCCTATAAGGGGAAAAGCCTTCTGCAAAAAAAGAAAAGCAAAACTGTTGCAATGACGTTCCTTTATTTTGAAACCGAAAGATGCCTGGAAGTCTCGTCCTTTAGGCTATAAAACGTGACCGCCCGTCTAACCAGTATGGATAGGACTTGATGATGCCCCGAGAAATGTGTTTAGCATTGGCACGTAAGAACTCTTTAAAATCATTATTGAATTTATGCCCCAGCGCTTGACTTCAGGCTCAAATCCGGCAAACGCGTTACCAAAAAAAATTTTTTGGGGGGGAGGGAGAATTTGCAAACAAATGGGGCTTATTTTATTATCTGGCAGGGTTCCTGAGCCACCAGCAGTTGTATGAGAGAAGTTTTAACAGCTGAAGATTTCCCAACATGGAAATGCACTAATGAGGGTGGGGAGGCAAACAGCAGCCGTTTAATTTCTGCTTGTCATGCAGCTGCTTAGAAGAAGACCCAACATCCCGATGCGGCAGGGGGAGGAGGCGGGCTTTTCCTGGGGGAGGGAAGGGGGGGAGCCAGAACTAGCGGTTCTGCAGTTTGCACAACCGCGAGCGTTTTCTGCAATCCTCCAACCGCTTGCAAAAGTACAACTGTGTGGCACTTTCCATTAGAAGCGACGGGGAGATCCCCTGCTCAAAATTACCCGGGACGCAGCGAGGCTGAATCCCTCCCATTGAAGAGAGACTTTACCTCAGGAGTTTAGCACTCCCGCGCTTCTCAAAAAGCCGACTAATTCCCGTGCGTGGGAAAATGCGGGCGATGGCGGTGGGGCCAGGCTGCAAAGCGCGGCAACCCATTAAAAAAAAACACACATCCTGAGGAGCAAGACATTCCCCCACCCCGAAACAAGGAATTTCCCTTCCGTGAATAGGGCAAGTCTCTCTCAATCCCGAATTAAAGGAATTTGGAGGCTAATACAATATAAAGAACAGTTGCTGGAATGGGGTATGTCTAGTTTAATGAAAAGAAGGACAGGAGGTGACGCGACAGCAGTCTTCCAGTATTTAACCGGCTGTCCCAAAGAAGAGGAGGTCAAGCTAATTCTCCAAAGCCCCTGAAGGCAGGACAAGAAGCAACGGATGGAAACCCTACCAAGGGAAGAACCAACCTAGAACTAAAGGAGAAATTTCTCAACGGTTAGAACAATTAATAAGTGGAACGACTTGCCTCCAGAAGTTGTGAATGCTCCAAACTGGAAGTTTTTAAGGAGACCTATTGGACCACCATTTGTCTGAAATGGCACAGGGTTTCCTGCCTGAACAAGGGGGTTAGACTAGAAGACCTCTAAGGTCCCTTCCAACTGTTGTTCTGTTATTAAACCCGTCTCAGGAGAGGCTGCGAATGTTAACGTTTAGCAGTCGGGTCTGCCACGCTGGGGCCACCGGTCCTGCCTTTTAATTCCCGCTTCGGGCGTGGGCGGCGTGTACAAGCCAGCCTTCCACCTCCTCCTCTCCCCCCCCCCCTTCTCCCTCGGCTTTTTCTGCCTTCTCGTTCCCCACCGCCTCCTCGTCGGGGAAACCATCCGGGAGCGCCGCTTTGCAGGAGGAGAAGACCCTTTGCCAAAAAAAAAAAAGGTCCCGCCGTCCGCAGCTGGATTGCGACTGCGGCGCTCACCAGCTACCCGCGGGAGCCGTTCCCCTCTTCTCCCGCCTCGGGCTGGCCGGCGGAGACAGCAGCGGCGGCGCTTGAATGGCCGGGCGCGAACAAGGCGCGCGGCGAAGCTTAGTGCGGGGAAGGCGGCGCGAGCCGGAGCTGCAGCTGCTTGGGGAATCCCGTTTCTTCTTCGGCCTAGCGACTGCAAGCAGCAGCGGCAGCCCTGAGAAGAAGGACTGGCACCTCGCTATCCTTTGGCGAGGCAGAGAGACGCGCTCCGTCTTCCTTTTCAGGAAAAAGAGACGGACAGAATAATCCTCGGTTATTCTGTCCCTCGAACAACTGCTGCCAAGGCGGGTTACATCGGTAGGTGCAGTTTCGCCGGCAAAGGCAACGGATTGAAGGGAAGCGTCCTTTGGTTTTATTGAGTTATTTATTTATTTAAGCAACGTGTTTTGATTGCCTGGATGCTAAAAAAGATCGAAAGGTCCTACTCCGCAGAATGGCAGCTCCGACGAGAAGGATCGCGAGGATGTTTATTTTATTTTTTTAAACTTCCAACGCGTGTGCCGAAAGTGTATGACTCTTAGGAAGACGACTTGTTAAGGATAATCCTGCTCTACTTGCACATAGCTTCAGAAGAAATAATTAGCCTTTTTTTAAAAATCAACGACGTCTTCCAAATGTAAAATAGCTGGATTCCCTATCCGGAAACCAGTAATAAATGCTTACATTTCTTGTTACTATAAAGTATGTGCATTTCGTGTTTTTAATGGCGTGGTCTGGGGATGAGATTGTGCCTTGTTGCTACCGCGGTTATTTCTGGTGCTTGCGGGTTGCTTTTGGCACCGGGGCAGAGTCTGGTTTATGGCAGATGGTTTGCAGTGACATCACGATCTGTCGGGAAGCTTTCTTTTTCCATGAGTTTAGGTGGCCAGACACAAAAAGTCAGGGCTCCTTACGGTTTTCAGGGTCGAGAATTTGCGCAGATGATGTTTGCACAATAAGCTACACCTGTTCAAACGTCTTATCTTTATTTTTTTTGCACAGAAGTATTGGAGCCTTGTCCTATGGATCTTGGCAAGCCCCAGCTGTAGGTTATTGATTGTGAAGGGAGTTTTCACAGTAGTGTCGTCAGAACCTGGTCATTGCTGTGAAACAAGCAGAGTTGCACAAAATGTAGGAATGCATTTCTTATTCTTTCTTGGTTTTGGGCTGCCTTATATAGTCCCTTGGATTGGCATGTTTTACCATGACATAGAATTCTTCTGGTAGGAAAAAAAGGTATGGTCATTTTTCTGTTTTGTTCTGGAAATTTCCCCTTCTGTGCAGGGTGCATATCTTAATTTCATAGCATGCATAACCCTCCTTAATCCACCTCCTTTCAAAATATTGTACTGCTGTATTAGGATCAGACAACCTGATGCTTTCCAGATGTTTTAGACTTCCAACCCCTTCATGGCCTATAGCAAAGGTTGGGGGGAGTAATCTAAAAATATCTGGGATATGCTAAATTACCTACAGCAGTTTGCTTTGAGCAATCAATTTTCTTCCATTGCTTGCACCTTCCCCACCCCCCATGCCTTAGTCCTTGACTGAATTGAGAAACTAACACTAATTCAGACACACACACACACACATAGCCTGCAGCCCTAAACACTGAAGGTGCAAGTCGATGATGAGAAAGTGCCATGCTGGGGATTGCTGGCCCATGTCCTCCCAATTTGCTGCATAGAGTGAATTCTCTTGAATTCTAGGAAGCCCTGCCTGCATTAGGATTCCCAGTCACATGGTGACAAATGTAGACAGGTCTCATTCAGATCTAACTGTTCATATCAGGAAGACAGTATCTGCTAGTGGTCCTCATACCACCCTTTTCAGTCTCCTGTCTTCAGCTGGGCTTTAGTTTAGTTTAGTTTACCTGAATTCTAGTTTCTTATATCCTTTTTCAGTTTGGTTTCAGGACTATAATTTTCTCAACTTGCAGATACTTATGAAACAGTGAGGGAAACTATCACAAAAAATGTCTTGGGATTTCCTCGGAGTACAGTAAAGGTAGTCCTCGAATTATGACCACAATTGTGCCCAAAGGTCACAAAAGGGGATCACATGTCCCTGGGACACTGCAACCATCATAAATATGAGTCACTTGCCAGGCATCTCAAATTTTGATCACGTGACCATGGGGAATGCTGCAAAGGTCGTAAGTGTGAAAAACGATAAGTTACTTTTTTCAGTGTGATTGTAACTTTGAACAGTTACTAAACAAATTGTTGTAAGTTGAGGACTACCTGTAAGATTCACCATCCTATAGCTAACTCACTTTGTTTATTACAACAGAGGCAGTCCTCAACTTACAACCATTTTTGTTTAGCGACTGTTCAAAGCTACAACAGTAAAGAAAATAACTTATGACCATTTTTCGCACATCAGTTGCAGCATCCCAAAGGTCACGTGATCAAAATTCGGATGCTTAACAACTGGCATGTATTTATGATGGTTGCAGTTGTCCTGGGGTCATGTGATCACCTTTTGCAACCACCTGACAAGCAAATTCAATGGGGAAGCCAGATTCACTTAACAACCGTGTTAACTGCAATGATTCACTTAACACCTGTCTTGTTCAACAGTGGAAATTTTGGGCTCAGTTGAGGTCATAAGTCAAGGACTATTTATAACTCTAATGTGAATGTTAGGTTCTATTCATCAAATCAAGCAGATTTGAGAAAGTTCATAGGTGATGGTAGAAATATGCTAGGAATATGCTATCATACAGTATGACCTAGAATTGAGCCAAAGCCAGAATTTCCATCCCCAGGTTCTGACTTGATCCTAAATTTTCCCATAGAAGATGTCTTGTGGCCAAGTCATCACATACATTTCATATTGTCTTTATAGTTAGTAATATAAGCAGCTATTTTGTCTGGAAACTTTGTATAAAATAGGTAGTGCTTGCTTTCTCTTCCAGAAAGAAGTTCTCAGTAGGAAAAAAGTGTCATAGTCTAAACAATTTATTGGACTTTGATTATACTGTAAGGAAAGGCACTTGACACATAATTCTATTTATCTACTGTATGTAAACACTGGATTTATATATTGCGTCATGCTGTAAATTATTTTAACTGAATTGTGTTGATGAAGCTACTGTGCATGGTTCACAAACAGTTGCTACCGGTAGGTTTGTACAATGTACTGTTCAATAAATGGTGGGTGTGACACTCATACTCCGCCAGCTGCATTGGCTGCCCATTGGTCTCCGGGTGCAATTCAAGGTGTTGATCATCATCTTTAAAGCCCTACATGGCTTAGGACCAGGTTACCTCCGGGACCGCATTCTGCCTCATACTTCCCTCCGACCGGTTAGAGCCCACAGAGTGGGTCTCCTCCAGGTCCCGTCAGCCATACAATGCCAGCTGGCGGGCCCTAGGGGGAGGGCCTTCTCTGTGGGGGGCCCCATGCTCCGGAACCAACTTCCCCCAGAGATCCGAATTATCCCCACCCTGCTGGCCTTCCGGAAAGCCATCAAGACATGGCTCTTCCTGCAGGCAGAGGTTTGAGACTATTTTTAATCCGAGATCTCCCCCAGTATGTATGTTGTTGAACATCTTTTAACTTTTTTAATGTTTTAAAATTGTTTTTAAATGAATGTTTATTGTTTAGTATTCTTTTAAAATGTTGTACGCCTCCCTGAGTCCTTAGGGAGTAGGGCGGCATAGAAGAACCTAATAATAAAATAATACATAATAATAAATGCTGTTAGAAACTATGACTACATCATAGTTGCACATGTGTCAATATTAGCACATGACTACATTGCACATGTGTCAATATTATTGCATAAATCAGGACGCAACTGACACAGGTTACATTATTGTGACCTCCGTGTAATGGAGTCACTATATATGATATAACATCTAGCCCATTCATGGTAAAAACATTAAAACTAAATCAGGCTGGTTGAGCATGATGTATGAACTGATCACTCAGTTGGATACTGAATCACAACTAAGAGTTCACTGGTTTTCCCTCTGATAGCAAAGAGAAATCCTGTGACAATTGTTTCCAAATCTTGAGCAAACAAAAAAAACCCTAGATAGCCCATGTTAGCAAATAACATTATTTTTTAAGCTGGTCTCATGACTGGTCACATCCAGTTACAAATCAACTAGGCTCCTGCCACCCTCAACTGATAAAAGGCAAAATCTCCCATAGATGGGTAAGCTGCAGCTGAGATTTTAAGAAAAGGAAAGGTTACTATGCAGAGTTCTGGGCTTATTTATAAAGAACCGTTTCAATGAGCATGTTAAGGTGTGTTCTTATGCATGGCATTTTAATAAGATTTGCTCTAAAAGGATCTGCAGTGCATATTTGAAAAGTAAATGTCCAGAAGTAAATTAATTCTTTTCATAAGTAATTCCAAACAAAGGGTGTTTATAGGTGGCGTAAATAGTGTGAGAGAAGGTTAGATTGCAGATCTAAATCTTACTTAATTAGCAGTAAGCTCCACTGCATTCAGTGTAGTGTTGAAGGTGTATTGATGCCTGTGTATATTAAAATATCTCCAGTGTAAAAAGAGTAGTGGCACTTACCTGCTGTTTTATTTTCATTTTATTTTGTCACCTGAAGTTTCCAGGTTCTCAGATGGAAGCTTCCCTGAAGAACTGGAAAACCAGAGAATATTTTATTCCATGCTGCTGATTAAAGTACACAACATTTGCTGCAGGAGGACGTCACCATTAGGGCTTTGTAAACCAGTGTACCTTAACGGACAATGACTTCCTCTTTCTGTTCCATTGTTACTGCTACAATTGCAGTCTTAGGCTCACTTAACTTTGGAGTGAGCGCTGTTGTACACTGTCGGTATTATTTTTAAGCAAATGTGCATAGTTCACAACAGAACTCCCCCCACCCCCGGCCATACCCTGGTTGTTCCACATGACAGAGTATATGGGACTGTAGTTGGTGCCTTTTTCACCTCTGTGGTTTGCTTGTTTGTTTACTGTGTGTGTTTGTTTGTTTTCACTCATTTTATGCACTTTGAACATTGTAGTCGCTGAGAGGAGCACCACCATGTGGAGGAGAATTTTTGTGGTGGAAATGTTAATTTTGAACATTTTCACTAGAGTGCAGAGACAGATGACAATTTATTTCACTGTAAATGAAAACATCCTTTAAAGTGAAACTGTACAAAATAAAAGCAAGTTGTAGGGCTAGTTTTAGTCAGTATTCGAACAGGCCACATAGCTATGTAAATATAATAATTTCCTGGCATCTCTTCTTTTTCCATACCTTTTGTTTTATATTCAATGACACGTAAAAGATTACAAATATGTATCATGGGGACTGGAGATTTCGATACATGGCTGCCATATTCTGATTCCCTAATACGTTGCTTATAATAATAATGAGCCCATAACATATTCCTGGGTGATTCTTTTAATTAAAAATAAAAATGGAAAGCCAACATGCTGCAGAGCAAAATATCAACCATAAAATAACTTTATCTTTCAGTGATCTGTGGGACCCAGAGGCATACTCAGAAAATCAAATAACCAGTGACTAGAGCCAATCACCGTGTTTCTCTTTTGGCAAAGGGCTTGAATGACCATCATAGAACATTTTCTGGCAATGTACTTCAACATGCTCTTAAAATTCCAGGTCTGCTCATCGACTCAAAAGATTGGGGTCCTTTGTTCCTTAAATCATGCTTTAAAGGAAGAGTTAGGTAACCTGTTTTGGATTGTAGATGCTCCATTGTGGGTAGTGTGCAAAGACCTGAACTTCAGACAGCAGTTGAGCCAAAGGAAAAATGGGCAAAGCCAGAAGAAAAAGATGGATAAGAGAATAGCAAACAAGACAAAGATATAAATATTTAATAAATAAAATACTGTACATGAATAAAAGCAGTGGCCATCCCAAGAGGTCCAGAGGATGAACATGATCATCCATCCATATACTTGACAGCCTCAGACAGTATTTTTTCTTCAAACATAAGTTAACTTTAGTTTGTATTTTGTTTTGCTCAACTCAGTCTGCCCTCAAATGAGGCATTGGAATAGAATGTCAAGTTTAAACAGTTAAGAGATCAATTGTAAGATTCTTTTGAAGGTTAATTTTACTTGAATGCTTTCCATAACTCTGGTAGTAAACACCTATCAGTGTGTGTATTTTTCATTTATTCATTTATCTTTTTTCAAACCCAGATTCAGATCTTAATTCTTTTATTTCTTTGGACTATACAATCTAACCTGTATGGGATTAGATCAAAATTAAATGTCTATTGCCTTTTTGCACAGTGTTATGTTCTCTGGATGACATTTCTCTCTTTCTCTCACATACTTTTTCTTATACATATGTTCATTCTTGACATCGTAGAGGAGAGGCAGGTTAGTATATCGTAGCCAAAAAGCAAAAGTTTGGTAGCACTTTTTCAGATGTCATTAAAAGGCATCAGATTTCCTGAATTATTGTTTTACTGTCATTCCTGGTAGTCCTGCATGTTCCATCACAATGTAATCCTGAGACTGCTGTAGGATTGTTATTAAACATTTTCAAGAACCAAAAGACAGGGCCCTTTTTGGAGCCTGAATGTTTTCCTGACCGTGTATAGTGCAAATGGCCCCAAGATCCACTGCAGAAGAAGTATTGAAACATGATGATGATGTTCATCCATCGTATTCAAAGAGGACCTTGACATCTATCAATTGGTGGGGATGTCAAGACTTGCACGTTAATTGGATTAAAGTGAGGGAGAGGTGCGCATAGTCAGTTTCACTCACTTGAAACATTGCTGGGCTATATATGTCAGATTTAAGAGTTGCTGATAGTATTGTTTTCATATTGAAAACAATACTAGATTTAAGAGTTGCTGATAGTATTGTTTTCATATTGAAATGCAAAGTTTATGCTCCTGTTACATATGCCTTCTGGTGTTTTAAGTTTTCTACTATGTAAACTAACTGGAGTAGACTTCATTTCAAAAGTTTGTCAATGGTTTAAATAAACATCAGTGCTACATTTCTCTCTTTTTAAAAATGTACTGCTTCAGCTAACATTGCATCTTCCTATCCCTAAAATATTGACTGCCTGATGAGCAAGTATCAGAAAGCCTTCTAACATGCATGCTGCAGAGATTCTGCTGATGTGCCCAAGAATCTATAGGTATCTGAAATTCAAGCTATTTTTAACAGGAATGCTATCCATCTCTTTCTGTCTTTGGGTTTTATTCTTTAACTTTACTGCAGTGTGAGGGCTCAGTCCTACAAGGTTGGAGGTGGTAAACTAAAGTGTATTTCAGATATGCCAAGATCTTTCTTCAGAATGAGTTAACTTTAGATTCTCTGTTACTGGTCCAGGTTATAGCTTCAAAGACTATAAAACATAAAGAACATCACGTTATCAAAGAAGGAAAGGGCCAAAGTCTAACTACAATAGGTTAATTTGTCTCTTGCTTTCCTTTGGATTGCAAGTTAGCTATTGCTGTTTGAAAAAATTCAAATATCCAAGTAGAAAGACTTGGTACTATGACCCAAAAGAAGGAATGAATAAAAATTCAGTATCCCGTGAACTGGTTAAACTTATCCCTGTCCTCTTGGAAGAAGAAGAACATAGCCAGTTTGCTTCAATTTCCTTATACTTGTTTAGATAAGGCTTGATGCCAAGCTGAGCAAGGAAGTCCAGTCTTAGATTCTGGGGTGGGCTCCTGAGGGTTCGGCCGATCCTCTAGCCAAGGATCGCCGGGATTCGGTGAACCCCCAAATGCCACCCCTGGCTGGTCACGCCCATCCCAGGAGTCTCCATGTGGCCCATTCATCATTCCAGGTAAGTGCAGGGGCCGCGCGGAGGGTCTGGCAGGGCAAAAAATGGGCTTACTGGAGGTTCTGGAAACGGGCCTGTTTCCAGCCTCCGGATCCCGGGGCAAGCTGTTTTCGCCCTCCCGGAGGCTCAAGGAAAGCCTCTGGAGCCTGGAGAGGGTGAAAAACGACCACCACCCCCGCCGTGGTGCAGGCAGCTGACTAGGCCATGCCCACCATGGCTACGCCCACTCAGCAACGGGGCAGCGAACCCGTTGCTAAAGGATCTGAAGCCCACCCCTGCTTAGATTTCCTTAAATTCAGTAGCACAACTTCTAATTTCTTTAATATAAATGGAAGCCCAACTTGTGTTAATGAAATGATCGTATTGCAACTGTTTGTAGAGAGAACAGGCCATTCACTAGATATTTCTAACGCAAGGGTAGTGAGTATCTCACTGCAGGATGAATCCAGCATGTATCGCACAGCATGTGGGCTCATGAAAGATTTCCTATATGTCATACCTTTCCAGAACCCCTTATCTCTTGGCCCTTATCTCAGAGTTTGGGAGGATCGTTTTAAAATCGGTTTGCATATTATACCAGAAACCCCGTGCTCTGTGGGCTTTGACTTTCAGGTTATTTCTGGCAGGTTATTTTTGAAAGTTCAAAGGCTTCTGGAGAACTTTGTGATCTTCAGAGTCTTCATTATTTCTTTGACGTCGTTAATCCAGAATGGTTCTGTTTCTCTAAAACAGCTCTGTTGCTGTTTGTGAAGTTAAAAAGACTTCGTTTCTGGAGCAGATCAAATTCCATCTGTGTTTCAGAGAATCCATTGCTACTATTTATTTGGCATTTCAACTCGCTCTTCAAATGTTTTGAACATTTTCTCCCTGTTGTGTCTAAGCACCTTAGCAAACAGATTTGGACATAGCACTTGGCACGGAAAGGAGACCATGAATGTTACTTAGATTATTATTTCAATATATACTCTGTTTTAGGAGAAGGTTATCTTGCAAGTGGAAACCACTGTGACTTTGGATCTGCACAGTTGAATGTCTGTCTGCCAGGTATAGTTTCTGCAACCATTTTCCTGTTCAACTCGGGATCTTAAAAGATTTCACCCCTCCAGTCTCATTTGTTAAATCCCTGGATTCTATTTAGATGACAAAAAGGCATTGATGTTCCTTGATTACTGAAATATTTTATCTAAATCTTTTTAGATAAAGGGGGGGGGGACAGGCAGGCAGAGAAACATAATATAAAATTTGGCAGAAAGATAGAACATCTTGCCTGGAATTAGGATGGAACTGTGGGGTATGTAAGAATTACTGTTTGAGAATCAGGCAGGAATAACTTTTGGGGTGCCTGATTTCTTGTTCCGGTCTCCCAGTTCTGTATATTTCTTACAAATATGGAAACTTTCTAATGCATTCTCATTCCTGGACAAGTAGTGATTAAAGGACCAAAGGTTTATTTCAGGTCAACAGTTATTGCTATAACTACATTTAGCAGGATCCATCTGTTAAACTACTGAAGTTTGCAGATCGAGACAACGATGAAACTGCATACAGACAGGAGGTTGATCAACTAGCCTCGTGGTGCGACCGGAACAATCTGAAACTGAACACACTCAAAACCGTACAAATGGTGGTAGACTTTAGGAGAAACCACGTCTTACAATACTAGACAACACAATATCAACAGTAGAGACCTTCAAATTTCTAGGTTCTATCATATCTCAAGACCTAAAATGGTCACCTAACATCAAAAACGTCATCAAAAAAGCACAACAAAGAATGTTCTTTCTGCGCCAACTTAGGAAGCTCAAACTGCCCAAGGAGCTGCTGATACAGTTCTACAGAGGAATTATTGAGTCTGTCACAGGGGTGAAATGCTCCCGGTTCGCTTTTACCTGTCTGTCATTGGTGAGCCGATCGCGCAGGTAGCGCAGCGCTCCGCCCACCTGCCGGGACACCGCCATTTGAGTTCTTTTACCCTCTGTGCATGCGCAGAGGGTAAAAGAACTCAAATTGCAGTGTCCCGGTGGGTGGGCAGAGCACCGCGCTGCCTGCGCGATCACCTCACCGACGACAGACAGGTAAAAGCAAACTGGGAGCATTTCACCCCTGGTCTGTCATCTGTACCTCTATAACTGTCTGGTTTGGTTCTGCAACCCAACAAGACAGACACAGACTTCAGAGGATAATTAGAACTGCAGAAAAAACAATTGCTACCAACCTGCCTTCCATTGAGGACCTGTATACTGCACGAGTCAAAAAGAGGGCCGTGAAAATATTTACTGACCACTCGCATCCTGGACATAAATTGTTTCAACTCCTACCCTCAAAACGACGCTATAGAGCAGTGTTTCCCAACCTTGGCAACTTGAAGATGTCTGGACTTCAACTCCCAGAATTCCCCAGCCAGCATTCGCTGGCTGGGGAACTCTGGGAGTTGAAGTCCAGACATCTTCAAGTTGCCAAGGTTGGGAAACACTGCTATAGAGCACTGCACACCAAGACAACTAGACACAAGAACAGTTTTTCCCCGAACGCCATCACTTTGCTAAACAAATAATTCCCTCATCACTGTCAAACTATTCACTAAGGCTACATTACTATTACTATTAGTTTTTCTCATCGTTCCTATCACCCATCTCCTCCCACTTATGACTGTATGACTGTAACTTGTTGCTTGTATCCTTACGATTTATATTAATATTGATTGTTTCCTGATTGCTTATTTGTACCCTATGACAATCATTAAGTGTTGTACCTCATGATTCTTGTCAAATGTATCTTTTCTTTTATGTACACTGAGAGCATATGCACCAAAGACAAATTCCTTGTGTATCCAATCACACTTGGCCAATAAAGAATTCTATGCCATTCTATTCTAAAACGTAGTTATAGCAATAGCCCTTAGACTTATATACCACTCCTCAATGTTTATAGCACTCTCTCAGCAGTTTACAGAGTCGGCATATTGCATCCAACAATCTGGTCCTCATTTTAACAACCTTGGAAGGCTGAGTCAATCTTGAGTGGGTCAGGATCGAACTCCTGGTTATGGGCAGAGTCAGCCTGCAATACTACATTCTAACCATGTGCCACCATGGCACAATTATATATAATTGCTTATACACAAGCGATTCCATGGGTGGTAGTATCCGTTCTTATATCCCACTCCACTAAGGCTTTTTCAGGAGGACAGGAATAATACGACAAAAGTTTTAGTAATGGTTAAGAATGAAAATGGTAAATTTAATCTCAAAAGTTTCTTCGAAGGGCAAAGTTTCATCAGGCACATATTTGTAGTTCCTTATTTTTCTTGGCTTTTGGTAAATGTACCTTTTGTGTTTGGATCTTAAAAGGAAAGAAGGCTCATTTGTATTCAGCTATCTTGAGCAAGAAGACACCTGTTAATATAAGAGAAAGGGGGAAGAATTAAATAAAAAGAATTATGGTTGTATTGAAAGAACGGATATCCCCAGGTAGTGTCTAAAATGGTACAATCAATTTTGCTGTCGTAGCTCTCAGCTCCCTCCTCTCACTAGAATAGATGTGCCTATTTAGTATTGGGATGTGAGCAGGGATGGGCAACTATGCCCCTTTATGACCTGTGGACTTCAACTCCCAGAATTCCTGAGCCACCAAGCTAAGAATTCTGGGAGCTGAAGTCCACAGGTCGTAAAGCTAACCCACAGGTCGCTAACCCTTGGGTTGTGAGAATTCTGGGACGGTTACCTAGGTAAGAAGATATGCTAAAAGCCTGCACAGCCATACATCAGAGACATGCAACTAATCCTTGGCTGAAGACTACCATGAACATAGATTATTTGTGCTAGAGGCTGCACTTAAAAAGTGGTTAAGTCGGGATAAAGATAGGAAGGCCAAGATAAAAATTACATTTGCTATAATTAAATTGTTTTGAAATGTAATAGTACTGTCCATATTAAAATATGTTCTCTTGGATTAAAAATGGCTATGTAGCAATGGGATTTATATCCTTCTTAGCAACATTGTCTATATATGTCAAATAGCTTTAGCTGCAGCCGGTACAGCTTAATATCTGAACACTGGTATCCTAGGTTTATATACGATTGTGAATCACTGCAGAAAAAATTCCTACACACTGACACACTGACTCTCCTGTGTTGCTTTCTGTGCAAGGGTTGTCAACCCATCGCACGCATCAACCTGCCCATGCAAGCAGTGCCACTGGGCAAAGTTCTCAATTACTTTGGTGTGTCGAGCATTATTTCAAGGGTGTGACATAAAGGGAAGTGCCTTTTCCTGGAAGATGAATAAATGAATGGGTTTTCCTAGCTCAGTTTACCCTAACAAACACTTACTTAAGGAAAGGTATCAACTCATATGGGGATAAGACTTGACCATCATTGTCCAGCTGAATCAACCAATGTTGCTAAGTTAAGCACAGATTAATTGAAATCAAAGATTTAATCAGACACATGTAAATCGATTCATTAAATTACATGTGGCTAATGTGGAGGCAGGCCATTTTTTTCATGGCCATGGATTGCAGGTCTAATTTGGGGATAGGTCGATGGTGTAAAATGGGTACAATTATATCTCCTATGTAGATGGGGATGTATCAAAAAAAGTCAGAGGGATTTTTTAAAACCTTTTTTTAGCCCTTATAGTATTAGTTTTCATGTGTTTTCTGTCACTAAATGGTTTATATTAACCATAAGCAAAGGGCCATAGCCCTGCAAAGAGGATTTGGGGGAAATTGTGGTCTAGGTTGAACATACTGTACGGACCTAGTTTCCATAGGTTGTCCATGCTTGAGTAAATGCGTAAATACATCTGCCACATGTAGGGGTGAGGAAGAGAGGAATTTAAGACTATCTTTTGTTTACTTTAATGTTTTACAGGGTAGACCTAAGTCTCATTAAACTACCTTTTGGGATGGTTCAGATTTAAACATTTGGATGGTGAGTATCCCCCATTACATTATCAATACTGTAATGGCTATTAAGTTTCCATTGAGTTTGGTGGAGTTTTGTTCCTATGAGATTTTTTTTTCCTGATTTCTGTAGACTTGTCTTGATGCCAGTTGTGGGGAAGTGGATATAAATATTTGTATTAATAATACAGAAATGGTTATTTGTTCAGTATTTTTACCACTGCAATCTTGTGACCCTTGGCATTTTACAAAATAAAAATATCAACAGCAGAATAAGGCACGCAAAGTAACATAAGTAAAGATATATTATTATTATTTTAAAATCAGAAGAGTATAAAAATAACAAGTAAAAAAATGTATGGCCCTATCCTGGCAATTTCAAGAAGCCCTCCAGAAGAGCTCCATTTTGACCAACTTCTAGAAAGTCAACAAGGTTGCAAAGAAAATTATAATTTAGGGAGGAGGACCAATTATCAATGGAGCCAGGGCAAAAGCTGGCAATTTAGTTGTGCGCTCATATTATGTTGGCAAATACTCTTCTTTTAACACACACTAGACAAGCAGCCTCTCCCTATTCCCCCAACCCTCCCCAATTATATAGGCTGTAAATCTAATATATCTCTTTGCTACCCATCTAATTATTGTTAGGATTTTGGTAGCCCAAATATGGTAGCCCTCTCCTCCTCATTCAAGGACCCCTGTAAACATTGAGGGCAAATATGGGCTAGAGGTTAAGGCACCAAGCTAGAAAGCAGGACTCTATGAGTTCTAGTCCTGCCTTAGCCATGAAAGCCGGCTGGGTGACCTTGGGCCAGTCACTCTCTGTTAGCCCAACCCACCTCACAGGATTGTTGTTATTGTTGTGGGGGAAGGAGGAGGAGGAGGAATGTGTGTTGAATATGTTCTCCACCTTGAGTTAGTTCTAAAAATAAAGGTGGGATGTAAACAAACACATGCAGATATTTTTGCCGATACACTGACTTAGGCATTCTCATGATTTGCACAGAAAGGAGCGCCTGAAACTGACACAGTTTTTAAAATTGAAGTTACTCTAAGGAAGCACACACACACAGACACACACACACACACACACACACACACACATCACAAAGACCTCAGGTAATGCCTAGCTATACTTTGTGAACAGCTGAGTAGTTAGGGCGGGCAGGAAGCATTAAATGTCATCTTTCCTCTCTCATCCTGCCCTGATTCTGCTGAAACTAATGTATTTCCACTGATGAGCAGAAAAGAGAGGGCTTAGACATTCTCGAGGCCTTCTAGACACCTGAAATGATGGTCCATTACAGGGCCAGCTCAGTGACTCTCCTTCTTCCCCAACTTCATTGTCTCCCTAGCTGTGCTCCAGTCTCAGTGTTGTAAGGAGTATGAGGGAGTGAGGCAGGGTGAATAGCACATGAGCTGGCATTAGAAGTTCAGGACCGGTGGGAGTGTCTTTCAAAATTACTGAACAATGAACACATAACTGAGTCATCACTAGCCTGACAGGTTTCCCAAACCAAATAGGAGAAAATCGAAGAATAAAGTACAACGGTTTCCTGAACGTCCCGCCTTAAACTATTATTGAAAGGAGCAACTGATTAATCAGTTATCAATAATATGCAACAATATAATATTTATAATATTTATAATATAATATTTATAATATTTATAATATTTATAATATAATATTTATAATATTTATAATATAATATACAATATGCAACAATACACGAGCACACAATAGATACAAACTTAATGTAAACCACTCCAAACTCGATTGCAGAAAATACGACTTCAGCAACAGAGTGGTCAGTGCCTGGAATGCACTACCAGACTCTGTGGTTTCTTCCCCAAACCCCAAAAACTTTAACCTTAGACTGTCTACAGTCAACCTCACCCCATTCCTAAGGGGCGTGCATAAGTGCACCATTGTGCCTACCATCCCTGTCTTACTGTCCTATTGTCCTCATTTATCTGTACTTACTTTGCTTATGTTTATGTTTATACCTATATCTGCTATCTTCAACATGTTTGACAAACAAACAAATAAAATAAATAAATAAAAATAATCAAACTCAGTATTATCTACTCCACCAGTAGGATTCTATAAGGTGACCAATCGTCCTCCTTTAGGGAGGACAGTCCTTCTTTTGTAAGTTCTGTCCTCCCCCGAAAAGTGTCCTCCTACATGTCCTCCTTTTCGATATTTGAAGATTAATCTGTTGTGCGTTATGTGACGTATTTGTATTTGACATGACGATTCATCAAGGCTTGGTACAGTGCGGTATAAGATGCGATTATGAGACGCATGCGCTCCACACAGGAGACCTTGTGAGAGAGCGCTGCGTGCAAGTGGCTTTGTTTACTTCTTATGTTATGTTGATACTCTAGCTGCAGCACTTGCCGTAAAATTCAATATGAAGGATATTTCTTGTTCAGATATTTCCAATATATTGTTAGAAGATGATACATTGACGAAAAAATATTAATTCAATGGAAAAGTACTCATTTAAAAATAATTAACAGACATGTAAGCATAATTACAATATAAAATGTTACAAATGTTTTTATTATGCATATATCATATTATAGTGTATTATTGTTGCAATGAATAAAATGTTTCTTTTATTTACGATATTTTTTCCCAATTTATTTGTCCTCCTTTTCATTGTAAAAAAGTTGGTCACCTTAGATTCTAGTGTCTTGGAATCAGACCTTTTTAATGTCCTGGCAAAGATCATTGTTGCGTTGTGCTGCCTGAGATCCTTTAACTGGGAAACTTGAAGAGCCTGTGTTTTGGTATTGAATTAGCTACTCTCTAAAGCAGGGTATCAAACTTGATTTCATTGAGGACCACATCACGGTTGTGTTTGCCCTCGGGGGGGGGTGTATAGCCAGGGGGGGCATGGCCAGCTTGACATCACTCGTGTCGGGTGCCTGTGGTGGCCCAAGTGCCTCTGCCAGCGAAAACAGACTCCCAATTTCCGTTTTCAGCTGGGACTGCCTCCTGCAACCCTCTGCCAGTGAAAACGGAGCTCGCGAGGGCCGTGTGCAGCCCTCCAGAGCTCCGTTTTCGCTGGCAGAGGGTTGCAAGAGGCCATCCCAGCTGAAAATGGAGATTGGGAACCCGTTTTCGCTGGCAGAGGCACCACAGGCTGGTCCTTCGTTGTTTCCAGGGCGGCCCCGCAGGCCAGATTTAAGCACCCCGCCGGCCAGATCCAGCCCGCAGGCCTTGAGTTTGATACCCCTGCTCTAAAGGTTATCCTATTCCTGCTTTTTTGTCAAAGTATGGATTGGCACATACCATATTTTTTGGAGTATAAAATGCACCGGAGTATAAGACACACCTTAGTTTTGGGGGAGGAAAATAGGAAAAAAAATCTGCCTACCAGGTATTCATCTGGCTAGCGTCCTTAGTCTGGTCAGCTTCAGCACATTGTTTTATCCCCTGGTTAGGGCTTAAAAAAACCTTATTTGGAGCGAGTAGCAATGAAAAAAAGCCTGCAAAGACTTAGGGCTGGAAAAAACCTCCTTCAGAGAGAGTAACAATGAAAAAGCCTGCAAGCCGTTAAGAGCTGGGAAGATCATTAGCACCTTGTTAGGGCTGGAAAAAACATTCTTCGGAGTGAGTAGCAATGAAAAAAAGCCTGCAAAGATTTAGGGCTGGAAAAAACCTCTTTCGGAGAGAGTAGCAATGAAAAAGCCTGCAAGCCGGTAAGAGCCGAGAAGATCGTTAGGGCCTCATTAGGGCTGGAAAAAAAGCTTCGAAAAAGCTACATTCAGAGTATAAGACGCACCCAAATTTTCAGCCTCTTTTAGCGGGAATAAGGTGTGTCTTATACTCCGAAAAATTCGGTAGATCCCTCCAGTACTCCTAGATAACATCTGTGCAACCTGAATTTTATGGCTCTACGGGTATGGTATTTGTGAAACCTAAATTAAGTGGCTTTAAATGTATGATTCAGGTAGTCCTCAACTTGCAACCATTCATTTAGCAACCACTGGAAGTTACAACAGCACTGAAAAAAGCAGTCCTCACCCTTCAAGACTCTCACCGCATCCCCATGGTCACGTGATCAGAATTTGGCAACTGGCATGTATTTACGATGGTTGCGGTGTCCCAGGGTCATGTGATTGCCACTTGCAACCTTCCCAGATGCCTTCTAACAATCAAAGCTAATGCAGGAAGAAGCCGACCACATGATTCACTTAAGTGCAATGCTTTGCTTAACAACTCTGGCCAAAAATAGTCATAAAATTCGGTGCAGCTTTATTTCATCCAGGATTAAGGAGGAATTTTGAGAGAGGGGAAATCATGACAAATATTTCATAGCTACATTTGGTCTCACAACTGCAGGTAGTCCTCGACTTACAACCGCAATTGAGCCAAAACATTTCTGTTCCTAAGCAAGACAGTTGTTAAGTGAGTTTTGCCCCATTTTATGACCTTTCTGGCCACAGTTGTTAAGCGAATCTGGCTTTCCCATTGACTTTGCCTGTCAGAAGGTCGCAAAATGTGATCCCATGACCTCAGGACACTGCAATCATCATAAATATTAGCCAGTTGCCAAGCGGAAGAATCATGATCACGGGGATGCTGCAACGGTCATAAGTGTGGGAAACGGTCATAAGTCACTTTTTTCAGTGCTGTTATAACTTTGAACTAAACGAATGGTTGAGAGTCAAGAACTATCTCTATTGTCATAACTCCAGACATCTTTGATAGGACACTTCACCCATGATCAAAGGAGATGTCCTATTGCCAACACAATATTTCTTATACCATTGCAACTACTTGGGTGGTTTTTATCCTAATGAAAGCATGGGAATAGCCATTTGGATTGGGATGCTCACCCCCTTCACCCTGATTATAAATCAGATTGGGTCTCGTGTACCTTCATTTTGCACTGGAAAATAAAATAGACTTTTCCCCTGTGTAAACTGCAGATGTGGCTCCTTATCCTAATAAGGAGCACAGAAAAACAAAGGAGCTCTGATTGGATCCACCAGGAGGAAGACATAGCTGCACGCTACTTAATGAAAATAATTATTAATTTCCTGCTGGGCTGATAATAGCATCAGGATTTTAATTTTTTTTTAAATCCCTATGCTTCTCTCTGCATTATACTGCCTTTATTTGCACATGAGTCTTTGCAAATGTGTTTGGCAGACGTAAGGTACTTGGGACCTCTGAGAAATCAAATCCAGAGCTTGCTATTTTTTTCATTTACCCAAATAGTTTGGAATAGATTGTCAGGGGGACTGGGCAGAAAAAAAAAATCAAAAGCATAAATTCTGCCTGCAATAGTAGAAGATGATATCTACGGAACCAAAAAAACCTAAATTAAAAAATAAATTGACAATGCTCCCGACTGCTGCTCTTTTTCTTTTTTCTTAATTTGGAAAAGTAGATCCCAAGACTGGGTCTGAAGTAATCAATCGCGGCGAGTATAAAAAGACCAACAGGAGAAACTGCTTGATTTTGGGTTTTCAGTTCTTGGAAGGCCCATTTGCCTGCTCCATGAACCTTATGACTCCTGATCCATCATTAAACTAGTTAGCGCTGTCTCAATCAATCCAAGTGTGTGATAAGTGTAGGACACCCTTTCTAGATCTCAGCTCCCAAAAGTCTCAGTAGTTTCGCACTTGCCACACTTGCCAAGCTGCCAGGAATAGTGAGAGCTGCAGTATAAACATATCTGATTCCCAGATTGGGGAAGCTGGATCCTAAGAAATCTTTTCATGTATTCCCACCAGATTTCTGCATTATTACTGTGTTTCCCCGAAAATAAGATCCTGTCTTATATTTTTTTGAACCCTGAAATAAGCTCTTGGCCTTATTGCCATGCACGTGAAAGCCCGATCGGGCTTATTATCAGGGGATGTCTCATTTTGGGGAAAACAGGGTATTATTTTTAAGTTGGAGCCGTTCTGCAAGGAAGCAACTACTACTCGTCTTTAATGTAAGAATTGGAACTGGATGTTTTCCTGGAATTCACTCCCAAAAAGCTTCCCCAAATTCCAGATCACTTGGAAAGAAGAGAAGAACCTCAAAGGCTATTAATAATGTTGGCAGTCCTGAGGGTTGTCAACGCACAATGTGGAAATTAAAATCTGTCACTGTCGTCTAGAAGGGAAGCTCGCATTCACAGGCGTGAATGTTAGTTTCATCTCATTCCAGTGCTTGTTAGAACACTGTGCTGAATAGGCATGGGAGGTTGGTTGATTTTATTAATTACATTTTTCTTGTATGTTTCCCAGCAGTGATGCTGATGGCAGGTTGCCCAAGTTGTTCAAAAGCACATCAACCAAAGAAAAAAGAAAAAAAGGCAGGCCTTCCTGTTACAACTTGCTCATCTTCCGTGACTTAAGTCCCTCATTTCTTCTCTTTCACTAGAATCTCACGGCTAGATCAGAACTTCTGTTATTCTTACTCAGGATTGCTCAGCTTAAAAAAAAAAAAGGGAAGCTGAACCAATATTTGAAATGAATCTGCTCTTGGGATGTTTTGACCAAGTGGCATCCTGTAACTTGAAGTATTTGTGAAAGAGATTCCGTGGGGTGTATATTTACATCATTTTTGAGTTTGGATCATTGTATTTGTAAATACCAGGGCTCAGGGGCAGGCTGATTGTTCTTCACGCTACCGGTGCGCTCCGCGCGCATCTCTATGTTTCAGCGCGCGCACTTGCTATGAACACGCGCGCCCTCACACGATTTTGCTTCCTGCGCATGCGCGGAAGCAAAATCTTGCGAGAGGATGTGCATGTGCACGTGATTTCAGTGCTTTTTTTGCTTCCGCACATGCACGGAAACAGAAAATCGTCAAAATCGTCAAAACGTGCGTCCCCTCACAAGATTTTGCTTCCGCGCATGCGCAGGAAGCAAAATGAGCCCAAAAATTCTCAAAAAAAGATGGTGCCGCGCGACAGACCAGCGAAGACGGCACTGGACCGGTCGCGTGCAAATAGCGCCATCTGCTGGCCGCTACCGGTACTGTAGAGTGGACCACACTGGTAGGAACCCACCACTGCCAGGGCTTCCTCATGAATTTGACAATGTTGGGCATTTCGTAAGTTTTGAAGGATTTAAAATCATTGCTCTGAATTGATAGAATGTACATCGTTCCCCCAAATTTTGTCTGCACTGTTGGGGTTGTTTTAAAGACAAGATTCTTGTCTCTAGAATCTCCATTTTGTTCTGGGAGATTGATGAAGCAGAATAAGCAAGAGCTCAGAATCATCCAGGAGAAGAATGTCATCAGTCACAGTTGTTGACTTCTAACCTAACACATCCCTTTGTAATAACTTTTGCTCTTATATAAAGCCTAGGAACTTCAGAACCTTTAAATGCCTCACTGTTAGCTGAATCAATACTCTAACCAAAGTCTACCCTCATTTAGACAATCTAGAATCCTAATGGGGATAAAGAGCCATTAAGGGTTATTTTACACATAATGCCTCTTTTGTAAATGCTACAAAATCAGCTAGCTTCCAATTCAGCCTCAATACAAGAGACACTTCTCCCCCCCACCAGGGATAACATTTGTTATTTTAAAGACTCTTGAAAACATTCTATTTATATTTGGTTATCCCTTGCATATAGGCAATTGCTGTACTTTGATTTTGCTGCATCTCTGTACATTATTTTACTAATAGTCTGCTCAAGGCTTTGGAGAAAACTGCTTTCCTCTTAAAGCTGTATTAGCACATGCAAAGGTTAATGAGATGTGAAAAAGCTTTGCTGTATTGAGATTACAAAAGTCGAAATGACCACTAGATGTCAGAAAACATTAGCTCTTTGCTGCCATCTAATGGCAGTCCAGATACAAGAGCTCTCTCTAACTTCTACTTTCCAATTCCATATATTCCCCCCCTTTTTATGACCCAGTAATCCCTTAATTTGGGATAAAGTTGGGGCGATTGTATGGAGCTGAGCATTTACTGGCCAGATGCCCTTCCTGATGCCACACAGAGTTTGCAAACTTTCCAATTGCACGATGGCAGTGGAACAGAGAGAGTATTCTGAACCATTTTTTATAACCTCTCTACTCTGAAGATAAATATCTACCTGCTTCTCTTTCTATCTCAATTTGCTGTGGCTGCTCTGTTCTGCCTCTTTTGGTGCCTAAATCAGGGGTGAAATGCTCCCGGTTCACTTTTACCTGTCTGTCATCGGAGAGCCGATCGCGCAGATAGCGCGATGCTCCACCCACCCACCAGGACACCGCCATTTGAGTTCTTTTACCCTCTGCGCATGCATAGAATGCTTTGTACATGCGCAGAGGGTAAAATAACTCAAATGGCGGTGTCCCGGCGGGTGGGCAGAGCATCGCGCTACCTGCGCGATCGGCTCTCCGACGACAGACAGGTAAAAGCGAACCGGGAGCATTTCACCGCTGGCCTAAACCCATTCTTAACACTCTACCTTTGCTTAGAGATATGTATATATCTTCATACATTTATTCAGCCACAGTAACTTCTTCACTACTGCCACTATTTGTCACTCATGCCTATTACTATGTCTAGTTTAATAGCTAGCTATCCAAATCTAACTGAATGAATCTAGCCAACCTTACAATAAGTCAAATGTGGATAATATTGAATATCTTGTAATAATAGTGATGTACATCCTGATCTTTGGTCACTGGTTAATATCCCCCTAATTACTGTGTTTTCCCGAAAATAAGACCTCCCCTGATAATAAGCCCTCTCCTGAAAATAAACCCTCCTCTGAAAATAAGCCCTCCCCCCTGAAAATAAGCCCTCCCCGAAAATATTTAAACACATGCGCAGATGGTCCCCGCCATTTCCTCTGGTTAGGGTTAGGGAGACACAGCTGGAAATCAGGTAAGATGGCAAGAAGAGCCCCGTCTTGCTCTACGCACCCCAAAATAATAAGAAAATAAGGCCAAGCGCTTATTTCATGGTTCAAAAAAATATAAGACAGGGTCTTATTTTCAGGGAAACACGGTATGTAAAGTACAACTACATCTAATACATTTCAGCTCTGCTCCCAGATGAAAATTTCAGGTACATTAACAGTGAGTGTGCAATCATGACAGCAATAATCTACTATTTACTGAGGGCAATAAGCAATGCATGATTCCCACATGATCCTCAGCCTTCTGTTGGATGGTTTTGTCTATTCCCTGGCACCTCCCATGCTTTCTTTTATCACCCAACACTCAGAAGATTGGAGGCCCAGCCATGGAAGATGAAGGCTACAGCATCTTCTAAAAGTTCAACTACTGCAACTGTTACCATACTGTATGTTCTTTAGAAAGAAGGTCTCAGAGCCAACTTCGTGATGCGCACCTGTTTCCTCCCCACTTTTCTCTTGCATTGTGGCACTAGTGGGGGGTCTATCCCTGAAGATCTACACCAGCGGCTCCCAACCTGGGGGTCATGACCCCTTTGGGGGTCAAATGACCATTTCCCAGGGGTCGCCCCAGCATCCTCAGCTCCCCCCCCCCACTGCCAGAAACCTGGCCATATTGCGCCCCACAACCCGCACCCCACGACCCATCCCGCTGCTGCCATTTGGGTTCTTTTACTCTCTGCGCATGCGCAAAGCATTCTCCACATGCGCAGAGGGTAAAAGAACTCAAATGGCGGCATCCGGGCAAAGTCTCCAGATCCGGGCGAGGTCTCCGCTCACTTCGCGTGTTGCCTCTGGGAGCTTTTTGAGCCCCGTTGCGAAAGGTGTGCGTGACTTTGGTGGGGCCGGGACAGGCGGCTGCCCGGAGAGAGCCACCCCCTTCACCCCGAACACTACAGGTAGACAGGAGAGACTCTGCAAAGGGGATGGCTCTCTCCAGGCAGCCACCTGTCCCGGTCCCGCCGAAGTCACGCATGCCTTTTGTGACGGGGCTCAAAAAGACTCCCAGAGGCGACACGCGAAGCAAGCGGAGACCTCGCCCAGATCTGGAGACTTCGCCTGGACACCGCCATTTGGGTTCTTTTACCCTCTGCGCATGCGCAGAACGCTTTGTGCATGCGCAGAGGGTAAAAGAACCCAAATGGCGGTGGCGGGGTGGGTCGCAGTGGGGTCGCAGTGGCGGGGCGAGGGGCGTGGCATTAGGAAGGTTGGGAACCGCTGATCTACACGGTCGACCCAGTTGCAAATGGGGGAAGATGGAGAATGGGAAGAAAATCCCATCTTTGTTATCAGAGGATGGCATATATGGATGATTAGTGTTGGACTGGGGGGAAAAGACCTTCGTTACCTAGAATTACCCACTTTTGAGATTCTGGAGAAAGTTTGAGCACCATTCATCCTGGAAGTCCCAAAGGTGCTTTTTCAAGAGGCAAATGGATCCAGTTGATCCATCCATCCAACCGTGACCTGGATGACTGAGAATCTCCATAGACATTCATCCTGGAAGCTTTCCACTGTGGAGGCTAAGGTGGACCTCTTGGTTCAAGGTTCACCTTTTGCTGTTTTTAAGTTACAAGCTAAGTTAAAGCCAGAGACAAGTCTGGGAAGGGGAATTTTCCGCAGCAAAGAACTCTCTTAAGCAAAGGTGCTTAGGAGTTTTGGGCTTGTTGCTGGAAGCTGCCACCAAATTGCCTGTGATGGAAGGGGTTACTGACAGGATCGGTTCAGGGGTGGGTTCCACTTACCTTCGCCACTGGTTCGCATCGTGATGTTTCACGCGTGCGCGATTGCTACACTCACACACACGCGAGCGTCCCCTTGTGCAATTCTGCTTCCGCGCATGCTCAGCAGCTAGAATCAGCCCGAAACACAGCTGAGGAGCTGATCAGCTGTGCTTCGGTCTAAGGAATAAAGGTAAGTATAAACCCGGGGGCGGGCGGGAGGGCCCTTTTTCAAGCAAGTTTGGAAAAAACTTCCAAACAGTAAAAAAATTGGGAAAAAAATTAAAAAAAGATGGCGGCATCCACGGACCGGCACCGACTGAACCGGATCCATGACACCATCATGACATCACCAGCAGGTCGCTACTGGTTCATGCGATCTGGTCCGAACCGGGAGGAACCCACCCCTGGATGGGTTCCCACATCAAGTATACAGGTTTTTTTTCCCCACAGGTGATAGTCGTTGAGAAGAAATAGTGAGATGGGAATCTTAAGAAACCCACAGAGACTGGGATAATTTGCATCAGTGGCATTCAGCCTTCGATGGATTAGTTTTTTGGGAGGGGGGAGAGGAGAATTATTTCCCAATGGAACTAAAATGACACAAACCTACTTCAGAGGGAATCATTTGCAACCTGGAATCTATTTCTGTCTTATAAGAAGCAACTGAAACAGTGATCCTTCACTGCAGTTTTTTAACTGATGGTTCTAAATCCTGTCCATTGGTGGTCAGGTAAACTTTTTGTATTTTCAGTATGCAGACATTTTCTCTTAATGTTTAATCAGCTTTCCTTTTTCTAAAAGAACATATTGTAAATGCAGTAGAGATAGCACCCTTTGTAAATTAATAGAGTTTGCTAAGCGTTCCAGAGTGCCTGGAGCAGAACCAAAGGAATAAAATAAGAACATTTTCAAATAGGGGCAGTCCCCAACGTAGGACCACAATTGAGCCCCCAAATTTCTGTTGCTAAGCGAGACAGTTCAGTGAATTTTGCCCCATTTTACGATGTTTCTTGCCACAGTTGTTAAGTGAATCACTGTATTTTTGTTAAATTAGTAACAAGGTTGTTAAGTGAATCTGGCTTTCCCATTGACTTTGCTTGTCAGAAGGTCGCAAAAGGGGATCACATGACCTCGGGATACTGCAACCATTATCAATTTGAACCAGGTTGCAAAGCATCTGAATTTTGATCATGGGATCGTGGGGATGCTGCAACGGTCATAAGTGTGAAAAACAGTCATAAGTCACTTTCAGGGCCCTTGCAACTTTGAACGGTCAGTAAACAAAGGGTTGCAAGTCAAGTACTATCTGTAGGCTGAAAAATGTATCTGTGGTAAGGTACCGTATTTTTCGGAGTATAAGACGCACCTTAGTTTTGGGGGAGGAAAATAGAGGGGGGGAAATCTACCTACCAGGTATTCATCTGACTAGCGTCCTTAGTCTGGTCAGCTTCAGCACATTATTTTATCCCCTGGTTAGGGCTGAAAAAAAATCTTTTTTGGAGGGAGTAGCAATGAAAACAAGCCTGCAAAAGACTTAGAGCTGGAAAAAAACTTATTGAGAGAGAGTAGCAATGAAAAAGCCTGCAAGCCGGGAAGATTGTTAGCACCTCATTAGGGCTGGGAAAAAAAGCTTCGAAAAAGCTACATTAGTTTATGTAGAGTATAAGACGCACCCAAATTTCCAGCCTCTTTTAGGGGGGGAAGGTGGGTCTTATACTCCGAAAAATACGGGTATTTTAACAATGGAATATTGTAGGTTAGAGTGGTACTTAAAAACAATTGAGCTGTCAAGCCATGTAAACACTCCCCCAAACTATAAGAGCTTAATTACATATCAGTGCTCCAGTTAAAGAAAAAGAGGGGTGGGGGAATTAAAATGGACAGTTTTAACAATTCCCCAGTTTCAACCAAACCATGATCCATTACGGGTTTTTTAAATAGCTAAGCAGGTTCTCAGAAAACATAGCAACTTGCTTTCTTCCCCCACCTACAAGCAATATGAGCAGAGTCATTGTTTTTACTCTTGGTTTTTCTAAAAGCTGTTCTAAAAATTGGGAAGCCGATCCTCATAATAGGGGAAAAGGACAACAACACACACACCATGAAGGAGGACCCGTGAAGCTTTGTAAAACCTATAGAGAAGAGAGGATGAACGTTCACCCTAAAGCCACCACATCAAAATGTCCCGTCTCTCCGAAGCATCATGTGCAATAATTTAAGAGAGAATTCACATGGTGCAGTGCACCTCTCTGCAGCCGCAGGCTGCAGCTGTTGTTTTCAGATGGAATCGTTCCTACACTCACTTGGAAATAATTTGCGCTGGGATTTTTATTTTTTATTTTTTTGCAGGGAGGTGGGTGAGTGGGGAGGGAGCAAATACTACCCAGCATCTGGTGGTTAGTCATGACTGACTTTGCTGAAGCGTGAAGCTATTTCTACAGCAAACTGGAATTTGCAGATTAGACAGGGTGAGACTTCAGCTCAGTCAAGACTTGGGAGCGGCTTGCGTTTGCCACAAAAAACGATTGTTCTCTTTGCAGTCCATGCTCTGATGGTCTAGCTCAGGGGCGGGTTGCTCTCTTACCTCACTACCGGTGCGTGCATGCGCTTGTTACCCCCACACACACGCATGCCCCCTCATGCAATTTTGCTTCCGCGCATGTGCAGGAAGCAAAAAATTGCCGAAATCTCACGCGCGTGCGCGTCCCCTTGCAAGATTTTGCTTCCGCGCATGCGCAGGAAGCAAAAAAAGCCCAAAAATTCTGGGGAAAAAAAGATGGCGACGCGTGACGGACCGGTGAAGACGGCACCGGAGCCGTCGCGCGCAAATTGCGTAATTGGCCAGCCGCTACCGGTGCGGCAGAGTGGACCGCACAGGTAGGAACCCACCACTGGTCTAGCTTTACCATCCAGTTCAATTTTTATTGGCTAATTTATCCTCTTGACTGGATGGCTGTCTTTTTGGATAGTGGGGGCAGGGATTATGTGCTTCGCAGATTAATATAACACATCGGTCTCCTATGTTGCTGGTAACATTATGGAGTAACTTTCTCTCCCTTCGTCCTACCCCAACTACCTACTGTTTTTTTTAAATTGTCGGTGTTCCACCATCACCAAATGATACGGTTTTGGCCCATGAAACCCAATGGTATGGGAAACCTAATGGTATGAGAAATGGCTGTATTTTGAGGCTCTAGGAGGCTTTTTGTTTGGCGCTGAGTAATTAACCAGTTCACCAGTTTTGCTGGATTATCACTACAGTCGTTTGGGCAACTCTGTGAATGTATCATGAATCACGATTAACAGTGCTTAATTTGTGGAAAGACTTCATCACCGAGATTGAAGCCAGGCACCACTTTAAGATGAACAATTCCAAACGGAAGGCATCACAGCATTTCATCAGCCATCTACTCTGTGCTATGCACATTTCTGGTTTCTGAAAAAAGAGGGGAAGCCGCTGAATCCCCCCCAATATGCATCAGATGTGCATTTCTGCTTCTCATGGGCAGTTACAAAATTTATTTATTTATTTATTTTGTGAGATTTATATACCGCCTCACAGTGCAAGCACTCTCTAAGCGGTTTACACCAGTAAGCAATGTATATTTATATTGCCCCCAACAATCTGGGTCCTCATTTTACCTACCTCGGAAGGATGGAAGGCTGAGTCAACCTTGAGCCGGTGAGATTTGAACCGCTGACCTGCGGATCAGTGTCAGCTAAAGTGGCCTGCAGTACCTGCCTCTAACCGCTGCTCCACCTCGGCTCTGTAAAAATCTCCCTCTGATTTGTAGCATAAATGACTTAAAAGGATTAAAAATTCTTATAAACAAACAAACCAAATTGTGAAATGTTAAAAAAAAAACCACCTTGCCAAATCTCCATTCCTTCAGTTTATTTTATTTTGGGCTGAACGGTTACAATTAGCTAAGGAGCTCTGGGCATGCATGACATCCTCGTCTGGGCCTTCACTCATCAAGTCCCTTTCTCAGCTCTGCTTTAGTCCTGTTTTACCCAGGGTAACATGATAGTGGGCAGCTGCTTTTCTGAATCATTCACACTGACAGCCTTCTTTTACTTTTTCAGCAGAACATTCCAAACCTAAAGCCAGCCCTTTGTCCAGAATCCCCCAAAACCAAGCACATATTTCCAAATAAAGTAACCCTTCTATTCTAAACTGCGTATGTGCTGTTACATCAGCCATGGACCATATGTAGTTGATGCACAGAATATCTTCTCTCCAACCTGGGATATCTATTTCTCCACTTCCCTGCTGCCCATCTTTTTTCTTTCCTCCAAAGCTCCAACCCATTTTCCCAGGGAAAAAAAACCTAATAAACAAATCAGCAAAACCTCCTGCTTGCTCTGAGCAGTTGGAGAAGTTGCTGTGAACCTGCTGCACAGACAGATGCTTCTAGATGGGGCTCAGCAACCCAACCCGGTTTTTTGCTGAGCTTATCAAGTCGGAGCAGAAAACAGCATGAGTTTAAATGTGCAGAATGAATAGGGACAAGATTGATAGATTTGAGAGTATGAAAAAGAAAACAGCCTATCCTGGAAGTGGACTTCCAACAATAATCTGTTCCCAATAAGCTCTTTAATCGGTTTAAATAGCGAAACAATGAGAAATGTGGCTTAATTATAAGCAGGATGAGACTCATCCAACCCAACCATTAAAAACAGTATTCTTCCATAAGAGTCTGGACACATACTAGGGAGAGCATAATTGGAATCATCCAGGGGCGGGTTCCTCTTATCTGGCTACCGGTGCGCTGCGCGCGCATCATCACATTTCGTGCATGTGCACACTCGCTACGTAAATCCCCTTGCGCGATTTTGCTTTCGCGCATGTGCAGGAAGCAAAAAATCACTGACATCTCACAAGGGTACGCATGTGCGATTCCGGTGATATTTTTCTTCTGCGCATGCGCAAGAAGCAAAAAAAAAGGCCAAAATTTTGAAAAAAAGATGGCGCCGCGTGACGGATCGGCAAAGACGGCACCAGAGCCGTCGCACGCAAATTGCACAATCGGCGGATCCCTACCGGAACGGCGCACTGGACCGCACCGGTAGGAACCTACCACTGGAATCATCACATTTTATCTGTCCTGTTTTAACCTGCCATAATCCTCCTAGAATATAAAGGTGTTGTATAATAGGGCCAAGACCACAAATCTGTCACAATAGAACAAAAACAGCATCACCATAAAAACTAGCTACACACCTCAAAGTGATCTTGAACTCATTATCTCTTAGCTTTACTTACCACATGGGGCCGTTGTAAGAACGTACCCATGGGTTTGGCCCTGACCTTGGAGGGAGGTGGCAAGGATACAGATATAATAAAAAATGTTCCACGGCTTTGTATCACACTGTCCCCAAGCCAAAAAAAAGCACCACCTGTTATATTTCAGGGTGAGAAGCTGCTATCCAAGGCGAAGAGAACACAAACTATTACTCGGATAAAGAGTAGTAAAATGCATATAGTATTTTCCACTACTTTGGACTGCAGCAGACATTTAAAATTCTGTTTGTGAAACCATTAAATTGTGTATGCCATATGCCAGGAGCTCTTCTGGAATCATTTATTTAGAGGCAGGCTACACGTATGTCACTTTCATGTTTTTAAACACAGACACTGTTCATGACAAAATGCGTGCACGTTTCTTGGCTGGTAACTATTCCTTTAACATTGTACTGGTTGAGGAGCACTATATCTCCTGGTTGAGATGTGAATTCTCTGACCTTGTACATTTAAAAAAAATAGTACCAGGGTTTCAAGGTGTGACTTTCCAAAAACAATAATATGATGTAAAAGTCTGAAAATCAGTAACAGAGAAAATGATGATAATGCCTAGGCTTTGGTTTTTGACTAAGATAATTCAGGGAGCTTTAAGTTAGCATATAGGGATGTTTGTAAGGCATAGTACATAGAGGTATGGTAGAGACAGTTCAAAATTTATTTTGGAATGAAGGGGGAATAAAAACTTCTGTTCATATTTAGGACACTCAGCTCTGTTTTGTAATTTTGCCCAAAAAAGATACCAGAATATTGGTGGTACTCTAAGTATAAAGTTACTTCTACCTCATTCTGATTGCATTTACTCTTGCCACTGTCCCTCCCAGGATCACTCCACATGAACAAAGTGCAGATAATTTCCAGGGGTCTCCAACCTTGGCAACTTTAAGACTTGTGGACTTCAACTCCAGAGTTCCTCAGCCAGCAAAGCTTGATCGTAACAGTATTATCACATTTGTATCTCATGTCTTCAGTAGACAAAAACTAACAACCCTCCAAAGCATCGACAGCTGATGATGAGAAACACAAGAGAGAAATTGAAAACTGAAGAAAGGAATCCCTAATTTATGGTTCACATCTGTGATTTTTCAGATGTTGCTGAATTATGATTCACAATATTCCCAATCATCTTGGCCAAGGACCATCAAGCCAGATAAATCTAAGGCAAATTATTGTTACCTTATAAGGAAATTTGATTCTCTGGTGATATAAACATTACCATTTGCACACAGGAAGATGGCAGCAACCTGGAAGATATATTCAATATTTGTGAATAGCGTTATTAAAAATCAAGAACAGAACAAAGGAAGGTTGGGAACCAAAGCCAACAAACAAAGGGCTGGCCCTCCTCTCATGTTAGAGAGGACCAATTGAGGAAAAATCAGAAATCCTGGGAGAAGGAAAATGTGGGATGTATCCAGGGGTGGGTTCCTCCCGGTTTGGACCAGATCGCCCGAATCATTAGCGACCTGCTGGTGACGCGATGATGGCATCACAGATCCGATTCGGTCGGTGCTGGTCCGTGGGCGCCGCCATCTTTTTTGGGTAATTTTTGGTGAATTTTTCCGTGTTTGGATGGCTTCTCCTCTTCCGCGGCTTGAAAAAAAGCCCTCCCGCCTGTCCCCGGGTTAATACTCACCTTTATTTCTTCGCCCAAAGCACAGCTGATCAGCTCCTCAGCTGTGTTTCGGGCTGAATCCTGCTACTGACCATGCGTTGAAGTAAAATTTGGGGAACACGTGCGTGCATGCATGCGAGTGGAGCGAGAGCGTGAGCGCGAAACGTCGTGATGCAAACTGGTGGCGAAGGTAAGTGGAACCCACCCCTGGATGTATCCAACAGATGGAACAGGAGCATACAATATTCCAGTGTTGTATAGGTCCCACTTATAAAGTTAATAAAATTAACTTACCTTCTAGAATTGTTGCATGCTTTTTTTGACAGAATGATTATGGAATGCATTTAATGTGTTTAATCCAACTATCCAAGGAAATCTGAATCCAGTACAATTCCATCAGTAGAAGGAATGGTAGCTACTGAACAAACTCCTCCTTCCCATCCCTATTTCCTGCATGCCCAGAGAGCTGTTCCAGAAAGTTGGTGGCAGAAGGAGTAGAGACAACAGGGAGATAAAATGCAAAGTGTATATACAATAAAAATCCAGTCATGCCTCCAGAGAATTGGGAGGAGGTCCTATTTAAAGAACTGAGTTCCTAGGAATTATTATATGCATCCAGTGGCATGTTGAAAATCCTGAACATAAAGTCATCAGTTGCCATCAATTTAATCAGGAATTATAGAGAAAATATTGAGGAATACTGCCAGAACACATTGCAGTTTGATCTCCCACCTTTATAGTGTAATGCTGTTTTTCACTGCTATACTCAATTTCATTTTTAAATGAATAAAGGTGGGCCAGGTGTTCATGCCAGAGATCACCTGCTCTTTATAATAATGTAAACAACTGTATTAAATTAAGCCCACTTGGTGTAGTGATTAAGGCACCAGGCTAGAAACTGGGAGATCGTGAGTTCTAATCTTGCCTTGGATACAAAGCCGGCTGGGTGACCTTGGGCCAGTCACACTCTCTCACTGCTTCTCTTCCTAGGAAGAAGGCAATGGCAAACAACTTCTGAAAAATCTTGCCAAGAAAACTGCAGGTATTACAGTGATCCAGGCAGTCACCAGGAGTCAATGTTAACTTGAAGATATCCCCCACCCCCCAAAAAACCTCATAAAATATACTCTGTATTTTGATAATTTGGACAGCATTTTCCCAAGGTTTTAGTTATATTCTAATACAGGGGTCTGCAACCTTGGCAACTTTACGACTTGTGGACTTCAACTCCCAGAATTCCTCAGCCAGCATGTGCTGACTGAGGAATTCTGGGAGTTGAAGTCCACAAGTCATAAAGTTGCCAAGGTTGCAGACCCCTGTACACTGACCAATGGGCATTTAACAGCAGTTGACTTTTAGTTGAATGCCTCATAGGAACCCTTTTAGCCCAGCAAGGAAAGTAGTAGTAGTAGTAGTAGTAGTAGCAGCAGCAGCAGCAGCAGCAGCTTTTTCAAGTGTAAATAGACTGGTTGGCGGAACTGTTGACATGCTTGAATTTGATTATATGATCCTTTGTTTTTAAAGTGGCTGGCTCATGTTTGGGCCACTAGAAATAAATAAATGCAGTCCATACACTTTACGTACTTATGAGCTACCCTGTTTCCCCCAAAGTAAGACATCCCCTGATAATAAGCCCAATCGGGCTTTTGAGTGCATGGCAATAAGGCCAAGCGCTTATTTCAGGGTTCAAAAAAATATAAGGCAGGGTCTTATTTTCAGGGAAACATGGTAAGAAAAAACATTTCAGCTGGGGGAGGGGTTTACCCATTGCAAAAGACAGCATTTCTGTGCCATTAAGATAATTTTGACAAGAGAACTGACAAAAGAAGAAAAATATTACCCAAATGGCACATATAGTAACAATCTGCATAGCATGTGCATGTGCTAGTTTATATATTACATTATTTCAGAACTGAAATAATGATTTGAGCTGAAATTCAGTACTTGCCACCATAATGGAGAAGATTGAGACCTGATAGCTAATGGTAACATCATTCTATCAAGGATTTTCTTTCTAAAATAAATGTATTTTCTGGCGGTCAAGGAGATTGCAGCAGAGATGGGTTCCTAATTTTTTTACTACCACTCTGTGGGTGTGGCTTATTTTGTGGGCGTGGCTTGCCGGCCATGTGACTGGGTGGGCGTGGCTTGCCGGCCATGTGACTGGGTGGGCGTGGCTTCTCGGACTGCTGAAGGGAGGGGAACTGAGATAGGTCCTGCCGTCCATTCCCCCTCCCCTCAGCAGCTCGAGAAGCCTCGAACGTGCAAAAATGCCTAGGATCATCACCGCACGTTCGTGGCTTCTCAGACTACTGAAGGGAGGGGAACTGAGATAGGTCCTGCCGCTCATTCCCCCTCCCCTCAACAGCTCGAGAAGCCTCGAACGTGCGAAAATGCCTGGGAACATCACTGCGCGTTCGTGGCTTCTCGGACTGCTGAAGGGAGGGGAATGGAGATAGCTCCTGCTGCCCGTTCTTTCAGCATCTCACGCGCTCCCTCAGCCATCCTCCCCTGCTTGGACTCACTGTGGGGTAGGAAGGCAGCACATGCGCAGTGCTGGAAGCTCGGCTTCTGGGCATGCGCAGAAAAAACTTTTTTTAAAAAATTATTTTTTAAAAAAAAATGGCGGCGCCCAGGCACTGGCAACCGACCGCACCGGTACTGTGACGTCACCAGCGGGCCGCTACCGGTGCTATAGAGTGGACCGCACTGGTAGGAACCCACCACTGGATTGCAGTATATGCAATAAAAATATGATGGTCAGACTAGATTTAGAAGGTTTAGATTTTTCCTGGGTTAGGTAGAGTGAGGTAAAAGTACATTCACTTATTGAAGTAAACTAAACATCTTAGGCTTACCTCACACACCTTTTAAAATTTTCCTCTTTCTTTTGAAAATGCTACCAGAAGATTGCACCACTAAATTTCAGCATTATCTGGGTGGCTCTCTGTTTTGAAGTGGTCATGCTGACAGAAATGTCTACAAGGATCAAAAAAAGTTAAGATGGCAGCTGTGGCTGCCCAATAAAAGCCCTGCTCTTTTGTTAGGTTAACTCCTTAAGTCTATTTGGCAAGGCAGACCCTGATGCCCTTCTTAGTTAGCTTTTATTGAGATAAGTTTATTCATACAAGAACCAATATGCTTGTGGGCTTTCTTTTAACCAAGCATCTGAAAGAAGAACTTGAAGAAATGGTACTAACTCAAACTTGTTACATGTTAATCATTTTAGAAATAAATCTCTAGAAATGTCAAAGTCATTAGAACAAAAGTAAATAAGCTACCGGTACCTACTCCTTCATCGTTTGAGGAAAGTATTTTATAAGGTGAAAGTAAACTCTCCAAGGAAAAGCTCAAATGTAAGATAACCACATAATCTTGGAAGCAGCTCAAATGTTAGTTTATCACTGCTTTCTTCTGGGATACTTTCCAAATTCTTCATCTAGCATTCCTACTAGGTCCTTATTCATAAGTTAGCTAAATCTACCTCTACTTAGTTTTGGAATCCAGCCAAAGTCAGCCTGATGCTACTTCCTTCCCTGTGAGGTCCGTATGGAAGGTCGGAGGACTCCTAATCCATCAGTTCTTTATTTCTTCTCTTTTGCTCTGCACTGAATGGAAATTGCAAATGTAGTCTTCTCATCTGTTTATTTCTCCAAGATTACACTTCTTCTTACACTAAAAAGGTAGAGAAGGAAAAGAAGGGATGTCTTAAACTTCCACTTATTTTAATTGGTTCCCTTAAAATAGATATAAATACATTTAGCTCCAGTACAATGTCACTGAAGGGGGGAAATTAAAACTAGCTGTCTCAATTGATCTTTGCATTCAAATACTGCTTGGCTTCTTGATTTATTCACTGCTGATCCTCTCATCTTGCAGCTTTTTTCAATTCCTAGGGTCCTGGTCTTTATCTGGGATACCTTAATCTGGATAAGTTAATGTCCACTCTGAATATCTTGCCTGATTATCTGCTTCCGGCCTTGAGTTTCTGGACTTCCCTTTTTGCTGTTGGTGGCCATCCTGTTTGCTTCCACCACTCCAGCCCAGACGATTAACAGCTTAATGCCATCATCTTCAAAGGCCATGATGTTTTTAGTTCTTGAATTAAATCTAATACTGAGGCTTCTGGGCTATCAAGAGAGGCCATGCTGTTCTTTCTTACGACAAATGTTAATTTTCTTTGCAATGCTGAAATGATTACCTACTACGGTGAAAGGACATTGCACTTATTTTGCATAAGCTATGAACTGCCAGACACTAATTTAGCTTTTACTATCCCCCTTCATAGATCCATAGGCATATAATTTATAGAAGTCTTATAATTTCTGAAAGCTGGCCTTGAGAAAATGCAGCTCTTTTCTCCATGTATTGAATGTGATTACACAAATGTTGCAGAGATGTACGGCATTTGGTAGTAGTTTAGCAATGCCTAGTACAGTAATCCCTCGCTATATCGCGGTTCACCTTTCACGGTCTCGCTGCTTCACGGATTTGCGTGGGCGGCCAGGCAGTCAGTGGCAAAGCGCACGGCTCCGGGACTCGCAAACCTCTCCGATGAGTTCTGCGCCTGCGTGGTGGTCTCCTGCTTCAGTCTGGCAGCGGCAGGCGAGTAAAGCGGTCTGATGAGCTCTGTGTGTGCGCAGAAGGACTGCCGCTCATCAGCTGTAGGGTGGGCCGCGCTGTCAGCTTTCCCTGAGGGAAAATGGCCGTTCGCGGCAAATCGACGAGGGAACGGCCTACAAGCTCGCTCAGGAGATCAGTGCCAAGCAGCCACAGCAGACGTCAAGAGAGGGAGAGGTTGGAGGATTTTTCAGGCTTTTTTTGGGCGCCGAAAACGCAGAAGCCGGGTAGGAGGGGTTAAAAAAATAAAGGTTCCTACTTCACGGATTTCGCCTATCACGGGTTCTTTTTGGAACCTAACCCCCGCGAAAAACGAGGGATTACTGTACAACGCTCTGCTTCAGTAATGCCCTTTAGTAATTGTAATTAGAAGCAATCCACATTTTCAGCCCTTTGGTGCATCCCTTGGTATAGTGTAGTTCTTCAAATAAAATATAGCTGTGCTTTCAAGGTCTGACATATGGACCCTCTTTAATAAAAACTAAAAGTGGTGAATAATGCTACCCTTGTACCCAGCACATCCCTCTCAGCAGCAAGTTTCACATTCCATCACTTGAAGACCTATTACAATGACAAGGTCAGCAGGCTCCATTGGTTCATTGCACACAGCACAGGGTGGGGAAGTTGCAGACAGTGGTTTGAGCCCCCACCAAGGGGACTAGAGGAGAGATGCTTCAGTTAACCCCCAGGGGAAGGGCTGCAGTTGGAGAGTAGGACAGATGCTTTGCATAGTTGCTTCAAAAGATCACCTATTGGCAATGCAAATAATAGGCACAAGGAATCAATCTGCATTAGAAAACCAAAAATATTCCAGGATTGAGGGCTGTGCTGGCCTTGAGTCATTTTTTTAAAAAGTTTAGAGTCAATCTCCAAAAATATAGGTGGGGCCAGGGCAAAAATCAAATTGAATTCATATCAGTATAAGCGCAATTCAAATGAAGTTCAGTTAATTAAATACTTTTAGGATGATTCCTTGCCCTGCATTTAATAATTGAACATTTTTGGAAGAATAACAGAACAAGAGTTGGAAGGGACCTTGGAGGTCTTCTAGTCCAACCTCCTCCCCTACTCAAGCAGGAAACTCTATAGCATTTTAAACATATGGTTGTCCAATCTCTCTTTTAAAAAACTCCAGTGTTGGAGCACCCACAATTTCTGGAGGCAAGCCGTTCCACTGACTACCATAATTGTTCTGTCAGGAAATTTTAACAAATTCAAAATTTCAGAAACCCACTATTAGGGAGGGGGATCTGATCAGACATCTCTGATTTAAAATCTCCTTACCCCACTGTGCAATATCCTGATCTAGCTTGGAAATACTTGGAAATGAAGGCTAAACGGCATGCATTTGTTACAGCTGCAGATAGTATGAGCCTTTATGGCAAGCATAGAAAACGGGTGACCTGGCTGCAGCTGCTCTTCTGCCAAGCCTTCCCAGCGCCTGATCTTTCTGCACCATCTAGAGGGGGAGTGAAACTGCAGACATGGGAGAATTCAGCTCTGTCTGATGCAACTCCCAGCCTTCAGAAAGTATTCCTTCCATTCTTACAAAAATACCAGTTCTGTGTGAAAACGCTTGGAAAGATTATATTATTCCTGTTGGCTTGGCTATCTCAATAAAATATTGTGGGCTGCTTTGCCTGATCCACCGGTAAAGTCCTAAAGCAGTGATGGCGAACCTATGGCACGTGTGCCACAGGTGGCACGCGGAGCCATATCTGAGGACACGTGAGGCATTGCCCTATGTCAGTTCCAGCGCACATGCACGCGCTGGCCAGCTGATATTCGGCCATCTTTTCAGCCTTTTTCGCTCTCCCCAGGCTTCAGGAAAGCCTCCTGAACCCTGGGGACGGCGAAAAACGGCCCAACGGGCCAAAAGGAAGTTTGTTTCTGAACTTCCGGTTGGCCCATTTGGCCATTTTTCACCGTCCCCAGGGTTCAGGAGGCTTTCCTGAACCTTGGGGATGGCAAAAAAAAGCCCAACTGGCCAACTGGATGTCTGGAGGCTTCAGTGAGGCCTGTGCCCCAGCAGTGAAATGCTCCCAGTTCGCTTTTACCTGTTGGTCGTCGGAGAGCCGATCGCGAAGGCAGCGCGACACTCCGCCCACCCGCCGGGACACCACCATTTGAGTTCTTTTACCCTCTGCGCATGCACAAAGTGTTCTGTGCATGCGTAGAGGGTAAAATAACTCAAATGGCAGTGTCCCTGCAGGTGGCGGAGCATCGCGCTGCCTTCGGATCGGCTCTTCGACGACCGACAGGTAAAAGCGAACCGGGAGCATTTCACCCCTGCTGTGCGCATGTGCGGGGGGGCAGCGGGGTGTGTGTGTGCGCATGCACGGGGGGAGGGCATTGCATTATGGGTGTGGGTGCGCGCTCACTATCACGTGCGCACCCTTTTGGCACCCGAGCCAAAAAAGGTTCGCCATCACTGTTCTAAAGTTTTATGCCAGGAGTCAAGGACACAGAGACCCAGTAGCTACTATGCTGCTTGAGAAGGCATAACGTGAAGCGAACTTCTCTGTATTTCTGCAGCAAGATCACACTAGGGATTAAATCAAAACCCCCGAAGTTAATCAGATGCTAACTGCATGAATGGGACCTGCACGGTGTGTTCTTAAGGTCACTCCCCTCAAGGACTGGCTGTCAGCCAAAAGAGCAAACTGTGAAGGCCTGTCTTCAGAGGTAAATCCATGCCGAGGGGTGAGAAATGCTGCCACTGGCAGCACATGCCTGTGAGCTGAGCTGAGCTGAGCTGACTGGCTGGGCACTGAGGTGAATTAACATTTTAGGAATAACTATGCTCCAAAAGAACTCTGGGCCTTAAATGGTGGTCCTAACCTCCTGGACTGCACCCAGAAATGTATACGAGCAAAGGGACATTCTGATTACGGAACTCCTTTTGACTAGGCCTGCAGAGCTTGGAGAGAATTAGCTGGTACCCACCCAGAGAATGTGATCACAATTCCCAGCAGCATCAGCTAAATCCTTTGGTCCCACTAACATCCCTGTTCTATTTGGAGTGTCTCCCTCCATTGTCTGTATCTGGCTGGTGCTGTGGATAGAGTTTAAGATGTACTTGAGTGGAAGGTAATTTATTATTTACTTATTAGATTGTTATGTTTTATTACTATCAGTGGTGGGTTCCTACCAGTGTGGTCCACTCTATAGCACCGGTAGTGGCCCGCTGGTGACGTCACAGTACCGGTGCGGTCGGTTGCTGGTGCCTGGGTGCCGCCATTTTTTTTAAATTATTTTTTTTAAAAAAATTTATTTTGCGCATGCCCAGAAACCTGACAATTAAGTCTTTCCCTGTCTCTTCGTTTGAAAATAATAAGGAACTTGTATTTGACACTTTTCCTTCGCCTTTGCCTAAAGCTTCCCAAAGTGGGCGTTTTCCGAAAGCTTAACCTTTTATATTGTTAATTTTATACAGTTTTATATTGTTATTCTTTAGACGAAAACATTGAGGATTGTTAAAAGATACTGTTCTTTTAACAGTCCTCAATATTTCGTCTAAGGAATCCATGACTGAAACCAAAAATGCTGTATGAGACTTGCTTGTCTTTTAACTATAGCATTTTCTGCATATAAAGGTTGCTGTGTTGCCATGGTGTAACACGGACTTTGTATGCAAAGCTTTTCATGTAAGGTATAAAATAGCAAAAATAGTAGTAACATATCTCTGAAATAACTAATATATGATTGGCAAGCCATGCCCACCCGATCACATGGCTGGCAAGCCACACCCACAAAATAAGCCACGCCCACAGAGTGGTAGTAAAATAATTAGGAACCCGCCCCTGATTACTATGTGTAGTTCAATTATAATTGCTTTATAAGTAACTCAAGGCAGGGAACATACATAATACTCTTTCCCCTCCACAACAAAATCAATCCTTTGAGGTGGGTGAGAAAGTGATTGGGCCCAGAGTCACCCAGCTGGCTTTCAGGCCTAAGGTGAGGCTAGAACTCGCAGGCCCCTGGTTTCTAGGTCAGCTCCTTAACCACTACACCAACTTGGCAATCATTTAGGGAAAGGAAAGTCAAAGAGTTTGCTGCAATTAAGGAAGGTCAGCAAGAGTTCAGAACATATGTGATGATTTCTCAGTAAATACCACAATTCTGGCAAATATATGCTGATGTACTTACCGGTATTTTAATTTTTCTACCTGTTTTTGTAGCCCTAAATAATCCAGCCCTTTAAATACTGTTGTTATTTATAATAGGTGTAACTGAATTATAAGGATTCATGCGAAACTTACAAATTTCTCTGAGCAGAAGGAAGAGCAAAAAGCAGTATGCAGTGCTTAAAAATGTGACTGACAGGTCACAAAGACCTTATCCCAAATTCTCCAGATGGCCTCCACCTGTTTTCTCAGCCTCAGCATACTTGTAATTGATATGTGGCCCATGCTAATAGTATCAATCTCAGACTACCTCCTAGGGGTGTTGTGAGATTTTTCCTGAGATTCTGAAATGGGGTTTGTGGAATCTAGGCAATGCTGGAATTGCTTTTGAGACCTGCTTTAATAAACACTTCTAACATTGTCTCGAAGTGAATTGTTGCTGTTTTAACAAATTCAGCTAAATGCAGATTAAATCCCTAACTTAATTTTATTTTTTATTTTTTAAAAAATAATCTTTATTGATTTTTCTTTTAAAAACAATAGAAACATACATACATACATATATACAAAAACGGACAGTGGACTAAACACACTAAACCACGAACTTAGACCTAAAATATGTCTAAGTCGTAACAAACATTTTCAATGTTCCTTTTCAGCTTGTCAATATTATTTCATTATGTATTTATATTTTATAGTATTATCGTCCTTATGTTATTACAGAGTCATTCTCGAATAAATCATTCTTAGTAAATTGAGTCATCCATTTCAGTTTCTACATCTTAGATTAACCTAACTTAATTTTAAAATCAGGCCTAGGTATTGTGAATTTTTTCCCCTCCCATCCAAAACTTCTTTCCCCTCCCCTTCCCAGTGCTGGAAATTTCCCTCTATTATATGTCAGATCAAAATTGCATCCTCCTTATCCAGGGTAGTGCTGTTTTGGGATAGTGGGTCATATAATCCAACACATTTAAGGAGGTGAGGCTCAGGCCATCTGCTTTAGGATATTCTGGAAAGTGTGCTGTGAGACTGATCTGAGAACAGGGCAGCTCTTGTGATGTCGTATGATCAACATCTGCCCTTATGTGACCCATTTGAGAGAGTTGTGCATGCTGGAGTGTGATGTGAAAAGCAGGTGTTGGCCAGGGCATGCTTGGTAGCGAACATTAACGTGGCCTTGTAGACTGATTTACTAGGGGGACTTGAGGGGTAAACACAGAGATAGCTAAATGGTTTCAAAGTCTGCCACGTGAACCGTGATGGAAATGAATAGCCTTTTGGAGGGGGTCTGGGGGAAAAAAAGAATAGGATTTTTATTGAGAGGCTCCATCACACCTTTGGCTCAAAGAGAGAAGCTAACACATGTACAGCAAGGTGGACAAAGATCTGTTTCATGGGCACATTTTTCCTATTTCACTCAGTGGTGGGTTCCTACCGGTGCGGTCCACTCTATAGCACCGGTAGCGGCCCGCTGGTGACGTCACAGTACTGGTGCGGTCGGTTGCCAGTGCCTGGGCACCGCCATATTTTTTTTTAATTAATTTTTAAAAAAATTTTCTTCTGTGCATGCCCAGAAGCCGAGCTTCGGGCACTGCGCATGCACTGCCTTCCTACCCCACAGTGAGTCCAAGCAGGGGAGGATGGCTGAGGGAGCGCGTGAGATGCTGAAAGAACGGGCGGCAGGAGCTATCTCCATTCCCCTCCCTTCAGCAGTCCGAGAAGCCACGAACGGGCAGTGATGATCCTAGGCATTTTTGCACGTTCGAGGCTTCTCGAGCTGCTGAGGGGAGGGGGAATGGGTGGCAGGACCTATCTCAGTTCCCCTCCCTTCAGCAGTCCGAGAAGCCACGCCCACCCAGTCACATGGCCGGCAAGTCATGCCCACCCGGTCACATGGCTGGCAAGCCACACCCACAAAATAAGCCACGCCCACAGAGTGGTAGTAAAAAAATTAGGAACCCGCCCCTGATTTCACTGTCAGTATGAAATAGGTCTGAGGATCCCTAATTGCTGGTTCCTCTCCCATGGCGAATTCCAGCCCCCAAGGGGAAGACTTAGCCCAAGATGAAGACCCTTCTTTAAACGACAGGGTAGAGGGGGAGACAATTCATAGGGATTCTCTTCCGGAGTTCCATTTTCATTTCCTCGGCCATCTTTTTCCTCAGCTCCATCCTGCCCTTTCTTTCCTTCTCTGCCTCATGCAGAAGTATCCTGCATGGCTATCTACATCTGCCCTATCTGGAAAAGCCAGTTCTGGCTTTAAAGGAATGTTGTTGGCTGGGATACCCAGAGATGTACAGCTCTGTGGGTGACCTAGTCAATTTTTAAATATCTTATCGCCTGACCATCTGTCTCTAATCATCTCAGAGAGAGTTATGGGGTGGAGGGAGAGGGGGAGAGGATCTGTGCCTTAAGGGCACTTTACAGTGGCCAATCAGCCTATTTAGAAGAAATGGCTGCAGTCTGCCTTGAGATCTTGTGACTTCCCAGTTCCAGGCAGTTGTGCTCTCTCTCTCAACGGCATAACGTGGCCAATGAGGCTAAACTTTGTTCAACCTGGATTGAATAACCATTGTGGCAGGTAGCTCTTTTCAACAAACCCCGATCTCCTCCCCAACCATTGTGGGAGAGGGTAGCATTGAGGAAGGAACTTAATTGATTCTCTTGGGGTGACAGGACAACTCCCTTGGCTGCTTCAGTGCTCCAAGACTCAGTTAAAAGGGCTGGCTAGTTATTGTTTTCAGTGATGCGCTGATGTAGAGGCAGGGGATCATGTGATGGCCAAAGGCCACATTAAAAAAACAAAACAAAAAATGGGATAAGTTTTGTAGTGCATGGAGGCATATTGCTGAGTGGTTGTGCCTTGCTTAAAGGGAAGGACAGCATTTTCTCTCTCTTTTTCCCTCCTGTGTTTTTGAAGGTTTAATTTTGTTCAAACTATGCAAGATTGTTGTAGGGCTTATACATGTAGTCTCTGACTTATGATCACAATTGAGCCCAAAATTTATGTTGTTAAGTGAGACATTTGTTAAGTGAGTTTTGCCCCATTTCTTGCCATAGTTGTTACGTGACTCACTGCAGTGGATAAGTTAGTAACCTGGTTGTTAAGTGAATCTGGCTTCCCCATGGACTTTGCTTGTCAGAAGGTTGCAAAAGGGTATCACGTGACTTTGGGACCCAGCAACAGCCGTAAGTATGAACCAATTGCCAAGCCTCTGAATTTTGATCACACGATCATGGCGATGCTGCAAAGGTAATAACTGTGAAAAACGGTCATAAGTCACTTTTTTCAGTGCTGTTTTAACTTTGGTCACTAAATGAACCATTGTAAGTTCGAGGACTACCTGTACAACCATTTTTGTGTAGTTTTGTAGTTGTGTAAGGGGCGTGCATAAGCGCACCATTGTGCATACCATCCCTGTCCTACTGTCCTATTGCTTAATTTACCTGTACCTACTTTGCTAATGTTATGTTTATACCAGTGGTGGGTTCCAGTCCACTCTATAGCACCGGTAGCGGCCGCTGGTGACGTCACAGTACCGGTGCAGTCGGTTGCTTCCGGCACTGCGCATGTGCTGCCTTCCTATCCCACAGTGAGTCCAAGCAGGGGAGGATGGCTGAGGGAGCACGTGAGACGCGGAAAGAACGGGCGGCAAGACCCATCTCAGTTCCCCTCCCTTCAGCAGTCCGAGAAGCCACGCCTACCTGGTCACATGGCTGGCAAGCCATGCCCACCCGGTCACATGGCTGGCAAGCCACACCCACAAAATAAACCACTCACGCCCACAGAGTGGTAGTAAAAAAATTAGGAACCTGCCCCTGGTTTATACCAATACCTACTATCTTGTACATTTTTGACAAACAAATAAAAAAAAATTTTTTTTAAAGTTTTCGTTTCAGTATGGGGGAAGAACAATAGTGCTGGTTTTTGGCAATTGTGAGAGGAGCTCAAAAGGAGGATTGATGGCTTCCTGTACCTTTGAGGCACAAGTCACCCACTTTCGGGTACTGACCTCCTGTTCAGAATAGTCTTTCTCTCTACCCTTACTGCTGGGAAAATGGGCTCCTTTGTGCCTGACTTTTATAAAAATGAATATTCCGAAAGAAAAAACTGAGGGCCATTTTATGAGGCATGGAAGGGCCATCTCCAAATAGGCCACGTGGCATAGAAGAAGTTGTCTGCAACTTCTCGGTGTTTCAAGGATTAAAGATTAATGTTTTAGGTAGCCTTTCCTCCTAAATGGTGATTATGATTTGGTTTCCTTTTCTACCATTTCCGTCATGTTCGCTTTAATAAGCATGGTTTTTTTATGACCATGTTTTAACAGCTGTTGTCAGTGCTCTAAAATGGTTTTATGAGGTGCAGTTATATAGATATGTTAATATCTTTGCATCCCTTTGGATCCTGTTTTGGCGGCAATAACACACCCCTAGACGTTCTTGAAGTAAATACTAATTATAATTGATTTATGTAAGGGCTTGATTGCTAAAACTGCAAAGTCAGCAGTGCAGAAGGGAGCTGACATTTCTTTTCTAAAGAACAGATGTATTTCCACATTTAGTCTCTTCTATATGGCAAATCCAAAGCAAAAATACTACCTCTTGCCCCTAATTCTATGTGTTTGTGAGGAAAGAAGGGCGGAAAAAAGAATTCTAGGCCATAGAAATGTTTTCCTGCTCTATATTCGGTGATTAGAATACCTTTCAGAAGTTATTTTCAAAGTTATTAGTTTCTCCTGGATTCTTAAGCAGGTTCTGAGGAAAAACGGTACACAGGCCTGTTTTTCCTTGAGCCCTTTAGTTACATTTGTGAGATCATTTTTGGAATTTCAGGATTCTTCAAACAAAAATAAGGTGACCAGATGTCCCGCTTTTGGCGGGACAGACCCGATTTTAAACAAATTGTCCCGCGTCCCACAGCGTTTCAAAAAAGTCCCGCTTTTTGAATTTGCGCAAAGCGCCTCGTTTCCCTCGAGCGGATCTTGAGGGAAACAGCTCCGGGCCGGGCAGGGAAAAAACCCCACCGCGCTCCGACGTACCCGAGGGCCCAGTTCAGTGCCTCGCACACTCAGCCCCGCTTGACAGCAACAGCCAGAAAATGGGCTTCTGGAGGCGTAGAGGGAGCAGCGGCTTTGGCAGGTCTGGCCGTGTCCTTTCCCGGGTCTGCCACACGGGGGGGAAAAGTGGAGGCGTGGGGCACCCGCCGGACGCCGCCCCGGAGAGAAGACCAGGCCCGGCTGGCAAGGGCCAGGAAGGATTTTTCCCGCGCCGCCAGCCAGCTTGTCCTCCGGGCCAGACGCAAAGTGAAAATCTGATCACCTTAAACAAAAACCATCCATTTTCAAGATGGGGCCCAGAAGCAAATTGGCGCTGGGCAGGATTTCTCCCTACATGATCGTCCCAGCACTCCCTTAAAACCCTTTGGGCTATTCCTCAAAGCTATAATCCACACTCCCAATTTTTCCACACACACCAGTTTATATGCTGTGGCTGCCAAATATTTTTAGTCCTCCTTGTTGGGGTGTTTAATTGTTTTTGCTTTGAACTTCTTTTTTTGAAATAGTTTGGGACCTGGCAATGCCTTCTCTTTGTCAATGATTTATTTCCTCAGACAAACAATGAATTCACAGCGTATGGCAAGAGTGCATTTTTTCAGACTTAGAAGCATACTTGGCTTTTGAGTGGAGTGCCAGAAATGGGCGGGCACAGGACCAAATTCAGTTATAGGTTATATAATTCACATGTAATTAAAATTGAAATTGGTTAGATTTTGATTTTGATTTTTTTATCTTGCCTTTATTACTTTTACAGGGAACTTAAGGTGGTGAACGTACATATTACTCCTTCCTTCTCTTCCTCTTGTTTGCATCACAACTCTCTGAGGTGAATTGGGCTGAGAAAAAAAAAGTCACCTACCTGGATTTCATGCTAAGGTAGTTTCCTGGTTTCTACGGCAGCACTTTAACCACTGCAGGTAGTCCTTGACTTACAATCAGTAGTTTAGCAACCAAGCGAAGTAATAACAGCACTGAAAAAGTGATTTTTAACCAATCCTTGCACTTATGACCATTGCAGCATCCCCATGATCTTGTGATCAGAATTCTGGCGCTTGGCAACCGGCATGTATTTATGATGTCCCAGGATCATTCGATCATCCTTTGTGATCTTCCCAGCTGGCTCCCCAACAAGTAAAGTCAATGTGGGAAGCCGGATTCATTTAACAACTGCATGATTCACTTAACAATCAGGACAAAAAAAGGTCATGAAATTGGGTGTGACTCACTTAACTGCCTTGATTAGCAATGGACATTCTGGCCCCAATTGTCGTAAGTCGAGGGCTACCCGTGTGCCAATAAGGTCTACTTCAGTGGTTCCCAACCTTTTTTTGGCCATGCCCCACCTAAGCATCTCTAAAATCCTGATGCCCACCCCCCCGACATAGAATTCTTACTATTCAAAAAGTGAACTCCTACTCACGTGGAGGAAGCCTAAAAGGCCATTAACTTGATTTAAACAAGGTTCCAATTGCCCCCATTAAAAATCAAATTGCCCCCCTGTGGGGCATGGGCCCCACGTTGGGAACCACTGGTCTAGTTAAATACAGTCCAGGTAATTAATCCTCATAGATCAGCAATTCTCAACCTGGGGGTCGTTACCCCTTTGGGGGTCGAACAACCCTTTCACAGGGGTCGGGAGACTTCGCCTGGACACCGCCATTTGGGTTCTTTTACCCTCTGTGCATGTGCATGTTGCTTTGCGCATGCGCAGAGGGTAAAAGAACCCAAATGGTGGTGGTGGGGTGGGGGTTGCGGCGGCGGGCGCAGCAGCGGGGTGGGTCGAGGTGGGGGCGCGGGGGCGGGGCACGGGGCATGGCATTAGGAAGGTTGAGAACCACTGTCATAGATGTAATACATTACCTCTTCTGGTGGCGACTTTTGGAGGAATGCCATGATTTGTAATGTGCACATACAAATGGATAAATATATGAATGATATCAGGGAGCATTATATCCTTCTGTGGTGGGGCACCAGCAAAGGAAATTTAAAAAGTCAAGATGGTGGCTGGAACAAGTCAATTGAAGCCCGAGTATATTTTCTATATGCATTGCATATAACACATGAAAAAAAAGTGTGTCTTTGATGAAAACGTTTGCAGCTGCTGTCTAGATATTTTTGCACGAAGCGGATGCTCCTGTCTCCTGAGATCACAGAGTGACTCTCTCACTTCACTCTCATAATTTACTCCTAGGCAGAATTGCATCCAATTGAACTCAGTGGACTTTATTCTCAGATAAAAGTGTTTAAATTGTGTTGTCAGCCATCGAGACTATTACTGTAACTGCAGTAAAGATGGCTATTAAAGCTTTGGTGTGGCCACATGTTTTTGGACTTTCAAGGAGCTTTATTGGTCAGGTCTTAACCTGGACCCTCCGCAGCCTAGCTCTGCCTCTGGTTAATTGGATAGATGTCATCCATATCTGTTCCTGGGCTGGATTCCTAAGCTTTCAGACTCGACCTTGTTGTCTCAAAATGTGATCCACAGAAGAGCCCAATTTAATCGACAAGTTGTATACATAAGCATTTCAAGAAAGCACATGCCAGAGGCCATATAAACAACAAGCTGAGACCAGACCATTTGTCTCCCAGTTAAGCATCCATATGGGCCTGCACTAAAGAATTTTGACTGGATAGTTTTACTTATGAGAAAAGGAATTACATGCCTCCCTTTCATAAGATGAATTAGAAGTCAAACAATCAAATTCAGAGAACAACTCTAAGAATAATATAAAACAGCACAGATTCAGAGGGGAGTTTAGATCTTGGAAAATGGAAAAGTCTTTAGCAATAGCAGTACCATTTAGACTTATATACCGCTTCACTGTGCTTTACAGCCCTCTCTAAGTGATTTACAGAGTCAGTATATTGTCCCCAACAATCCGGGTCCTCATTTTACCGACCTGGGAAGGATGGAAGGCTGAGTCAACCTTGAGCCTGGTGAGATTCGAACTGCCAAATTGCAGGCAGTCAGCAGTCAGCAGAAGTAGCCCGCAGTACTACATTCTAACCACTGTGCCACCATGGCTCTTAACCTAATAATAATACTAATATTATAATAATATTATATAATAACATTATTATGGTTTGTCGCACAGTTGGCCAGATGTTCAGACTGGATTTGGCATTTTTATCCACCTATCAAGTCCTTCCCAAGGACCTGTGATAGGCAGATGTGGATGTTTGATAGTGTTATAGTAATATTGGACAATATCTGTAACACCATCAAACATCTACATCTGCCTATCTCAGGTCCTTGGGAAGGAACTCGATAGGTGGATAAAAATGCCAAATCCAGTCTGAACATCTACAAATCCTAATAATAATAATAATAGACCAAACTGGCTAAAGGTTTCTAGGCACCAGACCAGAAAGTCGTAGACTTTGAGTTCAAGTTCTGCCTTAGCCGTGAAAGCCAGCTGGGTGACCTTGAGCCAGTCACTCTCTCAGCCCCATCTCACCTCATAGGGTTGTTGTGGAGGAAAAAAAGGAGTGAAAGGTCTGTTAGATATGTTCGTCGGCTTGAGTTATTTGTAAAAGTAATGAAGGTGGGATAACAAATAAATAAAAATAAATAATAAAATAAAATAATAACAACAAACCAACAAGGTATCAGGTTAAGTTTCTCTAGGGAGAATAATCCACATATGTGGCTCTATCATGAGGAAGGACCTGCTCTATGTCATCAGTTGTGTTGTAGGATAGCAGATACCCAATGAAATTAGAGGGCTTCTGAAGATGATCTTAAGATATGGCCAAGAGTATATAGCAGGCTGCCCCACTCTGGCACTCCAAAGCCACACCTAGTACCAACCCTCCACAGAAGCCTGCAGATCAGTGGTGGGTTCCTACCGGTGCAGTCCACTCTATAGCACCGGTAGCGGCCCGCTGGTGACATCAGGTCGGTTGCCGGTGCCTGGACGCCACCATTAAAAAAAAAATTTTTTTAAAAATTCTTCTGCGTATGCCTAGAAGCCGAGCTTCCGGCACTCTCATGCGCTGCCTTCCTACCCCACAGTGAGTCCAAGCAGGGGAGGATGGCTGAGGGAGCGCATGAGACACTGACAGAACAGGCGGCAGGACCTATCTCAGTTCCCCTCCCTTCAGCAGTCTGAGAAGCCACGAACGCACGGTGATGATCCCAGGCATTTTCGCTCGTTCGAGGCTTCTCGAGCTGCTGAGGGGAGGGGGAACGGGCAGCAGGAGCCTAGGATCATCGAATGGGGCGAAGCATTCAGGCCGGACGGAGCCTCCTAAAAGAACCACTGCCGCGGTCTTGCTGCTCCCGCTGCTCCCGCTGCGGGGGCTGTGTTGCGGGTAGGCAATGCCTGCCTGCTTCTCCGGCAGCTGCCAAGCACCCGAGGCCCACGCCCACCCGGTTACATGACTGGCAAGCCACACCCACAAAATAAGCCACGCCCACAGAGTGGTAGTAAAAAAAATTAGGAACCCGCCCCTGCTGCAGATCCTCAAAAGTTGCGGCTGAATCATATTCTTACTGTGCTTCGTTCAGTATCCAAGGATGGCTTTCAGCAATACTTACTGCACTTCACCTGTGGTGAACAATCTGTTCAGCATGTCCATGTGCAGAGTGCTCCTTTCACTGGTTTGTTGTTGCCGGGCCACAGGCCTGAAATCTTTTCAGGCTAGAGTGTGTGACTTACCAATAGGCTTTGAACCTTGATGTATCTTTTTATAATTCCTTAGCAACGCTGCCGGTGTAATGTTTGCTTGGGGCTTATCTAAACTGGTTTCCAAGCGGCTGGAATGCTTGAAACGGCACATGGGTGTGGTGACAATCTAACGGCATCACTGCCTATGCTGGTTATCAAATATTGTTTTATGATTATGTTTCTAACCACCTTTCTCTTCAAAGAATGCAAAAAGCAGTTTGCAGGCAGGCAGGGAAGTAGATTTGTTTAACGAGTGAAGCTGCTCAGAGACCCTCCTCTGAAGTGTACACTGTATTTGTTCCAAGGACCAAGGGCTGTTGTTAAATACATGGACGTCAGCCAAAGAGTTAACATTGTGTACAAGAGGGCACAAAAGGTCAATGCACAGCATCACAGGACTGAAAAAAGAAGACTGTCCCTTTTACTTTTCTCTCCAAAACAGGCTCTTCTATCCTTCAACATCTGCCAAACCGTACAAGTTGAGAACTTGGATGCATCCCGAAAATTGCCATCTCCTGGGATGTATGATTAGACCTGGCTCCTGACCCTGTTTCCCCTGACCCCATTTATAAGAAGTGTGGTTGTGCTTCAAGCTAAGCTTTAGGAAACACAGGAATATTTTAATGCGAGTCTGTAACTTCACCTGTAGAATGGGTCCCCTGATACAGGATTCTGATGCTTTCCTGTCTGACAGGAAGTGCTGACATAGCCCTGATAACTGAGCGGTTCTTCATCTCTGTGGCTGATAAATGCCCGAGTGGACCGGCTCATCCTTCAGGCTGCTTCGTGAGGAAGAGGAGGTTTCCTTGACCTTTCACTAAAAGAAGGCATTTCTCAGAACTGCTGGCTCACTCCCTGGCGGAGTCATCTGACCCTTATTGCATGGCTTGCAAAGTGATAATTAAATTGTGCAACCGGCTGAGTAACATGGATGGGATGTTCTAGCAAAGCCATCAGACAAAGCGGAGTTCCCAGCCTGTTCTTTCCCCAACTCAATTGAAAGGCAGTTGCTGAATTAACCAGGCACCTGCTCCTGCCGTTCTTCTAAGAGTTGTATATTTTTCCCCCCCAGTGTGAGAAGATCATAAGCTGAAAATATCCACTGGGATACTGAAGTTACAGAGAAGCCCAGCTTGACAAATTCAACATCCATCTGCAGAGGCACTGGGTCATCTCTGGTCGTAATCTCAAAATAGATCCAATTTACTGACAATCATAAAGATAGGAGTGAGTGAAAACTAAAAGTGGGGGGGACCCAACTGTTTCTTGAAATGCAAATGTACATCCAAGTAGGTTTAGTTTGCACATATGTAGGGCTACGATTTCTGGGTTGCACAAATCTAGATAATCATTTAGATTATCTAGACAAAAAAGGGATGCGGAAAACTTCCCTGCCACCTAGGTAATGTGATGATAACCCCTTCTATAGATGGCACCATGGTTGGTCTTCTCTTACTGTATACCCAGCGTCTATCTTCTTTAATCCCCAATAATCTGTGAATTCCATTGCTCTGGAATAACCCAAAATACCGTGTTTTATTTTGGGCATGTGCACTGTGTCAACTGGAATGCAAAATGGAAAAAAGGTAAAGAGTGCCCAGATGCTGTTCTTAGAGAACTGAGTCTGCCAATCTTTTGTCCCGCAATGTTGCTTTTCACTCTCCATCTCATCTGTGAAGAATACTTGGCAAAACTTGGCTAGCCGGGTCAAAATATACTTCCAGGACTTTTTGCCATCCTCAAGAGCAGGGGTCGGCAACCTTAAACACTTAAAGAGCCACAAAGGTCTTAACCGGAAGCCCCCCATTCAGTTCTGGAGCTGACCGGATGTTCGTTTCCCCCACCATAGAGTCTCCTCCTAGCGTGGCGTCCTTTTTCCTTTACCTGTCCTAACCAAAAGCCCTATCAATTTTGCAGCTGACCGGTGACAGGGAGCCGCAGCAGAGGGATGAAAGAGCCACTTGCGGCTCCAGAGCCGCAGGTTGCTGAGCCCTGCTCAAGAGCATCCCTGATTTTATATCCATTGGGTTAAGAAGCTCCTGGATGCCAAATTTCCCTGCATTCTAATGCAATAAGGATACCACTTTGCCATTCATTAACAAACACTCAGGAGTCTGGGGTAACCTTCAAAACATCAAAACATAATAATCCAGTGTCTGGGACTCTTTGTTGAGATAAGTGCAGATAAATCAATTGCCCTTTTGTTCTTAACTGAAAATTTGAAAACTGTTTATACGGTTCTTTGTTCTTTTAAGGGCCTTTCCTCATTGCTGAAAAGAGCTCCCCACCCATCTTGGAGTTGGCAAAAAAAACTGTCCTGGCATGAAATTGGATGTCAGTCTGCCTCCCGCCTCTCCTGGAGTCGACTGCCTTCCTTCCAGAACAATGAGTGATAAAAGTGTAACAGATTTTTCATCTTTTCTATTTGCCATTAGTTGCTGCCAGAATAAGAGGAGAAATAGTATTTGTAGTGCAGGCATAGCTAAAGATAACATAAACTTTTCTCACTCGTGGGCTGGGGTTAACATGAAGACAACACCGCACAGACCCAGGAGCAGAAAATAGTTTTGCTGGGGCCCGTTTAGAGGCTGGTTGAGTACATGGGGGAAAAGTCTAAAACTTTCTGGACTTCGAAGCCATTTGCTGTTCATCTTTACAAGCATGAGTGTTTACCATTTTTGGCAAATAAGACAATGTTTATAGTTGTATTTAATTATAAATATTAACAGTTTATTAAATGTGTGTGTTGCTCAGCTCTCAATGATTCTGGGTGGCTCACATCAATCAAAGATAATAAAAGCGATAAAATGCAAAAAGATAAAAAATGGCAAGCGTGATGAAGTCTCATTCTCCCTAATCAAAGGCCTGGTTGAAGAGCCAAGTCGCCATGGCTCTGGCTCTCTGAATTGAATATACTTGGTGTTGTATATTAAAAACAATTCTTAGCACAAACGTGCTGGTCACAAGAGATGACAATTCTATTTAGTACAGCAGATATGAACTCCCCCAGGCAGTAACTTAACTCGAAGCTTGCTCACTGTTGTCAGTTTGCTGAAGTTTAACAGTCCTAAACCTACTTGCCTTATCATGCCTACACCTCATTGAACCTGTTTTCAGCCACAGATATTTGCAAACATATAAGGATAGTCCCCACCAATAGCAATCTATTTCTTTGGTGTAGAGGTTAAGATGTTGGCCTAGAAACCAGGAGACTGTGAAGTCTAGTCCTGTTTTAGGCGTGAAAGCTGATTGGGTGACCTTGGGCCAATCACTGTTCCTCAGCCCAACCCACCTCACAGGGTTGTTGTTGTTGTTGTTGTTGTTGTTGTTGTTGTTGTTGTGAGGAAAATAGGAGGACACAAGAATATTTGGCTGCCTTGAGTCGTTTATAAAAAATAATAAAAGCAGGATAAAAATTTAATAAATAAAATACATTTTGAGTGGCTGGTGATGAATATGAGGAGGGGAAGCTGAGGCAGATGGTGGCTAATGAATGTGGGGAAAGTGTGACAGATTACTTATCTGGTAGACTTTGTGACAGCATGGTCCATGGATCACAGTATGAGACAGGGGCATCTGCAGTTACAATCAATGATGTAAAAACAGTGGGTGTGTCCAGAAAATTGAAGCTCTGCCCCTGTCAATGTGAATATGATGCATGAAGTCCACATTAAAAACACACAAATCACAAATCACCCAGTTGCATTTTGGCATCACCGACAGTCTCCATGGATGGTTCTAGTTTAAGAATCATTCTAATCTGCATTGAAATTAAAAATAAAGTGAAACTTAGAACTAAGGAGAAATTTCCTGACAGTTAGAACAATTAATCAGTGGAACAGCTTGCCTCCAGAAGTTGTGAATGCTCCAACACTGGACGTTTTTAAGAAGATGTTGGATAGCCATTTGTCTGAAGTAGTGTAGGGTTTCCTGCCTAAGCAGGGGGTTGGACTAGAAGACCTCCAAGGTCCCTTCCAACTCTGTTATTATTATTATTACTCCAGAGTTCCTTCCTCAGCCTGCTGCTACTTAGAATCTTTACAAATTAACTAGGGGATGGACTGGAAGAGTAATTGGGCAGGTGAGCACCTGATAAACTGTCCTAATACTTATAAAGAGAACATCACAATTCAAAATGATCTTGACATTCTTGTACACAGGACCACATTTTACAGGATGAAGTTTAATTGTGATAGTTACATTCCTGCCTCAGGGTAGGAAAAATCAAATGCTTAAGTATGCGACTGGGACATTCTGGCTCTGGAGAGTGCATGGCCTAGAAATGCTACTGGATCCCCAGCAGAACATGAGCAAGTAGGGTGATGCAACTGTTAAGTAGTTATTGTGCTGTTGAGCACATACACAGTGAAATAGTGATTGTGCTTGTGGTGTTGCAGTTTGATATGAATGCTATTCAGTCAATAAACAGATACAGTTTAGTATTTACAAATAGTTTACTTAAAGTAGTAGCAAAGTTCAAATAGGAAGTCCAAGTCATACACAGTTAGTCAGTCAATGCGAAGAATCTTCTTCTTGCCTATGTTTGTTTTAACTAACAAACAAAGATTACAGCTAACAATCAAATCTACACTATCACAGATAGTTACTCTTTCACAGCAGCTCTTCACAGTAATTTCACACAGTCACAAAGTCAATTACTCATCAGTGAAGCAGTAGAGTTAATCAGCAGAGAGTCAGCACTCCGGAACACACCTTCAAATAACCACACAGAGACACAGAGACATTAATCACCATTCTGAGCATGCTCTCTTGCTGCCTTATATAGTAATCAGCCTTCAATTCGTTTAAAGCAATATACACATAACATTGATTTGTGGCTTGTTCATATATTTGCAAACCAATCATTTGACCAGGGTTCTAACAGCAACAATTAAAAAGGCCAATGCAATCTGGACTGTGTTGATAGTCTGTCATTGTATTCTGGTAACTATTTTACTGTATTCTGTTCTGGTTAGGTTGCATTTCGGGCATTGGAGCACCCTGTCAAGTATTGGGCAATGAGTTCAGAGAAGAGCTACTAGTCTGGAAACCAAATATATGAAGGATATGGGAACTGGAAACAATTTGGCTTGCAAAAGAGAAGGCTAATGAATGTGCATTTCGGGCATTGGAGCACCCTGTCAAGTATTGGGCAATGAGTTCAGAGAAGAGCTACTAGTCTGGAAACCAAATATATGAAGGATATGGGAACTGGAAACAATTTGGCTTGCAAAAGAGAAGGCTAATGAATGTGGTGAAAAGTGAATGTGGTCTAAAAAAAAGATATCCTGTAATGTTTTTTGTTGAAACCAGGAGAAGGACAATGATCAATACTTGAAATGAAAAGAAAAAAAGATATGGGCTGGACATTGCAAGGAATTTTATGACCATAACAGGGGTGGGTTCTGGCTTGCCTCGCTGCCAGTTTGCTTCCTCATGTGCCATGTGGGTGCACACGCGCATGTGCAATGCTAAAAACCCAGCTTATGCGCATGCGCAAAAGCAAAAAACAGCGTATGCGCATGCACAGAAGCGAAAAACGAGAGAGCTGGTTCAGGGGCGTGTCCAGCCGACCATCGCTGCTGGTTCAGTGAGCGGGGGGAAATTCCCGCTACCGGTTCTATAGAACCGGTCCAAACCGGCAGGAACCCACCTCTGGACCATAACAGCTGTTAAGCAGTGGATCTGCCTGCCTACATAAATGGTAGACTCTCCCTGACTTGAAGCTTTCAAATATGGCTGAATGGCCAGCTACAGGGGTGAGTTCCTGCATTGAGCAAGGGGTTACTCAACATTATCTAATTCTAATTTATACATTATATAATACAATGACATGAATATGGACCTGATCATTTAAATAACCCAAGTAGCATCGCCCTTTAAATTGACTAACCTGTGTATGTTACGATCAGAAGATGAGGTCTTCAGGTACCTCGGGTAAGAACTGCATCTTATGAAGGCCAAGACAATAATCTTTTTGTGGTAATCTTAACTCCTAAATCTCTTCCCAAGGATATTTGCTAGGCAGTAACATTATGACGTTTTCTTTTACATTCAACATTTACAGATTGGATTATACTGTTGAGATTGTGGCTTGATGGTGTTAAAGATATTGTCAAAGAATGTAAGCTGTTTCTAGAAAAGCTGCCTTTTGCAATTGATAGATAGATGGTGATTTTGTCAACACTGATGGGGTTCAAGTGGTCCCTCCAGATGTTTTGGGATTGCGCCCAAGGCACCTATCACCATCCATACTACCTTTGCTTTCTTTTGCTATAGTCATTCTACTTCTATTTGCAGGTCATTGTGTTTTGTGATTTTTCTCTAGTTCTTTCTCTTCCACTCTGCTGTTTCCAGGTACTGCCACGTCCAGTATGAGGTTTATAGACAATTGTTAAGTCTGGAGTGCCGTGTGGCAAATCCTTGCCTGTTTGAATTCTAAAATCTCAGAGCACTTTAGTGTCTTCATTTTCTACCACTTTGTCCATTTTCTGGTCTGAACAAATATCTTGCTTGCAGATATTTCAATGCACCATTGTTGCTACTTTATCACTCTATTTTATAGTCTATCTACACTATTTATAGTCCATCTGTGCGATTTGTTTGCAGCTAACTAGAAGGTCCACTGTTTCTTCGGTTTCTTTGCAGAGGCAGCATTTGCTGTCTGTTGCTGTCTTCTCAATTCTGATCTTGTATGCATTTGTGCTTAAGGTTTGGTCTTATGCAGCCAGAATTAGCCCCTGTGTTTTTCTTCAACTTTCCTGCACTTAGCCATTGCCAGCTCTTTTTGTAATCTGCTTGGCTGGCTGGTGGGTTTTTTGTTTTTGTTTTGTTTTTGTAGTGTACATGCCATGTCAGGCAGTGATTTTATATTGCCTGTTACATGTATATGCAGGGGAGATGCATCCCTATCAAATATAATGGTTTATTCCTGAGCACGTGATTAATATGTTCCTAGTACGCATGTGTACATTCCTTTTCTTTGTTTCCTTCCTTCTTCTTCAGCTTCTGTAAGGAGCAAGACCTGTTTTTTATAGCCAAGATGTGATTATTGAGAATTTATTGTTTTTGTACCGAAATAAATATTTTCTACTTTAGTATTTTAAACTGCGGGTTTTTTTTATAATGTCAGAGTTCCAGGGAAAGATCTATTTCGCCTCTGATGAGAGTAATTCTTATCTGACATGCCATATAATACTTTAGCTTGCCATGTGTCTTTTCTGTTCTTCGTTTGGTCTTTCTTGTAGGCCAGTTTTGTCTCTCCAATACTCAGTAAGCCTCCATTGTATACAACTAGCTTCAATGCATCTTCTTTACTATCCTTCAGATATTCTTCCAATGCCTTTTTTTCTTCTTCAGCTGTATTAATATTATTTATTGCTATTCTAAATTTTCTATTAAGATTAAGTCTTGCTTTACTTACTATTCTTATGAATTGCATTAATTTTATTGTTGTGAACTTCACTGTTTGTATATAATACTGAAATCCATTTTTTCAGGGAAGGACCCTGTATATTTTGAAAGTAAAGTGAAGTATCTGTTCAGTGTGTATAATTTAGATTAGTCCCATAATTTTTCTTGGCAGATAATTTAAGAGAGAACCAGTTCTGTCTCTGCCATTTATAATGGGATTCTGTCTAAAAGTATCAAGCAGTTATTTTCAAGAATGAAACTCAGAAAAATCAACAGGCTTTATGAATTCAGAGGAAGAAACTTCCACCAGCTCTTGGATGTTTAATTGTGGCATACAATCAAGTTATTGTTTTGCTTCCTTCTCATCTTAAGGGCCTTGCTCCATAAAGCAAACATGAATTGCTATGTTCCTTATTTCCTTCCTGTGACAGACTTAAAAGCCATCACATGTCTTCATTTGCAACAGTGTACTTTTGAATAGTATCTTTATGATACATCAAATTGTTTATTAACTTAAATTGCTGGTCCAAGATGGAGTTGTTTCTAACTACAGTAGATAAAGAACAATAATCTCTCTCTGCAAAAATAATAATACATACCGTACCTGTTTCTGACCTTTTAGTAGAAGTTTAATAAGCAGGTTTCAACTTCACAAGATGATTTAAAAGTTAGTCAACTCCACAGATTGGCTGCTATTTAAAGGAAGAAATCATTTTTGCAACCAGGACAAGCAAATTCTCTTCTTAAAATAAATCATATACATTGTTCAGGATTGCATCGTTTAATTCTCCTTATATTTTTCACCCTTGTATGTGTGCCTGTGCTTGGGTGGATAGTAAGAGCAGCTTCTCGTCCGGAAACAGAGGCCTTGTCACAGGAAAAACTGTCACAGGAAAGATGCGAGCCTTAAAACTACCTGTCCAGTTTTTCAGTCAATTCTGTTTCTATCCTTTTAACAGATCTTTGATATGCAGAGCGGCCAAAATGGATGGCAGACAGATGGTTGGCTTGGCAGCAGCAGCTCCTCATACAGTTTCATACTCACAGATGGGAGTAAGCTATGTTGAAGGCTGTTCCTGAGGTCAGATTTGTGAACATCAGCTGCATTGCTCATAAATTCAGCCTCATTGTGAATGACGTGCTGGGCCTGGCCAAGAACTCTTAAGTTTCCTGGACTCAACAGGTGTAGGCAGCTTTTTATCAGAAAAATAGAATGGAAGAAAGAATGTTGTACCATGACGGCTCCAATTCTGCACTTAAATGCATTTGGAAAATTAATTGTAGGCCATATAATTTACATCCTATTTATATTTTCCATTGCTCGAGCGTACATAAGAGTATGCGGAGAGTAACAGGAATCCAGGACCAAGGGGCTTAGAGGAAAGGTTGACAGAATAGATGCGAGTCTTGAAAGTAATAGACAGATGGAGGGAGAGAGAAAGGCTGGGTTTATGCATGGCAAAACTATGATTTAGTCACACTTGTGGAATAGACCATAGTTGGCTGTTTTCAAAATCACTCTACACTGTGAAATACGATTTACAGATCATGTTCCTCTGTTTTAACAATTTGACCAGATTTACTTATTTTCTTCCGCACTTTTTGGAAAGTATGATTTGGATAGGGCCCCAATCTCCTCCCCACCCCAAATTTAAAAAGTTCAGATCCAGAATGTCTTTTTTGAAATGTGGCCCGAGACAAATTGCACAAATCCTATTGAAGATCTCCTGTTAGGGGAAATTCTGAACTACAGCACAAAGCCATAAACTGGGTTCATACTTTGTGTTTAGCTGCAAGTAATCAAAACCTATTGCCGTGCACTGCAGTATATGATCCCAGTCAGTGATTAACTGAAGATCTCCATGGGTGACTGAGAATGGCACCAGTCCTCTTCTGTATTTTGTAGGCCCTCAAATCTATGATATATGTCTCTGGCTTAGATGCTAGCTGAATACAACCCAGAACTTGCATCTATATACTACTAAAACTCTTGTTGTCATGACCTTTAATAGGGAAAAACAGTGCATTACAGGGTGACAATTTTTGAACCCAGGTACCTCAAATGAGCTAACTTACAGAATGTGTCCAAAATCGGAGACACATTGAGTACCAAGGGAATGAAATTTGGAAACGTTGTGGCTGCTTCAGTGCTACCGACTGCTTCTGTGCTGCTGCTGTTGTCACATGATCTTCATTTTCAATGTTCCGTGACAGTTTCCTAGCCAATCTCACAATCCCTCGTTCCCTCCCCCGTCCAGCAGCAGCCACTTACCAGGGCAGGGAAGGCAAGCAGATTTCTGATGCTCCTCGCCAGATTCCAACAAGGAAATTCAATGGGGAAGGAAGCCAGAAGTTTCTCCTCTCCTTCTCTTGCTTCCCCTCCCCCTCCCGCTCCCGGTCATTCTGTTTCTCTGTTTAGGTAAGGAAATATCTCTGAAACGATGATCCAGCAGAGCATGGGCTGCTTATTAGTTTCCGGTCGCAATTTAAGGTGTTGGTTTTGACCTTTAAAGCCCTACATGGCTCAGGACCAGGTTACCTCCGGGACCGCATCCTACCACATACCTCCCTACGACAGGTCCCACAAGAGTGGGCCTCCTCCAGGTCCCATCAGTCAAACAATGTTGGTTGGCGGGTCCACGGGGGAAAGCCTTCTCTGTGGGAGCCCCATCTCTCTGGAACCAACTCCCACCAGAGATCCGGACCATCCCCACTCTACTGGCCTTCCGCAAAGCCGTAAAAACATGGCTCTTCCGGCAGGCGGGGTAAAGAAGAAGATCGGATTCCCCCATGAATGAATGGTTTTTAAAATGATGTCATGTTTTAAATTGTCATGTTTTATTGTACTGTTCTTATTCCTGTTGTACGCCGCCCTGAGTCCTACGGGATTGGCCGGCCTATAAGAACTTTTAATTAAATTAAATTAAATTAAATTCTAATTCCCTCTGAGAGCATCAAGTTATCAAAATTATCTGCCACAATGTCCTACCTGTTAACAACTACTTCAGCTTCAACCGCAATAATACACGAGCTCACAATAGATACAAACTTAATGTAAACCGCTCCAAACTTGATTGCAAAAAATTCGACTTCAACAACAGAGTGGTAAATGCCTGGAACACTTTACCTGACTCAGTAGTTTCTTCCCCTAACCCCAAAAACTTCAACCTCAGATTATCTACCATCGACCTCACTCCATTCCTAAGAGGTCGGGAAGGGGCGTGCATAAGCGCACAATCGTGCCTACCGTTCCTGTCCTAATGTACCCATATATTCATACCTCTTTTACTCTTATTCATACTTGTACTATTACATATATGTTCTATCATGTTTTACTGTTTATACTTTGCTTATAATCATATATGCTTGACAAAATAAACAAATACAAAAATACAAAGTCTGTTGCAGTAAGGCTGCAATCCTATTACCTTGCATAAAACACCATTTTACACCATGGAATTTATTGTTCAACAACGGAAAGGATTGCAATACAAGGAAAACTTTCAGATTCAATGTTTAGCACCGGGTTAAACTGCAACTAGGATTTCCTTTTTAATTTCAGATTAATGTGTGATCGATTGAAACTGGGCAGAATGTGAGGGGAATTCTTCCATCGGTCCTCACTTTTTCTTTGGTTGTGACAGATTTGCTGTGTGTGTCTTGCTCGGAGCCTTGGGGATCAAAGCTGCTGGATCTGATTATGCTTATCCATCCTAGCTCTGCAATTGCTGTTGAAAGAATTGGGAATTGTGTGTTTTGATGTATTGACTAGGGCTGACAGATATCAGATAAAAAAAACAAGCTCCCTTTGGGGGCGGAGCTCACAATCTTTTGAGGAATAAAGGTTTCCTGAGCTGCCCCTTTTCCACTCATTTTGGATACAGGCTCCACAGCCCAGAGAGATCTCCTTGCTTAAGAAGTTAAATAAGTTGATCTTTTTCAAAGGGAACTAAAAGAGCCTTGAAAAATACTGTGCTTTGCTGTTGCTGATTAAGGGGGACTCAGACAGGAGAAGCTATTTGAACTTTGGTTCTGGTGCGGACCTGTCATTAGTCTCTGTCTGAAATGTTATTGCCCCCGTCTAGCAAGGAAAATCCCAGATAGTTGCAAGCACAAACAGCTGAGCCCCATCGACCTGATTGGATGCATCGTTTTACTGCATAGAAGGCCGGTGGTGGTTTACTGCTCTTCTATTCCAGTGGTTCTCAACCTTCCTAATGCCCTTTAATACAGTTCCTCATGTTGTGGTGACCCCATGTTATTATAAAATAATAAAATTATTAGGAAACTCAGGGGTGGGTTCTAACTTACCTCGCTGCTGGTTCACTTCCTCCTGCACTGCGTGGCTGCGCCTCGTGGCTGTGTGGTCGCTTTGCGGGCGCACGCATGCGCAGTGCCGATTTTTTTAAAAAAAAATTGCAACAAAAAAAAGGCAAAAATAAGTTGGGGATGCATGCACAGTGCCGGAAATTCGGTTTCTGCGCATGCTCAGAAGTTCCTATGGTACAGGTTTTTTTTTTTTTGCAGTAGTCTATTTGCATGTGGGTGGACCCGCCTGGAGATGGATAGAGGAGCGGTGTCTCGGTTCCTAAGACCGTGAGAAATATGTGTTTTCCGATGGTCTTAGGCGACCCCTGTGAAAGGGTCGTTCGACCCCCAAAGGGATCGCGACCCACAGGTTGAGAACCACTGTACTATTGGATACCACTCAAAATCTAGGTTAAGATTTCAACTAGTGCTGTATACAACCATGCTGCTCCCAAACCTACAAAAACTAGAGAAATGATGGGACTGAAATATAGCACATCCAGAGGACACTGTGTGAGGAAAGGTTATGCTAGCTAGTATAAGGGGATATGCCTGAAAATCAAAATGCATGTACCTTACTTAGCCTGGGATCTTCCCATCTTAATTCCCGTATCAAAAAAACAACAACACACAACAGCTTAAACCACTAACACATTTTATTATCAGGCATAAGCAAACCAGTATTACTCTGTGTGAAGAAATCCAGATGTGTCACCATACCGGCAAGCATTCATGATTGCTCCCACTGTTAGGATTCCCTGAAAACTCCTACCATGTTTCCTTATATTCAGAAAACATTCCCCTTGAATTCCTCACTGGTGCTCAACCTCTTGAATGGCTTGTTCCTAAAAATGTTCTAAATGACACAAACAATTTGCAAGCATTTTCTTCTGAGACTTAATTGTTCTTAAAAGGTTTTTCTTAATGCCAAAGTCAGGATTACAGCAAAGAGGACACTGGAGTTTAAAGCAACTAAGAAATTTAAGCCTAAGTCTTCCCTTTATTTTAACGGAATTAGAGATAAAACAGGAAGAGACTCTTTGATCTCTTTCACTGCCTATAATTCTACTACTCTACATATTTGTTTGTAAGTCACACTCTTTTCTTTGGAGCCAAATAAATATACATTTATTTTATTAAGCTATACTCCAAGATTACAATCGTACATCTTTTTCTTGAGAATGAATCCACTGAACAGAAGGCAAAGCATTGCATTTTAAACTTGCTCTTATTTAAAATTAAATACAGTAATTAATGATTACAATAGGATTTTATCTCCTCTGTGGTATATTAAAAATTACAGTGTGGCCACTCCAGGACCACATTGAGGGTCCTGAGAGTGTTTCTGTGGTTTGGGCTTCAGGTTGTCCCTGCTCTCTACACCCTTGTCCTATAAAAAATACTATGGATCCATGCAAATTTTCCATAGTATGTCACTGCTGACCAATCCCCATAATTTTAAATGGGTATACAAAGAATTTTTATGGCACAGATTTCCCTTTTGTTAGAAGGCAACATATTTGGGAATGCTACCAGCGTTTTCCCTCCCCCATTCTTCTGAAACACAGGCCCCAGTTATTGAGGATTAGATGGAACAGATGCATGTAAGATGCTTAAAGCTTTGGTTCAGACACAAGGCTGATCCAGGCAGCTCAAGGAACAAAGATAATTAGATGGCTAGAGAGCAAAATGTGGAATGTGCCTGTTGTTATATAGTAAGATTTTGGTTCTGGACTACTCTTTCTCTTGTAAACTGTCCTACACCTTGAGTTCAGCCTCTGGATATTGGGGTTAGTTGGTATTATCTTCCAAATACTAAGCAGGTCCAACCCTAACTAGCCTCTTAGGATCAGCCAAGTTCTGTACTTTTTACAAATAGTCCTCGACTTGTAACTATTTTTGTTTAGTGACCATTCGCAGTTACAACAGCACTGGAAAAAAGTGAATTATGACCAATTTTCACACTTATGACCATTGTAGCATCCCCGTGGTCATATGATCAAATATATACAGCATATGAGGTCAATTATAGGTTAGGACCTTTTAGCTAAAACAACTCTGATCACTTAACCGGGTCTATTCAAAGAGCAACACTTTTTTTATTTGCTATAGATGTCCCTTTAACACAGAGGTGGCCAAACTATGGTTCTTTGAGGACCTGTGGACTTCAACTCCCAGAATTCCTGAGCCCGCCATGCATGCATGGCTAGCTCAGGAATTCTGGGAGTTGAAGTCCACAGGTCCTCAAAGAACCATAGTTTGGCCACCCCTGCTTTAACATGTTCTGGAGATGCAGAAGCTGTCGGATACTGTACCATTCTATTTATTTATTTTATTTATTTATTTCATTTTGTGAGATTTATATACCGCCTCCCAGTGCAAGCACTCTCTAAGCGGTTTACACCATTAAGCAATGTATATTTATATTGCCCCCAACAATCTGGGTCCTCATTTTACCTACCTCGGAAGGATGGAAGGCTGAGTCAACCTTGAGCCGGTGAGATTTGAACCGCTGAAGTGACCTGCAGTACTGCCTCTAACCGCTGCGCCACCTTGAACCACAGTCATACTATTGGAATGTTTTAAAAACCTTAAGTTGATTTTTCTTATACAAAAAAGAATCCAGAGTACCCAAACCTTGTGTAAAAGAGTGGGATATCATTATTCGCATTTAGCAATGGAGCCAATGCATAGGTGACTTCATCTGGCGTAGAGAAGGGATCCTGTGCTCTTTTGTCTGAAAACCCAATTCTATACGTCAACCTTCCTCAATCTATTACTCTCCTCAGCTGTGGACAATTCCCGTAATTCCTAAGCAGCAGTTGAAAGGCTTATTTATTTATTTAACCATTTTTATATTGCCACCCATTCGGGAAGGGTGACATTGGTACAATAAACCAACAGTTGAAATGTCATGCTGATCAAAGGGTGTTGGGAATTGCCACTCAACACATCAGAAAGGTTTGATCCTGGAAAAGGGTGCAGCACATGCCCATTTAGGGAATTTAACCCTAAACTCAGTGAGCTTTTAGAGTGAAAGCACAACTTTTGTTTCAATTCAATGAAGCTTCTGACGCCCATGTTTGAGTCCTTGAGGAGAACTGGAAAGATTAAGAGAAACAAATCCACCATATGATGTGAATTTTTAAATTTTTATCCCACCTTTATTATTTTTATAAACGACTCAATCCAGCAAACAATACATAACAGTCCTTCTGCCTCCTATTTTCCCCACAAACCTTGCGAGGTGATTTGGGCTGGGAGAGTGAGTGGTCCAAAGTCACCCAACCAGGCTAGAAACTGTGAGTTCTAGTCATGCCTAAGATGGAACTAGAACTCCATCTCCTGGTTTCTAGACTGGCATCTTAACCAATAGACCATACTAGCTCTATGAATAACACTGTATCTGAAGCAGGCTCTCTTTGCTGAGAAGTAAAAGCAAAAATAAAGGAGAAAATGCTATCTATTTTGTCTGTCCTGCAGAACTTGATGCAGAGAAGTGCCTGCATGTAGTGGTACAGCAAGCCAAGAGTTAAGGTAGCTGTCTTTATGGACCATGTCTTTCGAAAGGAGTTTTCTGATCTAACCCCACTTCACTCCAAGTCACAGATTACAGAAAGAAAAACCTTTTATTTTTTTCACCGAGACCAAACATGACAGTTTGCTCAATAATTGTTTGACCAGTTTAAGATGTTTTTCCTTCTCCTGTAACATGACTTCCAAACAAATGTCATTTTGAGAATAATGGGGGTAGAAGCGCCAGCCAACAAAACTGGTGATGCATATTAGGAAGGGCGGCAGTGTTTTCTTCTAACATCATTATTGTGTAACGTATAGATTTATATTGCAATTGTTGACATGTACGCTGCCTGCTGTTTCCTTCTTAGCTAAGGGCAGCTAAGAAGGAAAAAACCTACACTTACATTCTGCATCAGATAATTAGTTTACAATATTGCATGCTGCCTCAAGGAAGTTTTTTTCTAATAAATGTTATGTATAATATTCAGTAACATTTGTGACCTGAAACAAAATGTGGCAATTGGGGAGGGGGAGCAATCTGTTTTTCGAGGAAGCCCAATAACAGCCGAGAAATATATTAAAATGCAATTTAGAGCCACCTACTTTTCCCCCATGTATGGTTCAATTAAGAATGATTACTGATGCTATGTGTTCTTCTGAAAATGTATGGCGTGACTTTATATTTATTTTATTTATTGAACCTCTATGCCACCCATCTTGCTAAATAATTTGGCCTTGGAAATAGAGATTTGTGGCAACAGAAGAATGATTTCAAACATTCCTGTTAATTGATTGCAACCGAGAGATGCATCAATAGAAACGCAACATTGCATATGAAGTGAGCATCTGTTGGGGAGCTGGTAGGCCTAGATTTGTGAATACTTTCATTGTAGAAAAGTGTATGTGTCTCCATCCTACTCTAACCCCCCCCCCCCTAAAAAAAACCTTTCTGCCAAAATCTGCTAACAGCTGCTGTCTGATAAAAGCAGCTACATATAAAAGAAACGCTCCCTTGTAGAGATTCCTACTTGTAAGGCCTCAGGCTGGCAGCGTATCCCACATATCTAAAATAAGACAGTAGCTTTCTTGATCATTTAAACAGATTGAGTTAAACAAAATGGTCAGAATAAATTGATGCTTACTGGTTCAAGACGCAAACATATAAGGAAGCGACTGTTATAATCACGTATATACATACATTTGAAGTAGTCTACAATATTAAGTCTTATTATCTCAAGAGCATTTGAGTAAGTTTCTATCTTCAAGAAACCCAACCCGGAACAAGTAGCCTGGCTCATTGCCCTTCTCTTTCCAAACCAATCACTTCTGCCATGCTAGAGGAAGTAATCCTGTCCGCTCCTGCAGGCTGCTCTAGCTCTTTGAACTTGGTTTAATGAACTCAAGTTTGCTTCTACATAGCCCCACCATGTGGTTGCTCTTGATACTTTGCTGTTCAAAGTAATTGCAGCAAAACATGATCAGCAAAGACTCTCTTCCCCATTTCCTTTCCGTTTTCTGTAGGTCACAACCTTCCCAAATCTGGTGTTCTCTAGATATGTGGGGTTTCCCATACTTCTCAGCTAACATAGTCAACAGTTGCCCTAGGTAGACAGTCATGGGAATTATGAAACAAATACTGCTGAAAAGGCATCAGAGGTTGAGGAAGAATGATCCCTGGAATTATTTTGATAGAGTGATGGGTGATATCAAAAAACACCTAAGGAAAGTTAGAACTGCTTAGCATTGGTACTTCTTGGTATAAGTTAGACTGGTGGAATTTTTTATATATAAAAACAAAAGCCCTGAAAGAAATAGAAAAGAATTTGCATACTGTAGCTAAATCTATATGGACTTCATGAATATCCATGACTTCCTGGGTATTTATGAAGTCATCAGGAATCACGCTTGGCTTAGAGACCCGACTTTGTTGTACAGATACTAGTCTAGTGTCAGGGAAGTATGTTAACGTTTTCCACCAACACAATCCATACAGGTTCAACAGACCAGAGTTGTACATGCAGTTAATTGGTTTTAATTAGGAGTAATCTTCACATGTAATTGTTACATCAACTTTTTCAGGAAAGTTATCCGTTTTGTACACCTAGAGGGAAAATTTAACTCTAGGAATAGACAACCTAATTTAGCTCACGCATTAATTTGTCCACATATGAATACAGGGCATGGTGGAGGCAGATGGCATTAGTAGGCAAGACTTTTGAGTGGGAAAATTCCACCTGTTGAGTACAACTTATCTACAGATAACACAAAGTAAGATATGGAGCAAATTATTTTCTCTATGCACAAAGGAGCAAAGAAATGCGAAATGGAAGTTTGGATGGAACCTGCTTTATGCTGGTAAAACTGTATCCAAAGTAAGACTCCACAGTATTAGAGAACAAGGCATATCCTGTGGGTATCTTATTACCATTCTTCATTCCTGACAGGAGCTTGCATCACTAGCTAATTCTGGGAACCAGAAAGCAGCAATGATAATCATGCAGTAGATACAAATTCTTGTGGGAAGCTATGTGGGACACGCTATTATTGAGTGTCTTCATACTGTGAAATAATCTCATTCAATAGAGCCGTTTTGTAACTCCAGTTAAGTGGTAGTTCAGAGGGACAAGCCTTAGTAAGAACAAAAGTACAATATTAAGAATACAGTATTTGATTCTTCCAAGTACAAGCACATTGTTTTTAAAAAAAAACATCTGGTTTGTATGAAATTTCTGTGTAATATTTGTGTAATTAAAGCCAGGGGAATCATCTGGAAAAGATTTAAACATTTAAAGCCATTAGAATACTGGTGTCAACAGATCAAGATTCATCAGATTAGTAAGTTACCGTATATTGACCTCTAGTCTGGATGTAGGGTACACAAAGGATATTGGAAATAGTAGCATGTCAAGCTTATAATACCGTAAGTAGGTACTTCCTTCAGCTTAAATATAGTTACTTCATGGTACGGCTTCAGACTCAATTCCAAAACGATGTAAAAGCAATACTTGTATATAAGTAAACGTTTAGCGTTATCTATTACTTATCTCAATTCATTTAAAGTTAATAGTGTTTATAACTATCATGCAATTTTGAACATGTAAGTTACCAGTGTTATTCAAAAAAGATTAAACAATTTAGAAATGTTAAGAAATCAGGGTTAAAAAAACTGTTCTAAATATGCTCTTAAATAAGGAAACGTTTTATATGTGAACCATAAATTAAAACTTCTACCAGTATTAAAGAAGTAAAACTCTTATCAAAACTATGCTTAATAGTTCATTCTGGTATAATAATAAATTAACTAGTGTATTATGATGTTTGCCTGATGCTTTCAACTGCAGAAACACTGCTAAGAAAGCAAGAAGAATTTGACAAACAAGACTGTTTAAAGTAGATTGGTATAAATCCAGATTAAATTACATTAAAATCAATAAATATGTTGATTTTAATTAGACTAATGGGACAGTTGATTTTATTTTAATGAGACTAAAGCATTCAATCCCTTCTGTCCAGGACAACTGACAGCCCAGTTTATCCTTTTTGAAAAGAAAAGCAGCAAAATTTCATATAAATGTAACCTAGGCGTCATATAGATTTTTTTTAAAAACCCTATAAACAAGACACTGTCCGTATGCCACTCTCACCCACTTCACATACTGTACATGCTTGCCTAAGTTGCTGTCCCAAGTATAAAAATGTCACGCAGACCTAGACTAGATAATTATCAGCTTAGAATGAATTGACAGATCATATTAATGCAAAAACAAATGAACCACAATTCAGCTTAGTGCACTGTGCACTCAATTAAATTTGAGTGGGATCTTCTTACCCACAATCTTGCAAAATTCTGGACATGTACTTTTGTTATTATAGTCTGCAAAAGCTCTCTACTAATGGAGAAATAAATAATTCTACATTTTAGTGTGGTTAATAATAACTATTTTTAATACAGAAAACTCTCTTACAAATTCAGTTTTTTTCACCAAAAAGGAACTTGAAAATATTTTGTCCTATTCCTTCATGAGTAATTATTTCAGAGATGTTCCTAGTCAGGAGAGCTCTCTCTTTCCTGTATTTGCCTTACCAGTTCCTTGCTAGCAATAGAGAATGATAAACATCTCTCTCCACCTCTGTGAAAACTACTAATTTGACAGAACTGTCATCTTTGTTCAATAATCCTTAGTAGTAGACTGTTCATCTCATTTACTATGCATGGTGAACAGTTTTATTAATAATTATTCTATAGCATTTTGATAATACATAATTAAAACACAACCATCATGATCATAAGTCCATTCAGTAAACTTCTCTGAGCTATAGAGAAAATATATTGCTAAATGGAACACTGAGCAATACAAATTATTAGTTTTAAAGTAAGTACCTCTTCAGAGGAGAAGAGTAAAATAGAGATACCAGATTTTTTTGGGCTATTTTATGTAAGTGATGAAATAACTTAAGTCTTTCAAGATTCGGTTGAGCCCCTGAATTATCTTCTGAGATAGGATGATATAAAAGTATTAGGTCTCAGTGTCATATCCTGAATCCTTGCTTGCTTGCTTGCTTGCTTTCTTTGCTCCAAGGTTAAAAGAATCAAATACAGTGGTACCTTGGTATTCAATTGTTTTGAAACTCATCAAATTTGGTACTCAATGCATTTTGATGTGAACATTTTGTCCCGGTACTCAATGCACAAGCTAGAACTTGTCAGTGTCAGCTGCTTTGTGACTCACTACATTATTCCTTATGGGAAAAATTGTTTGATACTCATTGTTTTTGGTACCAATCACACCTCCCAGAACCATTAACGATGAGTACTGAGGTACCACTGTATTAGGAATTAACACATTGCTTTAATACTGCTTCTAATCTTCTACCCTACTTTTAGATACTGAATTGTATTTGTGTAACAGATTATTATATTTTAGCAGTATTCATGTTATTACAGACCAAGGAGATCAAAATTAAATAATATAAATTATGGAATTAATGTAGCTTCTGGTTCTTAATTACTCAAGCTAACTGGAAATTAAGACTTCAAAAGAGAAGAAGCACCACAAAATACAAAAATAAAACGTAAGTTACATTTTTACTGTCATTTCAAAACTTTTTTCATATACAATCAAATATGGGAAACAGAAGAGCACAATTCTGCTGAATGATTAACAAGTTGTTATCCAAAGAAACTTTCACGTTATGTCAAACCTTATATCCAGCTTTATCTATGAAACTTGACAGACTTTGTTATCCATGATTGTGTTTCTGAATGGTGGGAGAATCCCTGAATTTATACTGATGAGGCTCGGTTTTAAACAATTTGAACTAGCATTCAAAACTCACCTGGTCAAACACTTGACTGAAGTAATATTTCCAACATTTACAAATGCACAATTATATTGCAATCAAAAGAAGACAGATGTCAAAAAAGAGCACACAACCCAAATTTCAGAACTGCAGCTGCTGTAGAAAGTATTGGACATATATGCAAGGACATTTGGGATCTCAGATTCTGTGCACTTTATCACATCAGCAACCTTTAAAAAAATACTGCTAAAAGCAGTTACTCCTGCTTGTGCCTTTAGAATACAAAACTGTGATTCAGTGCTTTATGAGAGATTCAACATGTGTACTAAAAATAGTTACATACATGTAGCAAAGAATGAGATCAATGAAAATGCATAACAGGACACAATTAGAACAAGATGGGAAATGACATTTTCATTTGTGACAAAGAATCAGAAACAAAAGCATGCAAATGACAAATCAGCATTATGAAGAGACTCTGAAGGCACGTTTCAGAAAGCACAATGATTTGCAATTAAGTTTCTTTAAAAGGAACTTGAAGTGCATTTTTAGCAATGTTCTCTGAACACAACTAAATGCTTAGTCCAAATATTTCATAGTATTCTCCTCAGTCAATATGGCTTTCAGCATATTTCAACTCCCAATTCAAGCCAAACACTAGGGAGGGTTTTGATGGCTGGGTTAGTAAAGGTTGACTGGGCTAACAAAATTTACTCGTCGGAGCCCACTGATCTTTTCTGTGTCCTCTTGCGTGGTAACCGTCTTGGGGAAGCTTTATCTGTAGTTTAAAAAAAAAATGAACAGCCCTTACTTAACACTATATGTTAAAGAAACATTCTTTGGCAAACAAAAGATACAGTATTTATTTTAAAAATTATTATGCAAACATCACACTCAAAAATATGGTATGCACTAGTTAAGGACATGCAACTGCTATCTGATATGTACCTAAAATAATGGGAAACCAGATATCCAGTGCTTGGTCTGGAAATGGGACAGGACTGAGTCAAGTCTTTTTGCCCAATTCATTTCCTCTACCTTCACAGGAGTAATGTACTCTATGGTAAGTGGCTATAAGGAAGAAGAATGCATGATGCCCTATTTTCCTCTGTAGCTCAGGGCAGCCAGTTCTAAAAATAATCTTCATATCCACATGTTTGAGAATACCCTATCTATATTTTGCACTAAGTAGAAAGGATGCTATAATACGGAAAAATATTATATTAGTCACTTGGAGCAAACTTATTACACTTTTTTGGGAAAAGCCAAATTAATATTCAAGGAGTTTATGGAGATTCTCAGTCATCCTGGTCATGGTTGTTCCAACGGTGTTTTTTCTAGAGGCAACTGGACTTTCTGGTTTTTCTTTGAAGATGTTTCGCTCTGAACTGAAGAATCTTCTTGGATGAGAAGTGAAACGTCTTCAAAAAAAACCCAGAAAGTCCAGTTGCCTCTTGAAAAAGCACCTTCGGGACAATATTCAAGGAGCCACATGACATTTTGAGCATAGGTCTGAATGCAACCAATCAGCTTATAGTTTTGTATTTTTGTTTATCTGGCCACAATTAGTTTTTAGGCTGGGTTTCTCTTAAAGTTGGCAATTCACAGTGCTGCAATAATAGCAGAATCTGTAATTAGCAGAATAATCACTCTGACTAAATATGATAGCAGTCTTTTTCTGATAAGCTGGGGAAAGTTGATGCACACTGAAGAAGTAGCAATCTAATTCCATCTGTTGATTCCCAGAACCAAATTGCTCCAAACCTACTTTGACTCTCGATTGCATTCTGCCCATTTTTATAACTCTATCATATCTATTACCCAGTATTTTGCCTAGCCATATTCTAAACTTCATCACTGCTTGTTAGGATTCTCTCACAGAAAATTTAGTGCTAATTAATTTAGTTCTGGAAGCAACCACTTATTTGATATGTTTGCACCAATGAATGCAGCGTTACAGAGACTTTTCTTCTGTGTTAATTGCCCACATACCAGCCATAACAAAAACATAAATACCAAATTCAGTCAACCTAAATCTTTTCTATAATCTCCTTTCAAAATTCATAATGAATTTCTACACACTACACCCTTGATTTCATAATATAGAATTAATGTAAGACAATAATGTTAAATATGCCACAGAATTTCTGAAAATTGTTAGTGATTTTATTTAGTTTTTTAAAAAGAAAATCTCATATTTTCTTTAGGAAATTATATATCAAATACTGTAGCAAACATTACAGAGGGGATTTCTAATTCTGAATTATGCTAGGGTGATAATTAATCCGCTTAAAAGTTAAATAAGGGAATCCTGCCTCTGTTATTTTGCCAGTAAGTATCACTAAGCTAGCCTTCCCTAAATTGGTGCCCTCCAACTCCTACACCTTAGCACTTCTGCCAATACAAGAAATGTAATTAAATATATGTGAAGAACATTGCTGATGAAACCTTCACTAAGCTATCATCGCTTTAGATAATTTATACTTTATTTAAGAAACAGTAAGTCTTAGAGCAGTGATGGCGAACCTATGGCACGGGTGCCACAGGTGGCACGCGGAGCCATATCTGCCGGCATGCGAGCCGTTGCCCTAGCTCAGCTCCAGTGCGCCTGTGCGTGCCTGCCAGCTGATTTTTGGCTCGCGCAGAGGCTCTGGGAGAGCGATTTCGGCCTCCAGGGTGGTGGGGGTGGAGCATTTTTGCCGTCCCCAAGCTCCAAGAAAGCCTCTGCAGCCTGGGGAGGGCAAAAAACGGGCCTACCGGGCCCACTGGAAGTCGGGAAATGGGGGAGTGGGGGGGGTCGCACACGCATGCGCAGGGGGGTGGGGCGAGTGAGGGGCTTTGAATTATGGGTGTGGGCACGCACGCGCATACAATAGCGTGCGCGCGCACTATTTCGACACCCGAGGAAAAAAAGGTTTGCCATCACTGTCTTAGAACAATACATATTACTTTCCCTGCAGAAATAACAACTTCTGTCATTTAAATTCTAATACAGTATGTAAAGTTCAGAAATGAAAGACTATATTAAGAGATACTTTTATTACTGCATACTATTTATAAGCTTTGCACTGAATGAAAGCATGTATCAGTCTATATTTAAAATATTGTATATTTTAAAGCAATCTATTCAGGGCATATACTGCACTTACGTTTAAGTTCCTTTACCTCCTCTAGAGAAGAGATCTCATATAACATTTTGCAATGTATTTTACCATTTTCTGTTTTCCAGTAAAAATGACCATTGGATTAACCAATTCAGACTTATGACCATGTGATTCACTTTAACCACCACATATTTCATTTAACAGACACAATGACTTACTTATTGACCATCATAAAAACAGTCATAAAATCAAGACTGGTACATGGTGACTCAACTAATGACCACAATGTCACAATCATCTATTCCAGGCTAAATTCCAGAGTCTCCCGGGAGTTGGGCGGCATAGAAATCCATTTAAATAAATAAATAATTAATTAAATAGATTGTAGTTGTAAATTGACAATTACCTATAAAGATAAAATTTTGAACTATACAATTTGAGAATGTGTTTTTAAAAATACAAATAAAGAAAGAACATGGCTGTTATCCAGTGAAATATGCAATTTTCCTACTTCGTACAATTTCAGAGAAAAGCAAAATGAAATACTCATGTAGGCTTTCATGACTGGTATATGTTGGACTTCAAGGTTTAGTGACCATGTTCTAGACAACAAATTTCCTGATATTTCACCAGCAACTTAAGCAAGGTGCCTCTGAAGATGCCAGTTGCAGTTGCTGACAAAATGTTAGAAATCTGTTAGCTAGAAACCCTGAAGTCCAACACTGACCAAAGCAAAATAGTTTGGATGTAATTGATACATCTCAATCAGTGTAGTAGTGTAGTAATGTAGTAGTGTAGTGTAGTAATGTAGTGTAGTAATGTAGCAGTGTAGTAATACAGCCCAGAAAAAAATTGTAGTGCACTGTAATTTCAGCCTTATATTTTACATCCTTGGGCTATTATCCTATATATTTCTTGGCCCTTTCCTTCATTATATTAAATTATGATGCAAGTCTGACAAATATATCTATGGAGATTCTCAGTCATCCGGGTCATGGTTGTCCCAAAGATGATTTTTCAGCTCAGAGCTGAAGAAGCTTCTTAGATGAGAAGCGAAACGTCTTCAAAGAAAAACAAGAAAGTCCAGTTGCCTCTTGAAAAAGCACCTTTGGGTCTGACAAATATAATTCCATCTTAAGTAAGCCTCTTAAGTAATCAGAAGTTAGTGGACTGGCATAATATCAAGCATGTAATTCATGGCCATGCTTAAAAAAACATAGAAGTAAATCTCATAACATTATATAACGGCTAGAATGAACAGAGTGGAAATAATTTTGAAGCCGAAAGAATGGGATGGGTATTCCAAGCATGCTGAAAGTAGTCCAACTTTAGTCTGGAAGTGGGAATGATCTACTTTAAGGTCAAAATATTTCAACTTCTAATTGGATAATAAGATTCATTTACTACTCCTACAAAATATGCAGCAGCTATTTGTCAAGTTTGTATTAAAGCTGGTGAAATCCATCAAACTTTCGTATTATCACTGCATGCAGTTATTATATAATCAATCACCAGGAACAAATTCTATGTGAAATTTTAAAAGCCTCAACCCAGTAAAGTGTGTCTCACCTCTTCTACTTTGCACTGAAGGCAGAGAAAAACAAACAAAACAAGATGTTAACAAAGTTTATAAGAATTTTAAAAATGTAATGTATTTGAATTTATTTTTGAGTTAAATAAAAACATCCCACAATGTCCTCAAATCTACAGAGGCTACTTAACATCATCAGTAGTCGTGGAATTACAGAGATAGACACAATGCCACTAATGATGCCGTTCTGACTAATGGAATCATAATATTCTAAATCTGCTCTTGACAGAAGGGAAATCTCCAAAACACAAAGGAAAGGAAAGGGGAGGAAAACAGGAAATTCTGTTGCATTTTTTCAGCAAAGCTTTGCCCAACTGCACTTGTCATTAAATAAATTTACTGAAAACAGCCTAATGTATTTAAAAAGTCAATTTGGAAGTCAATTTTCCACCGAGAGATACTTTTTTACAATGTAAATAAATTTACTACAGACAACCTGCCTTGATACTTACTGATCTGATTTAAAGTTTCTTGAGGAATCCAACTCATGTCAACATCATTCTGATTAGAGGTTCCCATCTCTACTTTTTGAGTTGGTCTTTTTCTCTGAGAGGATTAGAAACAAAAGTAATAAATAAAATATTATGATCTATAAACTCACAAAATAAGACTTAAATTATTTGGGCATTTACCCAATAAATGAAATAAGCATTATCCAACCATTAAAACAGATATATTAATTAGAAATCCACTTTTATAATTGTCTCCCTTTCATCGTTTCTTTATCATTTAAAATATCTCCCAGCTGCTGTGGCCTAGAGGTAGAGCTCTTGCCTCACAATCAGGAGGTTGTGAGTTCGATCCTAGGTAGAGGCAGATGTAAGGTTCTCCTGCTTGGGCAGGGGGTTGGACTAGATGACCTGCAAGGTCCCTTCCAACTCTGTTAATCTGTTAAATATAAAAAGGCTCCTTTGAAATGCTGTGGCTATTAAATTATTGATGTCAGTGGAAGATATTCAACTCGTAATATTTTTTACAGTTCTAGTAACAGTTAATTTTTAGACACATAAGGTGTTGACTTGACTGAATTTTTCAGTATTTTCAGCACTGAGCAGCATAGATACAATTAGCTCTCTAATTAAGCCTATCTTAATTTTCTTGTATGTACAGTTTTTAAAGATTTGTTAAGAAAAGCACTAGCAAGCCAGATGACATCATCTTTCTTCTATAGAATTGAGAGTAAGACAGAGTTCTCCAATGTTTCCAGCTTTGCAAACTTGGAGGTGGGGGGGGAGAAGAGGGGATGGTTTGCGCAAGTGAGTGAGGATGCGCGCATGCGCGTGCACTCACACTTGCCGGCCATTTCCACGGCCCAGTTGCAAACCCCTCACGGCCCACTAGTGGGCAATGGCCCACAGCTTGGGGACCCTGGGGTAAGGGATATAAATTTCACGGTCCTACACCAATCCACATAATGCTAGAGACCATCCTCTCAGCTTAGAAGAAACAATGACAGTATTCTATAGTCAGGGGAAAGACTAATTAAAAATAGCTACTTACCTTCCTAGATTCCAACAATTGATGTAGACCAACAATGACAAGTAGGCCAAGTCCCGCCAGGAACATATACATAAAGATCCTTATTTAGAAAGATGACAAAGTCTAGTAAGATTTCAATTCTTTTAAGACAAAATTTTAAAAAAATCTCTGGATGGTCATAAAAATATGCAGGACGAATGATATCCTAATATAAGGTTTTCCTAACAATAATGCAAGGATTTGTCCCCAGATGTATTTATTGTATGCATTTATTAATCAAATGTATATAGCTGCCCATCTCACAGAAAGCGACCCTGGCAGCATATAACAATCCAATAAAACAATAAAATAAAAGAACTATTACCAAAAACTATTATATAATAATTATTAAAAGACCACCCAAAACTATAAAATCAGAACTAAAACAAGAAAAGAGAAAATTAGCCAAGGGATAATAATAGAGCCCCCTCACATATTCACCCGTCCTCTGGGTTCAAGCTTGCTGGCATAACCAGGTCTTGAGGAACCTTTGAAAGCTCAGAGGTGACAAAGCTGACCTAATCTCTTTGTAACGAATTCCACAATGTTTGCTGCCATAGCAGAAAAGGCCCAACCTATGGACTGTCAAATGTAGTTCCCTAAATGATGGAACCTGTAACATACCCATTATGTTGGATTTGGTAGGACAGGCAGATGAAAACATAAGGAGGAAATCCATCAAATAACCTGGAGCCATATAGCAATATAGGGCTTTAAAGGTCCCACTGTGTTGGATCTGGAAGCAAATTGGTAACCAACCAGCAGAGGTGTCATGTGTGCTCTATCAGAAATACATATAACTGGTCACTCTGCTGCATTTTGCACCAACTGAAGTTTCCAGATACTTTTCAGGGGCAGCCCCATGTAGAGTGAATTGAGTACTCCAATCAGAAGGTGACTAGAGCATGAGTGACGAATAAAGCCCCTTAATCCAGAAATGGATATAACTGGCACACAATATGAAGTTATGAATGGCCCTCCTAGCCACGACTACCTGCTCTTCAAGCAACCGTCATGAGTCCAAGAGGAACCCCATATTGTGCATAGGGTTTGTTTGGGGTGCAATTCAACCTCATCAAGCACCAAAGATACTATAGACCTAGAACCAGAAGGCCCCCGAACCCAAGACTACTCAGTCTTGCAAGGGTTCAGTTGAAGCCTGCTGTTCCCCATCCAGACCCTCATTCTCCAACACTGGGATAGGACATCCACAGCATTGCTTAATTAGCCAAGAGCAAAGATGCACAATTGGATAGCATCAGCATACTGATGATACTTCACCCCATGGCGATGGGTGAGCTTATCCAGCTATTTCATGTAGATCTTGAATAGGAGAGAAACAGCACCAACCCCTATGGCATCCCATATAGAAGGGTCTGAGGGCGAGATCTTTCCCCCCCAATTAACACTAAATAGAATCAACTAACCAGGACAGGGGTCTGCAACCTTAAACACTCAGAGAGCCATTTGGACCCATTTCCCACAGAAAACAAAACACTGGGAGCCACAAAACCTGGGTGGGCGTGGTCAACTAGATGTCACTCACTCCCACTGAGTCACATGACTCCCCAAGCCATACCGACCCAGGTTTTGTGGCTCTCTAGGTTTTCTTTTCTATGGGAAACAGGTATCTCTCTCCCCCTCCCTCCTTCTCTCATTGCTTTCTCCCTCCCTCTCCCCATCTCTTTCTCCCCCTCTCAACTCTTTCACTCTCCCTCCCTCTCCCCATCTCTTTCTCCCTATCTCCCTCTCTCCCCTTCTCTCTCCCCATCTCCCTTTCTTCCCCTCTCTGTGTATCACTCTGTGTGTGTGTGTGTGTGTGTGTGTGTGTGTGTCCCACACTCTCTGTCTCTCTGTGTGTGTCTCTCTCTTTATGTCTGTCTGTCTCTCTCTCATGCGTGCAGGCTGGCCGGCCACTCACTTAAGGGTTTTTTTAACAGGACTCAAAAGGACACGGCTTCTCTCCCGCATTAAGGTTCTTGCCATCGCCTTGCCGTGTCGTTCCCCATCCCACCCCCGCAGCTCTTCGGCCAAGCGTGGAGGGCGCGAACTCCAGCCCGAAGCGGCAGGAAGCGAAGGCTGCCTTATGCGCAAATGTGGCGGGAAGGCAGGTACAGGGCTGCTCCGCTCTTGCACTAAGGCTCCGGCCATCACCTTGCCGTGCCCCCTCTGCACGAGAGGAGGGTCGTCGCCGGAGCCTTAGTGCAGGAGCAAAGCAGCCCTGTACTTGCCTTGCACCACATTTGCGTGTAAGGCAGCCTTCGCTTCCTTCCACTTTAGGCTGGAGCTCGCGCCCTCCACGCTCAGCCAAAGAGCTGCGGGGGGGGGGGGGGATGACACAGCAAGGCGATGGCCGGAGCCTTAGTGCAGGAGAGAAGCCACATCCTTTTGCATCCTGTTAAAATCCTCCTTAAGCAAGCAACCGGCCGCCCTGCGTGCGCCTTTGCTGCGCTTTGGCACTTGCTTGATGGTCTCCCCACACATGCACACCCTCCCGGCCCCACCACAGCCGGCCAGGGGGTCACGAGATGAGAAGGAGGGGGAGGAGGGTCGCCTGAAGGGAAGCCTCCGCTGCAGCTGGCGATCGTTCCTTAGCCATCCCAGGTTTTCAAAAAGAAGATATAAAAGTAGTGAAGTGCCCCAAGGAGAGCTTGCTGGCTTGGCCAGGGAGAGAGAGAGAGAGAGAGAGACGCAGAGACAGAGAGAGAGTGTAAGATAGATACACACATACACATACACAAACAAACACGGAGGGGGGAGATCAGCTGATGGGCGAGTGTCTTTGGGGAGGGCTTTCTCCGAGCCTGATCCCCAGGGTGGGTGGGTGAGGTTCCACGGGGCCAGCTCCCTTTTCCCCGCTGCCCTGAACCTCTTAAAGCCGTGGCTGCACTGCTGGCCCATCCCCCTTTCTGACGTCCCCTCCTCCTGGTTCCCATTCCCACCCAGCCAGTCCTTGTGTTAGTGAGGCCGGCATCGATTATGGTCGGGTCAGGCCAGTGTCTCAGGGCAGAGACCAGGTTGCGCGTCTCCCCAAGCGACCAAGGCACGCCCAGCACCAACAAGGGCCGGAAGAAGCTCCACAAGAGTGAGGCACCGGAGAATCAGCCCCGCCCGCTTCTCCATCCCCTGCCGTCGCCCTTACCTTCTCAGGCCAGGTGAGACAGGCGAGGGGCGGGGCGAGACAGTGATGGGACAGGGAGCCACCGCAGAAGGCCCAAAGAGCCGCATGCGGCTTCAGAGCCGCGGGTTGCCGACACCCGAACCAGAAGGATACCATGATCAATGGTATTAAAAGCCTCCAGAGGTCAAATAAGTTAAGAATGCATGCACTATCACCATCCTATCTGTGCCAGAGATAATTCCAAAAGTACAACCAATGATGGTTCTGTTCCATATCCAGGTCTGAAACCTTACTGAAAAGGATCCAGATAATCAATTTCATCCACAGTCCTCTGAAGCTGTTGCACAACCACCTCTTCAATCACCTTCCACCTAAAGGGGAAGTTGGATACTGGGCAAACATTGTCCAGTATCGGCGGGGGGGGGGGGGTGTAGCAATGGCTTCCTGAGCAGGGGGCAACCTAAGATCTCCTTAAGAGGTAAAGCAGTGTTTCCCAACCTTGGCAACTTGAAGATGTCTGGACTTCAACTTCCAGAATTCCCCAGCCAGCATTCGCTGGCTGGGGAATTCTGGGAGTTGAAGTCCAGACATCTTCAAGTTGCCAAGGTTGGGAAACACTGAAGTAAAGGAACCACCCACTCACTCCAAGAAAAATCAGCCATTGTTATGATTCACTCACACAATACCCTCTGGACTGCTTTCACAAAACAGGAGCATGGCTCTTAAGAGCAAGTGGTTGAACTCAAAGTTCTAAGGAACTTATTCACTTCTTAGGTCCAACAAGTTCAAATTATAGTTATTATTCTATAATAAATTAATATATGATATCACTATCTAAATAACCTTGGTGAAACAACCAGCTGCTAATCGCAAATCAGTGTTTGATTTAATATACAAATAATGAAGAATGAACAATATGTTATAGTTTCTCAAGCTGCTTTTTCTCCCTCTGTTCTCCAGGATTTGGTGATTAAAAAACAAGGAACATCTTAACCTTTTCAAAACCTAAATGAATACATATGTTCTTTTATAATAGCATAAAATGTCTGGTTATCACCATTACAAAAATTAGTTAGCAGAATAATTAATCTTACGTTTCACCATCTAATCCATCTTCTTTTTCAATAATTGTAACAGTTTGATTGAAGACAGCATCTTGAAAGAAATTCCCCTAAAATGAAACATTAAAAAGGCTATCAGATTCAGGCCATCAGATGGCACTATTGTTACAGAGGACTCCAGGAAAAAATGTGTATTCCTTGCACTTGTTTCTAGCTTTTCTGCAAAATAAACTGTATACCTATATTTATAGTTAGACTTGGATAGACAGACAGACAGACATAGATACAGATACAAAGTACGAATGGTATTTAACTATTCGAGATTGCCAATCTTTTTGCAGCTGAACTTTTAAAGTTATTTTTGCAGCTGTCAAATGTTTCAATAAATGGGAGAATTACTCATATCACTATGGAAGATGAGATTTTCAGATCATTTTAATAATATTTCCCCTAAATATTAAGATATAATAGTTATTTTTGGTGAATGGAATAGGTTTATAACTACATTGATCTAAGTAGATGTTTAGCATTCTTAATTTAGTGAAAGACTGAACATTATTTAGTAGTTTACTATCAAATTCTAGTGATGTATTTTTTTAGCCTGAAGAGAGAGCTGAATGCTGAATCAGGCTTACAGGTTGTACAGTATTACCTTATCATAATAGCAGCTCTTAATACCTCAGATTTTGACTTTTTAAAACAGTCTTTCTGTTCAAGCCACAGCAGTTACTAAGGAATTGTTTTGGATAAGATGAAAGAAACAATAAACATTCTACTGGAATGCTGATCAGGTGAGGAAAATACTGTAACTAAGAAGTAATAAATAGAACATTCAGTAAATACTCTCAATAAAATATGCCTCCATAGTGATCAAAAGAAGATATGAAATATGCAAGCATAAAGATAAACTGACATGGATGTTACTGGGTGAGGCAAACATGGAATTTTGAAATGCATTGTCCTATTATCTTTCTCAAAATGCATTGTTCTATGTAGCTAATATCTAGCATAATATCTTTATTAATCTAATCCAAATAGGCTACAAAACAAGTCATAACCTATAATATTCAAAAATCATCCTAATACATGATAGCAAAACTAGCAGCACAAATCTTTATACAAGATAACAGAACTAGCAGCACAGCTCCCCAAGGATTAAGAGAGACTAACTGGCTGACCAATTTGTGACATTGCCACAAGAACACAGACTAAACACACACTAAACGGATATCTTTCTCTTAGAGATAGCCAAATCCCAAATCCTCACTTACATTTTGATCTTTGTAATTCAAATTGATAACCAGTCCAAAGGGACGGCCACCCATAGGCTCTGCAGGAATGAAGGAATATTCAAACGTGGCTTGTCTCTGTGGTGGAACAACTGTGTTCAGAGGAAGAGCAGTGAAATTCTGAATAAAAAACTGATAATCTTGTGGGTACCGGAATGAAGCATCTAGTGATTCTATGACGAAGTCTTCTGTACCCTTATTAGTAAAACCTACTAAAAACTTCACAATGTTGTTTGCTGGAAAATCTAGGGGGGTGGGGGGAGAAGAATGAAAATTCTTAGTGTTTCATTTTTAAATTGTAATTTTAAAAAACAAAATAGGTAAGATAAGCTGGCCTGATGTAGAATTCAAAGTATGTTTTACCTTCTCCTTTCACAAACAAGATTGTTGTATCAGCATTAGGTGATGCTTTAGGTTCTCCTGATAGGTCATCTTCCTCTTTCTCTTCTGTCTAATATAAAATAATGTTTGAAAAGCCTATGAGAAACAATGAAGCAATGAATGGCCAGAATATATAAGTTTTCGTGTATACTCCCACGTAAAAGTACTTCAATATACAAACACATTAAATTCCGCCAAACCTAGGATTTTTAATGATATAATTACAAAAATGATATTTAGGTTAGAGTGTTTCAAACTGTGTTCTGGAGAACGCAAAATTTCCACAAAACATGACTGGGTTTGGTGAAAACCAAAGGATCCCTCAAAAGAAGTTTACCCCAAAATAGCCAATTTTCAATGACAGTGTTTTACTTGATCATCAGGGATTCTGAGAAATTTTGTTTTCAACAGGTTTTTTGGAGAACATTTGAAAACCCTTGGCCTAGATGATGAACTAGGTACAGATTTTGTAACGAAACAAGCATAGACCATAACGAAATCAAATATATTTAACAAATTGATCAGATACTCCTAAACCAGATAACGAGATGATTAAAACTGAAAATTTGCTGCAGTTAGCTCACTAACATTGAATATATTAGCATTTAAATGAGCGGTTCCTTAAAACTCAGTTGTAATCCAAATTGAGTAGCCAGTGGTCTAAAAAATCTATTGATGGCCTGAATCAAATGGGATCAAATTAATTATATTTAGCTATATTAAGAGATATTAATTTTATGAGTACTGCCTACCTCTGTATCAGAAATCACTGTAAAGTAATTGAACCCAAGTAGTTAAACTTGTAAAGCATATTTAATGCTGTTTCATCAAATCAGACTTTTCTTTAGATTTGTTACATTATAACATTTGGCATTATATTTGTCTCACTATAGCTGCATAATGCTTCTTAATAACTAAGTGACATACTTCAGCTAGGAAAATTACTTAGTACAGTCAGGGGTGAAATTCAAAAATTTTCCCTACCGGTTCTGTGGGCGTGGCTTGGTGGGCGTGGCAGGGAAAGGATACTACAAAATCTCCATTCCCACCCCACTCCAGGGGAATGACACTGCAAAATTCCCCATTCCCTCCCCACTCCTGGGGGAAGGATATTGCAAAATCTCCATTCCCACCCAACTCTGGTGCCAGCCAGAGGTGGTGTTTGCCGGTTCTCCGAACTACTCAAAATTTCCGCTACCGGTTCTCCAGAACCTGTTAGAACCTGCTGAATGTCACCCTTGAGTACAGTATATTCTATTTCAGTTGGGGCCCACAAACATCACAATTGTGACAATGTTTTTATTTATTTATTAAGAGTTCTTATAGGCCGCCCAATCCCTTGGGACTCAGGGCAGCTTACAGCAGAGATTAGAACTACAGATTAAAAAAGGCATTTAAAAACATCATATTACAATATAAAAAACCATTCATCCTTGGGGGAATCATCTCTTCACCCCGCCTGCCGGAAGAGCCATGTTTTTACTGCCTTGCGGAAGGCCAGTAGGGTGGGGATAGTCCGGATCTCTGGCGGGAGTTGGTTCCAGAGAGATGGGGCTCCCACAGAGAAGGCCCTCCCCCGTGGGCCCGCCAGCCGACATTGTTTGGCAGACGGGACCTGGAGGAGGCCCTCTCTGTGGGACCTCACTGGTCGTAGGGAGGAATGTGGCAGGATGCGGTCCCGAAGGTTAACACTCTTGGTAACCTATCTATTGTTCAAATACTGCTGATAGGAAACATCAGCATGAAATTTAAAAAATGTTGTAGCTGTACCAATTCTGTGGGTTCGTCTTCTTCAACTTCAGCTTCATCATCTTCATCCTCAACTATTGTATCTTCTATCGCTTCTTCATCTTCAGTAGCATCTTGGGCAGCCACAAGCAAGCCGGAACCTAGAGACATGAGAATGAAAGTTTGCTCTTATTGGAAAAAAGCACTAGAAAACAATTCAAAAGGAGCCACATGTTTTTTTTAATCAAACTACTCTCAAAAGTATGCAACAATTAATATATACAGTATTTATGTAGTAATTATTATGCAAGATATCACCTTATTTCATTTACGTTACTGTAGTTCTATTGCAGTTTGAAATCACAGTACTGAAATGACTTCACAGTACAGATAGTCCTTGGGTTAGGACCATTTGTTCAGTAATCATGCAAAGTTACAACAATGTTGAACAAGGGGGGCTTATGACAGATCCTCAAGGGTTCTGGCTGTCACAGCATCCCAAGGTCACATGTTTGTGATGTGGGGGCTTGGCGCCCAACTCACGATTATATTGTCACAGTAAGCTATCGTCATGAGATCATGATTTCTGACATTCCCTGCCAGTTTCCCATAAATGACAGCAACCAGGAATGCCAGAATTGAATCCTTAAGTGGAGCATGGAGGTGCCTGAGGGTGTGGGGAGGACCCTGGGAGGCCCAGCACAAGCTACAAGACCACCGGCATGCAGAAACCTGCCACAGCCCTGAGCCCCGGCTTACTCCCTGCCCACGAGACCTGGGATGCTTTGGCCAGTTTCAAGGCCAAGCAGTGCACATAAATTGTTCCACTTGCAGAAGAGCCTTCCTACAGAAGATTGGAGAATGATGCTCATTTGTCAGGAGAAAAACAGCTGAAGATGAGCAGGACACAACAGGTCCTGTAAAGTGCAGGGCGGTGGGGGCAATTGGGGGTTGGCAGAATGGTGCTGGCATGGCTGGCTGTGAGCAGTAGCAGCACTAGGGCTGAAGTTGAGGCATGAGGCAGTTAAGGCTGGTTGAAACTGCTGAAAAGCTGCTGTGCAGACTGATCAAAAAGACATAGATGGAGAGGAGATAAGTGAGTGGGGGGAGTTGCAGTACCCCCGCTGTTCTAAGTGCTGGTGGACCAGGTGGGTGGCTGATGTTTCCCAGGCCATGGCAGCTTTGTGTCGCACTGCAGGACCAGGCGGGGGTGGATGAGACTTCCAAGGCCAACTGCAGCTTTTCTTAAAAAACAAAACAAAACCTTGAATAAAATGAATTACTTAACCTGAACCTTCTTCTAGAGTTTGAAAAAAAATCTAATTTTTTTAAATTAATACTTAAACTTTTACTTGGAAGCATTGATATAATTCAGCAAACAACCAAGTGAGGGTTGATGTCACAAGTTACCTAATCACAACACATTGCAGAGCCTGGTGGTATAAAGTATTCACTGAAATGTTCTTTGGTGTTCTCTGTTGTTATTACTGTTACTACTACTATTATTGGAAATTTTATATGGGCTACTTATTTTACATACCCAACTTCGAATAGCGAACAACAATCCACAAAATTATCTAATAAAACCTCCAGCAACAAACAAAAAGCAAGAATACAGTAATGATACAGTAACTGAGGTACCATACCCAAATGGTATCCATAACACAACCATACCTATATAGGCCCCCTCTGATATCCAAGGTCAGTACTTGGAGGAATAGCCAGGTCTTCAAAGCCTTCTAGAAGACCAGGAGGAATAGCCAGGACTTCAAAGCCTTCTGGAAGGCCTGAATCTCAAGGAGGAGGCTTTTCCAAAAAGCAGGCATGTTTCCCAGGCCCCACCAGATGACATTGTTTAATAGAAAGGAGCTAGAGTATATCTAGCCTGTAAAAATCTGGTGAAACAGACTGAAATGCACAGAAATAGGCAGTCCCACAAGTGATCTAGTCCTTTGACAGCTAGGGCTTTAAAGGTGACAACCAGCATCTTTAACTCCACCTAGACACATCCTGGGATGCAATGCAGTTTGTGCAACAGCCATGTAGCATGGATTAATATTGCCCAGAACGGCTGCATTCTCTGAAACTTCAGAGTATTTTTCAAGGTAAGTTCTATGCAACCCCATTGCAATAATCCAATGTAGAAGTGAGTAAAGCACAAGGGACAGTGGCCCAACTGGTGTAGAAAGTGAATCTGTGCTAAAGCTTCCCCTTCCCTTCTCCCCCCACCCCTCCCAAGACTGCCAGGTGCTCTTTGAGCTGAGCCATGACTTCAGGAGGACTCCTAAGTTGTAACTCTAACCAACTCTATTCAGGGAGGGTGCTATCTACTGAGAGCTAAAGCTGAACAAACCTCAACCAAATCCAAGGGCTGACCTTGACCAGAAGTTTCATTGAGTATTAAACAGGAGTGGGGAGAAAGCCAAGTTCTGAGCCACCCATGTAAGAAATCTCTGCCCCTACCAACCAACACTGACTGGAACTGGCCCTGGAGGAGACTCACAGCAACACACTATTCTGCTTCCCTCTACTCCTAACCTTCTAAGGCAGTCCAGAAGAATACACTAAATGATAACAAAAGATCCAGGACGACAAAGATGACTACATCACCAAAGCTCATCCACCAGTGCAACCAATGCTATCTTGGCATCATAGTCCACTGTGAATCTTGACAAAAAGGCTCCAGATAATCTGCTTCTCCCAGGGACCTTAAACTGTTCACCTAATACCTTCCCAATAACTTTCCCTAAAAAGAGAAGGCTGGAGAAAAAGGTTGTACGGTACTGAACTGTTAGATTCAAGGATAACTTTTTCAGGGGATAGATCATCACCTCTTCAGATCAGCCTCAAGCACAGCTCAAATGACCAACAGTGCTTCTAAGTTCCATGTAATCCAGACGTTTTCTTAGAAAATAAAAATTATTTAACATAAAAATTCTAGCTCAATGGTTTTTAAAACGTTCCATTATATACATATCTTGTAATTAGGTATTAGCTACCAGCGATAACTATTTTGTGAGGGTGCCCTTTTCATGATCTCAAAATGTACAGAAAAATATGATTCCTACGAACTTGTTTGCCAAAATTGGGCATAGCATTAAATGAAAAAAAATGCAATAAAGGATTTCAAGACATCTTAAAATAAGAAGGGCCAAAGCAAATTTGTCTTTCGGGGGAAAAAACGATCAAATTTCCCTTTATCTTATGACATTAATTTGGAAAAAAAATCTAGTCCACCAAGCAGGCACTGCTGAAAAATGTCAGTACATTTCAATTTGACTAATGAAATCTGAAGATCAATAATTTAATTTTCAATGTATTGAGCAGAACATTTATTTATTTAAATATTTAATTTATTTGCTGCTCATCTCATTTGGAAAGTACTCTGGGCGGTTTACAGCACCTAACATATATCAGCAGTAGCTTCAAAATGCTTAACTTTCATAAAAGCCCTAATAAAGCATTAAAGGAAAGAAATATATTGAAATATGTAAAATATTGTATTTCCCAGATTAAACTATTTCATTTATTTACTTCTAGTTACTGTTTGAACCAAATATTCTTTAATGTTTTCTCTAAAAAGGAGCAGAACAGGCTTCTAAAACTTCAGCTCATTTCAGCTTTTTTTAAAAAGCCTCTCATGTATTTTAGAAAGAATGATGATGTGGCATCACAATGGAGGATACTGAACATCTATTAAGGCAGCCAGACAAGTCTCAAAAATTTAGGGTTCTGGTAACTTCTACTCTTAATCGTGCCTACCGTTCCTGTCCTAATGTACCCATATATTCATACCTCTTTTACTTTTATTCATGCTTGTACTATTACATATATATTCAATCATGTTTTACTGTTTATACTTTGCTTATAATCATATATGCTTGACAAATAAACAAATAAAAAATAAAAAAAAGTTACTGTCAAGGGAAAAAAAGCTTGAATAATGTTTGATGGCTAAAAGAAAATGAAATCCTCTAGCATTCATTTGTGGTATTAAGTTAATTCTCAGTCAGAATAGCTTGCTTTCGAAAATAACTAAAGGACATAATATAGGTATTCTACTATAACTATAGTGATTCAAGCAAATCCCTGAGAAAATTTTGTCAGCATTCCTACTTAACCTAGGCAAAACTAAGATTTTTTTAAAAATGTGACCTCTACTCCCTTAAGTCTTTTTTTATCCCCAAGGTTCTGATCTTATAGTCTGATCCTGAGAACGGCCAATAACCTTGACATAAAAAAATAATGAACCAATAAATGTACATATGATAAATAGAAAAGATGTTCGGCTATGATGGATATGTCAGTTAAAATTAACCTGCATGGCAAGTTGGCCATAGTAAAAATATGTATATATAAAACCCAATTTTGTAATAATTCTCTTGAGAGTGAGAGTGAGAGTGAGAGTGAGAGTGAGAGTGAGAGTGAGAGAGAGAGAGAGAGAGAGAGAGAGAGAGAGAGAGAGAGAGAGAGAGAGAGAGAGAGAGAATCCACACTTGAAATGTAAATAATTCTCTCATTTGGAGTTATGCTTTGGACCTTTTAAAGAAAAGGTGACATGACACACAATTCTATTAATATTTTACTTGTAGTAGCTTGCTTCCAGACAATAATGGATATAATTGCCTAATAATAAAAAAGCTTGAAATTTATAAATATGCATACTAAAAAAGTGAGCAAAGGTTTTTCTTTTCTTTTCTCCAATACTTCAGTAGAAATTAGTAGGACAATGAGAACAAGCAAATACAACTTTTCACATTCAGGGAATTCAGTCCTACCCTACAAGTGTTTTTAAATCGATGTTAAACTATAATTAACAATTTCTGGCAGTAGCGATGGGACAGAACTATGGCTTTTATGCCTTTATTTGTTTTCAAGAGATGGCCTATTATTGTCGTTAAGAAAATGATGGACACAGAGGACTTCTGAATTGTCCAATTATTAGTAATTATTTTCTATGTTATGCAAAATTATATTGCATTTATATCCTGCTGCAATCCAACAGCTTTCAAGAGTTTAAAAGATACACAATTCAGCAAAAAGTTAAAATATTCATGATAAGACACCTGCAGCTACACCTAGACAACCCTGGCTGATCATGAAAAACAGAAAGATCAGAACTAGATGGGAGACTGCCAGAAAATCCAAGACTGGAGGCTAGATTGAAGAAAAAAATATCAGCAGAGAAAGGAACAAGACACCTTTACCAAGAAAACAACACTGTCACCAGGACTTGAGTTCAACCTTAAGGGTATTTTACTTTAAAAAAAAATATTGAGATCACATAAGAAGAAAAAATAATTATTCTGCTTTATTAGTCATTGGTTTAGCTCATTCAACAATTTACTACTGCTTCCAGAATGGTGAAACTGTTAGTGTTATATTATGCTTTTGCTTCTCCATATGCGTATACATATATAACACAAAGTCAACTCAACTATTCAACATTACAGCACCTGTATGGGTTACTTACTATTTTTAAACAAAAGTGAAGGTCTGGAAGATGTTTTGTATTGTTTAGGTAACTACAGATAATTTGTAAGAGAAAACACATAGCATGTTGTCAGCATTTTCAGTCTTTGGCCTGTTGGTCCTTTGTGCACATGGCTACAGTGTCAGTAACTGACACTGTAGCCATGTGCACAAAGGACCAACAGGCCAAAGACACTTTGTCCTCCAACCTTGTTTTCCTTCAGATGTATTACCCTATGGTAGTGTTTCCCAATCTTGGCAACTTGAAGATATCTGGACTTCAACTCCCAGAATTCCCCAGCCAGCGAATGCTGGCTGGGGAATTCTGGGAGTTGAAGTCCAGATATCTTCAAGTTGCCAAGGTTGGGAAACACTGCCCTATGGAATCACAGCCATGCTAGCCCAGTAAAATGAAAATACAGTCCAAAAGATCTGGAAAATGACCAAACTACCAAAGAGTGAATATGAGTTAGTACTGAAATCAGGTCCAATTCACATAACTTCAGCAACTTTTTCTGAAATTTTACCCCCTTGCCCAGGCTATCTCACAGCACGCCTAGGGTATTAGCTACAAGCACCTGCAGCAATCATGCTTTTCAGCTAATACTGAATATAATTCTTAAGACTGCCATATTTCACAATATACAAATCGGTGCCAGTTATTAACATTATTTCAAGAAAACTGGACCGAACAGTGCAAATGCTACAGAAAGTACAAGTTAGCATATTTTTAAAAAATTCTATTAGGATGAAAAGAACTTAACAAATTGCGTGGGTACTTACTACCTACCCAACAAATTGTTGGCTAAGATCCTGACATTATTTCTATTTGCCGTTTGTATTTCAACACCTCTCATAATCTTTTTTTAATTAATTTTTTAAAAAGCGACAGAAGCAATTCGATCGTTGCTCAATAGCCAGAACGGTACCTTACTTGAATTGCCATTTAAGTTTTCTGGGGCGATCTCGGGCCAAAGATGAGCACAGTGACTTCAGAGAAAACTGCATGCGGTTTCAAGAGAAGGAAGGAAAAAGCAATCACAGCAATATCGGGGCGTTAAGCAACACACACACACACACCTGTCAACCATTAAAGCAGTGTGTTTGTGTGTTGAGGGGGGGGGGGGGAGAATCGCCTTCGGCTTTAGCACGTGTCACTTTTGCCAGCCCTCAACAAGCGATCAGAAGCCGCACCAGACTTTCAAGTACGCTAAGTTCCAAGTCACTCATGAAAATCAGGGGTGTCGGCGGAGAGATCTGACACGTCAGCCCCGAGCGGGGGAGGGGTACAGGGCAGACCACCATCACCACCACCTCCAGAGCACCGAGGCAGAGCGGAGTCTCTCCCGCTTTCCGATGATCCACCGACTGGAGAAATCTCCTCACGCGCAGTTCCCATTTCAAACTGGCGACCTCCCCCTCCTCTCCTGCTTCCCCCCCCCAGTCCCACGCGCCAACGGCAGCCTGCAACGGTCGCCCTCCGACAGTCGTTTCGGTTCAGCCCTCGCTCGTTCTCTCTGTCTCTCTCACCTGGACCGGATCGGGCGCCGCCGAGAAGGAGGACGGCGGGGAAGGCCAGCAGCACGAGGACCAACAGCTGGGGAAGGGACCGCCTCATGGTCGCGAACCAACTAGCGCCCTTCGGTGGCAGTTTCTATTTTCTCCTGCCACTAAGCAATGGCGCTAAGCTTCCATCCGGCCGACGTCCCGCCTTTCTTACGCCGCGACGTCCTGACGCCACTGGGCGGGCGCGCAAAACCGGTTAAACCCCGCCTTTTTCTTCCAGCGGAACGGGGTACGGCAGACGTGTCTTCCCCTGGAAGGAGGAGGGAGAGGCACGTGACTCAAAGTCTCTTTCCCCCCCCCCCAGGCTTCCTCAAGAACGCATGGCTGTCAGCAAGTGCTCGTGCGCAGTGGGCTCTCTCGTAATCTTTCTCTGCGCTTGCTTGCTGGTTCCTTTACGCCGCATTTCTTTACTTTCGGCGATCTTCGCGCAGCGCACGCGCGTAGCTTTGCCCTGTGCCATACTGTAGAGGTCGCGGTAGCGTTTAAATTTCAGGGCTTTGGAGGAAAAACCACAACCACGCTGGCAGATTTGTTCCACGGAAAATATATACCGGTATATATATCATGTAAGCTGCGACACATACACATATACACTACCTGAATACCTGTGCTCCGCTATGTGATCGGGCTTGATAAATTGACACAGCTTAAAAATTAATGAGTAGTTACGATTGGTTCTCCTCTCCCCTTCTCTCCCTCAGGCTTGCACCACAGAAGCCTCCCCTATCCTATCCCCTTCTCTCCCTCAGCCTTGCCCCACAGAAGCCTCCCCTATCCTGTCCCCTTCTCTCCCTCAGCCTTGCCCTACAGAAGCCTCCCCTATCCTATCCCCTTCTCTCCCTCAGCCTTGCCCCACAGAAGCCTCCCCTATCCTATCCCCTTCTTTCCCTCAGCCTTGCCCCACAGAAGCCTCCACTATCCTGTCCCCTTCTTTCCCTCAGCCTTGCCCCACAGAAGCCTCCCCTATCCTGTCCCCTGCTTGCTGCTGTGAAAGTAAAACTGAAACTGAAACTCCTCTCCTGCTTGTGTTTTGCATTTGGATCAGATTTCTTTTCATGTGGGGAGGGGGAGTAGAACTCCTTAGCATCAGAGCGTGTTAATAATAATATAGGAAATACTAATGCTCTGATGGTCACATCAAAAAACTTTCTTAGTGAGCACCTAGAAGGGAAGAGGAACATACATGGCAAATTTCAAGTTTGTAGGCTTTACGGTTTTGGAGATTTTGTGATGATGCGTGAGTGGCATTTCACTTTTATATATAGATATACACAGACCTATATACACACACCAGGGTGGGTTCTGACTTACCTCGCTGCCGGTTCACTTCCTCACATGCCACGTGGGCACGTGCGTGTTGCGTGCCGCACGGGTGCATGCGCAATGCTAAAAACCCAGCTGTGCATGCACAGAAGCAGTTTTTTGCTTCTGCGCATGTGCCAAAGCAAAAAACAAGATGGTGGCATCTATGGCACCGCCGAGAGTGCCGGTTTGGGGGGGGTGTCCAGCCGGCCATCGCTGCCAGTTCGGCGAGTGGGGAGAAATTCCTGCTACCGGTTCTGTAGAACCAGTCCGAACCGGCAGGAACCCACCTCTCTCTCTCTCTCTCTCACACACACACACACACACACACACACACACACACACACACACACACGTGTATTTGTATATGTGTATTGTATTAAACTATTTTTAATACAAGGAAGAAAAGGAAGGAAGAAAAGGAAGAAAAAAAGTTTTTAATACAATTTCAACACCAGCAAGTTGGCTTTGGGGACAGAACGCCCTTTCCGAATACAGGCTACACTTGTAGGTTTCTTTTTCCTAAATCCTATTTTTAATTTTATTTTTAAGTTGCTTTTATTATGAGCTCCTGTGAAGTCTAAAATTTCCATTCTTAACCATTTTTATCTAAACATTTAATAATGATGCATGTACTTGTAACTAATGCCCTACATATGCTCTGAGTTGCCCTGTGGCATGGATAAGAAAATACCTCAAATGTTTACTGACATACAGGTAATCCTCGATTTACAACAGTTCAATAAGTAACCATTCAAAGTTACAATGGCACTGAAAAAAGTGAGTTATGACTGTTTTTCACGCTTGTGACCATTGCAGCATCCCCATGGTCATGTGATCAAAATTCAGATGCTTGGCAACTGGTTCATATTTATGATAGTTGCAGTGTCCCGGGGTCATGTCATCCCCTTTTACTACCTTCTGACAAGCAAAGTCAATCCAGATTCACGTAACAACCATGTTTCTTACTAACTTATCACATGCAATGATTTACTTAACTGTGGCAAAAAAGGTCGCAAAATGGGGCAAAACTCACTTAACAAATGTTTCAATTAGCAACCTAAATTTTGGGCTCAACTGTGGTCGTAACTCAAGGTCTATATGTGAAATTGTTATCCCATGACCACTCTTTCACAGTCTGGTCATTCCCCAGATCCTCCACTGGACCTATTTTCATCAGTCCTCAGTGACATGGCTGTGAAACGCAGTATAGTGATATATAGAAAACAGATTGGAGATTCACTGATTGATAGATTTTGTGCCATCAAATCATTTTTGATTGCTAGCAACCACATAAATATTCTTCCTGACAATCTATCCCAATCACCAACTATTATTTCTCTTTGTCTTCTTAAAGGGGAAACGGTGCATTTCCTATCCCAACTTTTAATCTATAGTTTTTCCTCGCCTTGTACATATATATATGTGTGTGTGTATATATGTGTGTGTGTGTAGGATTTTTTGCTGATAAATGAAAATAAAGGGAGACTATTATAGATCAATTTCGAGCTTATTTTGCTCTCGTCAGATAGTCATACCCCTTACTGGGATTTGAACCCGGGCCGGCTGCCTTGCAATGCAGCAACTTAACCATTAGGCCATAGGCTCTGTTCCCAATCAGCTCTTTTACCAGGAAAGGGTTATATATGTTTTTCTGTCGTGTTATCCTGGTGTACCCAAATATGGGAGAGAAAGCATCACAGCTTCCATTTTTGCCTTTCAGCCCTTCACTGGGACCGTCCAGGCAGTTTTTTAACTTTATATATATATATATATATATATATATATATATATATATATATATAAATAAAGTTAAAAAACTGCCTTTATTATATGACACAGAGAAACAACACAGTCTAGTTCAGATATATATATATATCCGAACTAGACTGTGTTGTTTCTCTGTGTCATATAATATATGTGGGTATATACATAATTTTGTATTTATTTATTTATTTTGTCACGTTTATGTAGTGCATATTGGAGGTGGTGACTCTTTGAGAGCTGTATGCAACGAAATTTCATTTTAATGTATGTTGACTAGTGTACATTGAAAGTGACAATAAAGTTATTAATCTATTCTATTGTCTATTCTATTCAAGTATTTATTCTTCTATTATAGAATGCTGTGACCTCTTCTAACTTCCAGTGGTATATAATATATTCTTTGTGTCCTACTACTTTGTGTTTATTACTGTTATCAATTGCACTTGTCTTGTACCTTTGCCAATGTTCCTTTTGGAGACTTTTAAACTATTCTAGTGCTTCATTTCTTGGATGAAAATCTTCATACTTTTGAAGTGTGGACACCAATTGCTTCATTTTGTTGCCTTTTTTTTAAGGATTAGATTTTGTAAGTGTGAGCAACCGCAAATATACGCCAGGGTGTATTTCAGGAAAAAACCCACAAACATGCCACAAGCATTGCTGGTCATTGATTCATCTTTAATTCATCTTCTTGGATCATCACTGGTATAAAATCTTATTTTTCCTCTTGTTTACTTTTGTCTCTTCAGTTAGCCAAGTATAAGCAATTAATTTAGAACATTTTATCAGGGCTGCAAGTCTCTTGCCAAGCTCTACAAATAGACTCCAGGTAAATTTCCCTATTCGCTTGTTATGTAAGGTTTTTCCCCTCTATTGATACCAATTGATCTTGTATTCCTCTTACCATTTTCAGCAATAATTCAGTCATTTACAATGAACAATCAGCAGTTCTCAGGATATACCTTTTATTTATTTATTTATTTTATTTATTTATTTTGTCAAGTACTGTTGGTAATATACATAGATTTTATTTATTTATTTATTTTAGTGTTCTTATATGCCGCCCTACTCCCTGGGGACTCAGGGTGGCGTACAACATGTCAAGAACCACTAAACAATATAAAAGATTTAATAAGTTTTAAAAAGAATTTATTTAAAAAAACATACAAAACCATACATACATACATGGGGGAGACCTAAGATGTGAATTGTCTCATAAGCCCGCCTGCAGGAAGAGCCATGTCTTAGTGGCTTTTCGGAAGGCCAGCAAGTTGGGGATAATTCGGATCTCTGGGGGTAGTTGGTTCCAGAGAGCAGGGGCCCCCACAGAGAAGGCCCTCCCCCTAGGCCCCGCCAGCCGACATTGTTTGGTTGACGGGACCTGAAGGAGACCCACTCTGTGGGACCTGACCGGTCGAAGGGAAGTATGAGATAAGATGCGGTCCTGGAGGTAACCTGGTCCTAAGCCATGTAGGGCTTTAAAGATGATAATCAATACCTTGTAACATTGTTTATATACATAAGATTGGTACTGATAAGAGGGAACATTAGGACAGGGACGGTAGGCACGCTGGTGCACTTATGCACGCCCCCCTTAACTTTTGCAGTCAAAAAGCTACCGGTATTCAGTATATGAGATTTTCGTCCCTCACAGTTGAACATCCAGTTCCTCAGGACACACTTTTAATAGATCCACAGTGATATCTCAATATATTTTTTTGCCATTGCAGATTCAAATTTGGAAGATTGTTCTAGATATTCTTCAGAATACCAATACATTTTAACCCATCCATTATGGCAAAACAAACCCAAACAAAGGGAAATACTGTAGCTAAAAGAAAAATTCCAGTTACTATTGGAGAAATATATGTTCTTTATTCTAAGCACAGCATGTTTTAAACTAACTTAATCTTTCAGAGAAACTACAAACAAATACGAATGGGATAAAAAGTATAAACAAATGAGTTGTGAAACAGGAGCTGTTAAATTCAAGAAAGTGTATTAGAATGTGACAAACCTCAAAATTGTCATACTGGATTCATTTATTTAAACCAGAATGTTTCACACCCAGCTAGACTTTTAACTATGAACACTACCACATGTCACATTTGCATGACTCCTGGATTAGCTTTTCATCCATGTGAACCCATATTCCATTCTTTTTCTTTGGCAGCTGAGTTGATTCATTTTTGAACCAGTTGCAATGTAGAAAAACTACTTTTACATCAGTTTTCTCCTAGAAATGCTTGACCCTGAGGGATTTTATTTCTCTATTGAAGATAACTATTTCTTCCAGGCTTTTAAGTCAAGCTACCTAGCAGGTTCTGTTAGAAAAGATGAATTTTCTTGGTGTTCTCCTGTGGTGACAAAAGTTCCTTGTGATGTCACAAAGTGACAGTCATGGTTTTTGAAAAGAATCAGTTAGTGATTTCTTCTGAAGAAAAATATATATACACAGCTGAAGAGGAGGCAGAGCAATAGTTAGCAGACTCCTCTGAAAAACCTGGGACAGTCTCAATGGATCCAGAAAACAGTCTACATTTTGGTATTAAAACCATTAGAAATAATGACAATAAAAAAGAAAGCTATGGAAGGGCATGAATCATTCCCCTCCCCATTTCTGTAATGATCAACTATAATTGGAATTTGGAACACGTGAAGACAAAATTTTAGGAAAAAGTAGAGTATGTTTGAGCTTAGTGCTTTATGCATTTAAGTGGTAGTAAATTTCATGGGATTTGGTACTCACACAGTATGCTTAATCAATTACGATCAATTAAGAAGTGATAGCCACATTTATAAACACACTAGGTTAATGTTGGTTTTTTGTATCTTAATCTAGTGGAAAATCTAGTCCAGTGGATAGAGCATGGTTCGACATTGTGTAGATCCAGAAAACATGTTAATTCAATCATCAAGTTAAACATGGAGGCAGCCTTATACAATTCTGACCTCTCTCTTCAGAAATTCTTACGATGCCAAATAAAATTGGGTTAGGGTTAGTAAATTACCAACTGGTTGAACCTGATGGGTTCCTAATTCCAAATCTGATCTGCATATTGTTCACAAATATTTGAAAAGTACAAATACAAGTTTTAATCATTTTTAAATCTTCAACTATCATATGAAGACTGACACAACACTTTCCTCAGTTATTAGTTGTTGCTTAAGGAGAAAGGACGGTGGTAGAATTTTCTTTTTGTCTGACTTGCACAACTCCTGAAATATTGAGTAATTCTCATAGATATAACCGCAAGTTAAAACCCCTTTGTGTAATTACTGTTTAAAAGATCAAAAACTGTTGTAAGGGGTGTTGTGTTATGGTAACACTTGTAGACGCCATCTTGACTGCCAATATCTGGAAGTAGAATCTAGTGAGGGTATATTGCTATATTTTGTCCACACAGAGAACATATGTGTATTGTACTTCTGCTTTTCACATACTCTTGTTCCAACTCTCTAAAGCATGTGTTTCTCTGATGTTGTGTGGGTTTTAACCTTTTTGAAACATCATACTTGTAAATAATTTGTCTGGAAATAAATCTCCAATTTGATCCCTCAGGACATTAAGTATAAGCAAATAGCAATACTGGATACCCCAATCTGGATGACGTCTGTGTAGCATAAGAAGGAATTTAAATATTTTGCCCTTCCTTGAGTTCTTGACCTGCAGGAGGTCCAGTATACTCACAACTTGCATGAGGGGAAAAATCATTAGTACAGTACATTAATACTGTGAGTATACTAGATGATCCATAGTTGGAGGTTCCCTAATGCTGAGGAAATGAATGTTAGCTATTTTCAATTCAACATGGCAGTTAATGTAGTGCTATACTAGTTTCTGATTTCTTTTTCCATGGATAAATTTCTTAGTATTCCTTTTGGCAATAATCACTACAATGATGAATTGTACCTTAAAGAGGATGTAAAATATCAAAAAATAAAGTCAATAATATACTACAATATTTTGGTTGTATAATAAATGATGGGAACAGGACAATTAAATGCTCACTAAAAGAGAAGTCAATGATTTAATTAGAAATAAATTTCTAATGATAGAGCTCGTGGCCCTGAAAAGACTTTAAAGGCCAACAGGTAGTATCTGGTAGTATCGCAACTGCACTATTCAAATTCCACAATAAATAACTAATGTTGAAGTAATTCTTGAATACTGGGGCTCAGTTTGTCCTAAAATTGCCGTGACAGAATTGCAGTAGAATGAAACTATTGAAAAATTCTACAGATCTGGTAAAAATGCATCGATTATTAAAGGACTTATTTAACATTTCTGATCATGTGCAGAAATTCAAGATACACCTAACATTTTGGAGGAGTCATTATTGGAGTCCATTGTAAAGGAGTCACCAATGATAGCAAGTTTTCTTACTACAGGGTCTGGTGGTGATGAAAGCAATATGGTAAGTTTTTCTATCATTGTGTGCTTAAAAATGAAAAGAAAGTGAATATTTTAGGGCTGTTAGAAAATAATGGATTATACCAGGGGTGGGTTCCTACCAGTGCGGTCCAGTGTGTAGCTCCGGTAGGGACCCGCCAATAACGCAATTTGCGCGCGACTGCTTCGGTACCGTCTCCACCGGGCAGTCGCGTGCGTCACCATCTTTTTTAATGATTTTTTGGGCGATTTTGCTTCTGCACATGTGAGGAAGCAAAATTGTGCCAAAATCCTGTAAGGGGACGCGCGTGTGTGTGAGATTTCGGCAAGATTTTGCTTCTGCGCATGCACAGAAGCAAAATCGTGCCAAAATCTCTCTCGCGCGCGCATTCCCTCACAAGATTTTGGTGAGATTTTGCTTCCGTGCATGCGCTGAAGCAAAATTGTGCATGCGCGCACTAAGCATGGAGAAACGCGGAGCAGCGCACCGGTCCCGGTAAGTAAGCAACTCGCCCCTGGATTATACATATCACTTGATCCACAGTTGATTGGTTCTTCCAGATGAATACAGATAAAATAAGGGACTGAGATGACTCCCTCACTGACTGGATAACCCCATGACCAGGCACTTATTATTCCAATACTTTGTAGCATGTCCCTATATTGGTTGCAATTTATTTTAGGACATCCTATTTCCTACAGTGAATGCTGAAATAGTAAAAATCATGCTTTGGTTTCCAATTTGAGATCTATGCTGGAAGGCATACTATATTCTGTCTCCCAATATCCAGTTCCTAAGATCTGGATACATTAACTCTATAAATCTATACATTAAATAGGATAAGAAACTTCTAAGACAGTGGATACACTTGCAGGTCAATTTTTTTTATTACAGGTAGTCGTAGTTCTCAACTTACGACCACAATTGAGCCCCAAATGCCTGTGGTTCAATGAAACATTTGTCAAATGAGTTTTGCCCCATTTTATGACCTTTCTTGCCCTAGTTGTTAAGTGAATCACTGCAGTGGCTAGGTTAGTGCAGGGGTGGGTTCCTCCCAGTTCGGACTGGTTCGCCTGAACTGGTAGCGACCCGCTAGTGAAGTCACCAAACCGGATGGGTCGGTGCCGGTCCGTGGGCGCTGCCATCTTTTTTTTTTTATTAATTTTTTAAAATTTCCTTCTGAGCATGCATAGAAGCTGAGTTCTGGCACTGTGCCTGTGGTCGCCATCTTTTTTTTGGCTTTTTATTTATTTATTTATTTTTATTTTCTTTACTGCGCATGCGTACGTGCGCAAAATGCGCACGCACCCACGAGGCATGCCCAAGCGGCGCGGGAAGGAGCGAACCGGCAGCGAGGTAAGTTGGAACCCACCCCTGGGTTAGTGACATGGTGGATAAGTGAATCTAACTTCCCCATTGACTTTCCTTGTCAGAAGATCACAAAAGGTAACCTTGGGATACAGCAACGATCATAAGTATGAACTAGTTGCCAAGCATCTGAATTTTGATCAAGTGATCATGGGAATGCTGCAACTGTTGTGTGAAAAATGGTTATAAGTCACTTTTTTCAGTGCCGTTGTAACTTTGTCACTAATTGAGCTGTTGTAAATTGAGGATTATCTATATTATAAATTTTATCAATACAATGATGAGAAAGACAAACTGACAAGGGGTAGCCTTTTCCAGAGCAGCATACATTAAAATAATACATTTCTAGAATCCTGCAATGCACCTATCTTCAATGCCCATTTCCCACCTCCACCCCTCACCCCGGAGTATTGGGACTTATTATTGGTCCCACAGGCATTCTTGGGAAACTACATTTCTAAATGACTACACAGCCCAATATTTTAAACAAAAAGTGTCCAGAAGAAAAAGTCAGAGGTAAAGTGAAGGCCATGGTAAGGAATATCCTAACTAGTTTATATTCCACAAATGAACCTTCTGGCAGCTATTTTGTGAATGGGCAAAGGCAACTCAGCTTGGGAATGTACTTTTCTATTGCTATTGAATGCCTATCGGACACCAAACTCACAGCAATATATTTCCTAGCAAAACCATTTCTGAATGTTTAAATTAATTATCTGCTCTCAGAACGGATACCTTCTTGTGTTTCAATGAGTATTGATTGTTTTTCATAGGAAAGATGTCAAGGAAGAACTATGCCTTATGTGGAGAAGATGATGACTGCCTCTTTGGAAACTGAATTAAAAGAAAAAATGAAGAGACTGATATTTAAAAAAAAATTATTGGCAAAAGAGGTAGGGGTATTTGTTACTTACGATGGTAAGTGGTCTAGGTCCATACAAGTAGCCCTCAACTTTCAACAGTTCATTTAGTGACCATTTGAAGTTATAATGTCATTGAAAAAAAGTGACTTATGACCATTTTTCACACTTATAACCATTGCAGCATCCTCAAGATCACATGTCCAAAATTTGGACGCTTGGTAACTGGATCATATTTATGACGGTTGCAGTGTCCCCGGATCATTTGTGACCTTCTGACAAGTAAAGTCAATGGGGAAGCCAGATTCATTAACAACTGCAATGATTCACTTAACAACTGTGGCAAGAAAAGCTATAAAATAGGGCAAAAGTCCTGTCTCACTTAACAACATAAATTTTGGCTCAATTATGATCATAAGTCGAGGACTACCTGTAATCAATGCCTTATGTCCACAAGTGTCTTCTAACACTTTGATTGTATCCATAACAGGGGTGGGTTCCTCCCGGTTCGGACCGGATTGCCTGAACCGGTAGCGACCTGCTGGTGACGTCACTGTCAGTGCTGGTCCATGCGCGCCACCATCTTTTTTTTTATTTTGTATGAATTTTTCCCCTTCCGTGGCTTGAAAAAGGGCCCTCCCACCCGCCCGTGGGTGAATTCTGACCTTTATTTCTTCGCCTGAAGCACAGCTGATGAGCTCCTCAGCTGTGTTTCGGGCTCATTCCTGCTTCTAAGCATGCGCGGAAGGTAAATTGCACGAGGGAACGCCGCGATGCAAACTGGTGGCCAAGGTAAGTGGAACCCACCCCTGCTCCATAACCCTTCCAGAACTCACTACCAAATTCTAATTTGTAATGTCACTAAAGTCAAAAATGTATTAAATGCATGACAGTTAATATTATTTGTAATTAGCTAAATTGATATCATAATTCAGATTAAATCAAATTTTGGCTGTTCTGAGACCATCTCTATACTATGGCTTTGCCTGTTTATTAGAAAGTAACCCAGCAAGCTCCTTCTATCTTTCAAGCATTATGTCCTTCTCCAGAGTTATCTTGGTTTAGTGTGTCCAAAGTAGGATAATTTGAGCCTGGTTATTTGCACCTTGAGTGACAACTCTGATTTATATGATGGTCCGTTTGTTTGTTTGTTTGTTTGTTTGTTTGTTTGTTTACTTTGCTGTTCACAGTATTCCCAGGAATTTTCTTCAACACCAAAGTTCAAAACGTCAATACTTTATATCTTGCTTCACCAACTTTCGCTTCCATGGAATATCCCAAGGAAAACCAATGGTTGCACTATTCTGATCACTCTCTTATGTATAACATTATTAATTTCTAGTTACAAGAACATAAAAAAGAGATAGCAACTCTAAGAGAGATGATTATTAATATGAAATCATCTGAAGATCATGATTTTGAGGTGAGTTCATAATGGATACTTAATGAAAAAACATAAAATAGAGGAAAACCAGAGAAGATTGGGATGTGGTTTCTGTTTAACAATATGCAAAATTTAACATGATAGATAGATAGTGATGACTGTTTCTGTAAAAATCAACAAGACACTGCAGCCTCTGTGTTTTCAAAATCAGATCTTTTTTTTAATAAGGGGCAAAAAAGTAGAAGCAAACAGCAGAAATGCTCTAGCGAAGCAAATCTACTTTGTGGAAGTTTGTGCAATCTTCTGAGAGGATTCAACTAACCATCATGATACACTATGTTGAATATTGAAAAACAAGGTTTTTGTTAGTGAATAAGGTGTTCTGTGTTAAAAGCAGCTTGACCCCTTTATCTAAGTTCAGAGGATATGGTAAACCAACTATAAAGGTGGTTTAGAATATTATCAAATACAGTAGTTAGATTGAAGAAAGTGGTGGAAAGAGCATTTAGGAATTGTGCAAATTGATAGAAAAGACAGTATGCTGGGAAAAATAAAGAGACAAAGTTTAAGAACTTGCCCTTCTATTATAATTGATAATTTTAAAAAACCAATGTTCTCAAGTTAATACATTATTATTCATTACATTTATATGCCACCTGATTTCCTACAACTATATTTTCACGTTTTGAACTTTTCCAAAAAATATATAATTTAAAAATAGTATTTTTGTACACACAAAAGATTAGTCTGAGTACCTGTTTTTATTTATTCACAATTCAGCACTGTTTACCAGAAGTTATAATATTAGCTATAATGAACCATAAACTGGTTGATGATAAAGATTATTTTTTTATCTTTCTGCTTCAGGTACACAAGGAAAGAACTAAGTTCATGCATTCTGCTAAATAGTAATGTGATTTGTCTAGTTTTGGCTTATGCATTATGTAAACCTGGATAGTTTGGTTTATAAACTATGGGCTATAGCTAGCATGGGTTATATGTGAACTCAGTCATTGGGGATTACTTGGCAAACTTTAGTTAAAATAAGCCATAATTTAGCACAAATATATGAACTCAGTTATTGTTTCCTTCAACAGCTATGCAATACAGTCTGTTTCTATTTTACATTAAATGAATGAAATTGGGTAAAAGAATCTTACTCAAAATTGGATAAAGACATCTTACTCAAGATTGCTTAGTTTCCATAGTACATCTAAGAGTGAATATGAGGGATTCCCATTATTTCAGAATATTTATTTACTTATGTATTTCAATTATTTGTACAGTATGGTTGTCCCACTTGCAAAATATGCGTAACTCTGGGTGACTACGTTATGGTTAAAAGCAAAAAAGGTAAACAATAAACATAAAAGAACCATAATACAGTATGAAAACAGGGCCCCAAACGGCCCAACATATATTAACAATCCTAAAGCAATTTTCCAGTTGGGGTCATTTTTGATCCTAACCCAGGGAACAAAACAACAACAACAAAAAACAAACACCCAAGTGTTTAAAGACAGCAGGGGCACACCATCCAAAGTGAAGAGTGAAGGTACACTTCTTAGGTTCCATTAGATGGCGCTATTTCCTAGAGGCGCCTAAAATATATTCTGTTTGTCAGATCTTGTGGGATGGGAGACATAGAAACTATAGCTCATGGCTTTGTACATGAAGGGCTTAATAGATAATAATCAGTGGCTGGAATTGCACCTGTAAGCCTATAGAAAGACAGTGCATCTCACAAAGTAATGGTGTGGTACTACTCGCACCTCTGCATTCTGAAGCAATTACAACTTCTTCCATCTTGTCTTAAAAAATAATCCCCATATACAGTGCGATGCAAATACTTTGTGTGGAAGTGAGTGACCATAAGCAGAAAGTCTCCATCTAGGAATAACAAGACGAGGCTGTGTAAAAGGGTCTCTTGACTTCAGTTGCCACCAGTTCTTCAAACAAATGGATTAAGACTCCTAATTGTACACCAGGTCCGTCTGGGAGAGGGCTACTCTATTCAGAAGTAAAGTAGCCAGTCTGTCTTGCTTGGATGGAATCAAAATCTATCCTTTCCCATTAAGACCCAGATTGCCAACCAGTCATTGAAAAAGAACTCTGACAGCATCACATGATTGTCCTGGTGTAGAAATATAAAGGTGGGGTTTTTTTTAGCATATAAAGGTTTTCTAGAATGTAATCTGAGAAAAGTGTAGAATAATTAAGTATTTAGATATTAAATCTAATATATTTAGATAGTAAGATATTAAGTAATTGCTGTTGTTTTTCATAGACAAAGAAGAGATCAGTAGGATCAGATGAGTAAATATTACAAGAAATATCAGCCTTTACAAACTTAGTTATTCCATTTTTTCTCTTATTTTTGCTTGAATTGAGAGCTGCGCTGAGAAGCAAATTGACTGAGAAGACTATGAAATGCTATGCTATGCTAAGTGGGTTCTGAGAACATTGTTAAACTGCACTCCTACCTCTTTTTGAATAAAATTCCTTTTAAACTACAAAGCATTATACTTTTTCAAAAATGCTTCCATATGCTTTCCATGATGTTCACTACATTTGTTTTTTTACATTTTGTTACATATGAATATGGCTTTTTTAATTTATCCTGATTAGAACCTCTCATAAGGTCTACACAATGTTCTGTGAAATATTCAGAACATTAATCTTATTCTTTTCTACATATACAGTATGTGGCTTTATTTAGGACACTCATTGACTAGTTTATAAAGCACTGGGTCACCTAATTTAACTAGGGCTCAAGACACAAGATGCACTGCTCCAAATAGAATGCAGAAGCAATTCATAAAGGAACCTGAAGATGACCTCATTATATCATAAGCAGCCAAGTCATTGTTCAGTAATCTGGCCTTTCTTACTGTGTTTTACCATCTACTGGGTATTTTTGCAAAATACACAAGACATTATCAGGTCTTTAACTAGAAGAAACACAAACACACACACACACACACACACTTTATTTTTACTTCATTCTGCATTAGAGCTTTGTTTCTAGTCTCCCCATTAACAGAACCTGGATTAGATTCAGAGAAGAAAAATGACAATGACCAAGGTCTGAAAACCAAGTACCACAAAGATAGTGTAAAGGAACTGGGAATATTTAGTGTTTAAGATACTAAAACTGAGTGGGGCTACGATAATATCAAGTATCACAAAAAGAGCATCATAAAAAAAGATGTTTCAGTGTTCCAGAATGCTAAATATTTTTGTTGCAAGAAGGTGGATTGAATGGTAGGAAAAACTTCCTAACAATAGGCAGTTCAGCAGCAAAGGTAATTTATCTGACCTAAGTGTAGCTCACAAAATTATCTGCCTCAATGTCCTACCTGTTAATGACTACTTCAGCTTCAACTGCAATAATACACGAGCTCACAATAGATACAAACTTAATGTAAACTGCTCCAGACTTGATTGCAAAAAATTCGACTTCAACAACAGAGTTGTCAACGCCTGGAACACTTTACCTGACTCAGTAGTTTCTTCCCCAAACCCCAAAAACTTCAACCTCAGGTTATCTACCATCGACCTCACCCCATTCCTAAGAGGTCGGTAAGGGGCGTGCATAAGCGCACAATCGTGCCTACAGTTCCTGTCCTAATGCTCACATATATTCTTACCTCTTTTACTCTTATTCATGCTTGTACTATTACATATATATTCAATCATGTTTTACTGTTCATACTTTGTTTATAATCATATATGCTTGACAAATAAACAAATACAAATACAAATCTGATGAGGTGGGCTCTCTTTTGCTGGTATGTTCAAGTGGAAACTAGGAAATATTTTGTCAGAGATACTAAAATGTGGATTTCTGCACTACACACTCAGTGACCTAAATAGCTTCTTCCAAAATTAAAACTTTGCTCTATTAATTCTGTCCATGGTGTGGTGGATAACTTAAAAATCATGTTTGAACACAGGAAAAGGCCAGCATTACGAGGATGGATAAATCTTGGTGTTTCCAGTAAATTCTGGGAGATGCAGATGCCAAACTCTCTCTGAAGTGTGCAAGTAAAAAGGTTCCTTTAGTTCTTCTGTAGCTGCCTAGTAGACCAAGTTCCCACCCCTTCTTTCACCATTAGATCTTTTAATTCAGAATCTTTGGAAGGACTGCAGCCAAGGGCTCTCAGTAGAAACAAAATAGGGACTGACAAAGGGACAATGACATTTCAAGGCAATATAATTTGTCCCAGGCTCCCAGCTTGGTGGTAGACTGATAAATCCTTGGTTGCACAAAGTTGCTCTCATTTTATCCCCATCCTGTAAGTAAGACAATATTAAATCATCAGCTGTACCAATATGACAGTGGTATCTCCTTTCTTAGTTCATTACTGTCCTATTATAGTTTCACGTGTGTAAAATCTGTACTATCTTAAAATGCATAGTAAGGGACTCCAGTTTTTATTGATGCGTAAGTTTGGATATATCAAAGAAACGTCTACAAAAATTAAATATTGATTTGCCATAAAATCAATCTAAGAGAAGCAAGCTGGCAGAGGAAAGGTTTTATTATTTTCTTTTCTTTTATATCTGCCCTATCATGGCTTCAAAGCAGTGGTGGGTTCCTACCGGTAGCGGCCCGCTGGTGACATCACAGTACCGATGCGGTCAGTTGCTGGTGCCTGGGCGCCGTCATTTTTTAAATTTTTTTTTTAATTTTGCAAAAAATTTTCTTCTGCGCATGCTCAGAAGCCGAGCTTCTGGCACTGCGCATGCGCTGCCTTCCTACCTCACAGTAAGTCCAAGCAGGGGAGGATGGCTGAGGGAGCGCGTGAGACGCTGAAAGAACACGTGGCAGGAGCTATCTCCATTCCCCTCCCTTCAGCAGTCCGAGAAGCCACGATGATCCTAGGCATTTTTGCACGTTCGAGGCTTCTCAAGCTGCTGAGGGGAGGGGGAATGGGCGGCAGGAGCCTAGGATCATCGAATGGGGAGAAGCATTCAGGCCGGACGGAGCCTCCTAGAAGAACCACTGCCGCGGTCTTGCTGCTCCCGCTGCGGGGGGCTGCGTTGTGGGTGGGCAATGCCTCCCTGCTTCTCCAGCTGCCGCCAAGCTCCCGAGGCCAACGCCCAACCAGTCACATGGCTGGCAAGCCACACCCACAAAATAAGCCACGCCCACAGAGTGGTAGTAAAAAAATTAGGAACCTGCCTCTGCTTCAAAGGCTGTAAAACCTGCAATGCTTTGTCCTCTATTATTTCAGTCTGATTATTCCCCCCCCCATCAGCTGGAAGTGGAAGTGAGGCAACAAAGCTAGGGGGAAACTCTTTCCTTGTGCACTAGGAAACAAAAGACTACCAATTGAGGGTGTCATGCCTATGGCAGCATAGGGATGAACAATGGAGGCAGCAAATATTACACTAGTACAATTTTATGCTGGATCATGGATGGGTGGAATCAGGCATCATTTCAAGGAAACTTCGAGCAAAGAGCATTACAGTACCACGGAAAAGCCATCAATCCAACCAAGAGCCTTTCACTTGTGCAATCGCACACTGCGGTGTGTCCTTTTTCTGTAATCTGGGATCTGCAGCCAGGGAGAGGAGCAGGCCTTGAGATAACTGCTGTCTTCCCTCACAATATGTCTTGGTACCAGCCATTCTACTCTCCTAAGCACTTTTGCCATACAAAGTAGGCCTCGACTTATGACCACAATTGAGCCCAAAATTTATGTGAGACATTCGTTAAGTCAGTTTTGCCCCATTTTGCAACCTTTCTTGCCACAGCTGTCAAGTGGATTGCTGCAGTTGTAAAGTTAGTAACACTGTTGTTAAGTGGATCTGGCTTCTCCATTGCTTGTCAGAAGGTCACAAAAAGTGACCACACTCGCTACCGTCATAAAGATGAGCCATTTGCCAAGCATTTTAATTTTGATCAAGTGAGTGACCATGCAATGGTCGTAAGTGTGAAAAGCGGTCATAAGTCACTTTTTTCAGTGCCATTGTAACTTTGAATGGTCACTAAATGAACTGTTGTAGTCAAGGACTAGCAGTACTCTCCTGGAAATTTAAGGGCCTGATACACCATCAGAACAAGTTCTTGGTAATAAAGGCCAACATTATAACTCCAATATTTTATAGGAGAGTGGAAATGGGGGTGAGGGAGTTCACCGTGTGCTAATCCATAGTTTCATAGATTAACAGAGTTGGAAGGGACCTTGCAGGTCATCTAGTCCAACCCCCTGCCCAAGTAGGAAACCCTTACATCTGCCGCTACCTAGGATCAAACTCACAACCTCCTGATTGTGAGGCAAGAGTTCTACCTCTAGGCCACAGCAGCTGGGTTTCCTTTGCCACCTTGGGGTGTTGCTCTGCAAAGCACAACACAATGCCACAAAACACACGGATTCACCTCCAGAGACTTCCTGACGGAGGTTAAGGGCGGAACTGGAGGAGGGAACAAGACCCAAAGACCTGAGGGGCTTCTGGTCAGGGCTTACCCGTTCTTTACCTAATAGCCAGTGTTTCCTGGCCGTCCCGCTTCTCTCCTTTCTAGGCTCCGCGAGGTAGATCGGTATGGCTTCGGGCGACCTAGAGGGAGCGCTCTCAACTCAGTGTCCTTGGCTTCAAAGTTGGCGGGGGAAGTTGAGAACAACAGAGGGCTCAGGAAAATGCCGCAATTTCTTAACAGGCGAACCAGGGGCGGGCTCCTAATTTTTTTACTACCACTCTGTGGGCGTGGCTTATTTTGTGGGCGTGGCTTGCCAGCCATGTGACCGGGTAGGCATGGCTTGCCAGCCATGTGACCGGGTGGGCATGGCTTCTCAGACTGCTGAAGGGAGGGGAACTGTGATAGGTCCTGCCGCCCATTCCCCCTCCCCTCAGCAGCTCAAGAAGCCTCAAACGTGCGAAAATGCCTGGGATCATCACCGTGCATTCGTGGCTTCTCGGACTGCTGAAGGGAGGGGAATGGAGATAGCTCCTGCCGCCCGTTCTTTCAGCATCTCATGCGCTCCCTCAGCCATTCTCCCCTGCTTGGACTCACTGTGGGGTAGGAAGGCAGCGCATGCGCAGTGCCAGAAGCTCGGCTTCTGGGCATGCACAGAAGAAACATTTTTTTAATGTAATTTTTTTTAAAATAAATGGCGGCACCCAGGCACCGGCAACCGACCGCACCGGTACTGTGACATAACCAGCGGGCCGCTACCGGTGCTATAGAGTGGACCGCACCGGTAGGAACCCACTACTGAGGCGAACCTTCCCGGGACCTGAGAGGGCCTCGGCTGCCTGCGCGGGACCCGCTTCCCTATCGGGCTTCTTTCCACGCTTGCGTCTTCTCAAGCGATCCGCAGCTCACCCGTCCGCCAAGACCCATTTTTCCCCATGGGATTTATACGCCAATTACAGCGGCCTAAAGGCCAAACCGGCCAAATGGCTCTGCCTCAGTGTTTCTCAACCTTGGTGACTTGAAGATGGTGGACTTCAACTCCCAGAATTCCCAGTATGCTGGCTGCCATGTCCGATTCCCTCAGTAAGCTTATCGCAGTGAAAGTTAGCAAACCTCGAGCCCCCGCCCCCCACACTTTCACTTTGGGAACCACTTTCTCTGAATGTAGGCTAGTGGGCGGACCCCACTTCCAGCCCTGCGCTGCTTTTTCTCTTCGGGGTCTCCCAGCTTCTATAGGCGGCTGGACACCTCCCGATTCGTTTCCAACGCTTTCCTCTTGGCAGGAGTTTGGCCCAGGCATCTGGGTAACCGTGTCCGCGAACAGCAATGACCCACCACCACCACCACCACCACAGCAAGTTATTTCTGTTGTGTTGTTGGTTTGAGCTTCGACCTTGGCGATTTGGTTGCAAACGTTTCGTCCCCATTCGAGGAGACATCTTCAGGGTGCACTGAAGATGTTTCCTCGAATGGGGACGAAACGTTTGCAACCAAATCGCCAAGCTCGGAGCTCAAACCAACAACATAACTACCAAGCCGAGCTACTAATATTCAAAAACAGTTCAACCAAGTTATTTATCTTTGACTAACTTCCTCTCCCTCGTTGCTGAGGTGAGGAACGAGGTGTATCTGTAAACGGCGAAAAACCGCGCCGGAGAAATGTCAGGGAAGGAGACATTTGCCTCCGATCCATTTATCCTGTGGGCTGGCGGACCCCCAAAATCCTACTTTGCATCCTTTCTATAGCCTAAATTGTACAGTAGAGATAAATTGACTGTGCAGAGGATGGGTCATCGCCATCATATTACAGTAATGGCAGCTGCTTTTTCTTTTTTGGCTTGCTTAAGCTCCCAATGTTGTTGTCCCAAAGGTGCTTTTTCAAGAGGCAACTGGACTTTTTTGGTTTTTCTTTGAAGACGTTTCGCTTCTCATCCAAGAAGCTTCTTCAACCCTCTCGAAAAAGCACCTTTGGGACAACCATAACCTGGATGACTGAGAATCTCCATAGACAGCTCCCAATGTTGTACAAATTGTCATCTCAAATTAGCTTTATCGAATGAATGAATGAATGAATGAATGAATGAATGAATGAATGAATGAATATCAAAGATATTAGTTTGGTGTCAAAGGTTCCTATATCAATAGGCTGTCTTTAATTGTTTCAGTAAACAAGTTTTAGAAATTGCTTAATTACTTAATTGGTTTCTATGTCAATAAACTGCCTTTCATTTCTTTGTGATATAAACATTCCCTTTCTATCTAAAAAATATCCATTGAAAACTGACTCCCTTTTTCTGGGAATATTGCAACCAAATCTATATGTATTACGCTTAGGGTATTATCTTTGCTGGTAATAGCCCTCTAATTTTAAGTTTTGATGGAAAGATTTTGAGAATAATGAGATGTGGGATCACAGGACTTGGTTTGTTGGGAATACAGATATTTTCTTGCACCCCCTAAAGCCTTTTTTGTATAAAAGTGCAGTTGGTATACTGTAGCCAACTCACCTGCAACCCATTTCTAGAAAAAGGTCAGACAAGATTTCCCCTTCAAAAGCCATTTCTGCCATTTCCTCCTGATACTCTCCTATGCTTCCCCCTCATCTCTATGAAATTTATTTCTGACAATTCTCATTAGCACCATCGGTGTTACAAATTATGAAGTCTTTGAAATACCTCTCCCACTGGCCAGCTGAAAACACAGAAGTCTGTAGGTTTTTCATCTCCACTGTATCCTGCTTCTCTGTTTGAACCAGCAGCAACACTTCCCCCTTCCCCCTCCTCCAATTTCTCTTGTGAAACATAGCAATAGTACTTAGATTCATACACTGCTTCGTAGTGCGCTCTCTAAGCAGTTTAATCAGCATATTTCCCCCAACAATCTGGCACCTCATTTTACCAACTTCAGAAGGATGGAAGGCGGTCAACTTTGAGCCAGTCAGGATCGAACTCCTGACAATGGGCAGAGTTAGCCCGCAATACTTGCATTCTAATCACTGTACCACATCAATAGGAGGGAGATCAGCGAGTTCCAAGTTCAAGTCTCCACATAGTCACAGAAACTCTGTGTAACTTTGGTCCAGGCACTCTCTTTCAGCCCATGTTATTTCGCAGCATCACTACTGTGGGATAAAATGAATGGAGATCCCTGTGTAAACAACTCCTGGAGGAAAGGTGAGATATAATTCTAACAGACTTTTAAAGAATTATCTTCAGGAATGTCTAGATATTGCTAGCACTCCATCTTTTCTTTCCACCTTGTAATCTATCCCACCTTGTAATCTATCGCATTCTAGAATGCACCAAGTCTAATACTAGGCTCTCCCAGCCAATCCACAAAAGTCTTTGTACTACAACACCTTCATTCTAGGTGTACTGTTATAAAATGGACACAAACACTTCTAACTGCCACATCTTTTCTTATTCAAAATTTCTTTTTTGAACATCTACTTTGGAACATCAGCTCCATGTTCCAAATAATTAGAATTCACCAAGGTAGGATCGTTCTCCCTCCTGGGAGAAGGTCTTCTAGCATAAACCCTGCTTAGAGGGATGCCTGTTATTTAAAGTCAAACTGCAAAAAGTTTGATGGTTAAAAGTTCCTACAGTCCTTTGCTTAAAATAGGTTTGCCTGGATATTCCAGAAAATGCTGTTATAAGTAATGTGTTTGAGATAAACATACTGTTGTTGGGCTAGGGCTGATCAAAAACTACATTTTGATAATTTGCTATTATCAGCAATAAGTGGATGGGAAGTTATAGGAACTCAGACATCATCTTACTATGTTGTGTGAACCAGACCATTATCTTTAGCCATGGTGTGTTTTCTTTTAGTATTGCTGTCATTTGACTCCAACTATTTACTTTGATTAACCTGAGTTTAAATTTTACAATGTTATGCAAACCCAAAGCATTGCTTTTGGCTTAATTTGCTTAAGCTTTTCCCAAATTCTCTAAGAAGTTGCCATGCACATTCCCAAACAAAGGGCATGCATTTGAGCCCTTTCATTCCTACTTGACACATTTTTCCTGCAATTACTGCCCTGAAAAAGCAGCGATGACCCCCTCTCCCACAAACTGCCCACCCACATCAAGAGGACAAATGTTTTCTGCCCAATTCAGAAGCAGATGAAGTATTAACAACAGCAGCAGAACAATTCAGAACATTAGACAGACACTGAAAAAGGCTATTGCACCTCTTTTCCTGTGCTTTTATTAATGTGTTGTAATAATGAAGATTCAACAAGGGAGAGAAAGCAATGGAAACAATAGTTTGCACAACAGCAGAAGTAGAACCAGCTCAGAAATGAATGGTGGTGGATGACATGAGGGTGGTTGAAAAAATCATCCACACCTTTAGATCTTCAGTTGCTCAGTCCCACTGCAGAGAGCTCAGACCTTGGCTTGGTCAATTCAGCTACAGGGCAACTAGCAATTCAGGCTCCAAGGAGACACCCAAACTCGGGTTCCGCAAGTGAACCCCACAGAGCAGAAGACATGCAGGCAAGAGATGTTGACAAGGTTATCCAGAAAGTAGGAGAGATACAGGAGAGGAAGAAAGGCCATTATTTCCGAGCACAGGCAGGACGTGCACGCTCCTTCTAGCGGTACTTGGACACCAGCACCTTGGCGACTAGGCACAGGAACTTGTCAAGGGACAAAATCACTTCGGGTTTGAGGGGCCCACCGTTGTGAGCGGAGATGGTTATCTCGAGGCAGTGGCCCAGCAGCTGCAGACAGGAGAGGGGTGTCGTTAAGAGAGGCAGAATAGAATAGAATAGAATAGAATAGAATAACAGAGTTGGAAGGGACCTTGGAGGTCTTCTAGTCCAACCCCCTGCTTAGGTAGGAAACCCTACACTACTTCAGACAAATGGTTATCCAACATCTTCTTAAAAACTTCCAGTGTTGGAGCATTCACAACTTCTGGTGGCAAGCTGTTCCACGGATTAATTGTTCTAACTGTCAGGAAATTTCTCCTTAGTTCTAAGTTGCTTCTCTCCTTGTTCAGTTTCCACCCATTACTTCTTGTTCTACCCTCAGGTGCTTTGGAGAATAGTTTGACTCCCTCTTCTTTGTGGCAACCCCTGAGATATTGGAACACTGCTATCATGTCTCCCCTCATCCTTTTTTTCATTAATCTAGATATACCTAGTTCCTGCAACCGTTCTTCATATGTTTTAGCCTCCAGTCCCCTAATCATCTTTGTTGCTCTTCTCTGCACTATTTCTAGAGTCTCAACATCCTTTTTGCATCGTGGCGACCAAAACTGGATACAGTATTCCAAGTGTGGCCTTACCAAGGCATTATAAAGTGGTCTTAAAACTTCACGTGATCTTGATTCTAGCGTAGGCCGCCCCGAGCCGTCGGCGGGAGAAACGGCTACAAGGATTTTCACCGCCCACCCACCCCCCGGCCACTAAAGGGAAAGGCGAAGCAGGCGGGAGGCGTGCGCCCTCCTTCTCCCCGATTCCGCCCGGGAGAAGAAAGCGACTCACCTTAAAGTTGACGGGATCCACGCGAAGTTTCTGGGCGTGCAAGTCGCTGAGCTTGGAAAGGGCTCCCGCCACGTCGTCCAGGTTGTTGACGGCTTCGGTGATGGCGTCGATCACTTTCTTGCCGTGGGTCTTGAGGTCGTTGGAGCCCGGGCTCAAGTCCATGTGGGGGAAGTAGGTCTTGGTGGATGGGTGAGCGGCGAACATCCTGCGGGGGTGAGGGGGGAAAGGGAGAGTGAAGAGAAGCCCCCGGGGGCAGCAGCAGCAGCAGCAGCAGCATCGCCCAGGCGAGCTTCGCGCAAGCCGCAAGTGGAAGGAAGGGAGGGAGGGAGGGTTACCTAGTGAGGGTCTCAGCTCCGTAGACTTCGGAATTCTTGCCCACGGGGCCCCAGCAAGCCCGCACCCTGGCCTTGTCTTCATCGGTGAGCACCATCTTGGCAGGTTCGTGCCCTCGACAGCCGGGCTGCCCTTTTATCAGGCCGGGGGGGAGGCCGAGCCGAGCACGCCTTCCCCCTCCCACCCAAGACACCACACCCCTCCTCACGGGGGTGGGGAAGTAAAGGCGCTGGCGAGCTTTCTCCGGAGGGGATCCCAGCCTCTCGCTTGGTCTTCCTTCCCCACCCTCACCCCCGGTCTTTAACAGATTAACAGAGTTGGAAGGGACCTTGCAGGTCATCTAGTCCAACCCGCTGCCCAAACAGGAGACCCTACATCTGCCTCTGCTGTCCTCAGCCATCATCCCACCCGCGCCCGCTGGTCTGGAAATGGTGCGGTTTTCCCCCCACGGGAAAGCCCCCCGTGTCTACCCTGAAGTCTCCCTCACACACCCCCATCCACCGTCAGAAGAGATCTGGAAAGCCCCGTCAGAGACCGTGATGGGGGGGAATTGCTGGAGGACGGGGTTTGGGGAAATTAGGGGTGGGAGACGAAAAAAAGACAAGGTTTGACAGAGCCTTTGTCTCTCTCAAAGAGAGGGACAGTTGAAGTGAGTTCAGATCATGACTGGTTCTTAATATGATTTGATTGCTTATTTGTACCCGGACTATCATTAAGTGTTGTACCTTATGATTCTTGACGAACATATCTTTTCTTTTATGTACACTGAGAGCATATGCACCAAGACAAATTCCTTGTGTGTCCAATCACACTTGGCCAATAAAGACTTCTATTCTATTCTATTCTATTCTATTCTATTCTATTCTATTCTATTCTATTCTATTCTATTCTATTCTATTCTATTCTATTCTATTCTAGTTTGGGGGGTATGGATGAAGGTCTAGTTTGGAGACAAGTCATCCTATTTTCTCCCCTACCTCCATCTCCAAGTATTCTACAACCAGCCATTGCAGAGCTGGAATTATTGACACATTGTCCATTGAGTATGGGTCTTTCTATTATTGATGGGGGGGAGGAATCCCCTCCTGGAGCTTTTTTTTCAAAGTAGAGAATCCCTGCTCACCCCCCTCCCTCAACTGGGGGGTGGCTTTGCTCATTGGGGGTGATGAAGATGCCCAATTCGAGCAGCAGCCAAGAGATGGGGAGAGGCTCCTCCTCTTATCTACCCAAAGCAGCTGCCGGGACATAGCTGCCCCTAGGCAGTGGCTCTGGGTGGGGCAGCTGAGCCTGATAAGCAGCACAGCAGCCTTGAAGCCTCTTCCTAAATTCCAAGCGCAGAATGAATGGATGCCACTGGCTGGGCCTGCCTATAGCATGGAAACCAGCATTGGTTGCCTTGTATGCTGTACTAAATAAGTCACCACAAAATAGAAAGGGGTACTCTATTTCACTGAATATAGTGCCCCTATTCAGCAAGTTACAAGCAACATAACATTGAGCACAAAAACCAAACAGTTACATTATGGTTCGGCATTTTGCATGATGAGTGTGTTGGGGGACACATTGAAAGAAGTTTCTTTATCATTAGGTAAGTGATGTCCCTCAATGGAAAAGTCTGGTCCTTTTTTTTGGAAGGGGCTACCTTATCTGATGGGGTGAACCGGGGTTGAGTTCCACTTACATTCGCCACCGGTTCACATCACGACATTTCGCACGCACGCACTCACTCACTCTGCTCTCGCGCGCATGATTTGGCTCGTGCAATTTGGCTTCCGTGCATGCTCAGAAGCAGGAATGAGCCCAAAACACAGCTGAGGAGCTGATCAGCTGTGCTTCGGGCGAAGAAATAAAGGTCAGAATTCACCCGTGGGCAGGCGGGAGGGCCCTTTTTCAAGCTGCGGAAGGGGAAAATTTCGCACACAAAAAAAAGATGGTGGCACGCACGGATGGCACTGACAGTGACGTCACCAGTGGGTCACTACCGGTTCGGGCGATCCAGTCCGAACTGGGAGGAACCCACCCCTGGAGTGAACCTAGGAGGAAAATAAATGCTCACTTGTGGTGGAAACAGAAACTTGAACTACCAGATCTGGACTGCTGAGATGCTGGCAACTACCAAATAACAGTAAAGAAACCCTATTTCTTTATTGCCATCTAAGAGTCATTTGGATTTTTGCAGCCAAGGTATGGTAGCCCTACTTTTGCAAAAGCAGCCATGCCCCATTACTTCCAAATACAGTAATTTGCCTTGAATTTATAGTGGGCTTCCATGATTAACATGGTTTGGGAATTGTACACTACAGAGCTCCTAGAGCCCAGCTTAGAAGGATTAAAGGAAAATAGATTCTCTTTGCCTCCTATTCTGTAGCAGAGTATGAAATAAAGTGTGCAGCTGTTTCTTTTTAGCATTCTTGCTGGTATAACTTCAAATGGCCCACACATATCTTATCCTCTTTGGATTGAGTCCTTTAGAACCTAGGCATTCTTTGCATCCAGTTTTGGTTGCCATGATATAAAAAAAGTTGTTGAGACTCTAGAACAGGGGTCTCCTCCAATCTTGGCAACTTTAAGATTTGTGGACTTCAACTCCCAGAATTCCTCAGCCAGCAAAGTTGGGAGTTGAAGTCCACAAGTCTTAAAGTTGCCAAGGTTGGAGACCCCTGCCTAAGATGACTAGAAGATGGTGACACTGCAGAAGAAAGTGAGGGCAGACCACAAGTTTTGAAAAACCTCTCCTTATTCTGGTTCCTTCAAAACATGGCAGCGGACCTCACTTAACAACTCACTGTTTAGTGACCATTGGAAGTTACCATGGATCTCCCCAGAGTGACTTATGACCCGTTTTCAAAGTTCTGATGGTTGCACCCTCCATGGTCCCATGATTGCATTTTGGTGCGGGGCAACCAGCTTGCATTTATGGCCGTTTGCAGCATCCTGCAGTCATGTGATCTTGACTTTTGGTGGCTTTTGCTCTCTTCAACATTTACTTCCAGTTTCTGGCAAAAAACAGTGCAACTGGGAAAAACAGACTATTTAATGCAGAGATCCCCAATCCCTGGTCTGTGGTCCAGTGCTGGG